>OX596285.1:4738152-5938152 GCA_951394225.1 Harpalus rufipes
TAAAGATAAGAAGATATGAAAAATCATATAATTAACTGTAACAATAATAATTTAACAAATATTGTCTTCAATGACTCAAGAAAGAATATAATCAGAAATATGATACGTCACCACTAAATCAATAATTATAAAATAGTACAACAATAATAGTATATTGTGTTATTAGGAGTAAAAGTGATACGACGAGCGAAGCGAGTCGGATAAATGCACGCGAGGCACACAAAGACACTTTTACTCCGAATGACACATTATATTTTTTCTTCAAACGTCGATATTTAAAAAAAAAATATCTACTGCTGACGTTACATTTCATGTAAATTACGTTTGCGATTTCAATTGCCCTGTTGCTATGGATACTTATTTGTTCACTTATTGTTATAAACATTGAAGTGAAAATTTTCACGTTTTGATGTTTAAGGTAGTTCACCAGCTACCGTCCAGGCCAAAAATTTGATCACGCTGAACGTATACTGCGTATTCTACGATAACCCCTCTCTAAAGAAAACTTTTGGTAGGTGACTGTACTTTTTTGTGCCGTATGTCATAAGTATGACCGCTACGAAACGTTGTTAAAGGAAAGCTGGCAACGTCGCGCTTTAATCGGTAGAGGGAACAGTTCTGACAGAGAGCCACTGAATCCAGCCGTAATTACAAATTCGCCGTTTTGACGTGACTTATTCCCGCTGTCAATTTTGACGTATTAAAAATAATATAACAAATTATATATAGATAAAACATAGTACTTACATTTGCATTTTTTATATTTTTTATTCATTTATATCTTTGAAAAACCATATAACAACGTTATAATAGCTAAATTGATTTTTTGGCATTCTAAAAATGACATTTAGATTTGATATCTGCTGGATCGTAGCCTACTTTATTAATACAAGACCGGGAAACAACTCAAATTTTGTTTCAAAATCTGCCCAAAACTCTAGTTCTAAAACCAGTAATGAGGGCGTGATTTATACCTGCTGTCATTTAAATGTCATTTTGAGACTGTCAAAAAATCAATTTAGCAGTTTTAACGTTGTTATACAGTTTTTCACAAATATAAATGAATAAGACATACATTAAATGCAAATGTAAGTAATATTTTTTCTATATATTATATTAGTTTTACCCTTCCCCCTGACGTAAACATACAGTGTTGCCGCTGCCTCTCTCCCTCGAGTTTTTCTGTCGTCGAGTACATTATTTTACACTACGATTACTCTGAAACTGTACATCAGATCGCTTTCATCGTCTGAAATAACATTCGAAACATATTAAACTACTACATATTAGTTTTTTTATTAAAATCTATAGAAGCAAAATGATGCTATTAATCAAAACGTTGGTTTTGGTAGCATTGGTCCTATGCTTCACGTGTTAAAATGTCTAACTTTCGAGGCGAATAGCTCATTTTCTGTACGTCAGAAGTTTATAAAAAAATAACTGTGTATGTATTAGGTCATTCTTAACACATAGTTAAATTTTTATGAACATCTATAGAAACTCGATTTACTGGTGAACTACCTTAAATAAAAACTGTGCAATTTTATATCCTCCTTGTGTGCAATTATGTCGGAATTTGAAGTATTATAATATACGCCCCCTGAAGTTGTTCAATTGGATGGAAATCGAACAATGTGGGTAGCGTACTCTTGATCTTGTCTTGAAATCAAGACAAGACCAAAACAAGAAATATATATTATGTCCCAAGACAAGACAAGAATGTATCATCAATTAATATTGCAAATCCGCATTTATAATTCAAGTATAAAATTTTGTATCTCTGACTATGATTTTCAGAACAAATAATTTTAATCAAATCGAAGTGAGCGTTCAAGGTATAAGTCTAAATTTTCAGATAAGTACCTCGTCCTCATAATATAGACTTGTGTTTAACAAATTGTTTTATGAAACTTGTTTTTCATACTATTATTTTAGTTGACTGTGACCTGACACTTCAATTATTAGTTTTGTTTATTTTATTCTGTCTACGTTTTTTAACGAATGTATCAAAATATGTTAAGTACTGTCTATACGATGTAACTTGGCGAGTTGGGGCAAATCACTTTATCACTGCGGTAATGAGGAAGTTATAAAATCCATAGGCGTACCGAAGAAGAATGAAGTTCAATAAAATTACGAATAATACAAAAAAAGAAATTATTTATACAAAAAAATATATTACAAATATTGGAATAAATTATTTATTATATAAATCATATTATAATTAATTATTTTTTAAATTAATTAAGTTAAGAAAATAAAATTTCTATTGCTATTGAAAAAAAAAGCACCAACGCTTATGTATGAATATAACTTCTTGGGTTGAAAAGTAACTGACACCCCGAGTTTAAGTGTATTAGGGTGAAATTTGCTTTGTGTAAGGCAATAAAACATTGTAAAATCACTATTTCACTTCTGAAGCTGTGCGGCATCGAAGTAAAAGTAAATATTTGACAAAACGCAACTTAGGAATAGTGAACTGAATTATATTCTTTTGGCTCGCCAAGTTACATCATATGGACTGTGCATTGCAATGCTTGCATTGAAATTGATGGTTATTGTACAAATGTAATCGTCTCTCTTGTCCCCAAATTTCACGGTCCGTCCCTGCGCGACACAATCATAGTAACATTTAAAGAGAAAGGGGATTCCCCTAAATGTCAAGAAATATCAAGAAATCTTGAAACAATACAAGAAGTACGTCGCCAAGAAATGAGCAAGACAAGAAATATTTATTTTCTAGTCTTGAAAATCAAGACAAGAAATGATCATCAAGACAAGATTTCTGGTCTTGATAAAACACTGTGGGTGAAAGATATGTGCAGGAATCACTGCAAAACAATATAAACTTTTCTTATCACTTTAATTCAAAGTATTCTTATGTTCAATACCGTCACTGTAATTGTAATCTGTAAGTGTGCTATTCTTTAATATATTATTTCCTCAAAAGTAAACTCTGTTTATATTTCAATTCATAGGTTATTTATTTAAATTTGACAGCTATTGATGATATTTAGTAACTTTATTCTTAGGTTACCTAGTGTGTTATAGTTACTTCCTATTCGTTGATTCTGTGTACTTTCTATGAATATTTATTTTATTTCTACCTTGTGAATCAAGTCACAAAAGATGCTACTTTTATGACGTTTGAAGAAAAAATGTTACGAGGAGGGATTAAAAGTTCGCGGACTAACCCAGGAAGGACAGCGCTAGACGCAAATTATTTTTTGTGAAGTTACGTATACTGTCATTTATATCTGCGAAGTTTTATGTCAATCCCCCTAATTTGTTACTGAATAAGAATATTTTGAATTAACATAGAAATGTTAATAAAATTTCACATAACCTCATCACACATAATTGTACCTCTTTATGATAGGGCGCAGACTTAGAAAATAATACCATATGAACTTGACAATTATTGTCATTTGTCTAACAAGCCTACTATTACTAATTCCCCAAATTACTTCAACTGTCTTGTTAACAATGTCAACTTTTGACAATTCTACGCTTTCACAAAAATATTTACCAAATTAGAGGTAAATATTTAAATATCAGAAGACAATTCTTTTGTTTGTCAAATGTTTTTGCTTTTGAATCACGCGATTTTTGAAATATTCAACTGTTTGTTGTTGAAGTTATTTTTAACCATACTCGTTTTTCTTGTTTGTTAGTACCTCACATTTACAGGAGACTTATTTTTTCTTATATGGTGTGTGTTACATTCTTTAATGAATAAAAATTGGAAATTAAGAAGTTTATTATTTATTTAATGCAGGATATAAGTAACTTAATAAATATATCATCCGGACTTACTTACTTTTTTTTACCTTCCGTCACCTCTAGGTAAGGAAGGTATTGTCTTTGGTCAAAAAATTCGGTGGTGAGTTTTCATTGAATACGCACGTTTTAGGGTCTTTACAATACGATTTTACTATTTTTACGATGATGTCTGTATGTGTGTGTGTGTTTGTGTGTGCGTGTGTGTGTGTGTATGTATGTGTGTGTGTGTGTGTGGACGCCGTTTCGTCAACGATATCTCCAATACTAGAATTCCAAAAATTACAATTCTTGCGTATTCCTCTTCCTTACAACCATATGCAGACATGTTTAGATTTTGGTTATAATTGGTCAACCGGAAGTACCCTCATTTGAAGATTTTAACAGTTTTTCTTGAAAAAATCAGTTAAATGTTATTATAACTTAAAGAATATATTATTATCTATATGATTTGATTGCATTTTATATTTGATATTCAACAGATATAGAGTTAAAGAAGAATAACGATAATAAATTTTATATAAATTTCATAATTCAGCCAGCTATGCTAACTTAACCATGGAAACTGCTAATATATTCAGGTAATTCAAATTGACAGATGTCAGTATCAATAAAATGAAATCAATGAAAGAATAAGGGAAGTAACTCTAGTGTTAGAAGTTTCTAGATATAAGAGAGACGATTACATATTGGTTTGAATATGTCATGAGGAGAGATGAATATATTAATAGAAGGTGGAAGAAACATAGGAAGACCAAATATAAGATGAAAAGACTGTATTGTAGAAGACTTGAGAGAAAAGGAACTGAATGAGGACGACACTCAAAACAAAAATGAGTGGAAGAAGAAAATAAAAAATAGCGACCCCCTAACGAATGGGAAAAACTAAAGAAGAAGAAGATGTCAGTGTCAAGTGCAATTTGCATAGTTAGTTTATGAAATAACTTTACTGGAAATATAGGATCTTTTGCAAAAAAAAATATGTATAGGGCGCGTGCAGTGACATGACTTTGCTGCCTTTGGCAAGCAGATATGGGGACCCGTATCAAAATGACAGCAATTAATTATGTCCATAACTGGCAAGTGTCATAATTTTTCATTCAAAATTTCATGATTTTCTTATTTCATGTGGTTTGTTTGTTATCAGGAGTATGGAATTCAGTTGCCGAGAAAGGGAATCATAAAATACCAAAAATTTAGAATCTTTTGCAAGAAAATTCATGTATGGAATTTGTACATAATACACAGGATTGACGGAAGGTATTGTGCTGGCCACAACAGATTTTTTTGTAACGGTTTTTATAATTTCATTTTATTTAATTACAGAGAAAACCTGTTAATATCAATTATACCCAAATGGTTTAAAATATTTTATTATTGTTAAAAAATATGTTAATAAATTCAACTAATAACAGTTCAAGATTCAATTGGAATTTCTGTCTCACGTTCTCAAAAAAAGAACTATATAAGTAGGCTTGAAAAACAAAATATGAATAACCGTCTTTTTTTGTTTCAAGTGTAATAACCTTAAATTCAACTGTTAATTTGCGTATCCATTTATATAAGTTGTAGTTACTGAGCGTATAATTTACCCTACGTCATCAAGTACAAGAAAAATCTTGTTTGTAGTAAAACACTAACAATAAATAACTCTGGGTGCTTAAATTTCTCTAGCCGTGTTTGTAGAAAATTTATTACTTTTGGGAAGATTTTGGGATGTTCGATAACAAAAGAACTACGAGAAAAATAACACTAACATGAGTTAAACGGATTACTAAAATGTTGACAAAAAAACTCAAATATTTAAAAAACAAATATTTAAAAAAAATTGTTAGTGCCTACCATAGAATTTGAAGGTATAGTTTTAATATAAATAACGTATTTTCTAATTTTGTACTGTGGTGGAGGTAGAGGACCCTAAACTAATATGAATATGTATATTGGATCATCCAGTGGCTGCTTGTCAGGGTAGGCAGGTGAGGCAGTGCCTCACCAGAAAAGAAATAAAACTACAAGGAAAGTAGTATGTAAATTAAATTGTAACTTATTCCGTTAATGCTTGTCTTTATAAATATCAAAAGAATAATTTAAGCCACGACCATAACTAATATGTAATGCAGTTCACCGAATTTACACCCTATAAAGTGCTTCTCGAAATGAGTATAACTGCCTAAAAGGTTAGGAATCGACATATAACTATAATGATTGTGAATAAAATAATATTACTGTTTCTTTACCATAAATGCCATTATTGTTTTGGAATGAGAAATGCAGTTCAAATAATGTGCGTGAACTGTTTTCTCTCATTTGACTTTTAAACGGGTGGGCCAATGGGTGGGCCAGAGTTTTTGCAGGGTGGGCCTGGCCCACCCCTGGCTACGTCCCTGCACTTATTTATCACATGTTACTTGTATTTACAAAACTTTTTATTAATTTACTGCCACTGCAATGGACTTGGAACTTTAATATATTTTGAACAACTTAAAAACAGTATAATTTTGCGGTTAGAAATATAATTATATGAATTAAATTTCGATAATGATTATACCGGTGGGGGCGTGAACCGGATATTATTCACGGGCACTTAGAACAGTTACAGACGTTATGTTGGGTATCCCATCTCAAGGAATTTAGGCGTAACATGAGAAAACAGTTTTCTTCAAATATTATCTGTTCCGTAAAATTTTGTATAATGCATATAAGATCATAAAATTCCGGAGTTTTTGATACCAAATTTATTAAACGCCTATTTCAAGGGACTTTCGATATACAAACATGTTTATTAACTATTGTAATATTATTTATACCATAATTTTTTTTATTTTTTGGTTAAAAATTGTTATGACAAATTAAAATTCGATAATAACGATATATTTCCCGGTCACCGACCTTAAAACTAATGTGGCCATGGTAAATGCAGATATAATTTTAAATATTGTTAAAATTTATTCGTACTTTTATGCCACGTGTAAAGTTATTTAAATAATCCCTTTCAAAATTGTGTGATACGCCGTACGCCGCTGCCTATTTATGCCGTGAATACATAAATACACCACTTCAAAATTTAAAATGAACTGTAAGTAGGTTATTTTTATTTTTATAAAACAGTAGATTACTTTAAAATCATCGAAGGACACCACTACCTATTAAAATCATACTTAATAATCAAGTTATACGTTTGTATCTCACATTTAATCATTTTTTGTAACCTCAAATCCATATGTTCAAAGCCACACAAAGAACTGGTACTTACAGGCAATAAAATTGTGGAAAACTCGAGAAATTAGAAACTAGAATCACTTTTTCTTCACTAACACTTCACACTGATTACAACAAACAATTCACTATAACTACAATGTCAACAAACAATTGCTGGGTATGTTCTTAAGTCTAGTTTGATGTTCGCGATGTACAGACGAGGGTGAACGACATTTCACAGGGTGAAACACATCGATAAAAGGTAAAACACACACTATTAAACAAGTAATTGACGAGTTACAGACAACACAAGAACTAGCGACTGAGCTGTAAGTTGAACACTTTCGTATTCAGCTGAGCGGAGTGTGAGTTTGTTGACTATTTCCAAGAGAAGGGAGATGAAAAGGGGGGAGGCTGCGTGCGCGGGAACGCAGGACTGTATTCAGGATGATTTCAGAAAGGCCGGGCGTAAACTATAATAAAATAACTAGATTGTATTCTACTACAATTAAATGCTAAAGTTATAATGGTAAACAGTTTCTGTTTTACAAGACAAATGGAATGAAAAGAAAATTTGCTTTTTCGACCAGCTGTTCTCAAATAGGGTATTCCATGATAAAGTCCATTTCCACGATTTGATCCCTACGTCATCAATTGTAACCATATGATTCAAATCGCCAGGGGAGGGAGGAATTGTTGACGTCATCATGTCATAAATCAAAACTAAAAATCTGATGTGTATATTTTACCTGGCTGTATGCATAAAGCAAAGATTATTTTTATAAATACAAATAATATATTCATATAAATCTATGACGTATAAACTTCTTTATTATTCAATAATAGCATGTCTCAACATAAAGATATTTTACCATAAATTATGTTACAATAAATTACAAAGTAGAGTTTACCATATATAAATATTAGGCTGGTAACAGCAATTTTCAATTCGTATTTCTTCATATTCTTCTAGTAAAAACATTAATTTTGGGCGGTCTAAAATGTATATATCTGGATTGTGCATCTATTCTTATATATCTTCTTTTACATTTTATTTTTTCATACTTGTTATATCTAAATAACCTTAATTCCCTTTAATAAAGTGACGGATAGATTGCACTCCGATTATTCTTATATCGATGTGTAATTTTGTCAATATTTACAACTTACTTGAGAAGAATTTGATAGCTTTTTCGCAATTCAAAGTTACTCTAGTCTACAGTACTGGTGTACATTGTCCCATAATGTTTGAAACAAATTTAAGTCCTTCAACCTAGACTTGTCATCTCCATAATAGTCACAGATCAAGAATTAAGGGATTCTCCAAATACATTTTTCTTTCATTACTCATTATTTGTGACACTGACATTTATCTGTCAGTTACAAATAATTTAAATTTGCAACTATTTTTCATGGCATCCTTTCGGTTGTAAAATTAATTACAACATTATTTTATATATTATATTCCTTTTATCTCTAAATCTATAAAATATGTATAAAAATATTTAAATGTATCAGAAAGAGAATTTATTTTTCTTTAATATTATCAAGAAAAATTTTCAAAAAATATTATTTAGAAGATTTTTTTTCAAGAATCTTCTACTTCCGGTTGTCCAATTGTTACCAAAACCTTTTCAGATCTTCCCATGAATGTCCGATTGGGAAATACGTTGTTAAACAAATTTTAAGTCTTATAGTTTTTGAGTAACCGTCCTTCCAACATCCCACACACACACATCCACACACACACACACACACACACACACACACAGACATCATCGTAAAAATGTTAAAATCGGATTGTAGGGACCTTAAAACGTGCTTATTCAATAAAATCTGGATATGCGATTTTTAGCATGAATCCAATACCTCTCTTAGCGAGAGGTAAAAACTGACAGCATACAGCATAACTTATACCGTGTGAATATTATTATTTATCAAAATTCGAAGTAAGACATTTATTTCGTAATAATAAACCAATTGAATAATTATGATGTAATGTCAAAACTGACAGTATTATAATAAATATAACCTATATTGTGTCAGTTTTGTTATTCATCAAAATTCGAAGTATAAATAGTTATTTAGCAATACTAAACGAATTGAATAAATACGATATAAAGTATAATGGATGAAATATTGATGCCTCTTTATATTGTCCTAAAGCAATATGTTGCAATAATTGTCGGCAATCTTACAACACACAACGAAACACAAATTATCTATACCAGAATCAAAAAATATGTTGTGGCCAGCACAATACCTTCCGTCAATCCTGTGTATAATGTATAAATTCCATACATAATTTTTCTTGCAAAAGATTCTAAATTTTCAGTAATATTATTTCATAAACAAACTATTTAATTTGCACTTGACACTGACATCTTCCTCTTTAGCTTTTCCCATTCGTTAGGGGGTTCCTATTTTTGCGTGTCGTTCTCATTCAGTTAATTTTCTCTCAAGTCTTCCGCAATACAGTCCTTCCATCTTATCTTTGGTCTTCCTCTGTTTCTTCAACCTCCTATTAATAAACTACTCATTCTTGTTCAAATATAATTCTTCATTTCTCCTCATGACATGTTCAAACTAATGTAATCATATTTCTTGTATCTTTCTAGAAACTTGTAATACTAGAGTTATTTTCTTACCGTATCTTTCCGTGTTTTCCCCAACATCTACTTCAACATCCTCATCTCTGCCACATTAATTTACTTTTTATTGATACTGACATCTGTCAATTTGAATTATATGAATATATTAATAGTTTCCATGTTTAGCATAGCTGGCTGAATTATAAAATTTAATTTCTTTAAAATTCTTTAACTCTGTATCTATTGAATATGAAGTATAAAATGTAATCAAATCGTATAGAGAATAATATATTCTTTAAGTTATAATAACGTTAAATGTCAATAAATCATATTTAACTGTTAAATGTTCAAATGAGGCTACTTCCGGTTCACCAATTATAACCAAAATCTAATCAGTTGTTCTTCTGGATGTAAACTTGAGGAATATGAAAAAATTATAATTTTTGGAATCGTGGTATTGAAGTTATGGGATCCGGAACTTTTGTCACACACACACACACACACACACACAGACACACATACATACAGACATCATCGTAATAATGGTAAAATCGTATTATAGGGACCCTAAAACATGCTTATACACTAAAAACTCATCATTGAATTTTTTGACCAAAGACAATACCTTCCTTACCTAAAGGTGACGGAAGAAGATGGAAGGTAAAAAATGTCCAAATATAGTCTTAAATATTGTAACCTAAAATTTATTTATTGTTGCTGTTAATATATTTATTTCAGAGGGTACGAATACATTTGGGGTTGGGCTCGTAATAGATTAAAACTAAAATAATTATCAAATGACGTTTTGCAGAGTATGAATAGAGAAATCACATATGTTTTTTTTAGTAACGTGCATGTCTTGATATAACCTACTATAATATAAATGATGTTCATTTGTCTTATAAAATACTTCCTATTTCTCGAAATAGCACGGTGGCTGGTGGCCCACTTAAAATGATCTTCCTTCATTTATTTATTATAATTTTCTATTTTTTATGTCCCAAGTACCAAATTCCAACATACTCATTTTGGCTTAGTGAATAGGAAGAACATGATAAAATCGAATAAAACAGAATTCTTTGCTTTATTTATATACAAATTTAATTACGATTTGCAAAAATACTCGGTTCACATAAAGGTTATAATTTATAAAGTCAATAAATGATAATGTAAATTCATTAAAATTGTTTTCAGATATTAATAAAAACATTATAGTTTCAAATCAAAACAATTTAATAAATGATCTTAACAATTTCATTAAATTGTACAAAATTAAACTGAAACAATAACTTTTATCTGAAATCAAATCTCGAGTGAATTTCGGATTGTGCATAACACGTTAATAATTTTATTTGTTTCATTTTTATCTTATCTTCAAAGTGGTTTCCAGTAATTTGTGTCTGTAATAAAAACTAGATCAAAATATTTATAGTTTAAACTATATTTAGATATTCTAGTAATTATTTTATTACTATGTATGGAAACATAAAAAATGACATTAATGAATATATTAGCCAAGCAATGATTATAACAAATTACAATTCAAATTGGCTATCATTAGTGTTATTAAACAAATTTGAAATATGGCTTTAAATGAAAAAAAAAATTACCCCCTATTTTCTCTTTTGTTTTTCTGTGCGATCGAACTTATAAACGTCGAAAGTTCCCCGACTTCAAACCGGGAAATATGGGCCATTCCATTACTTGTAGAATATACTATTCTTTTAATTTTGGATATTTAGTAAAAACTTTGTGCATTTTATATATAAATAGTATATGGAAGATCATATGTAAATATAAAAATCTGATGTGGCCAACACAATACCTCCCGTTTAATTTAATTTTTATTCATGTAAATACTTAAAATTTAATTTAATTTAAATACCGGGTTCGATCCCGACCGACGCCAAATATTCCGAATTTTAAATGGCACAAAAATGACCCATGTGGTGCACTCTCGACGCCAGCAATAAGTGTTTGTACAAATATGTCATCATCGTTACCGAAATATGTGTATGATATATTTATTTTATTTATTTATATAGGGTGTTTCCTTTAAAACAACCAGCGCTTTTTTGGGCGAACTAATGACTTTAGAAATTTAGACGTTGAAATCAGAAAAAAATTCTCTATCTAATGGACAAAAAATTTATATAGGTTGCTATTTAAAAAAATATAATTTTATTCTACCGTTTGAGAACCACTGGTTGAATTTTTTATTTATTATTCCTCATAAATTAAGCACTTTTTCCTGGTAATTTTTTGTATATAACATTTTTCTCTAAAATCATTAGTTCGCCCAAAAAAGCGCTGGTTGTTTTAAAGAAAACACCCTGTATACTTACCTATATTCATTGCTAGCGTGGAAAGTGCACCACAGGGGTCAATTTTGTGCCATTTAAAATTCTAAATTATTTGGCGTCGGTCGATATCGAACTCGGTTCTCCAGATTCACTTGAAGTGACGCCTGGTAAACGCCCGCACAGTACAAATATGTTATCATATTACCAACGTGTTTAATCATTAAAATCTGGATATGCGATTTTTAGCATGAATCCAACACCTCTCCTAACGAGAGGTAAAAATTAAATGGCCACATCAGATCATCATTAATTAACTTAATGTTGAAGAAAAAATATTGTGAAACCATTGCAAATACCTCTTTTTTATTGTTTTGTTTTCAGTAAACAAATTGATTTCCCAACCGACCGTCACTTTTTTACCTAAACATTTAAAAACCAAAAACAATCCTTTGTTTTCCCGCCTAACTAAATTACAAAGTAAATCAATTATGAGCGTTTTGACGAAATCTGTCTTGTCTTCTTTTGTTGCCTACCTAACTTGTTTTTTCCAAGGGTAATGCGATTGAATAATCTAAATGGGGTCTTTGTATCCTTTGAGTTACATTGTTTGACAGAAATGTTACAGTTAGACTGTAATTTGCTTTAATGTAAATTTCGCAAGTTTAAATAAAATTACTTCACTGCGTGACAATTAAGACAAGTTTACTAATTTCGTTTTAATTTAGATTTCAAACAACGCTTTGCGCAATTTTTAAAAGGAAATTAGAAATTACAATGAGACCTTTATTTAAATTTTGCAATGTTTTTCCGAACCAAAGGACACAATAAAATCCTGAGATTTTAATATTTGTACTAAATACAAATATGTACTCGTATATTATATTGAAATTTATATGATATGCAATTTTAATATAATTTATATACCGTCTGTCCCAAGCAAACCTTGACATAGGCGTTTAACATGGAAAAACAGTTTTTTGCAAATAAAAAGTGTCCGGCAGAAAATTAAGCCATGCTATTGAATATGATAATAGTACATTACCTCCTGTACTTATTTAATACTAATTACTTGCATAAACTAAAGAAAATTATAAGTAAATGTCAATAAATATTTGTTTCAATATTTTATTATGTAATATAAAAATATTTTCAATTGTCATTGTGGCTGAATGGTTAACATGTCTGCCTGTAGAATAAAAGAATTTTTGTAGGTTGGGATTCAAATCCCCATCAAGCTAAACTTTTCATTATTTTTTTTATTTATGTATTAATTACAAATTATATTAAAAATATTATGAATTAGTTAAATAATTACAAATAAGTTTCTATCACGATATAATAGTAATTTCAATGGAAGTAGTAACCGTCAAAAGCAAGATTTTAAACTATACCACATACTACATACTTTTCCTTTATAAATACGGTAAAAATATAAAACATACACAAATTCATTGTGTTATCATATTTTAGTAAGATCAAAAGAAAGAATTATGCATTTTTATTAAATCCATATTTTGATTGTTGTAATCAATTTTTGTCATTGTTAAAACCAATTATTTTTATTGTTATCCATATCAATATCTATCTTCTATTTCAAATTACAATAATTTAGAAATAAGCTTTTTCTATAAAAAAATATTTTTCTTTTCGTGTAAACAATGTGTTTGGTTTTTTGTTTTGTTTATATCAAATATTCGTGTCAAAATCAATTTCTTAAGCGCTAACGATCGAATTAATATAATAAAAATGTATTACAATTCGTAATTAATTCATAAATAAAAAATCTGTTGTGGCCAGCACAATACCTTTCGCCACTTCCTTTTTTGGTTACATAAGTATAGGGCGCAAACAGTCATGTTACATTGTTGGCCTTGACAAGCAGATGTGGGGGCCCGTTTCAGAATGATAATTAGTAATTATGTACATGTCAATTGTCAATTTTTCATTCAGAATTTCAAGATTTTCTAAATACACGTAGTTAATTTGTCACCAGGACTGTGGAATTTACTTGTCGAGGTAAATAAACCACATGGAATTTGAAAATCACTAAATTTAGAATGAGAATTTATGATACTTAACATCTGTATACATAATTACTAGCTATCATTCTGACATGGGCCCCCATATCTGCTTGTCAAGGCCAACAAAATCACATGACTGCTCGCGCCCTATTGTATTTAACATTTCTTGTATATCTACACTCTACACCAAAAATTCTACTTAGGATGTATCTATTCCTTATATTTAGATTGTTTAATTTTAAATTCATTTTATGAAGAAATTTTGTCCTCTTCTAATTTTTCGAAATGTTTCCAATTCATTGTCAGGATTGACAGTATTTTTGGAGGATATAATTATGTAATATACCTATAATTTTAAATATTTAACTATTAATACATTAAGAAATAATATAATGTATGTACTTCCCAGAAAAAGTCTTCAGTAATGTCTCCGGATATCGGACAATGACATTTATCTGTCAGTTACAAACAATTTAAATTTTCAACTATTTTCCATGGCATTCTTTCGGCTGTAAAATTTATTATAACAGATTATTTTATACATTATATTTCTTTTATCTCTAAATCTATAGAATATATAATAAAATATTAAAATGTATCAGATAGAGAATTTAATTTTCTTTAATATTACCAAGAAAAATTTTCAAAAAATATTATTTAGAAGATTTTTTTTTCAAGAATCTTCTATTTCCGGTTGTCCAATTGTTACCAAAACCTTTTCAGATCTTCCCATGAATGTCTGATTGGGAAATACGTAGTTAAACAAATTTAAAATCTTATAGTTTTTGAGTAATCGTCCTTCCAACATCCTACATACATACATACATACACACACACACATACATCCACACACACACACACACACGCACACATACACACACACGCACACATACACACACACACAGAGACATCAACGTAAAAATGTTAAAATCGGATTGTAGGGACCTTAAAACGTACTTATTCATTGAAATCTGGATATGCGATTTTTAGCATGAATCCAATACCTCTCTTAGCGAGAGGTAAAAACGGCTTATATACTTATCAAATGTTTATATTAGTATATTTTGTATTATGTATTTTTATTAACTTTATAATGCAAGTATAGTTAGAATACGAGAAATAATAATAATAATTGTAAAATTTATTTACTAAATATATCGGACCATAAAAAAATATTTCACAACTCGTGATTAAAATTTATGACATGCAAAATATTAATAATAATACGTAAATAAACGATTGTTATTCGTGCGATAAAGCATTATTCATATGTTTTTGCTCTTTAACATTCATTATAATAAATAACTTCTAAATATAACCACACTACTAAATATTTTCTACACATTAAAATACCTTCTGTGTAAATAACAAAACTCCCGTATATTGTTTAAACAGGTGAACAGCGCCAAAGAAAAACAAGACGACTGTCATGGAGATAACAAATTAATTAACAACCAACAAATCACGTGAAAATCCAAGTTCAAATATTTCAACAACTTGTTAGC
Organism: Harpalus rufipes; assembly: GCA_951394225.1. NCBI lineage: Eukaryota > Metazoa > Arthropoda > Insecta > Coleoptera > Carabidae > Harpalus > Harpalus rufipes. Next base: position 4,753,551 of record OX596285.1, read on the forward strand.
GTATGATGTTTGTTTATTTTTTCAATTTTGTTTTGTCTACTTTATAGTTTTCGCCTTCCAGCTTTTGTTTCCGTGTTTGACAAAACAATTGCAAGAGCGAGAAATAACAGTACAAGATGATGGCAACAATTAACAACTGTCCATTTGAATTTTCCATATGACAATAATGACAATGGTCTAGTAACAGCTGCAAGAGTGTAATACAACATACAACAATACAAATGCTGTTCTATTAATTTTGAGCCTAATATAGCAAAACACGGAATTTCTTTCAATTATGCGAGACATACAGGCTGTTGACCGCGACACCGAAACATAGGACTTTAATAATATATTTTCGTAATTTCCTGCTTCCCTAATTATTTCAGATAAAAATTCTTCAAATAAAAATTGTAGATCTTTAAAATCTGCATCCGTAAGCAATAGTATATTGTGTTATTAGGAGTAAAAGTGATACTTTGTATTTACTCCGAATGACACATTATATTTTTTCTTCAAACGTAGATATTTAAAGAAAAATATCTACTACTGACGTTACATTTTACGTAAATTACGTTTTCGATTTCAATTGCCCTGTAGCTATGGATACTTATTTATTCACTTTTTGTTATAAACATTGCAGTGAAAATTTTCACGTTTTGACATTTAAATAAAAACTGTGCAATTTTATATCCTCCTTGTGTGCAATTATGTCGGAATTAGAAGTATTATAATGTACGCCCCGTGAAGTTGTTCATTTGGATGGAAATCTAAAAGATATGTCCAGGAATCACTGCAAAACAATACAAACTTTTCTTATCACTTTTATTCTAAATATTCTCATGTTCATTACCGTTCCTATAATTGTAATCTGTAACTCTGCTATTCTTTAACATGTTATTTCCTGAAAAGTAAACTCTGTTTATATTTCAATTCATTAGTTATTTATTTAAATTTTGACAGCTATTGATGGTATTTAGTACCTTTATTCTTAGGTTACCTAGTGTGTTATAGTCATTTCTTTTTTGTTGATTCTGTATAGTTTCTATGGATATTTATTTATTTTATTTCTACCTTGTGTATCAAGTTACAAAAGATGCTACTTTTATGATGTTTGAAGAAAAAGATTTTTACCTCCCGCTACCCTTGGTAAGGGAGGTATAGGGATCGTGTTAAAAATCGCATATCGAGATTTTGGTAAATGTCCACGTTTTAAGGTCCCTACAATCCAATTTTAACATTTTCACGATGATGTCTTTGTGTATGTATGTGTATTCAGAAAGTTTTAAAACCATGTGTCTACCTTATTCTAATATGGAGAGAAGCCATTAGATTTTGGTGGCAATTGGATAACCGGAAATGGCAGTTTACTTGGAAGATCAAAAAATACCTTTAAATGTAATTTTTTCGCAATTTGTTATAAAAATTAAAGATTATTCCTTTTTCTATAGGTTTGCTTTAATACTTTTTCTATATATTTTATGGATAAATTTATAAAGTAATATAAAAATTATATCTCGGAGCTTATGCTTCAAATACATCTCCATGGTTACATAGTTTAGCTCAAATGTATGAAACTGACAGATAAATGTCACTGTCAAAAAAATAATCATTTCAAATTAATAATAATAACGTTTTAAAAGAAAAATTGTAAATAGAACAATATTTTTATGGAAAGGAACTTAATATACATAATTTCTAGTATTAGTAAATATGCAGGTATGTATTTAAATAAAGAAATAAATATATTATCACGGCATATTATCCATTGCTGGGTGTGCTAATCTGATTTGTACACACATTTCGGTAATGATGATGACATATTTGTATTGTGCGGGCGTTTACCACAAGGGTTAATTTGATGTCATTTAAAATTCGAATTATTTGGCGTTGATCGGGATCGAATCGGATTCCCCTGATTCACGACCAGACATCAGGCACGCGGCAACGAGACCCCATAGTTAAATGGCGGGAGGTATTGTGTTGGTCACATCAGATTTTTCTTTCATTATTTCAAATTCAAAACACGGACTAAAATTGTTTGTGTTTAAAATAAACTACCTACTTATTTAAAAAAATCCTTATGTAACTTATAATATAAAAGACATCTCAAACATAGCTTTTTAACTCAGAAAACAAGTGCATTTTGATTTATCGACATGCAAAACAACACATTAACTATTTAATAAAGCAATTTCTTCTACGCACGTTTCACGTTTCACATTTTTGTCAAATTCCAATTACCATAACAGCAAATTTAAGACAGCATATTCATTAAACTAACTGAGTAACTGTACATCTTTCAAGATATTCCAAAACAGACATGCGAGTATTTACCGTTAGAATTTGGTCGATTGAAGACAAAATCCAGTTTTCTGCAGACGTCAAAATAAATTCACCATTTGATGTTGAGATGTTATTCTCTTTGTGTGTAGTCTATGGAGACAGTGTTGTGAACTTGAGTAAAATATTTATAAACTTCTTTCAACTTCTGAATTTTTTATTCCGGGGAAGATGTATCTTCAAATGTTGTGACTTGAAATTCAATTAGGAGGAAACATCTTTTTCTTAGTTGATTTCTTTGATAGCAAATGCGTTTTTTATACAAACAAAAAGATATGGGATTCGGAATTAAATTCTCTAACGAAAGAGTAAATTAAAAATGTATGTTTTCATTTAAAATAAAAACTGATCGAATTTTTTTTTTCTTTTTACCTTCCGTCACCTTTCGGTAAGGAAGGTATTGAATTTGGACAAAAAATTCAATGATGAGTTTTTAGTGAATAAGTACGTTTTAGGGTCCCTACAATCCGATTTTACCATTTTTACGATGATGTCTGTATGTATGTATATATGTGTGTGTCTGTGTGTGTGTGACGAAAGTTTCGGATCGCATAACTTCCAGAAGAACAACTGATTAGATTTTGGTTATAATTGGTGAACCGGAAGTAGCCTCATTTGAAGATTTAACAGTTAAATTTGATTTATTGACATTTAACGTTATTATAACTTAAAGAATATATTATTCTCTAAATGATTTGATTGCATTTTATACTTCATATTCAATATATAGAGTTAAAGAATTTTAAAGAAATTAAATTTTATAAATCAGCCAGCTATGCTAAACATGGAAACTACTAATATATTCGTATAATTGAAATTGACAGATGTCAGTATAAATAAAAAGTAAATTAATGTGGCAGAAATGAGGATGTTGAAGTAGATGTTGGGGAAGACACGGAAAGATAGGTAAGGAAATAATTCTAGTGTTACAAGTTTCTAGAAAGATACAAGCGAGATGATTGCATTGGTTTGAAAATGTCATGAGGAGAAATGGAGAATATATTGGATGAAGAATGAATATGAAATATAAATAATAGAAGGTTGAAGAAACAGAGGAAGACCAAAGATAAGATGGAAGGACTGTATTGCGGAAGACTAGAGAGAAGTGAACTGAATGAGAACGACACGTAAAACAGAAATGAGTGGAAGAAGAAAATAAAAAATAGCGACCCCTAACGAATGGTTAAAGCTAAATAAGAAGAAGATGTCAGTGTCAAGTGTAATTTGCATAGTTTGTTTATGAAATAATTTTACTGAAAATTTAGAATCATTTGCAAGAAAATTTATGTATTGAATTTATACATAATACACAGGATTGACGGAAGTTATTGTGCTGGCCACAACAGATTTTTTTACCTTGCGTCACATGGTCAAAAAAATCAATGATGAATTTTTAGTGAATAAGCACGTTTTAAGGTCCCTACAATGTTAATATTACATGTATCCTTTTGAATAGTAGGACAAAATTTCTCATAGAACAAAAGAAGAGATACAATTTCAATTATTTGTGTGTACAAGAAATGTTAAATTCGTTACTTATAGGGCGTGAGCAGTCATGTGACTTTGTTGGCGTTGGCAAGCAGATGAGGATCCGTGTCAGAATGATGGCTAGTAGTACATTATTACTAGTTGTAATTTTGACACGGGATCCCATATCTGCTTGCCAAGGCTAACAAAGTCACATAACTGCTCGCACCCTTTGCAACATAAAATGAAAATGGCGAAAGGTATTGTGCTGGCCACAAGAGATTTTTAGAAACGTTCGACCAGTGGCATCGGTTACGTGCTTTCTACCTCAGTGACGTTGGGTGCGCGCTCGTTACAATACATTTGATCTAACAAAAACGACGAAGTTGAAAACTTGACAAAATATAAAATATATTATATGTTGATATTTGCCTCAAACGGATGTTTTGCTATTTTTCATCCATTTTTCTTTCAAGATATGGGTCAAAATTTCAATATTAAAATTCCTTTATAATAAATCTCCCTCGAATTGAAATTTTGATGAATTTATTTGGCTACAATGCAAAACTTTAGCATTGGCGTGCATGCCACGTTCTGAGCTTAAATAAATGGTTACCCAAGCTGGTTAAACATTCACGACTGTGTTCCCCCCACTGCTCCTGAAGCACGCCACTGGTATGCCAGTCACGTACTCAGTTGCGAAATACAGAGCTCATATGATAAGGGAAAACAAAGACTGATTAATTTGCAAGAAGTGTGAAGGATTTGCGGACTGAATTAATTGCTGATTTTGTGGGAGAAATGGGATGATATAATCTATAGTACTGTTTAAAATTAATGGTTAAAGTTGTGTCTCAATGTTGAAATACTTGTTCTAAGTTCTAAGATGTTCCTCCTTTCATAATAGTTAATAACAGGGTCGCTGCGTGCGGGTGGGCAGGTTGTGCCCCGCACAAAGGCGCCTGACCATAAGGGACGCCATTTCAAAACAATAAATAATAGTAAATTTGTATAAAATGCTCCTATTCGTAAAGAAAATAGTACATTAAGATAAAAGTTTCATAAGACACGATTTTAGCGCACGAGTCTTTGTTAGAAACGAGCGGTTTGCCGCGAGTTTTCTAACGGGACAAGTGCGCTGAAATGTCTTATGAAACGTGTATTTTATACTATTTTTTCTATTTTGGTTCTTTTGTCAAAAAAATATTTACAAATATACGTGATTTCATTTTTAGGAATATTTTAATTTTTATTTGATTGTTGGTAACAGTAACAGTGATTGATATTCGTAACTATGACGTTTCATTGATATTGTTTATAATTTAAAGTAAATTGTGAAAGTCGTGTTTGTGAATTGTTTAATATATTATTAAATAACCATACTTACCACGAAACTGATTATAACAATTAAAAACTTATTTGCATCCGAAGTTCCTACTGTCTTCTGTGAAAAGGTTATGTTTACAGGATAGTATAAACCATTCTTATTTAAAATACAATATTAATATATTTAAAATATAACAAAATAATTATTAATATATTTACTTATATGTATTATTACTTCATTTCAATAGTGGGGGTCTTCTAGGCTAGAAATAATATTTACTTTCAAATGACAAATGTCTAGAAATGTAGGTACTACGTACCAACCTAACAGAAATTAGGTTTGAGTTCTTTTAAGAAGTACTTTATGACATCCAAATGGGTTTCATAAAGTACATATTAAAGAACCAAAATAGAAAAAAATACTTTAAAATTTACACAGTAAGGTGATAAAAGTGAACAATATTTTCTTCAGTTAGTGAATAAGCACGTTTTAGGGTTCGTATAATACGATTTTACCATTTTTACGATGATGTCTGTGTGTATGTGTGTCTGTTTGTGTGTGACGGATCGCGGATACTACGATTTCAAAAATTATATTTTTTTTCGTATTCCTCAAGTTTACATTCAGAAGAAGAGGTGATAAGATTTTGGATATAACTGGTCAACCTGAAGTAACCTCATTTGAAGATTTTAACATTTAAATATAGTTTATTGAAATTAACTTAAAGAATATTTGATTGCATTTTATACTTAATGTTAACTTTGGAAACTGCTAATATATTCAGATAATTCAAATTAACAGATGAGGAGAGACGAAGAATATATTGAAAGAAGAATGAATAGCTTAGTAATAAGGTTAAAGAAACAGAGGAAGACCAAAGATAAAATGGAAGGACTGTATTTTAAAGAAATTTTATAAATCAGCCAGCTATGCGAAACATGGAAACTGCTAATATATTCATGTAATTCAAATTGGCAATTGTCAGTATAAATAAAAAGTAAATTAATGTGGCAGAGATGAGGATGTTGAAGTAGATGTTGGGGAAGACACGGAAAGATAGGTAAGGAAATAATTCTAGTGTTACAAGTTTCTAGAAAGATACAAGCGATGATAAGATGGAAGGACTGTATTGCGGAAGACTTGAGAGAAAAGGAACTGAATGAAAACGACAAGTAAAACAGAAATGAGTGGAAGAAGAAAATAAAAAATAGCGATCCCTAACGAATGGGGAAAGCTAAAGAAGAAGAAGATGTTATTGTCAAGTGCAAATTGCATAGTTTGTTTATGAAATAATTTTACTGGAAATTTAGAATCTTTTGCAAAAAAATTTACGTATGGAATTTATACATAATACACAGGATTGACGGAAGGTATTGTGCTGGCCACAACAGATTATTATTATTATAATATGAAAATAGTCATGTGACTTGAAACAGGCAGGCAACTCTTGAGTTTGTCTACATTTTTCAGCACGGAATCAATAGATGGCATTGCTCTCATGAACCAACTACCTTAAATTTTTTGCGGACCAGAGAAATTTTATCGCGGACTCCGAAATCTTTAATTTTAGGACGGCCCTAGTATTTATAATAAAATTACAAAAAAATATGAACTATTTCTCTTATTGTCAATCATTCTAAAGTAACCCTCGTCTCGTATGTAATCTGACAACCAGTACTTTTGATATGCAAATACAAATTGTCTCTGTAACAAATGTTTTCTGTTTCATACTCCACAGAGAAAAATAAATTGATAAATGTACGTATGAATAAGTAAATATAAGAGGTAGGACAAATAAAATTGCAAAGAAAAATATAGAATTCCTCTTCAGATACTGGAATAAGTTGTATATATCTTGAGACGGTTTTACTGGGGTAGAAATTTCCAATTTTATGCTCAATTTTGCTTGTAAAAATAACTCGTGAAATATAGCATCCAATCGTCGAAAATTCGTAACAAACTTTAAAAATTCAATCAAGCTCGAAGTTTCAAAACTTGACCGTTTCTTCGGCAAACTTTATATTAATTCTACTCGCGAGAAATTTTATTTACTAAGTAGCAGGCAGTGAGCGTTGGAAACTTCGGAAAATGCAAAACATCTGACTAATTGGCACAGTGCCAAGCGAATCAAAACTTTTACAAAAAAGTTGCAAAACAATCGAGTATACCAGGCGTTTGTTTTGCGAAAAATGACAAAGTAAACGCGATGGAACAAATGCCGATTGTGTTTCGTTTGTTTTATTGGCGTTACATAAACAAAGGAATCTACGGCAGATAGTTTCTGTGTGAAAAATTGAATGAATTTGTTATTCAACGATTAAAGTAAAAAATCTGTTGTGGCCAGCACAATACCTTCCGTCAATCCTGTGTATAATGTATAAATTCCATACATAATTTTTCTTGCAACAGATTCTAAATTTCCAGTAAAATTATTTCATAGACAAACTATTCAAAATGCACTTGACACTGACATCTTCTTCTTTAGCTTTTCCCATTCGTTAGGGGTCACTATTTTTGCGTGTCGTTCTCATTCAGTTTCTTTTCTCTCAAGTCTTCCGCAATACAGTCCTTCCATCTTATCTTTGGTCTTCCTCTGTTTCTTCAACGTCCTACACTAGAGTTATTTTCTTACCGTATCTTTCCGTGTCTTTCCCAACATCTACTTCAACATCCTCATCTCTGCCACATTAATTTACTTTTTATTGATACTGACATCTGTCAATTTGAATTATATGAATATATTAGTAGTTTCCATGTTTAGCATAGCTGGCTGAATTATAAAATTTATTTTCTTTAAAATTCTTTAACTCTGTATCTATTGAATATGAAGTATAAAATGTAATCAAATCGTATAGAGAATAATATATTCTTTAAGTTATAATAACGTTAAATGTCAATAAATCAAATTTAACTGTTAAATCTTCAAATGAGGCTACTTCCGGCTCACCAATTATAACCAAAATCTAAACACTATAATTTTTGGAATCGTGGTATTGAAGTTATGCGATCCGGAACTTTTGTCACTCACACACAGACACACATACATACATAAAGACATAAATAAAATAAATAAATAAATATTTCATCACGGCATATTACCCATTGCTGGGTGTGCCAATCTGCTTCATACACAGATGTCGGTAATGATGGAATATTTGTACCGTGCGGGCGCTTACCAGGCGTCACCTCACGGGCACTCATTGCTGGCGTGGAGAGTGCGCCACACGGGCCAATTTTGTGCCATTAAAATGCGATGTAATTTTTGGCGTTGTTCGGGATCGAACCCGGGTCCCCTAGATTCGCGACCAGACACTCAGGCACACGGCCACGAGACCCCATATACATAAAGACATCATCGTAAAAATGATAAAATCGTATTATAGGGACCCTAAAACGCGCTTAATCTTTAAAAACTCATCATTGAATTTCTTGACCAAAAACAATACCTTCATTACCTAAAGGTGACGGAAGGTAAAAATATAACGTTGTTTTATAACTTGAGAACCACTGGTTTAAAAAAATATTTTCTTCTCTATACGGATGCTCGTTCTTCTTCAAGATTATTTTATAGTATTTTATTGTATCTTTAATAATATATAAATTATTCGTTTAGCTGTTTCAGCCTGTATACAGGTGGCATCGAAAGTTGGAAACATGGTTATTACAGATACAAAAAAAAATGTTCACGGCATTGCCGGGTGTTCCAATCTGCTTTGTACACAGATATCGGTAATGATGATGACATATTTGTACCGTGCGGGTGTTTACCAAGCGTCACCTTAAGGGCACCCATTGCTGGCGTGGAGAATACACCACAGGGGTCTATTTTGTGCCATTTAAAATTTAAAATATTTGGCGTCGGTCGGGAGCGAACCACGGTTCCCCAGACACTCAGGCACGCGGCCAAGAGACCCCATTATAAAATCATTTACGAATAATATAGTAGTATAATAAAACATTCTTTATTAATAACATTTCATTTTGAAAAAGCCGGCGTTCCAATAATCGGAACATATACAAATGGCGTCATTATCGAATGAAATAACGAAATGGTTATGAAAGATATTTGGCGTCTATTTGATTAATGCTGAAAATTTTCACACAGTAATAAATTATTCTTCTCGGTTTTGTTATTGATTCTGGGAAAAAAATATTTATCGTTGTTTTTGGGGGGGTCAGGGCCAGCTTGATAAATTTGCGTGCGAAACTTTATCAATATAGATCTGCTTGGTGCTGTAATAACTCAAATACTAAAGCTGGATTCAGAGATTGCGTAGTAAACACAGCATAGGAATACACAACACAGGAAAACATAGAAACTTAAAACCAATTCAGAGATTGTACAGAAAACATAGAATTGTTGTATATAGATAACTTCATGTCAGTATTTGTTGCTGATTTCACAAGTTTTATTTAACTGTCACTTCTTAAGAGCATTGTGTACTCCTGTACTAAAATATGAAGCGAAAATTTAAATAAATTGTTCCTGTACTAGAACTATTAACATTTTAAAAAATTCAATATTAGACAAACATACTTTTGATATGAACCTGCATTTAAAAAATATATATATCGAAATCTATTAATACTGGACTTTGATTTTAATGGGAAACCCAAAATTCAGTAGAATTTCTTGTTTTCCCATTAAAATCAAAGTTAAATACTGATAGATTTCAATAATACTTTTTTTTAAAGCAGGTTCATGTCAGAAGTATGTTTGTCTAATAATGATTTGTTTAAAATGTTAATAGTTCTGGTACAGGAACAATTTATTTGAATTTTCGCTTCATATTTTAGTACAGGAGTACACAATGCTCTTAAATAATTATAATAAACACAACTGCAATACAAAATAACTTAAAAGTTGTCTTAACCAAACTTCAAAACAAATGTCAGCAAGTTGTCAACATTAAAGCGCTGTAGAAGTAGGCGTGGTGTAACTACGAATACTCACGAAACATAGCGCACATGGCCGAACATGGCAAAACATAGCTTCGAAATAAAATATAACCAATTCGCCATGTTATGCTGTGTTGTGCTATGCTATGTCTGTAACTGTGAATCAGTACACGCTTTTCCGTATGTTCATTTTCTATGTTTTTCTGTGCTATTCTATGCTATGTATACTACGCAATCTCTGAATCCAGCTTAACACGACAAGGTCTTACGCGGTATTAAGTTATTGAAGGGACAGAATAGCTTATGACAAAAACGACGTTTTCATTTTCCATGAAATTTCTATTCACAGTTACAAGTTTAATTTACAAAAATGAATTATGAAACATATTTTATTTACAATCATTACTAGTACTATGCCGATTCGACGTAAAAAAATCTGATGTGACCAACACAGTACCTCCCGCCATTTACCTATGTATATAATTTTTATATTACTTTATAAATTTATCCACACAATATATAGAAAAAGTATTAAAGCAAACTTGTAGAAAATGCAATAATCTTTAATTTTTATAATATCAAATTGAGAAAAAATTACATTTAAAGGTATTTTTTGAAGAAAAACTATCTTGAGCTTCAAGTAAACTGCCATTTCCGGTTATACGATTGCCACCAAAATCTAATCATATATTTCCATAGTTTCAAAACTTTCTGAATGATAGTATTTGAGTTAGAGCTGATATAGGATCCACACATACATACATACACAAAGACATCATCGTGAAAATGTTAAAAATGGATTCTAGGGACCTTAAAACGTGGTCATTTACCAAAATCTCGATATGCGATTTTTAGCACGATCCCTATACCTCCCTTACCAAGGGTAGCGGGAGGTAAAAATCACAAACTTCGCGTATCCATAACGATGTTTAAATGTCATGTTTTTTTGACAGTTGTAGAATAATACATTGAAGCAAGAAATATCGTACCGTCATCGTACCGTTATTGTACCGTCATTGTACCACTAATGTAAATCAAGCCTTACTTCGAATTTTTATGAATAATATGCACACGGTATAAGTTATACTGTATACTATCACTTTTCAGTTTTGATTTATATGACTACTACGGAAATCCGACAACATGACGTCATCAATTCCCTCCCTCCCGCCCCTGGCGATTTAAATCATATGGTTACGATTGATGATGTAGGGGTCAAGTCGTTTTTTGCATCAAAAGTGATTTTTTGTACATTCATTTATTTGTTACCTTCCGTCACCTTTAGGTAAGGAAGGTATTGTCTTTGGTCAAAAAATTCAATGATGAGTTTTTAGTGATTAAGCATGTTTTAGGGTCCGTATAATACGATTTTACCATTTTTACGATGATGGCTGTATGTATGTATGTGTGTGTGTCTGTGTGTGTGTGACAAAACTTCCGGATTCCATAACTTCAATACCACGATTCCAAAAATTATAATTTTTTCGTATTCCTCAAGTTTACATCCAGAAGAACAACTGATTAGATTTTGGTTATAATTGATGAACCGGAAGTAGCCTCATTTGAAGATTTAACAGTTAAATTTGATTTATTGACATTTAACGTTATTGTAACTTAAAGAATATATTATGCTCTATACGATTTGATTACATTTTATACTTCATATTCAATAAATACAAAGTTAAAGAATTTTAAAGAAATTAAATTTTATAATTCAGCCAGCTATGCTAAACATGGAAACTACTAATATATTCATATAATTCAAAGACAGATGTCAGTATCAATAAAAAGTAAATTAATGTGGCAGAAATGAAGATGTTGAAGTAGATGTTAAGAAAGACACGGAAAGATACGGTAAGAAAATAACTCTAGTGTTACAAGTTTCTAGAAAGATACAAGAAAGACGATTACATTGGTTTGAACAAGCCATGAGGAGAAATGAAGAATTTTATTGGAACAAGAATGAATAGTTTTGTGATAGAAGGTTGAAGAAACAGAGGAAGACCAAAGATAAGATGAAAGGACTGTATTGCGGAAGACTTGAGAAAACGCAAAAATAGCGACCCCTAATGAATGGGAAAAGCTAAAAAAGAAGATGACAGTGTCAAGTGCAATTTGAATAGTTTGTTTATGGAATAATTTTACTGGAAATTTAGAATCTTTTGTAAAAAAAATTATGTATGGAATTTATACATTATATACAGGATTGACGGAAGGTATTGTGCTGGCCACAACAGATTTTTTTAGGTAGAAATAGATTGAATAAATTATTCAAAATATGACATTTTGACGAAGAAAGATCATAAAAAAAATTGGAAGAATGTAGTAAGATAATGCTCTCTAATAACAGATTCAACAAAAAATAAATATAAAAATGTAAATTAACAAATACTTTTAAATGATAGTTTACACTCTAACATATCTCGTACACAATTACCAATAGGATGTTTGTATATTGAATATATACTTAAAAGTATGTTATAAAAAAATGCGTTTTGTTTTTATTATAAATATGCATACCTATTTTTAATGTTTGTTTGCTTATATTATTAATTTCTAAAACCAGTTATTCAAAATTCATATTCACGTAAATGAATATTGATAGAGTTAAAAATAGCACTATAAAGTGGTACTTATGTTATACATACAATGTTAAGTGTTCTTACCTTCATGTTTAAATACTTCATGATGGATTTTAGCAAGGCGGTCGTCAGGCAACAGCAATCTGAAAAGAAACGGTATTATTAATACAAGGCTAAAAGAAATGGTTTAAGAGGATAATGAAAATTGTAAGGTACACGTGGTGCCTATGACCAAGAAGAGGTAGACAGCTAGAGAAAGGTCAAACAATAGGAGAGCGCAACAGACCATCACGTTTGGCACGGACTCTATTTACATGAAAAATTATGCTATTTGACATCTATGTACATAATTACCAGCTATCATTCTGACACGGGCCCCCATATCTGCTGTTCGAGTCCAATAACGTTACATCACTGTTTGCGCCCTATTGTATTTAACAATTCTTGTATAACTACACTCTACACCCAAAATTCTACTTATATCTATTCTTTATATTTAGATTTTTTAATGTTAAATTCATTCTATGAAGAAATTTTGTCCTACTCTTCTAATTTTTCAAAGTGTTTCCAAATCATTTCTGACACTGATATTTATCTGTCAGTTACAAACATTTTAATTTTTCAATTGGTTTCCATGCCATTATTTGGGCTGTGAGATTTATTACAACAGATTATTTTATACATTATATTATTTTATCTCTAAATCAATAAAAGATATAATAAAATATTTAAATGTATCAGATAGAGAATTAAATTTTCTTTAATATTTGCAGGAACAAGTTTTCAAAAATTAATATTTAGAAGAATTTTTTAAGAATCTGCTACTTCCGGTTATCCAATTTTTACCAAAACGTTTTCAACTCTTTCCATTAATGCCCCATTGGGAAATACGTAGTTAAACAGATATTAAGTCTTATATTTTTTGAGAGATCGTCCTTCCAACATCCTCACATGTCAAATGTCAGAATTTTTTATTAAAAATTTGAAGATTTTCTAAATTCACGTAGTTAATTTGTCACCAGGAGTGTGGAATTTACTTGTCGAGGAAAATAAACCACATGGCATTGGAAAATCACAATATTTCGAATGAAAAATTATGATATTTGACATCTATGTACATAATTACTAGCTATCATTCTGACATGGGCCCCCCTATCTGCTTGTCAAGGCCAACGAAGTCACATGACTGCTCGCGCCCTATTGTATTTAACATGTCTTGTATACCTACAATCTACACCAAAAATTCTACTTACATCTATTCTTTATATTTAGATTTTTAAATACATTTTATGAAGAAATTTAATCTTAATCTTATAATTTTTCGAAGTGTTTCCAAATCATTGTCGGGATTGATAATAATTTTAAAAATTTAATTATTAATGCAATAAGAAATAATATAATATAATGTATGTACTTCCCAGAAAAAATCTTCAGCAATATCTTTGGATTTTTGACACTGACATTTATCTGTCAGTTACAAACATTTTAATTTTTCAATTGGTTTCCATTACATTTGGGCTGTGAGATTTATTACAACAGATTATTATATACCATATATTTCTTTATCTCTAAATCTATAAAAGATACAATAAAATGTTTTTATATGTATCAGATAGCGAATTTACTCTTCTTTGATACTAGGAAGAACAAAAATTTTCAAAAAATTATATTTAGAATTTTTTTTAAGAATCTGCTACATCCGGGTGACCATATCAAAACCTTATCAGCTCTTCCCAGTAATGTCCGATTGGGAAATACGTAGTTAAACTGATATTAATTATTATAGTTTTTGAGAAATCGTCTTTCCAACATCCCAACACACACACACACACACACACGCACGCACGCTCGCTCATACACACACATGCATTCACACACACACACATATATACAGACACATCGTAAAAATATTAAAATCGGATTGTAGGGACCTTAAAACGTGCTTATTCAATAAAATCTGGATATGCGATTTTTAGCATGAATCCAATACATCTCTTAGCGAGAAGTAAATAAATGAATATTATGACACTGTACAAGTCTACATGCCATATAATTGTAAGTATATTTAACCTATTAAGTTTTCAAGACATTTATATTCAAATAAGAACTGTTTGAAAATTGCGGTACTGGACCGATATTTGAATTTCTCTACTTCCATTGGTAGTAGGCTCCTCCCCCTAACTCGGTATTAGTTATATATTTATAGGCGGTCTTTGAGTCGCCAATCAAAATACAGTAGAGCGTCAATAATCCGGATTAATTGGGACCGGACCCCATCCGAATTTTTGACGTGTCCGGATTTTCAAAATGAACCAATAAAATACTTTTTGGATGTCTTCAACGCAAAATATTAGCTGCAATCGGTCATAAATTACTGTGATGTTTAGAGAAGAGGAGCGGATAAATGAAACTATTCATTATTAATAAAAAATTACATGTTTTAGTCGTTTTTACCTCTCGCTAAGAGAGGTATTGGATTCATGCTAAAAATCGCATATCCAGATTTTATTGAATAAGCACGTTTTAAGGTCCCTACAATCCGATTTTAACATTTTTACGATGATGTCTGTGTGTGTGTGTGTGTGTGTGTGTGTGTGTGGATGTATGTATGTGTGTGTGTGTGTGTGTGTGTATGTATGTAGGATGTTGGAAGGACGATAACTCAAAAACTATAAGACTTTAAATTTGTTTAACTACGTATTTCCCAATCGGACATTCATGGCAAGATCTGAAAAGGTTTTGGTAACAATTGGACAACCGGAAGTAGAAGATTCTTGAAAAAAAATCTTCTAAATAATATTTTTTGAAAACTTTTCTCGGTAATATTAAAGAAAATTAAATTCTCTATCTGATACATTTAAATATTTTCTTATATATTTTATAGATTTAGAGATAAAAGAAATATAATATATAAAATAATCTGTTATAATAAATTTTACAGCCGAAAGGATGCCATGGAAAATAGTTGAAAATTTTGTTTGTAACTGACAGATAAACGTCAGTGTCAGAAATCCGGAGCCGGAGATATTGCTAAAGACTTTTTCTGGGAAGTACATATATTATATTATTTCTTAATGTATTAATAGTTAAATATTTAAAATTATAGGTATATTACATATATCCTTCAAAAATACTGTCAATCCTGACAATGAATTGGAAACATTTCGAAAAATTAGAAGAGGACAAAATTTCTTCATAAAATGAATTTAAAATTAAACAATCTAAATATAAGGAATAGATACATATATGTAAGTAGAAGTTTTGGTGTAGAGTGTAGGTATACAAGAAATGTTAAATACAATAGGGTGTTTTGACAAGGAGATATAGGGGCTTAAGTCAGAATGATAGCTAGTAATTATATATATAGATGTCAAGTATCAATTTCTCATTCTAAATTTAGTGATTTTCCAATTCCATGTGGTTTATTTTCCTCGACAAGTAAATTCCATACTCCTGGTGACAAATTAACTACATGAATATAGAAAATCTTGGAATATTTAATGAAAAATTCTGACATTTATGTACATAATTATCATTCTAAAACGGGAACCCCACATCTGCTTGTCAAGGCCAACAATGTAACATGGGCCCTATACTTATGTAACCAAAAAAGGAAGTGGCGAGAGGTATTGTGATGGCCACAACAGATTTTTGTTGCTGTATACAAACATCGTTCCTTTACAAGCAAAAAAATTTTTTTTCGCTAGAATCAAATCCGAATTATCGATCTTTCGGATTTTTGACGTCCGGATTATTGACGCTCTACTGTATTTATGGAATTCACATGTGACAAGATGTTATAAATAAAACATCCTTATTTCCTAAGTATTTCAATTATATCATTTTATTTCTTTATTAATATTCATTATTAAGCATATGCTATCACTATTTTTCACTAATTTCTCTTAATTCAAGTAAGCTGTAATTCCATGTTTTGCAAAAAAACTACAATATATTTATGTATCTATTTTACACGAGCTATATTTTTTCTTCGTCAATCCTATCATTAGTCAGGTTTTTAATTACTACACTTCATCTTTTTTTACTTATTAAACAGTTTAATTTTTTATTTATGTATGTATACACGAACTAACCTAAAACCAATTTCCGAAAAAGCATTATGAAAATGTCGAAAATTTCCCCCATTAAAATTTCATGTATAACATTATAAAACTTGACATAATTATAAGTTCTCGACCTCAGCACGAAAATGTAGAATTATTTTTCACATGTTAAAAAATAAAAATTCCATTTCTAAACAGTGGTGGTTAAAATGAATACGTAATGAAATAAGGCTTGTTTTTTATTGCGGCCCCAAGGCAATTTATTTCTGACACGCCGCTGTGTTTTAGGTACGCTATACAAAATATAAATGTTGTAATTAATTTCAAACAAAGCAACATTTAAAATTTTTGGACATTTACAGAACGATTATTCTCGGGATTATAATGTCATTTTTAAAGAGAATTGTTTTGGTAATCATTGTTATTTTTTAGATAAAATATTACCAAAATATGTCAGGCTTTACGGGAAATAAATCAGAAAAATATCACGAAATATGTAAATTCATTTATATCCAATATTTAAAATAGATAAATACAAACGCTTTTAATGCTTAATAAAGCTGTATTATTTTTGATTAAAATCTGAGTTCGCCTCAACCAACGACGAAATATAAATAGACAAAACATCATTTGGTTTGTTTTGATTTCGGCTGGCCAGAGAGAGACAACTAGAGATAGAGATATGTTTAGTCTCGTTTGAGTATTTCTCAGTAGAGGCGCAAGTGTTTTTTACCTTCCGTCACCTATAGGTAAGGAAGGTATTGTCTTTGGTCCAAAAATTCGCTGTTGAGTTTTCATTGAATAAGCACATTTTAGGGTCTTTACAATACGATTTTACTATTTTTACGATGATGTCTGTATGTGTGTGTGTGTGTGTGTGTGTGTGTGTGTGTGTGTGTTCGTGTGTGTGTATGTGTGTGTGTGTGTGTGTGTGACCGCGGTTTCGTCAACGATATCTCCAATACTAGAATTCCAAAAATTACAATTCTTGCGTATTCCTCTTCCTTACAACCATATGCAGACTTGATTAGATTTTGGTTATAATTGATCAACCGGAAGTACCCTCATTTATTGAAAAACTTAGTTAAATTTTATTATAACTTAAAGAATATATTATTCTCTATACGATTTGATTGCATTTTATATTTCATATTCAACAGATATAGAGTTAAAAAATAATAAAGATAAAAAAAATCATATAAATTTCATAATTTAGCCAGCTATGCTAACTTAACCATGGAAACTGCTAATATATTCAGGTAATTCAAATTGACATGTCAGTATCAATAAAAAGCAAGTAATTGAATGAAAGAATAAGGGAAGTAACTCTAGTGTTAGAAGTTTTTAGATATACATGTCATGAGGAGAGATGAATATATTTATAGAAGGTGGAAGAAACATAGGAAGACCAAATATAAGATGGAAAGACTGTATTGCAGAAGACTTAAGAGAAAAGGAACTGAATGAGGACGACACGCAAAACAAATATGAGTGGAAGAAGAAAATAAAAAATAGTGACCCCCTAACGAATGAGAAAAACTAAAGAAGAAGAAGATATCAGTATCAAGTGCAATTTGCATAGTTAGTTTATGAAATAACTTTACTGGAAATATAGGATCTTTTTGCAAAAAAAATATGTATAGGGCGCGTGCAGTGACATGACTTTGCTGCCTTTGGCAAGCAGATATGGGCACCCGTATCAAAATGACAGCAATTAATTATGTCCATAACTGACAAGTGTCTAATTTTTCATTCATAATTCCATGATATTATTTCATGTGGTTTGTTTGTTATCAGGAGTATGGAATTCAGTTGCCGAGAAAGGGAATCATAAAATACCAAATATTTAGAATCTTTTGCAAGAAAATTTATGTATGGAATTTGTACATAATACACAGGATTGACCGAAGGTATTGTGCTGAAAATGATAATTAACTGAATATTCCCGAGCAATGACGTAATCCCCGACGGCGAAAATACCCATACGACTAGACGTGTTATTTACACCGGTGACCTGAATCTTTTGTATTCAATGTCATTGTGGCATCAGAAATTTCGAGAAGGACATCGCGCTATATAAACCTGTCGTCAAAACCAGCAGAGATAGTCTGATATATAGAAGCAACGAGCAATGACCAATTGGTGATATAAATAAACAGTCTACGAGTTGTTAACATAAATAAATGTAGTTATATAAATAAAAATAGTGATATAAATGTTGTTTAAATAAATAATCGCAGTGTTTAAGTATTTAATAATATTTTTAATTTTAAATTAGTGTTTATAATTATTTAATCATAGAGTTATAGTTATTTTTATTATCTTTATAATATTTATCCTAATTATTTATCGTTAAATAAACGTTTTATTTTAATTAATAGTATTTCTATTTCTCTTATTTTTACTCTTTACCCATATAAAAAACGTTACAGTAAAAATAGTAAAATCGTATTCTAGGAGCCCTAAAACGTGCGTATTCATTAATATCGTACCATCGAATCTGTTGACCAAAGACAATATCTTCCTTACCTAAAGGCGACGGAAGGTAAAAAAATACAGCCATAGTAAAACAAATATATATACTCGTATTACATCAGGATTTGTATTCTAATTGATATTTCATAATTTGATATTTTGTATCCAGTATATGAATAGATCTGCATGGTTCTAATTATATTTTATATAACATCTATTATAAGATGTTGGTTTAGTAGTAAAACAATAATTATTATATTCCGATTAGTATAATTGAGAAATATATAACAAATAATAGTTTTATCGTTTCCATAATGCAATATCATCTCAGCATAGAATGGACTTTGAACTGTAAAATCGTGTTTTATATAATAAAAAATTACACTGTCATGTTCTATGCTGATTATTATTTAATCTGACATATGTGGCATTTTTTATTAACATTGTAATATGTTTTTTTCTCTGCTATCATTAGTAACTGTTAAATAATAAATATGGTGACAATTTTTTATATCATAACATTCCTAATTGCTAAAAGTAGAACTTTATATACGAGTATCATGCCTTTCGACGAGTTCAGACTCATAATAGTCCAGCCTTATATTTTCAACAAATTATAAAACCTACACAAATGATGAAAAATTTCTACAAAATCCTTTCGATTACACTGTAAATATAGACTTAAAAAAAAATTGTTATGGCCAGCACACTACCTCTCGCCACTTTAATTTTTGGTTACATAATTATGTATACCATCTACACCAAACATTGTACTTATACCTATTCTTTATATTTAGATTTTTACCTTCCGTCACCTATAGGTAAGGAAGGTATTGTCTTTGGTCAAAAAAAAATCAATGATGAGTTTTTAGTGAATAAACATGTTTTAGGGACTATATAATACGATTTTACCATTTTTACGATTATGTCTGTATGTATGTATGTGTGTGTGTCTGTGTGTGACGAAAGTTTCGGATCACATAACTTCAATACCATGTTTCCAAAATTTTTATTTTTTTCGTATTCCTCAAGTTTACATCCAGAAGAACAACTGATAAGATTTTGGTTGTAATTGGTGAACCGGAAGTAGCCTTATTTGAAGATTTAACACATAAATATAATTTATTGAGATTTAACGTTATTATAACTTAAAGAATATATTATTCTCTATACAATTTGATTGCATTTTATACTTCATATTCAATAGATATAGAGTTAAAGAATTATAAAGAAATCAGCCAGTTATGCTAACCATGAAAATTGCTAACATACTCAGATAATACAAATTGACAGATGTCAGTCTCAATAAAAAGTAAATGAATGTGGCAAAAATGAGGATGTTGAAGTAGATGTTGGGGAAGACACGGAAATATACGGTAAGAAAATAACTCTAGTGTTACAAGTTTCCAGAAAGATACAAGAGAGACGATTACATTGGTTTGAACATATCATGAGAAGAAATGAAGAATATATTGGAAGAAGAATGAATAGCTTAGTAATAAAAGGTTGAAGAAACAGAGGAAGACCAAAGATAAGATGGAAGGACTGTATTACGGAAACAGAAAGAAGAAGAAGAAGATATCAGTGTCAAGTGTAATTTGCATAGTTTGTTCCTGAAATAATTTTACTGGAAATTTAGAACATATTGCAAGAAAATTTATGTATGGAATTTAAACAGGCTTCTCTATATTTTACGTCTAAATTTTGAAAAAATAAACATACGCCATAGATCTCATATGCCAATTGTTGGCTTAACATGCGCAGATCCAAGTGCGCATATTATCTCTTTTAATTGAAAAGGCCTATTTCGAAAGAGAAAAATGAATGTTAAAATTTTCCCTGAATCTGCAAAAAGTCATTAAATATTTGCTTCCATTCCAACATTTGAGAATGGGTTAAAAAAGGAATATTATGACAGTGTAATGAGCACGTTTGCTGGTGCAAAACAAACATATTTAATGGCATGCAATTTCCGCGACGAGAAACGTTACAAAGTACTTATTGGGCAATCGTTTCAAATATAAACACTGAAATTAAATATTTTAGTCACACAGCAATTTTTGCCCATTATCAGCTATAAAAGTTTATTATCAACGCGAATGCGAATTCAACTAGAAATATCAATTTAAATGTTGTTTATCAAAATATTTGTCCACCAAAGCGAAATTTGCACAACCGTATCAAGTTTCACTTCATTATCTATTCAGTACGCAAATTTGTTACCATATATTAAAATAATCACTGTGTTTGTTTATTTACTTGTTTGTAGTAGCTATGATATTTACAATAATTTTATGATTTATATACAAATTTCCATATCTGGCTAATAAAATATGACAAGAAAATGAGATAATGAATAAAAATATAACGTAGCGCGCGCCGACCTGACGCGCCGAATGCTTGCGCCGCTACTGCTAGCATATTCGCGAACGATGACGTAATTCCTTCGCCGGAATAACCCCGATGACGTTATCCCCCGGGGAAAACCCATACGCATTCTGACTGGTCAATTACATCCAGTTGAGTGCATCTTTTGTGTTCGATGATGGTCGCGTCAGAGAGTTCTAGAAGGATAATGGGCTGTATAAATACCGGCCGAAAGAAAGCGGAGAAATAGTCTGTGATATAGAAGCAACAAGCAATGAAGTCGGTGATATAAATAAATAGTCTACGAGTTGGTAACATAAATAAATGTAGTTATATAAATATTGGTTAAATAAATAATATTAGTGTTAAAGCATTTAATAATATTCTTAGTGTTTAAGTGTCTTATAATATTCTTAGTCTTTAAATTAGTGTTAATATTTGTTTATCATAGTGTTAGTTAACAATAAAAAACAAACAATGAATAAGTTGTTAACGTTTTTTGCAAGAAATGTTGAACTAACTTTTTCTTAAATTTAATAATGATATGAATATGATATAAATAAAACGTAACAATAATATATTTTAGATCAGCTGAGGATCTGGTGA
The DNA here is from genome assembly GCA_951394225.1 of Harpalus rufipes. Classification (NCBI taxonomy): domain Eukaryota; kingdom Metazoa; phylum Arthropoda; class Insecta; order Coleoptera; family Carabidae; genus Harpalus; species Harpalus rufipes. The sequence goes on from OX596285.1 coordinate 4,775,660, forward strand.
TTCGAATTATTAGAAATTGTAATGTATGTACATAGATCAAATGATCTATGGTATGTAACAAGTTTTGAGAAAATGTTAGACCTTTTCATCAAATAGAAACATCAAAGAAAATAAAGGGCATGGGAAATCTAATTTACGAGGATGGATTGAAAAGTTTCCAGAATGACATGAAAAGAATCTGATGTGGCCAACACAATACCTCCTGTTTATTTTAATTTTATGCATGCAAATACTTAAAGTTAAATTAAATTTAAATACCGGGTTCGATCCCGACCGATGCCAAATATTTCGAATTTTAAATGGCACAAATATAACCCCTGTGATTCATTCTCCACGCCAGTAATAAGTGCTCGTGATGCAACAAACCCCGGATTGGAAATTAAAACGCTCGAAAACCTATTGTCGTTAGCCATTTTTAAATTTGCTCTGAAATGAATCTGTGTGATCACTCAAAAACGAATAAGAAACATACTTCTTCTTAATCATGATCACTTTGATGATTTAGATTGTGAATCACAGCCCGAAAGAACACGGCTAAAATTACATGACTGCTCGGGCCCTATTGTATTTAGCATTTCTTTATATTTAGATTTTTTAATTTTAAATTCATTCCAATGTTTCCAATTCATTGTCGGGATTGACATTATTTTTGAAGGGTATATGTTATATACCTATAATTTTAAATATTTAACTATTAATACAATAAGAAATAATATAATGTATATAATTCCCAGAAAAATATTCAGTAATGTCTCTGGATTTTGACATTTGTCTGTGAGATTTGTTACAACAGAATATTATATACCATATATTTCTTTATCTCTAAATCTATAAAGGATATAATAAAATATTTATATTTATCAGATAGACAATTTACTCTTTTTACCTTCCGTCACCTTTAGGTAAGGAAGGTATTGTTTTTGGTGAAAAAATTCAGTCATGTTTTTACTGAATAAGCATGTTTTAGGGTCCCTATAATACGATTTTACCATTTTTACGATGATGTCTGTATGTATGTGTGTCTGTGTGTCCGTGTGTGTGGCTGTGTGTATGTGACAAAAGTTCCGGATCCCATAACATCAATACCACGATTCCAAAAATCATAATTTTTTCGTATTCCTCAAGTTTACATCCAGAAGAACAAGTGTTTAGATTTTGGTTATAATTGGTTAACCGGAAGTAGCCTCATTTGAAGATTTAACAGTTAAATTTGATTTATTGACATTTAACGTTATTATAACTTAAAGAATATATTATTCTCTATACGATTTGATTACATTTTATACTTCATATTCAATAGATACAGAGTTAAAGAATTTTAAAGAAATTAAATTTTATAATTCAGCCAACTATGCTAAACATGGAAACTATTAATATATTCATATAATTCAAATTGACAGATGTCAGTATCAATAAAAAGTAAATTAATGTGGCAGAGATGAGGATGTTGAAGTAGATGTTGGGGAAAACACGGAAAGATACGGTAAGAAAATAACTCTAGTATTACAAGTTTCTAGGAAGATACAAGAAATATGATTACATTGGTTTGAAAATGTCATGTGGAGAAATGAAGAATTATATTGGAACAAGAATGAATAGTTTAGTAATAGGATGTTGAAGAAACAGAGGAAGACCAAAGATAAGATGGAAGGACTGTATTGCGGAAGACTTGAGGGAAAAGGAACTGAGTGATAACGACACACAAAAATAGCGGCCCCTAACGAATGGGAAAAGTTAAAGAAGATGTCAGTGTCAAGTGCAATTTGAATAGTTTTTTTATGAAATAATTTTACTGGAAATTTAGAATCTTTTGCAAGAAAAAATATGTATGGAATTTATACATTATACTACACAGTATTGACGGAAGGTATTGTGCTGGCCGCAACAGATTTTTTAATACTAAAGAACAAAATTTTTTAAAAATTAATATTTAGAAATTTTTTTTAAGATCTGCTGCTTCTGGTTGACAATTGTTACCAAAACCTTTTCAGCTCTTTCCATTGAGAAATACGTAGTTAAATACATATTAAGTATAATAGTTTTTGAGAAATCGTCCTTCCAACGACCCACACACATACATACACACACATATCCACACACACACACACACACACACACACACACATACATCGACACACACACCATAAGACGTGCTTAATCATTAAAATCTGCATATGCGATTTTTAGCATGAATCCAATACCTCTCTCTCAGCAAGAGGTAAAAATAACTGTTTATGTGTGTATCTGGTGCTCTCTTCTCCGTGCTAAACTGTGAAATTTTTAATTCACCTTCGTATTGCGCAGTGGTAGATAAAACGGACCTGAATTTATATCCCCATTTTAATCAACAAAATTTCTGGAATTCTCTCCCAAATATTTCGTTTTCATTTCACCAACATTTCCCGCATACTTGTGTTCAAAAATAAACATCATTTTCCATTTGAGTTATTCGCAGCGAAAAATATTTCTATGGTCATTAGGGGTTAATTCAGGGCGGTGTAATGCTTGCTGTCACGAATAGTTGGCTTGGTCTGCCCTACTCTACTCTATTCGAACTTTGTAACTCTACACTGCTCTGCATTTCCACCCAGGGATCAATATGATAGTTGGAGCCCGCCAAGTTGAACTAAATTACAGTTACAGATACAAACCTCATGTCTTGTCTTTCTATTCGTGCCGCGATGCAATTTCAGAATTGGAATTGATTAAGGGATGAATTAATAATGAATAAATGAGGAAATGATCCTGGGTCATTGTAGGGCGAAGGATAATAGTGCATTAAATATAAATACGTTGTGGATAGTACCGGTTTAATAGTTAATTTCTGGTATTTCTAGTTTAGTCTAGAAAAATATTGGTTTTCACTGCTGTCAGTAATAAATAACTGTTAACCAGACATGATCAATTCGTTCCTATCTTATGAATTTAAGGTAGTTGTCACGAGTGTACCTATTCAAAAACTTGTTCTATTTTCAAAATAAAAATTAAGCTAATGCAGTTTATATTTGCAATAACTTATATTTTTTAACATTATATACCCAGATTGCATCAAAATAGTTAAAAGCTAATATCAAACACTGTAACAGATGAATTTTCTTTATTTTTCCGTAGAAAAGTTTTTTTTGAACTGTACCACTCCCTGTAAGTCAAATAGTAAAATTGAAAAGTTTTGGATTATATTTTAATATAGTTTTTCATTAAAAACAGTTATGGGCTTCAAGTAAAGTATCACTTCCGATTTGTCAATTTCAGTCAAAATTTAATATGTTGTTTCTCTTGATATAAAAGTCCTAAATACTAAAAATGAAAAATTTTAGATTATATTTTAATATAGTTCTTCATGAAAAACTGTTATGGGCTTCAAGTAAAGTACCACTTCCGGTTTGTCAATTTCAGTCAAAATTTAATATGTTGTTCCCCTTGATATAAAAATCCTAAATACTAAAATTGAAAATTTTTAGATTATATTTTAATATAGTTCTTGATGAAAAACTGTTATGGGCTTCAAGTAAAGTACCACTTCCGGTTTGTCAATTTCAGTCAAAATTTAATATGTTGTTCCCCTTGATATAAAAGTCCTAAATAATAAAATTGACAATTTTTAGATTATATTTTAATATAGTTCTTGATGAAAAACTGTTATGGGCTTCAAGTAAAGTATCACTTCCGGATTATCGATTTTACTCAAAATCTAATATGTTGTTCCCATTGATGCAAAAGTCTTAAATACTACAATTGAAAAAAAAAATAGATTATATTTTAATACAGTTCTTCATGAAAAACTGTTATGGGCGTCAAGTAAAGTACCACTTCCGGTTTGTCAATTTCAGTCAAAATATAATATGTTATTTCTCTTTATATAAAAGTCCTAAATACTAAAATTGAAAAGTTTTAGATTATATTTTAATATAGTTTTTCATGAAAAACTGTTATGAACTTCAAGTAAACTATCACTTCCGGTTTGTCAATTTCAGTTAAAATCTAATATATTGTTCTCCTTGATATAAAAGTCCTAAATACTAAAATTGAAAATTTTTAGATTATATTTTAATATAGTTCTTGATGAAAAACTGTTACGGGCTTCAAGTAAAGTACCACTTCCGGTTTGTCAATTTCAGTCAAAATACAATATGTTGTTCTCCTTGATATAAAAGTCCTAAATAATAAAATTGAATTTTTTTAGATTATATTTTAATATAGTTCTTGATGAAAAACTGTTATGGGCTTCAAGTAAAGTATCACTTCCGGATTATCGATTTTACTCAAAATCTAATATGTTGTTCCCATTGATACAAAAGTCTTAAATACTACAATTGAAAAAAAAAATAGATTATATTTTAATACAGTTCTTCATGAAAAACTGTTATGGGCGTCAAGTAAAGTACCACTTCCGGTTTGTCAATTTCAGTCAAAATATAATATGTTATTTCCCTTGATATAAAAGTCCTAAATACTAAAATTGAAAAGTTTTAGATTATATTTTAATATAGTTTTTCATGAAAAACTGTTATGAACTTCAAGTAAACTATCACTTCCGGTTTGTCAATTTCAGTTAAAATCTAATATATTGTTCTCCTTGATATAAAAGTCCTAAATACTAAAATTGAAAAAAATTAGATTATATTTTAATATATTTCTTCATGAAAAACTGTTATGGGCTTCAAGTAAAGTATCGCTTCCGGTTTGTCAATTTTCCGAAATATTAATTTTTTATAGTTTTCCTACAAAAATACACTATATCCCGGACTACAATTACTTGTCACCGAGATATGCTTCGGACTTAACACTATGTTTTCCAACAAAAATTACAGTAAAAAGAAGTCCATTGAAATGAAATAGTTATATATTTCGCTCTCTGTCTTACAAAAAATAAATATTTGCGAGTAAGTGTACAATCCTGTTCGTTGTTATTCTATGACATGTTGTCTCTGTCTTACAACATATTTATCTTATACATTGTAAGACAGAGACAACATGTCATAGAATAACAACGAACAGGATTGTACACTTACTCGCAAATATATATTTTTTGTAAGACAGAGAGCGAAATATATTTCATTTTAATGGACTCTTCTTTTTACTGTAATTTTTGTTGGGAAACATAGTGTGAAGTCCACAGAATATCTCGGTGACAAATAATTGTAGTCAGGGATATAGTGTATTTTTGTAGGAAAACTATAAAAAATTAATATTTCGGGAACGGCAAAAGATCTATATATTTTTTTCAAATATAAACACAAAAAGATTAACCAAATGGAACAACATCTTATATTTTGACTGAAATTGACAAACCGGAAATGGTACTTTACTTAAAGCCCGTAACAGTTTTTCATGAATAACTGTATTAAAATATAATCTAAAAATTTTCAATTTTAGTATTTAGGATTTTTATATCAAAGGGAACAACATATTATATTTTGACTGAAATTGACAAACCGGAAGTGGTACTTTACTTGAAGCCCGTAACAGTTTTTCATGAAGAACTGTATTAAAATATAATCTAAAAATTTTTAATTATAGTATTTAGGATTTTTATATCAAAGGGAAGAACATATTATATTTTGACTGAAATTGACAAACCGGAAGTGGTACTTTACTTAAAGCCCGTAACAGTTTTTCATGAAGAACTGTATTAAAATATAATCTAAAAATTTTCAATTTTAGTATTTAGGATTTTTATATCAAAGGGAACAACATATTATATTTTGACTGAAATTGACAAACCGGAAGTGGTACTTTACTTGAAGCCCGTAACAGTTATTCATGAAGAACTGTATTAAAATATAATCTAAAAAATTTCCAATTTAAGTATTTAGGATTTTTATATCAAAGGGAACAACCTATTAGTTTTTGACTGAAATTGACAAACCGGAAGTGATACTTTATTTGAAGCCCATAATAGTTTTTCATGTAGAGCTGTATTAAAATATAATCTAAAAAATTTCAATTTTAGTATTTAGGACTTTTATATCAAAGAGAACAACATATTACATTTTGACTGAAATTGACAAACCGAAGTGGTAGTTTATTTGAAGCCCGTAACAGTTTTTCAAGAAGAACTATATTAAAATATACATAATCTAAAAAATTCAATTTTAGTATTTAGGACTTTTATATCAAGGGGAACAACATATTATATTTTGACTGAAATTGATAAACCGGAAGTTATACTTTACTTGAAGCCCATAACAGTTTTTGTTAACTTAACTGATACTCCAACTGGAACGCTTGTACATGGTTGTCATTGTTGTCAAGTATAATTCTACCTATTTATCGTATCTTCAGATTATAATTTTCTAGAGGCAATAAAATTAAATCTGGGTGGTAAATAATTTTCTAATTTTTACATAAAATCCGTTAATTAGTTTTCTATACTAGTTTTTCGTTTAAATGTCGGTATGGATATAAAAGTTATAATTTTAAATGTTGTGTTTATTTTGCCATTTCCTATTCTTCCGCGTGGTCAATTGTTTGGAGAGCAGGTAAGGCATCGAGGACCCAGCAAATATCTCGCTTATTTATTAAGTTAGTAATTTCTTTCATATAACATGATTTATACAGCAACATGTAAGCTACTTGATAACGGATGTACATTCATGATACCACTTCCGGTTTATTAGTAATTAATATCAACTTTGAAATTTCAAATGGAACATACTATATTTTTTACAAATTTGAAAAGTACATCAAATTTGCTTTACAATCATGTAAAATAATCCATATGTTACATTATTAAAAATCTGATGTGGCCAGCACATAACCTCTCGCCGTATATTTTACCTGGCTGTATGCATAAAGCAAAGAATATTTTTATAAATACAAATAATATATTCATATAAATCTATGACGTATAAACTTCTTTATTATTCAATAATAGCATGTCTCAACATGAAGATATTTTACCATAAATTATGTTACAATAAATTACAAAGTAGAGTTTACCATATATAAATATTAGGCTGGTAACTGTAATTTTCAATTCGAACAACGTTGTTTACTTTCTCTTCATATTCTTCTAGTAAAAACATTAATTTTGGGCGGTCTAAAATGTATATATGGATTGTGCATCTATTCTTACATATCTTCTTTTACATTTTATTTTTTCATACATGTTATATCTAAACAACACTAATTCCCTTTAATAAAGTGACGGATAGATTGCACTCCGATTATTCTTATATCGATGTGTAATTTTGTCAATATTTACAACTTACTTGAGAAGAATTTGATAGCTTTTTCGCAATTCAAAGTTACTCTAGTCTATAGTACTGGTGTACATTGTCCCATAATGTATGAAACAAATTTAAGTCCTTCAACCTAGACTTGTCATCTCCATAATAGTCACAGATCAAGAACTAAGGGATTCTCCAAGTACATTTTTCTTTCATTACTCATTATTTCTGACACTGACATTTATCTGTCAGTTACAAATAATTTAAATTATCAACTATTTTTCATGGCATCCTTTCGGTTGTAAAATTAATTACAACATTATTTTATATATTATATTCCTGTTTTATATATGCGCACTTTGGAGTCTTGATTCATATATTTGTTTTTCCATACGATTTCATTCATACTTCCTGATATTCTGGATGCTTTGTGGGATTGTTTTCTTACTTCTGTTGTTCTGTCTTGGCTGTATGTAATATCACATCCAAGGTAAGAAAACGATGATACCTGTTCTATGATTTCGTCGTTAACTGCTAACTTGCATCGTATTGGGGTTTTGGATGCGACAAGACTTTTTGTTTTTGGTACAGATATTTTCATATTGTATCGGGTAGCTGTTAAGTAAAAGGCGTGAAGGAGGCGTTGTAAGTCATCTTCGTTCTCAGCGATAAGAACCGCATCGTCAGCATAGCATAATATTTTTATTCTATTATGATTCAGTCTGTAACCTAAACCAGTGAGTTTAACATTCTGTATTATTTTTTCCATTACAGCATTAAAAAGTAGCGGACTCAAAGAGTCTCCTTGTCGTATGCCAGATGATATTTTTATATTATTTGTTAATTTATTGTTGATAAGGAGCTGAGTTATATTAACATATGCTGCAGAAACAAGAGCTGACACGAGAAAAACAAAAACAATCTTAAGAACAACTGAAATGAAAATATTGAGAAATATAGCAGGATATAGGTTAATAGATAGGAAACGCAACAGAGAAATCAGAACAACATGCAAAACGCAGGACATTGTAAAATGGAATAGAAAAAGAAGACGAGAGTGGAACCAACACATATCCAGAATGGGAGATGACAGAATAGCAAAAATTGCTCGCGATGGAAAACCAGAAACCAAACGTCCGATTGGAAGACCCCCCAAACGATGGAAAGACTCCTGGGTAACAACTTCCGAAGATAGTCCAAGATGAAATCTGGATATAACAGGCTAATAGCCTATTAAAAGAAGAAGAAGAAGATTATATTCCTTTTATCTCTAAATCTATAAAATATGTATAAAAATATTTAAATGTATCAGAAAGAGAATTTATTTTTCTTTAATATTATCAAGAAAAATTTTCAAAAAATAATATTTAGAAGATTTTTTTTTCAAGAATCTTCTACTTCCGGTTGTCCAATTGTTACCAAAACCTTTTCAGATCTTCCCATGAATGTCCGATTGGGAAATACGTTGTTAAGCAAATTTTAAGTCTTATAGTTTTTGAGTAACTGTCCTTCCAACATTCCACACACACACACACACATCCACACACACACACACACACACACACACACACACACACACACAGACATCATCGTAAAAATGTTAAAATCGGATTGTAGGGACCTTAAAACGTGCTTATTCAATAAAATCTGGATATGCGATTTTTAGCATGAATCCAATACCTCTCTTAGCGAGAGGTAAAAAGTAAAATGGCGGGCACTTTTTATACACCTAGTCCAAAAAAGAATAGTGAGCCATGACTGTGGCTTGAAATAAAACAATGAACTAAAACAATTGTCATAATAATACAGAAAATAAGAATAAGGAACACTTAATAACAACAAAATGATTTTACAACAAATATTCAAAATGACTCCTAGCCTCTTCAATACATTTTTCACAACGTTTTGAAACAGAATAAATAGCCCGTTCGTTTAATATGTGTTCACTGGTTCTTTATAAACACAGGGTTTACATCAAACAGTCATGTTTATATTTATATTTTGTTTAAAAATTATTATTAGACAGTAACCTATGAATTTATATGTACTTTTGTTGTTGTTATGTATTTTTTAAAAGATCAGTTGTTATTCATGGTTAGAAAATAAGTCGTGACTTTTATATTACATAAGAAATTTGAAAAAATATTGAATATTTAAACTATGGGGGAGTATTTTTTATTATTCCTCGGGAGTCGCTCTATTTATGTCCGATACTATGGCGTAAGTAACTTGACAGTTGAATTTTAAATCTAGAGAAAATCGTTGTCAGAATAAAATTATGCAAAATTTTCTTTAAGATAAAAAGTTTCTGTTGGTTGGTAAACTTTTGATTGGTAGTCTACACCGACAAAAGCCATGATAATAAATTTAATCTATATGTGAAAACATTAAAGCTATAATGGTCTATTTCCCAATTCCAATCACGTTCTATTAACTGTTCACGTATTCCCACTGGTGTACTCTCCATATTTCATCCATCGAAAATTCTATGAACGAAAATGTCACGCTATAATTATTACTAAAAAGCGAGATTATGTACTCGTATTTATTTATGAAACGGCACGTTGTTTATTATTAATTTTACTAATTTTAGATTATAACTGAGAGTTTTTAGAACTTAATCAATTTTTACCTTCCGTCATCTTTAGGTAAGGAAGGTATTGTCTTTGGTCAAAAAATTCAATGATGAGTTTTTAGCAGGGCTTCGAACCCGACCCTGAACCGAACCAAAACCGGAACCAAACCGTAACATCTGAGCGAACCTAAACCCAGAACCGAACCTCAGATATATTTTTAAATTAAACCCGAGTCGGAACCGAACCGGGTATCAAAATTCTGGTTCAGGGTTCAACTCCGGTTCAAGTTCAATTTCAGTTCAAAACGGAAACGTAATCATCGACGATTCCGGTACGCATTTCTATATAAAGATTGTTATTCAAAAAACATTAATACAATTTTCATTAGGTCGAACCGAACCTGAACTCGGAACAAAACCGCAAATTTTATTAATGCTTGAACCAAAACTGCACACGAACCCATTTTTCAAAAAACGAATTAACCTGAATCTGAACCGAACCCAGTTTTTGGCGGGTTCGATGCCTTGGTTTTTAGTGAAAAAGCATGTTTTAGGGTCCCTATAATACGATTTTACAATTTTTACGATGATGTCTGTATGTATGTATATGTGTGTGTGTGTTTGTGTGTCTGTATGTGTGTGACGAAAGTTTCGGATCGCATAACTACGCAGGCCCGTAGCCAGGATTTTTTCTCGGGGGGGGCTTCGAGATTTTAGGAAATGGTGGGGAGGGATTAATTAATTTTCCTCTATCAAATTTCTATCCAAGTAGCAATGTTTTCTTTTCTCAACACAATAGTTATTAAATAATCATGTGAAATTTTATGTAAATGTAATAATCTGTATTTTTATAAATTGGCAAATAAAACAGTAAACGTTTGCAATGCGAAACAACAAAGACATAACAACATAACCTCTACTCACGATTAGAATCTAAATCAAATTTAGGTTTCTTAAAAAAAGAAACGATGCTTAATTGACTCGTTTTAGATCGCTTCATTTCAACCTCTTCAAATACGATTAACACAGGCGTTCAAAAGCGGCTCGAGTATAGTACGCTTTAGACAGCGAAGTTAGGCACATAACTTCATAACTATAATAGCAACTGACACTTTCTTATAGTACTTTCTCATATGGGAACGCTATATCATATCTCTTTAAAGTAATTGCGAAAATTCTTTTCGCGCGTGATTCAAATAATTTGAATAGGTATTTTCGTTACTAGGACGGCAAAGTTCGTATTCCGTAACGAGTGTACTTTCGGAGCGAGGCGAAGCTGAGTTCTAAATGACACTCGTGAGGAATCGACTTTTCCGTCGTGTAACGAACGTAATTTTTCGTGACAAACGCGGGAGAAGGCCATTTTTGCAGCCCGAAGGGCTGGAAAAGTGGGCTTTATCCCGCGCGTGTTAAGAAAATTGACTTTTTTCCAAAGTGAAAATTCACGTTTTCAAAAAGCTAATATTCACTTTCTCGTAGTGAATATTCACTGTTTCAAACAGTTATAAGTCGTGTACTACGGAAAAGTGAAATTTCACTTTTTCAAATTTAGATAGTATGATAGATACCTTTGGATAGATGTAAACGAAATTTATAAGAATTTCGGGGGGGGCTTCAGCCCCTCGAGCCCCTCCCCTGGCTACGTGGCTGTAACTACGATTCCAAAAATTATATTTTTTTCGTATTTCTCAAGTCTACATTCAGAACAACTGATTAGATTTTGGTTATAATTGGTGAACCGGAAGTAGTCTCACTTGAAGATATATTATTCTCTACATGATTTGATTGCATTTTATACTTCATATTCAATAGATATAGAGTTAAAGAATTTTAGAGATATTAAATTTTATAAATCAACCAGCTATGCTAAACATGGAAACTACTAATATATTCATATAATTCAAATTGACAGATGTCAGTATAAATAAAAAGTAAATTAATGTGGCAGTGATAAGAATGTTGAAGTAGATATTGGGGAAGACACGGAAAGATAGGTAGGTAAGGAAATACAAGTTTCTAGAAAGATGCAAACGAGATGATTACATTGGTTTGAAAATGCCATGCGAATGAATAGCTAGTACAAATTCCATCCATAAATTTTCTTACAAAAGATTCTAAATTTCCAGTAAAATTATTTCATAAACAAACTATGCAAATTGCACATGACACTTACATTTTCTTCTTCAGCTTTTCCCATTCGTTAGGGATCGCTATTTTTTATTATCTTCTTCCACTCATTTCTGTTTTCCATGTCGTCCTCATTCAGATCCTTTTCTCTCAAGTCTTCCGCAATACAGTCCTTCCATCTTATCTTTGGTCTTTCTCTGTTTCTCCCACCTTCTATTACTAAGCTATTCATTCTTCTTCCAATATATTATTTATCTATCCTCATGAAATGTTTAAACCAATGTAATCGTCTCTTTTGTATCTTTCTAGAAACTTTTAATACTCGAGTTATTTCACTTATTTTTTTATTCCTTTCCGTATCTTCCCGTGTCTTCCCTAACATCTATCTCAACATCCTCCTCTCTTCCACATTCATTTTCTTTTCATTGACACTGACATCTGTCAATTAGAATTTTCTTAATATAGTAGCTGTTTCCATGGTTATAGCATAGCTGGCTGATTTATAAAATTTAATATCTTTATAATTCTTTAAATCGATATCCATTGAATATGAAATATAAAATGCAATCAATTCGTATATAGATAATAGAATATTCTTTAACATAAATAAATAAAATAAATAAATATTTCATCACGGCATATTACCCATTGCTGGGTGTGCCAATCTGCTTCGTACACAGATTTCGGTAATGATGGAATATTTGTACCGTGCGGGCGCTTACCAGGCGTCACCTCACGGGCACTCAATGCTGGCGTGGAGAGTGCGCCACAGGGGTCAATTTTGTGCCATTAATATTCGATGTAATTTTTGGCGTCGGTCGGGATCGAACCCCGGTCCCCAGATTCGCGACCAGACACATAGGCACACGGCCACGAGACCCCATTAAATGTGTAAATAATATTTAACCGTGTTTTTTCAAGAAAAACTGTTAAAACGTTCAAATAAGACTACTTCCGGTTGACCAATTATAACCACAATCTAATCAAGTCTGCATATGTATATAAGGAAGAAGAATACGTCAGAATTGTAATTTTTGGAATTCTAGTGTTGGGAGATAGCGCGGCCGATACCGCGGTCATACACACACACACGCACACACACATACAGGGTGTTAAAAAAACGGAAGGTAAAAATAGTAAAAAAATATGAACCATGTGTCTTATTCTCAATATTGCTAGCGTATCCATATAACCAAATTAAATTATATATGTGACGTATTAAGAAGCTAATAAAGTCCATTTATTTTGTTCCAAAGCTTTACAGTTTAACATATTAGCACTTGCAGAAATAATTTGAACATAAATTATTAAATTTGAAAGGTATACAACTTTACTGCCTGCAGAATCGTAGAAACATAACTTGCATTTGTATTTTTAGTAATACACGAAAAACAATATTGAAAACATATTTTACTCTCTAAAACAAATGTTTTTACAAAGTAGTTTTTCAATTGTAGTGTGCATATGACAGCTGTCAAAACAATATGCTACAAAAAGTTAGAGAAAAACTAGTTTTATAGCATAAGAACTATAAATTGTTAGTTAAAATACCTAAAAAGTTTTTGCCGCATTTGTTTTTAAATCCAACCTATAATTTTATTTTCAGAACAATTTTTTTTATCGATTGTTTGTTTTTCATTATTTACATCTCGCAGCTAAGTAGCTATTGTCACGTATTGAAAAACGATTATTCGCAGAATAATAATTATTGACATTTATTATTTACTTGTTTAAAATGACTAGTTTTGTTTCCGTAGGTAACTTTGATTTCATATTAAAATCCATATTGTGTTCGTTCCATTTTCAGTGGATTACAAGCTATATTTATGGAAGAGAGCTTCAGCATTGAGAATTTATTTTCAATTTTGTATAAAGGATTTCTCAACTCTATACAGAATTTATAACATGGATATTTTATACAACTTACGTGTTCTTTATAGAATTGTAACGCTGCCCTTATCCACTTAGATTGGAATCGGTTGTGACGTACAAATATTTTTATTCAAACGGAAAACTTTTATCCCTTATAAGATTTAAGTATATACATATTTTTCTGATTACATGCCAAGAGCAATTATTTTCTGTTTTTACATATTGTAACGTTTTATTTATATGGGTGAAGTGTAAAAATAAGAGAAATATTATTAATTAAAATAATAGGTTTATTAAACGATAAATAATTAAGATTAAATATTAAAAAACACTATAATTAAATAATTATAAGCACTAATTTAAGGCTAAGAATATGATTAAATGCTTAAACACTATAAGAATATTTTTTTAACCAATATTTATATCACTATATTTATTTATGCAGGGTGGAAACGAACTTAATGTCATAAATTTAAGGGTGAGTAGTATGACATGTGTAGAATACGAAAGTGAAAGAATTTTTTTAAAATTCGAAATACGAAAATTCGACTTTTCTTAAGGAAACATTTTTTTACTGCTGTTTTAATTAATATTTCATTAAAAATATGGTTATCAAAAATTCATTCAAAATTAGTTGTATGAGATATTATTCTTAATAATTAAATTAAACAGCATTTTTGACGAAAATAATTGTGTAATAGATAAAATAATACAAGTGCGTTGCCAGTGGTCCAGTGGTAGAAAAAATGTTAGTTTAATGAAAACTACCCTTAAATATGCAAATTTTTAAAAAATTCTTTCTGTTTCGTAATCTACACATGTCATACTACTCACCCTTAAATTTATGACATTAAGTTCGTTTCCACCCTGTATAACTACATTTATTTATATCACCCCCTGTTCATTGCTCGTTGCTTCTACATATCAGACTATATCTCTGCTGTCGTTCGAACGGTATTTATACAGCCCAGCGTCCTTCTGGAACCTTCCGACGCCACAGTGATACCGAGCACAATAGATTTAGGTCAACGGTGTAATTAACTCGTCTAGCCGTTCCGCGTCATCTGGGTAAATTCGGCGAGGGGATTACGTCATCGCTCAGGAACATTCTTTCAGTAGCGGCGCTCGTATACTTTTAACTCAGGGGCGCACGTCACAATATTATATAGGATGAGTAAGGATCAAGAGGAATGTACCGAAGTTCGGAAATATATACTACACATAAATATATGACTAAAAATATGTTGTGACCAGTACAATACCTCTCGCTACTTCCGTATTTGGATATATAAGTATAGGGCGCAAGCAGTCATGTGACATTGTTGGCCTTAACAAGCAGATATGGGGGCCCGCATCAGAATGACATTGTCATTCAAAATTTCGTGATTAATTTGTCACCAGGAATGTGGAATTTACTTGTCTAGAATAATAAACATGGAATTGGAAAATCACGAAATTTAGAATGAATAATTATGATATTTCATATCTATGTACATAAATATTAGCTATCATTCTGACACGGGTCCCCATGTCTGCATGTCAAGGCTAACAAAATCACATGACTTCTCGCGTCTTATTGTATTTAACATTTCTTGTATACTTACACTCTACACAAAAAATTCTACTTATATCTTTTATTTATATGTAGATTTATTAAATTTAAATGCATACTATGAAGAATTTTAATGGCTCAAAATAGACCCCTGTGGCGCACTCTCCACGCCAGCAATGAGTGCCCGTGAGGTGACGCCTGGTAAGCGCCCGCAAGGTACAAATATTCCATCATTACTGATATCTGTGTACGAAGCAGATTGGCACACCCAGCAATGGGTAATATGCTGTGATGAAATATTTATTTATTTCTATGAAGAAATTTTGTCCTACTCTTCTAATTTTTCGAGATGTTTTCAATTCATTGTCGAGATTAACAGTATTTCTGAAGGGTATGTGTAATATACCTATAATTTTAAATATTTAACTATTAATACAATAAGAAATATATGTATGTACTTCCCAAAAAAAGTCTTTAGTAATGTCTCCGGATTTCTGACACTGACATTTATCTGTCAGTTACAAATATGCACATGCCCAGCAAAGGCTAGTGCCCATCAAAGTGCCCAAGTACTACTCCTATTCAAATAATATTTTGTGTATATTTCATACTATTGATGACAAATAAACATCAGAATATTTTGAAATTTTGAATGTAAAATTATGATATATGACAATTGTGACCTATATAAATAAATACTAGCCGTCATTCTGACACGGATCCCCATATCTGCCTGCCAAGGCCAACAAAATCACTTGATACACGCGCCCTATAAGTAACGAATTTAACATTTCTTGTACACACAAATAATTGAAATTGTATCTCTTCTTTCGTTCTATGAGGAATTTTGTCCTACTCTTCTAATATGTTCAAAATATTTCAAATTCATTGACATATTAGCGGTATTTCTTAAGGATATATATATAATATTAATATACCTATAGTTTTAAATACATATTTAATTAATAATACAATAAGATATATTAAATATACTCGTACCTCCTAGAAAAATCTTCTAGTAATGTTAGTAAAACTGCTGAGTTTTGACACTGGAATTTTACATTATCTGTCAATTACAAGCATTTAAATATCTCAACTGGTTTCCATGGAGTTGTTTGGGCAACGAGATTTATTACAACAGATTATTCTATTATACCTCTAAACCTATAGGAGATATAATAAAAAAATTAAATGTGTCAGATTGAGAATTTAATTATCTTTATTATTTGAAGTAACATAAATTCTCAAAAAAATAATATTTAGAATTTTTTTTTAGAAACTACGACTTCCGATTTTGCTATTGTTACCAAAACCTACGCAGCTCTTCCCATTACTGTTAGATTGAGGAATCCGTAGTTACACAGGTCTTTAGTTTTATAGAATTTGAGAAATCGTACCTCCAACATATACACACACACACACAGACACATCCACACACACACACACATACACACACACACACACATCATCGTAAAAATGTTATAATCGAATTCTAGGAACCTTAAAACGTGTTTATTCTTTTAGCGCCATACGATAAATAAATAGATATTATAAAACATAAATATTTTACTAAAATGTATATAAGTATGAGGTTTTGAATAACTTATTCAATATTTAGAAACACATTACCAAATTAAATGATTTGATCTCACTGCTATTATCAGAAACATTTCTAAGCCGAGATAATTGAAGTCAAAAGTGTCAAAATTAATATTTGCGTCTTGCTCTGAATGACTTTATTTAACTTTAATTACACTTCATCCTCTACTTCGTAATAATTTTATCTAAAATGTCAAAATATCTCCTAATTAACTTGAAAGTACATTGCGAAATTTCTACAATTTCCATCAAATTAACAACTACATATAATTTGTCACCTCGTTGGTCTCAGATGTGTGAAATAAAATTAGCTTACAATTTCTAACAATTATTTGAGTAAAGTGAGTGAAATTCCTTCTTTAACTTTCTATATTTTACCACTTTACACACAATTCAAACGGAAAATTCTACAAAATAAATAATGTGAATAATAAAAATAAAACCATAACATAACCTAAAACACAAAACTCGGACAAGTACCTAATTTTTACCTCTCGCTAAGAGAGGTATTGAATTCATGCTAAAAATCGCATATCCAGATTTTAATAATTAAGCACGTTTTAAGGTCCCTACAATCCGATTTTAATATATTGAAGATGATGATGATGATGATGATGATGTGTGTGTGTGTGTGTGTGACAATTTCTCAAACACTGTAATACTTAATATCTGTTTAAGTAGGTATTTCTCAATCGGACATTACTGGGAAAAACAGAAAAGGTTTTGGTACTAATTGGACAACCGGAAGTAGCAGATTCTTTAAAAAAATCTTCTAAATATTATTTTTTGAAAAATTTGTTCTTGCTTATAAAGAAGAGTAAATTCTCTGTCTGATACATATAAATATTTTATTATATCCTTTATAGATTTAGAGATAAAGAAATATAAGGTATATAATAATCTGTTGAAATAAATCTCACAGTCCAAATAATGTCATGGAAACCAATTGAAATAGTAAAATGTTTGTAACTGACAGATAAATGTCAGTGTCAAAAATCCAGAGACATTACTGTAGATTTTGTCTGGGAAGTAGGTACATACATTATATTATTTCTTATTGTATTAATAGTTAAATATTTAAAATTATAGGTATATTACACATACCCTTCAAAAATACTGTCAATCCCGACAATGAATTGGAAACATTTCGAAGAATTAGAAGAGGGCAAAATTTCTTCATAGAATGAATTTAAAATTAGAAAATCTAAATATAAATAATAGATATAAGTAGAATTTTCGGTGTAGAGTGTAGGTATACAAGAAATGTTACATGCAACAGGGCGCGAGCAGTAATATCACTTTATTGTCCTTGACAAGCAAATACGGGAGCCCGTGTCAGAATGATAACTAGTAATTTTGTACATAGATGTCAAATATCATAAATCTTATTCTTAATTTAGTGATTTTCCAATTCTATGTGGTTTATTTTCCTCGGCAAGTAAATTCCACATTCCGTGTTGGCAAATTAACTATGCGAATTTAGAAAATCTTGAAATTTTTAATGAAATACTGACATTTGACATCTATGTACATAATTATTAATATATATTGAATATGAAGTATAAAATGCAATCCAATCGTATAGAGAATAATATATTCTTTAAAATTTACAATAACATTAAATGTTATGTTTTCCAAGAAGAACTGTTAAAAGTTGAGAGTATTTGCGGTGGACCAAAATCTAATCACCTCTTCTTCTGGATGTAAACTTGAGGAATACGGAAAAATTATAATTTTTGGAATCGTGGTATTGAAGTTATGCGTTCCGAAACTTTCGTCACACACATACACACTCACACACTCACCCACACACACACACACACACACACACACACACACACACACACACACACACACACACACACACACACACACACACACACACACACACACAAACACATACATATATACGTGCAGACACCATCATAAAATGGTAAAATCGTATTATATGGACCGTAAAATGTACTTATTAACTAAAATCTCATCATTGTATTTTTTGATAAAGGGCAATACCTTCCTTACCTAAAGGTGACGGAAAATGTAAAGGAATTAAATTTCATAAAGCAGCCGCTATGCTATAACCATGGAAACAGTTACTATATTAAGAACATTCTAATTTAAAGATGTCACTGTGAAGTGTAATTGATATAATATGTTTGTGTTATAATTTTACTGGAGAATCCTTTGCTAGAAACTTTTTGTATGGAATTTGTACAAAGTACATAGAATTGGCGGAAGGTAATGTGCTGGTCACATCAGATTTTTATCTCCCGCTACCCCTGGTAAGGGAGGTATAGGGATCGCATATCGAGATGTTGGTAAATGACCACGTTTTAAGATCCCTACAATCCATTTTTAACATTTTCACGATGATATCTGGGTGTATATGTGTGTGTGTGTGTGTGTGTGTGTGTGTGTGTGTGTGTGTGTGTGTGTGGCAATCGGATAACCGGAAATGGCAGTTTACTTAAAGCTCAAGATAGTTTTTCTTCAAAATGTATTTTTTTCGCAGTTTGTTATTATAAAAATGATATTTTTATATTTATATAGTAATTCGATTTTTACATTTATAAATTTAGGATATTATTCGTGTACAATTATTTGAAATAAAAAATCAGAGTTTCAAATAAATATATTTTTGATGGACAAATAGTTATTGTTTAAATAATAACTTTATTTATATAAAATGCAATATATAATTATTTTTAAATTTAAATTAAATAAATATTAAAATTGACAAATGTAAATAGTAATAAACTAGTAATATTAATATACTATTAAATATTTAAAAATAAATACATAAATATAATTAAAATTTTGATCTACTTTTTGTAATCATCTATTTATTCATCAAATTTAAATTAAATTTATTGTCAATTTGTCATTAGCAAAAAAAGTAATTTAAATTTAATTCAATGATTATACAAATATGAAAATTAATCTTTACAAAAATTAATTGTTGAATTAAAATTGTAAAAGTGTATTATATTTTTCTGCGAATATTATTAAATATGATTTAAATTAGTAAATAAATAATTCAAACGGAATTAAATTGTAATTAACTATAATACAAACTGTTTTTCAATGTCATTAAAAGATATAATATGTGATATGTGGTATGTAAAGTAATTGTAAATACCTATATAGTATTTTTCATTATTAATTCTTTATCTATTTGTTATGTTACGTACTCGTATCTATACATTCCATTTCATTACCATTATCAGTGAACCAAATGATACAGTTATTTTATATCTAACTAGCGTAATTTTTATAGCAATCATATAGGTAATGGTTTAATTTTCTATATTTTCTTTTCCATCAAATTCAATAGTGAATTTTCATTGATTAAACACGTTTTAAGATTAGCAGAAAAATTTGTGGTGTGCTTTACTTCAATTTTAAAATCATAAAATTTTCTCGCTAAGAGAGGTATTGTATTCATGCTAAAAATCGCATATTCAGATTTTGGGTGTAGAGTGTAGGTTTACAAGAAATGTTAAATACAATAGGGCGCGAGCAGTAATGTGTTGGCCTTGACAAGCAGATATTTTATTATATCTCCTATAGGTTTGGAGGTTTAGGATATAATAATTTAGAATAATCTGTAAATAAATCTCTTCAAATTGACAGATGTCAGTATAAATAAAAAGTAAATTAATGTGGCAGAGACGAGGATGTTGAAGTAGATGTTGGGGAAGACACGGAAAAATAGGTAAGGAAATAATTCTAGTCTTACAAGTTTGTTGAAAGATACAAGCGAGATGATTACATTGGTTTGAAATTTGAAGAGAAATGAGGAATATATATAGTAATAGAAGATTGAAAAAACAGAAGACCAAATATAAGATAGAAGGATTGTATTACGGAAGACTTGAGAGAAAAGGAAGTGAATGAGAACATGTAAAACAGAAATGAGTGCAAGAAGAAAATAAAAAATAGCGACCCCTAACGATGTTAGTGTCAAGTGCATTTTGCATAGTTTGTTTATGAAATAATTTTACTGGAAATATAGATTTTTTTGCAAAAAAATTAATGTATGGAATTTATACATAATACACAGGATTGACACATTTTTTTTTGGATGATTTTCGACATTTTCTTACATAATTTATGCTCTAAAACATTCACTTTAAGCAGGAAAGCACGAAATTACTTAAGTATGATTTTTCATGTTAAAGTCCTATGTTTCAGTATTGCGATCAACACCCTGTATGTATGTATTATTATTGTAGACATAGTTCTCTAGGAGTTATAAAATTCATGAAATTTCTATATTCAATTCGTTTTTTACCTCCCGCTACCCTTGGTAAGGGAGGTATAGGGATCGTGCTAAAAATCGCATATCGAGATTTTGGTAAATGACCACGTTTTAAGGTCCCTACAATCCAATTTTAACATTTTCACGATGATGTCTGTGTGTATGTATGTATGTGTGGATCCTGTTTACGCTCTAACTCAAATACTATCATTCAGAAAGTTTTGAAACCATGTATTTTTACTTATTCTAATATGGAAATATCTGATTAGATTTTGGTGGCAATCGGATAACCAGAAATGGCAGTTTACTTGAAGCTCAAGATAGTTTTTCTTCAAAAAATACCTTTAAATGTATTTTTTCTCAATTTGTTATTATAAAAATTAAAGATTATTTCATTTTATACAAGTTTGCTTTAATACTTTTTTCTATATATTGTATGGATAAATTTATAAAGTAATATAAAAATTATATACATAGGTAAGGGAGGTACTGTGTTGTTATTTTTTATAATAATTATTAACTAACCTTCCACAACGGTGTGTGAAACAATTGAGGCAGTTCCAATTTTCCGATTCACTTCTAACTATTCAAATTCTTCATAATAAATTCCTGCATTTAGCAGGAGTTTATCGTTGTAGCACTGAATTGGTATGTATGTGTGTGAGGCACTAAACAGTCCTGCAACACGAGGCGTCTGGACGCCGACTGACGCAGGACGCCGGCAGGAGTGCAGGAGTGGAATGACGCGACGCAGGACAAGCTCGAGATGGTGTGGGCAAGGACATGCTGCAGTGAGGGGTACATAGATACAGGGTGGACGAACAAGGACGAAAAGGAAGTAAAGCATGGGCAATGGTTCCCAAAGTTTTTCAGTCAGGAACCCGTAAGAAACCGCCAGCGTTGCGGAACCCCAACTCCATCCTACATTTTTATTGGCCATTGTGAATTTTACGATGATGTCTGTGTGTGTGTGTGTGTGTTTGTATGTGTGGGGACGTTGAAAGGACGATTTCTCAAAAACTAGAATACTTAATGTAGATGGAAACAGGTAGAAACTGTGTTTCGGACTAGCAGTCAATAATAAAAATTATTCACGCATCCCAAATACAGTCGAATATCGTTTTTGAATTCTAGAATACTTAATATCTGTTTAACTACGTATTTCTCAATCGGACATTACTGGGAAGAGCTGAAAAGGTACTGATAATAATCAGAAGTAGCAGATTCTTAAAGAATTCTTCTAAATATTATTTTTTGAAAATTTTTGTTCTTGCTTATTAAAGAAGAGTAAATTCTCTATCTGATACATATAAATATTTTATTATATCATTTATAGATTTACAGATAAGGAAATATAAAGTATATAATAATTTGTAGTAATAAATCTCACAACCCAAATAATATGGAAACTAGTGTTTCTCGAAGGCAAAAAATTAAGTCTCGTCTCGATTTTTTCTCGTCTCGAACAATGGAATCTCGTCTCGGCCGAAAATCTCGACGAGATTTCTCGATTTTTTTTTTAATAAATCCAATATGCGATTTAAGTTGATATATAACCGAAACACAAATAATATACAGAGTGATTAAAAAGTTTGAGTCAAACAACTATATTATTCACTATCAATTTATACCTAAAGTACAAACAGATACGGTTGAGCTGGGAAGTTTCATTGGCGCGAAAATTCAAAATAAGGAAAATTAAAGAAGAGCATAGAAAAGAAATAAATAAGCTTGGTTTGCAAATCAAAAGTGTTCAATAAATAAACTGTATAAATTGCATATGGCAAAATTATATTTAGTCCATTTTTTATGTTTTATCTCTTTCTAATATTGATATTCGTGCATTTTTGTTTAATATAATATCAATTTTGTAAGTGTATCTTTTGCTTATTTAAACATTTTTTATTAAAAAGAATCCCTATAAATAATAAATTATTAAAATAAAATAAATATATCATCCGATTTTTACCTATTACTGGGTGTAACACTGAGTCGGTAAGTGAACAAGAATACTGTGACGTCAGGAAAGTAGGAGGTAGTTGTATTTTAAGAAATTTTAACGATTCTGTTTAGATTTATAATTACAAAAATATAAAAAATACAAAATGTCCCAACCAATTTTTTTACCTCTCGCTAAGAGAGGTATTGCATTCATGCTAAAAATCGCATATCCAGATTTTATTGAATAAGCACGTTTTAAGGTCCTTACAATCCGATTTTAACATTTTTACGATGATGTCTGTGTGTGTGTGTGTGTGTGTGTGTGGATGTGTGTGTGTGTGTGTGTGTGTGTGTGGGATGTTGGAAGGACGGTTACTCAAAAACTATAAGACTTAAAATTTGTTTAACAACGTATTTCCCAATCGGACATTCCCGGGAAGATCTGAAAAGGTTTTGGTAACAATTGGACAACCGGAAGTAGAAGATTCTTGAAAAAAAATCTTCTAAATATTATTTTTTGAAAAATTTTCTTGATAATATTAAAGAAAAATAAATTCTCTATCTGATACATTTAAATATTTTTATACATATTTTATAGATTTAGAGATAAAAGGAATATAATATATAAAATAATGTTGTAATTAATTTCACAACCGAAAGGATGCCATGAAAAATTATTTGTAACTGACAGATAAATGTCAGTGTCAGAAATAATGAGTTATGAAAGAAAAATGTATTTGGAGAATCCCTTAATTCTTGATCTGTGACTATTATGGAGATGACAAGTCTAGGTTGAAGGACTTAAATTTGTTTCAAACATTATGGGACAATGTACACCAGTACTGTAGACTAGAGTAACTTTGAATTGCGAAAAAGCTATCAAATTCTTCTCAAGTAAGTTGTAAATATTGACAAAATTACACATCGATATAAGAATAATCGGAGTGCAATCTATCCGTCACTTTATTAAAGGGAATTAAGGTTAGATATAACAAGTATGAAAAAATAAAATGTAAAAGAAGATATATAAGAATAGATGCACAATCCAGATATATACATTTTAGACCGCCCAAAATTAATGTTTTTACTAGAAGAATATGAAGAGAAAGTAAACAAAGTTGTTCGAATTGAAAATTGCTGTTACCAGCCTAATATTTATATATGGTAAACTCTACTTTGTAATTTATTGTAACATAATTTATGGTAAATATCTTCATGTTGAGACATGCTATTATTGAATAATAAAGAAGTTTATACGTCATAGATTTATATGAATATATTATTTGTATTTATAAAAATATTCTTTGCTTTATGCATACAGCCAGGTAAAATATACGGCGAGAGGTTATGTGCTGGCCACATCAGATTTTTTAAAAATGTATTTTTAAAAATAAAAAAAAATCGAGAAATCTCGGAATAATTATCGTGAATCTCGATATATAAGTCTCGTCTCGTTTCGTGAGTTTAAATAGCTTTCGAGACAAGGCGAAATTCGAGAATATCTCGTCTCGCCCGAAACACTAATGGAAACCAATTTAAAAATGAAAATATGTGTAACTGACAAATAAATGTCAGTGTCAAAAATCCAGAGACATTACTGAAGATTTTTTTTCTGGGAAGTACATACATTATATTATATCTTATTGTATTAATAGTTAAACATTTAAAATTATAGGTACAGTAAACAATATCCTCCAAATTGTCATATGTGACATTTTGTGTTGTAGTTCTATTCTTCGAGTACTAAAACCTGACTGAGAATCAATACTTATTTTATTTACATACATGTAAAAAGGTGCGAACGTTTGGAAGATGATTCGAAAAACGGTTCAAATAAATTTGCTGGGCTTTGGCAGCATTTTTCTGAGCTTTACCATAAGCCAGCACAATATCTGTATACTCGCTATCCGTAAAGGCAGGTATCTTTACTGATTATAACTTTTATAATAATTATTAATCGATTTATTTGTCAAAATTCATTTGAAAAAGTTGACAACTCACATTTGTCAAAAATAATTGTTTCATTGTTATTGCTTCTGGATCATATTATTATAAAAATACATAAACGACTCGTTAATTTATGAAGGGATAAAAATGCTAAAAAAAATTGAGATTTCGAAAAAAAAGATTAAGAAATATTGTTGCTCTCGACGAATTCTATCACTGGTTAAATTTAATGTACTTATTTCTGTTAAACCCTTATAGACTGTGTCGAGTGCTGTGTTTTTGTTTTTATTGTTGTAAAGAAATTATAAAATTCTTCAACAAGACCACGAGCAATTTAAAAATCCTTTCAAGATTGTATACGTACATATATTTATAAGTTTTAAACAATGAATCATGTAACAATAATCTTAGTATGTATGACGCCTTTGCTGTATCTCAGAATATTTATAACACATACAACATACTTGTACCTATGTATGTACGCGTAGTATGACATATGCACAAAGTATTTAAGTTCGTAATACAGTTATCATTTGACACCTCATTTACTATGAACTTTAATAATATAAACATTATTATGTATATGACATGGCGTCAGTCTGTGAATTAAGTAAAATATAAGAAATTACAACAGAAAAAAAATTGCAAACATAGAAAACAAACTATGCTAATATGATAATTACAAATACATACGCAAATATACATACATACATACAGGGTGGTGACCGGCACAGCCGAACATATGACTTTAACATGTAAAATCAGATTTTACTAATTTTCTACTTCCATAATTATTTTAGGTAAAAAAGCTTCAAAAAAAAGTTGTTGGGCATAACATTCTGCATAGGAATCAATAAGCAATAGTTATTTGTATCAGTCTAGAAACTGCACTTTTGCGAGTGCGAGTATATTTTGAAAGGCCAAGCCGGAGACGAGGCCGTTAAATACGAGCACTCGCAAAGTAGTTTCTGGACGTGTAATACACAAGATTATTTGTGCCGACTTCTCCCTAAATTTATTTATTTCAAATGACATGTATAGATATTTACAAACGTAAGCTGAAAAATTAACAAACATTTTTATTGCCGATTTTGCATTGCAATTTCAAATATATTTACTTACATTTAGCTTAAAATGTATTCATTTAAGTTACAATTAACAATTTAGTATTGAAAATTGTAAAATATTTGAAAAATCTTGTGTTGAAAATAGTCCTAAATTGACATAGCACCAGAACAATAATGCCAACTTCTTTTGCCTGCCTAGACATTATAAGTAAGTGTTGCCGGACGATTTGAACTTATGCCGGACGGAAGCACAAAATAGTATATTATGTTCTTAGGAGTAGAAAGCGGTCTTTTTGTGTTGAACCCAGACAAACTGGGTAAAACACAAAAAGGGCGTTCTGCTCCGAATAACATATACTATTTTTTCTTCAAGTGTTTCAAAGAAAACTGGGGATTTTTTAAATATTTTTCTAGAATTGTTTTAATTATAGCGTTTGCAATTTCAGCCATAGTTGGCTGTGTACACTACAAAACACAAACGATACAAATGTCAAATAACAATTTTTCAATATGGTCTGTGTTGCTGTGACGACTGCTGCCGCCAGCGGTGAACTAAGAAGCTAACATTTTTTTACTAGTACAATAATGAACAACATTGATGTACTAGTAATACAATGAATATCTTCTATAGTGTGTGTATAGTAGCATAATATGAATATTATTGTACACTTGAAGAAAAAATTAATTTTGTATGCCTTGTAACGGTAGAAATTAGGTGTGAAAATGTCGAAAATCACCTCAAAAATAGCAATTGCCATGGAATTGCGACAATATAATTAACATATTCTAATAGTTTATCTTTCATATTCGGATAATTTATTTTTATTTCTAATTTATGTACCAGTTAACAATTATCTGTTAATTTAAATTAATATTTGTTGACTTGAACAGAAGTTACAATTAATAATAAAAATAAATTAACCTAGCTTGACAGATAAATCGTTAACATTTGTTAATTTTTTGTTTTAATTCCATGGCTATAGCTATTTTTGGGGTGATTTTTGACATTTTTACACCACAACTTTTATTTGAAGCTTTTCTAAGCTAAAATTATTAGGGAAGCAGGAAATTTAGAAAGTCTGATTTTACATGTTAAAGTCCTATGTTTGGCTGTGCCGGTCACCACCCTGTATATTATTATACTTTTCTGTACATATCTTTTTAATTATTATATTAGCAAATAAATCATTGTAAACATCATATTTTAATTATTGAGTAGCATACTGGTATCTTAGCAACATTAAACATTCATGTAAGAAAAATATGAAGAAGAATGAAAATGATATCAACAAAGCAACAAACAAAAGTTCATATTTGAAATACATTTTAAACTTCAGAGTTCAAAACCTCTATTGAAATGAATCGAATATAGAATCTAAAGTAAAGTATATGTACTACTTTTAACTATTAATAGGAAGAAAGTATCTTGTGTCACGAATGTAAATCGTTCAATTTGCAAATCTATTTTTAGAAACTGTTACTAAATTTACATTAATTATCAGCAGGATTCGAAAATGTATATTTATAAGTAAATAAATGTATCATCGTGGCTTTTTCCCAAGGATAACTTACGAAAGAAAGTATGTAACAAAGACGTATTACATTACCGTATGAAAAAAATCTCATGTGGCCAGCACAATACCTTCCGCCAATCCTGTGTCAGACAGACTGGGGTGGAGGCAGCATTTCTACTGAGACATATCCAAAGAAAGAATTCACTAATGATGATGAAGAATTTTAAGTTTTATTGGAGAAATACAGGTATTATTTCGGGAAATCATGGATTCTTAATTTTAAGGTAGTTGTCACTCGAGTGTACCTATTCAAAAACTTGTTCTATGTTCAAAATAAAAGCTAATACAGTTTATATTTGCAATAACTTATATTTTTTAACATTATATACATAGATTGCATCTAAATAATTAAAAGCTAATATCAAACACTGTAACAGATGAATTTTCTTTATTTTTCCGTAGAAAATTTTTTTTTAACTATATCACTCGCACTAACACATACACAAGTGTCGTATTTCAACGTACTCACACTACAGTATGAATGTTGAAGAATAACTGTGGCAACGTCGCACCTAGACATTTATTGGTACATTCGGGTATAAAAGTAATGATATTTTGAGATACAATACTAATTCTAAACTACAAATGGAAACTGCAAAACAAATTAATATATTTCTTTCTTAAAATTATAAAAGTAATATCATACTGTTTAAAGTTTTCTTGCTTTTCACGTAAAATACCAATTTGAAAAATATTTCCTTCGAATGTACGTCTGAAATTCCTTTAACCAAAGATCA
The DNA here is from genome assembly GCA_951394225.1 of Harpalus rufipes. Taxonomy (NCBI): domain Eukaryota; kingdom Metazoa; phylum Arthropoda; class Insecta; order Coleoptera; family Carabidae; genus Harpalus; species Harpalus rufipes. Next base: position 4,804,084 of record OX596285.1, read on the forward strand.
CCTGTTATTCGCTAATACCAAGCGGGTGTTAACTTAACTGATACTCCAACTGGACCGCTTGTACTTGGTTGTCAAGTATAATTCTACCCATTTATCGTCTCTTCAAATTATAATTTTCTAAATAATTTCCTTAATTTTATGGTTTCATCCATCCTGTAGACATTTCCAAGACCTTCACGGTCCGCGTACGTCTTAGCTTGTACCACCACACTGCCCGCGGGATCGATATGACGTGTGTCGCACTCGCCATGCGGTTGGTGACGTCATCATGTCCTGGGCTAGGTCCACACGGAAGCCCAACAGCTACTATGTGCCCAGCACGGAAAGAGATCGCCGCAGACAGTGTGGAGCCGGCTTATTTATGGTTTCTTTTCTCTTTCACAATCTTATAAAGAAAAATAAATTCTGACCAAAAAATTATTTTCAACATTTTAACCATTAGGTTGGATTTTTACCTCCCGCTACCCTTGGTAAGGGAAGTATAGGGATCGTGCTAAAAATCTCATATCGAGATTTTGGTAAATGACCACGTTTTAAGGTCCCTACAATCCAATATTAACATTTTCACGATGATGTCTGTGTGTATGTGTGGATCCTCTTTACGCTCTAATTCAAATACTATCATTCGGAATATTTTGAAACCATGTATTTCTACCTTATTCTAATATGGAAAGAAGCCATTAGATTTTGGTGTCAATCAGATAATCGGAAATGGCAGTTTACTTGAAGCTTAAAATAGTTTATCTTCAAAAAATACCTTTAAATGTTATTTTTTCGCAATTTGTTATTATAAAACTTAAAGATTATTTCATTTTTTACAGGTTTGCATTAATACTTTATCTATATATTTTATGGATAAATTTATAAAATAATATAAAAATTATATCTCGGAGCTTATGCACACAACTCCATGGTTACACAGTACAGCTCAAATGTATGTAACTGACAGATGAATGTCACTGTCAAAAAAATAATGATTTCAAATTAATAACAGTAACGTTTTCAAAGAAAATTGTAAATAGAACAATAGTTATATGGAAAGGAACTTAAGATACAAAAATATACAGGTATGTATTTAAATAAGAAAATAGAATAGAAAACGTCGTATTACCCATTGATGGGTGTGCTAATCTGCTTTGTACACAGATTTCGGTAATGATGATGACATATTTGTATCGTACGGGCATTTACCATGCGTCACCTCACGGGTACTCATTTTTGGCGTGGAGAGTGCCATTTAAAATTCGAAATATTTGATAGTAGGAATTGAATCCGGTTCCCCAGATTCGCGACCAGACACTCGGGCACGCGGCCATGAGACCCCATATATATATATATATATATATATATATATATATATATATATATATATATATATATTTATATTTATATTAATAAAAATTAAATGGAGGGAGGTATTGTGATGGCCACAACAGGTTTTTTACCTTCCGTCACCTTTGGTCAAAATATTCAATGATGAGTTTTTAGTGAATAAGCATGTTTTAGGGTCCCTATAATACGATTTTTCCATTTTTACGATGATGTCTGTATGTATGTGTGTGTGTGACAAAAGTTCCGGATCCCATAACTTCAATACCACGATTCCAAAAATTATATATTTTTCGTATTCCTCAAGTATTCCTCCAGAAGAACAACTGATTAGATTTTGGTTATAATTGGTGAACCGAAAGTAGCCTCATTTGAAGATTTGACAGTTAAATTTCATTTATTGACATTTAACGTTATTATAACATGAAGAATATATTATTCTCTATACGATTTGATTACATTTTATACTTCATATTCAATAGATACAGAGTTAAAGAATTTTAAAGAAATTAAATTTTATAATTCAGCCAGCTATGCCAAACATGGAAACTACTAATATATTCATATAATTCAAATTGACAGATGACAGTATCAATAAAAAGTAAATTAATGTGGCAGAGATGAGGATGTTGAAGTAGATGTTACAAGTTTCTAGAAAGATACAAGAAAGACGATTACATTGGTTTGAACATATCATGAGGAAAATTGAAGAATTATATTGGAACAAGATTGAATAGTTTACTAATAGGAGGTTGAAGAAACAGAGGAAGACCAAAATAAGATGGATGGACTGTATTGTAGAAGACTTGAGAGAAAAGGACCTGAATTAGAACGACACGCAAAAATAGCGACCCCTAACGAATGGGAAAAGCTAAAGCAGAAGATGTCAGTGTCAAATGCAATTTGAATAGTTTGTTTATGAAATAATTTTACTGGAAATTTAGAATCTTTTGCAAGAAAAATTATGTATGGAATTTATACATTATACACAGGATTGACGGAAGGTATAATGCTGGCCACAACAGATTTTTTACAAATGTTTTTGTTATATTAAGTAGTAAAATTGTTTGCTCTTTGAGCAAACAGAGAATTTTCGGTATTTTGTATTAGGATTTGTGAAACATTCCATGGCAAACTAATAAAAAAAATTATAATGTGTAATGTGTATATAGGAAAAATGTAAAAACATTTACGTCAAACTCTTTTTCTATATTGCGAAATTATTGAATTTACAAAAAAGGCAATTTATCATTATGTTATTAAAGTACTGTACTGTAAATGTTTATAAACTTTTTATCATTAGGTGTTTTTTTTTTTAAAAAAAAATGATACCTAAAAATAGTTATTGGTATTAGATAAACAAAATAGCGTATATCAACTTTTTATATGTTTGTTATTTATTTATCCAGATAGTCCTTTTTTTCTTTCTCTATGCTTATATATTGATTTTTTTATAGAATAAATTGTTAAACTTTAGAGTAATTGATTGTTAAATGAAAAGTAATGGACTCAAATTCCAAATTAAAACAAAAAAATCTGATGTGACCAACACAATACCTTCCGCCATTTAATTTTTATTAATTTAAATATATATACCTATGGGATCTCGTTGCAGCGTGCAACGAATCTGGCACAAAATTAACCCTTGTGGTGTACTCTCCACGCCAGCAACTCACTGCTGGCGGGTACTCACGCCGGTGAGGTGACGCTTGGTAAACGCCCGCACGATACAAATATGTTATAATCATTACCGAAATCTGTGTACAAAACAGATTAGCACACCCAGCAATGGGTAATATGCCGTGATAATATATTCTTTAATTTTTTCATTTAAATACATTCCTGCATATTTACTAATGCTACAAGTTATGTATATTAAGTTCCTTTCCATATAACTATTGTTCTATTTACAATTTTCTGTTTAAAACTATTATTAATTTGAAAATTAATTTCATAAACAAACTATGCAAATTGCACTTGACATTAACATCTTCTTGTTGTTTTATTTTCTTCTTCCACTCATTTCTGTTTTCGTATCGTCCTCATTTCTTTTTCTTTCAAGTCTTCAGCAATACAATTCTTCCATCTTATCTTTGGTCTTCCTCCGTTCCGTGTGCGTCCTATTACTAAGCTATTCATTATTCCAATATATTTTTCATTTCTCCTCGTGACATGTTCAAACCAATGTAGTCGTCTCTCTTGTATCTTTCTAGAAACTTATATCACTCGAGCTATTTCCTTTATTCTTCAATTTCTTGCCCTATCTTTCTCCAACATCTGTCAGCTAGAATTTTCTTAATATAGTAGCTGTTTCCATTGTTACAGCATAGCGGGCTGATTTATTAAATTTAATTTCTTTATAATTCTTTAACACTATATCCATTGAATATGAAATATAAAATGTAATCAATTTGTACAGATAAGAATATTCTTTAATATTTATAATAACATGAAATGTCAAAAAATAATAGTTAACAGCATTTTTCCAAGAAAAATTGTTAAAATCTTCAAATGAGGGTACTTCCGGTTGACCAATTATAACCAAAATCTAATCAAGTCTGCATATCGATGTAAAGGACAGGATACGTAAAAATTGTAATTTTTGGAATTCTAGTATAGGAGATATCGCGGCCGATGTTATAGTCTCACACACACACACACACACACACATTCAGACATCATCGTAAAAATAGTACTCATTGAAAACTCACCACCGATTTTTTTGACCAAAGACAATACCTTCCTTACCTAGAGGTGACGGAAGGTAAAAATTGTCATTGGGGTTCAAAAATACCCCACTTGGCCTTAGGAAGGTTAAAGGAAGTAATAAATAAAACATAACTATTTCTATTTATTTAGACTTTATGTCTCGGTTTACGTAATATGAATTTTTGAGTGTTTACATTTCATTTCGCATCTTGTTATTTTCAAATATAAATTGCTTGTTTAAACTACTAAATTTTTGCTCTTACTTAAAGCAAATAACACGTAATATAACCCAGAGTAAATAACTTTATTCTACCAATATAAAATATCTCTATTTCTTCATTTCAAATAAAGATTACCTATCGCATAAGTTCATAAGTGTGTACGCAATATTAAAGTTTTGAAGATTGCAAAAGACAGATCCGGATTTTGCATTAATTTCGTAATAACAAGTGACAATCGTAAATTTTTCTTGTCAAATTGTCACATTTGTTTGCTTACTTATTCCATTTGATTCAAATTAATATTATATTATACGAGGGTGGATTGAAAAGTTTGCAGAATTATAGAGAAGGCCTTGGTTTTTGGAAAGCAATCTTATTACCTTCCGTCACCTTTAGGTAAGGAAGGTATTGTCTTGGTCAAAAAATTCAATGATGAGTTTTTAGTGAATAAGTACGATTTAGGGTCCCTACAATTCGATTTTACCATTTTTACGATGATATCTGTATGTATGTTTGTATGTGTGTGTGTGTGTGTGTGTGTGTGTGTGTGTGTGTGTGTGCGTATGTGTGTGTGTATCTGTGTGACAAAAGTTCCGGATTCCATAACTTCAATACCACGATTCCAAAAAGAACAAGTGATTAGATTTTGGTTATAATTGGTAAATCGGAAGTAGCCTCATTTGACGATTAAACAGTTATATTTGATTTATTGACATTTAACGTTATTATAACTTAAAGAATATATTATTCTCTATACGATTTGATTACATTTTATACTTCATATTCAATAGATGCAGAGTTAAAGAATTTTAAAGAAATTAAATTTTATAATCCAGCCAGCTATGCTAAACATGGAAACTATAATAATATATTCATATAATTTAAATTGACAGATGTCAGTATCAATAAAAAGTAAATTAATGTGGCAGAGATAAGGATGTTGAAGTAGATGTTGGGAAAGACATGGAAAGATACGGTAAGGAAATAACTCTAGTGTTACAAGTTTCTAGAAAGATACCAGGAAGACGATTAAATTGGTTTGAACATGTCATGAGGAGAAATGAAGAATTATATTGGAACAAGAATGAATAGTTTAGTAATAGGAGGTTGAAGAAAGAAAGGAAAACCAAAGATAAGATGGAAGGACTATATTGCGGAAGACTTGAAAGAAAAGGAACTGAATGAGAACGACACGCAAAAATAGCGACCCCTAACGAATGGGAAAAGCTAAAGAAGATGTCAGTGTCAAGTGCAATTTGAATAGTTTGTTTATGAAATAATTTTACTGGAAATTTAGAATCTTTTGCAAGAAAAATTATGTATGGAATTTATACATTATATACAGGATTGACGGAAGGTATTGTGCTGGCCACAACAGATTTTTTTTCTTCTTTTATTTAAAACGAAGTTAATTCAGTTGGCAAGATAGGTGATGGCGTCAATCTATTAGGACGCCAAAGGAATTTTGCTAATTGATTATCTTGGTAAAAGAAGAACTGTGACTGGACAATACTACGCCACACTTTTAAACCAGCTGAAAGCAATAATTCAAGAAAAACGGCTGGGAATGGCAATGCAAAAGATCTTGTTTTGCGCCAGCTTACTCAAGTCGAATTGTTCAACAAAAATTGTACGAACTGAGGTTTGAAATCGTCCCCTATCCACCGTACTCTACCGATTTGGCTTCTTCCGATTTCCATCTTTTCCCAAAACTTACAACGTTGGAAAGATATTACGATCCAATGAAGAAACCATGCTTATTTTGAGGACCTCAAAGAAAACCATTTTCGGGAGGGAAACGAAAAGTTGGATAACGCTAGACTAAGTTTGTTGACATCAGAGGGGACTTTATAGAAAAATAAAATATAGCTCATGTTAAATATTTTCAGGAAACTTTTCATTCCACTCTCGTACATACAAAGCCCGGAAATGCTCGTTTCGTAAACTTGTATTCCTTTCGGACTCATTAATTTACCGCACGTTAAAAAAAAAATCTGATGTGGACACCACACGACTTCCATGTACTATTATTAAACTATACATATTTTTTTAATAAATGAATTACAAAATATTCATTTTAACTTCAAAACAGTAAGATATATAGCGACCATAATCTAACCCGGTTCTTTTTAAAGAGAGTTTTGATTACAACAAAGAAATATTTGATTACAACAATGAATATGACTAATTTCACAATAAAAATATAATATTTGTTATTGTACGAATCATAAAATTGCACGTATTTAACGTAATTTGACATGAACATTTTTTTTTATGTTTTTGTCCTAATCCATAGCAAGCTTTATTACAAAAACAAAAAAGTATATAATTTTTAAATTTACATATCTCGCTTATACAAAGGGCTAATTTAATAACACTTGATGTGCTAGACGCAGAAATTAATTCTCTAAAACTTTTATTTGAAGCATTTATTTCTAAAATCAAAATAGAATCATTTTATTCAAGAAAAACTGTTAACAACTTCAAATAATGTACCACTTCCGGTTAGCCTATTTTAACCAATCTATTATGTTATTTCGATTGACATAAAAGTCTTGTATACCAAATTTGAAAAGTTTTGGATTATATTTTAAAACAGTTTTTCATTAAAATCTATTATAGGCTTCATGTAAAGTGCCACTTCTGGAAATTGTGTAATAACCAGAAAGGGAGGTGCACAACTAGATGTTATAGGAGTCCTAAATACAAAATTTCAACTTTCTACGGCTTACCGTTTTTGAGTTATGCGAGATACGTACGTACGTACAGACGTCACGACGAAATTAGTTAAAATGGATTCAGGGATGATCAAAATGGATATTTCCGCTGAAATATGAAAATCGAAATTTTTCGCGATTACAATACTTCCTTTACTTACGTAGAAGGAAATAAAAAAATGCAGCTAAATTAACAAATGACTCACTTTCCAACAGTTTGTAAAAGTTGGAAACGCACACGCACATACAAACTGCTCGAGATTTGCAGTTTTCGACAAGTTTGAATACAAGAAATTGAATCAAATACATAAAACAAATTATATGAAATATATTGTATAACCAAACAACAAAAATTGCTTACATTTCGAAGCCAACCTTTCGTTTGAAGCGTAGTTCCTACAGGAAAACAAATTCTCCGCAAGAACTACCGGTAACCTCACATTTTGACATTGGCAACTACCGAAATAAATTAAACGATAAATCTTGTATAATCCGTTCGCTAATCTAGCACTTTGGTCTCTTCTGATATTAATTTTGCAAATCACAGTATTTGTCCTTCACAAATCATTACTAATTATGCACAAATTGACACTGATTATTAAAATGGTAAAATTCCATTATGAACAAGATTGTTTACTTGACACGCATGCGTAGGATGAGTGAACTTTTATATTTATGAATTTATTCTATAAATACAGTCAAAGAAAAGAGTTTTCGCTAAGTTAAAATATTATGCCAGATGGTTTATTAAAATAGCTTTTCAGATAACTTATTTTTAAATGCAAACTTTATATTCGAAATGAATGATAATTCCATAAGATTATTTTTAACGAATATGGAACTATTAGCTGTTATCTACTTTAGACTAAACATTAAAATCTTTTATCCCCTTTTACCTCCCGCTACCATTGGTAAGGGAGGTATAGGGATCGTGCTAATATTTTGGTAAATGACCACATTTTAAGGTCCCTACAATCCATTTTTAACATTTTCACGATGATGTCTGTGTGTGGATCCTCTTTACGCTCTAACTCAAATACTATCGTTCAGAAAGTTTTGAAACCATGTATTTCTACCTTATTCTAATATGGAAAGAAGCCATTAGATTTTGGTGGCAATCGGATAACCGGAAATGACAGTTTATTTGAAGCTCAAGATAGTTTTTCTTCAAAAAATACCTTTAAATGTAATTTTTTCGCAATTTGTTATTATAAAAATTAAAGATTATTCCATTTTCTACAAGTTTGCTTTAATATTTTTTCTATATATTTTATGGATAAATTTATAAAGTAATATAAAAATTATATTTCGGAGCTTATGCTTTAAACACATCTCCGTGGTTACATGGTTCAGCTCAAATGTATGTAACTGACAGATAAATGTCACTGTCAAAAAAATAATGATTTCAAATTAATAACAGTAACGTTTTCAAAAGAAAATTGTAAATAGAACAATAGTTACATGGAAAGGTACTTAATATACATAATTTCAAATTAATAATAATGTTTTAAAACGAAAATTGGAAATAGAACAAATGGAAAGGAACTTAAGATACATAATTTCTAGTATTAGTAAATATGCAGGTGTGTATTTAATTAAGAAAATAAATATATAAACACGTCATATTACCCATTTATGGGTGTGCTAATCTGCTTTGTACACAGATTTCGGTAATGATGATAACAAATTTGTGTCATGCGGGCGTCTCCTCACGGGTACTCATTTCTGGCGTGGAGAGTGCACCACCGGGGTCAATTCTGTGCCATTTAAAATTCGAAATATTTGGTGTTGGTAGGGATTGAATTCGGTTCCCCAAATTCGCGACCAGACACTCAGGCACGCGGCCACTGATCGGTAAGTGCTGTGAATCTCTTACTGTGTGTGTGTGTGTGTCTGTGACATAACTTCAATACCACGATTCCAAAAAGTATAATTTTTTCGTATTCCTCAAGTTTACATCCAGAAGAACAAGTGATTAGATTTTGGTTATAATTGGTGAACCGGAAGTAGCCTCATTTGAAGATTTAACAGTTAAATTTGATTATACGACGATGTCTGTATGTGCGTGTATGCGTATGTGTGTGCACCCGTGTGTGTGACTATAATTTCGGCCACGATAATTCCAATACTAGAATGCCAAAAAAATACAATTTTTACGTATTCGTCTCCCTTCATATGCAGATTTGATTAGATTTTGGTTATAATTGATCAACCGAAAGTACCAATTGCTTACCAAAATAGCCTTCATTTCGATATGCAATTTTTTTATTTTAGAAGGTTGGTACTAGATTACAATTATTTATGTTTATAAATGTCAATCCAATGTAACCAAATACAACAATACATATACAAATTTCCCTAAATCAACTAGGTTAAATATAACAGTTTTCTTTAAATATTTTAGTATACAAAAGACGTAAAATATAAAAAATAGTATAAAGCACTCCTTTTACAAGACTTTTTTTCGTACTTCTCAATTAGAAAACTTGCCAGATCTTATTTTCTAAATTTTAACGCCTGCGAAAAAAACGTCTTATAAAACTCGTTCTTTAATATGTATACTATACCTTAACGCACAAAACTAACGCCTGAAAAACTCGTGCAGGATTTTATTTGATGGCAACTATAACAATAGTTAAATGTCTACTCTAATAGCGTTGCAAACATCATACTCGACAGCACAGGGCCAGATTTCAAAATACAACGCGGTGTTAAGCAAGGTGACCCCGCCTCGCCATTCCTTTTCAACTTGGTACTAGAACAAATATTTCAAAACCTTAACTGGGAAAGCAAAGGAATAAACATCAACGGCAATAGACTAAACAATCTAAAATTTGCAGACGACATTGTAATTTTTGCCGAATCAGCCTCCGACCTACAAGAAATGCTATCTCAACTAGTACAAGAAAGCAAAAAAGTCGGATTAACAATAAATATCAATAAAACTAAAGCAATGACAAATCGTCGCAAAGAAATAATTAAACTAGAAAATCAAGAAATTGAATATGTAACCAACTACATTTACTTGGGCCAAACTATTTCATTTAAACAGAAAAGCGACAAAGAACTACAGAGAAGAATCTCAGCAGCTTGGAACAAATTCTGGTCGCTAAAACTAGTTATGAAAAGTAACCTCCACATAAATATTAAAAAGAAAATCTTTAACCAAAACATACTACCATCTCTTACCTATGGCTCTCAAACATGGACCTTGACAAAGCAACAAAATATGAAAATACAAACAACACAAAGAAGACTAGAAAGAAGCATGCTAGGTCTTAAAATATCCGACAAAATCAGAAACGAAGAAATACGCAAACGCTCTAAGACCACCGACGCACTCAGCTACGCAAAAGCTCAGAAATGGAGATGGGCCGGCCACGTAGCCAGATTGCCAAACGAAAGATGGGCAAAAATTATATCTGAATGGTCACCTAGATATCAAATACGCAGGAGAGGAAGACCTTTCTCCCGCTGGGACGACGATATAAAAATAACTGCAGGACCTACATGGAGCACCAAAGCCAAAATCAGAAATGAGTGGAAACAGATGAAGGAGGCCTTCGTCCAGCAATGGACCTAAAACCATATACCTTCTAACTCAGATCATCTTTCGACCATACTAAAATAAGCTAAATACTGGTATATATAACTTTGTTTATCTACTTTATAAGAAATCATATTATTTGTATTTTGGGTTTTACAATAAAGGTTTTATTATTATTATTATTATTATTATAACAATAGTAAAGTCTGGTGTAATTTTTCAATAGATTAAAATGACAAAAAGCCATAAAATAAGGATTAAAATTGATGAATAAGTACCTAACTTGATCACGTTGTCTTCATTCCTACAATAGAATGTGTAACAGTCCTCTTTTCTTAATCCCTTTGATTTTGTATAAATGATTGTAGGAACTATGTATCCAATCTTTTTACCTCCCGCTACCCTTGATAAGGGAGGTATAGGGATCGTGCTAAAAATCGCATATTGAGATTTTGGTAAATGACCACGTTTTAAGGTCCTTAAAATCCATTTTTAACATGTTCACGATAATGTCTGTGTGTACGTATGTATGTGTGTGTGGATCCTCTTTACGCTCTAACTCAGATACTATCATTCAGAAAGTTTTGAAAGCATGTATTTCAACCTTATTCTAATATGGATAGAAGCCATTAGATTTTGGTGGCAATCGGATAACCGGAAATGGCAGTTTACTTGAAACTCAAGACAGTTTTTCTTCAAAAAATACCTTTAAATTTATTTTTTTCTCAATTCTAACGTGACAATTTCCACTCAATAAGCAGCAATAATTGTTACTCATATTACAATATATATGTCACTTTAGATACACAAATACGTATAATATTTAACAAATTTCTAAAATTACATACTTTAATACCAAGTCAACCTGCAATTCATTATTTTGCCACCAGATGTCATATCGCTTAGCAATACATGCCAATAAAGAACGACATATTTTTTAAATTTATTACTTTTATTATTTTAATTTAACATATCTCTTTCTACTCCTGCACAGAGTGTCACTACAATACCTGTATTCTCAGTAAAAAATTATATCGCTAGACATTTTAGCTTCAATAAAAGCTTTTGTAACTTCTTTCGAGAATTTTTCTTAAGTTGACGAAGACTTTTCTCACATTTTACGTCTGAATTTAGAAAAAAATAAACGCTCTCTCAACAAGTAAGCACGTATCCATAGCTCCCACAATTTGTTGACTTACTATGCGCAGATCCCATTGCGCATATTTTCTATCTCTTTAAATTGCAAATGTCTATTGACGTATTTTAGTAATCCGCCCGGATTACTTGACAAAAATCGGCCGGATTGAGTATCAAGACCGAATCATCGTTTCATTACTATTTACACTACAATAATAAAGCGCTTTTTACTTCCATGTACGTAAGTAAAGGAAGTATTGTAATCGCGAAAAATTTCGGTTTTCAGATTTCAGCGGAAATATCCATTTTGATCATCCCTGAATCCATTTTGACTCATTTCGTCCGTAGGTACGTATCTCGCATAACTCAAAAACGGAAGCCGTAGAAAGTTGAAATTTTGTATTTAGGACTCCTGTAACATCTAGTTGTGCACCTCCCTTTCTGGTTATTACACAATTTCCAGAAGTGGCACTTTACATGAAGCCTATAATAGATTTTAATGAAAAACTGTTTTAAAATATAATCCAAAACTTTTCAAATTTGGTATACAAGACTTTTATGTCACTCGAAATAACATAATAGATTTTGGTTAAAATAGGCTAACCGGAAGTGGTACATTACTTGAAGTTGTTAACAGTTTTTCTTGAATAAAATGATTTTATTTTGATTTTAGAAATAAATGCTTCAAATAAAAGTTTTAGAGAATTAATTTCTGCGTCTAGCACATCAAGTGTTATTAAATTAGCCCTTTGTATAAGCGAGATATGTAAATTTAAAAATTATTTTTTTGTAATAAAGCTTGCTATGGATTAGGACAAAAAAATAAAATGTTCATGTCAAATTACGTTAAATACGTGCAAATTTATGATTCGTACAATAATAAATGTTATATTTTTATTGTGAAATTAGTCATATTCATTGTTGTTATGAAATATTTCTTTGTTGTAATCAAAACTCTCTTTAAAAACTACCTTTATGGTCGCTATATATCTTACTGTTTTGAAGTTAAAATTAATATTTTGTAATTTATTTATTAAAAAAATATGTATAGTTTAATAATCGTACAAGGAAGTCGTGTGGTGTCCACATCAGATTTTTTGTTTTTGTAATAAAGCTTGCTATGGATTAGGACAAAAACATAAAAAAAAATGTTCATGTCAAATTACGTTAATACGTGCAATTTTATGATTCGTACAATAACAAATATATTTTTATTGTGAAATTAGTCACATTCATTGTTGTAATCAAATATTTCTTTGTTGTAATCAAAACTCTCTTTAAAAAGAACCGGGTTAGATTAATGTTAATTTAAGAATGATAGTAGTAAATGAATTATTTTTTGTTCTATATCAAAATATTTCTCGGGCTTGGACCTGTAAGCCGTAAAATGTTGAAATTTAGTATTTACGACTTGTATAAAGTTTAGTTGTGCACATCCCTTTATGGTCGCTATATATCTAACCGTTTTGAAGTTAAAATTAATATTTTGTAATTTCGTTATTAAAAAAATATGTATAGTTTAATAATCGTACAAGGAAGTCGTGTGTCAGATTTTTTTTAAAAAAGAATGCGAGTTGATTTTCCTTATATCATAACTGAGTGTAAATTTGAAATGAAGTTAAAGTTCGTTGTAATAGTTTTTATTTAATGCTTTTTTTATAGGAATTACACATCTTGGTCCATAAATCAACTTCAACTATTGAAAAGAAAACAAATTTATTATGTTCACAGTAAATAAAACTATTTTTCCTAATAGTATGCGAACTAAATTGTTTATTATTAATAAAACTCTTCGACGTATACGCACTACAAAATCATATTTTAATTCTGTTATATCCGAACTACAATAAATTTTACAAATATCGGAAAAACCCTAACGAAAATAAATACCCTAATAATAAAATAAAATCACTCTCTCGGTCAAACTTTACATTGAACACTTTGCAAAACTGAAATAAAACAGTTTTACTTTAATCACTAAATTCACAAACGTACGAATTTTTATACAAATGTACATAATATCACAAGTCTTTTAGGGTAGAGCGATTTGCTCCGGCTGCGAAAAGGGCCCCACTCTCGATTTAACATCCACAGCTCTCACGGCAAAATGATACTTATTGCCATCTGTAAATTGGGTCAAAGTGCACGCCATTGGAAGCGCCAAAGCCTTAACATCGCCCACTTTCCGCCACATATCAGTAGATGGCGCACTGTTCGTTTCTTGATAAGCATACAACTGATAACTTCCAATTTCTTCGTATAGCGACATATCTTTATTATTCTGCATTCTCCAACTCAAAACGATTCCATCCCCAACTCTGGAGATCTTCAATGTTGGTTTGGGGGGCATAGCTTTCCAGTTGGGTTGAGATGGCTGCATTGGAGGGGGCCCTGGAAGAGGAGCTGGGTGGCGCAGTGGAGCTGTGGCGCGAATTTGCGGTCGGGTGGATGTTTGTACGGGGGCTGTGAATCGGATTTGTTGGCCTGGGCGGATGGTGGAACCCGATTGAGAGAGAACTGTAACGCCTGGAACTGAAGCGGGTCGGACTAGATTCAAGCGCTGACCTTGAACTAAGAAATAAAAATAACAAAATTAATGTTATTTAGAATTTGAACTATAGTTCATTTCACGTAAGAAAATATGGTGGAAATGATTAGGCCTTATAAAAAGAAATGTAACTTGTACTAATTACTAGTTATTTATTTTTTAAAAAAGAAGAAAAAATATACCTACTAGTATTAAAGAAACGTATATATTAATGAATTTACAATTATTTCTAAGTCAATCCTTATTCCTTTTACGGAACATAAAATTATTTGACACAACATGCTCATTCTCAGTAGTGCCAACGTATGGTACGAAAATAAACTACAATTATTTCAAATAATTTTATATTCCGTAAAAGGAATAATAGTCCGCGAGCCAGCAACAGATTTTCATGACCAAGTTACTCTCGGGCGATAACTTGTAAAATGCTTCAGAGAGTTGTATCATGAAGCTCCGTGAACGTCAGCTGCGGTTCGGTGGGTGGGTTAAGCAGCGGTAGCCTCCCACGCACGTTGAACAAAAAATGAATTTTAATCATTTCCTCCCGATTGAAAATTTATCAAATTATAGCTAATCCAATATCTTAAAGAAAAAAAAAGTCAACTGACTATAAAATGGTGGATAATACGTCAGCTGGTCACACGAACATGATAAAAAATATATATGTTCAGTCATTTCTTCTCAATTGAAAATTTATCAGATGACAGTTTATATGATATTGTGAATAAATAAACATGTCAGCGGGCTATATCTCAGTGGGAAGATTGTCAGCTTATGCTCTGAAGGGTATAACGCAGGAGCCAGACAGGAGCATCTATCGCCTATTTAAATGCACCAGCTGACGAGTTTTCCCTCGGCATATTGCTAGCTGATTTTCTTTATTACTTACAGGATCATATTAACTATCAGCTTGCAAATTTTTATCCGGGAGGAAATGACGTATCTAAAGTTATTCGACATTATGCTTCATGCTCTAACTGAAAGATATAATATTTTTTATATATTTTTTTATCATGTTCGTGTGACCAGCTTACGTATTATCCACCACTTTATAGTCAGCTGACTTTTTTTTTTCTTTAAGATATCGGATTAGCTATAATTTGATAAATTTTCAATCGGGAGGAAATGATTAAAATTCTTTTTTTTTCAATGTGCGTGGGAGGCTACCGCTGCTTAATCCACCCACCGAACCGCAGCTGACGTTCACGGAGCTTCATGATACAACTCTCTGAAGCATTTTACAAGTTATCGCCCGAGAGGAAATGATTGACCAAATTTGTACCCTGGCTCGCGGACTATAACGATTGACTTGGAAATAATTGAATTATCATTAATATATACATTACTTAGTACTTTTTTTCCTTCTTCTTTTAAAAATAAATAACACCCAATAATTTCCACAAGTTATATTTCATTTTATAAGGTTCTTTTCAGGTCGATGACGAAAAAAATATCACTTGTCAGTTATCAAATAAAAGCTACAAAATTAAGTGATGTTTAACCATGTTTTGTTGTTTATTTTTTATTTGTTATTAACAAAATTTGGTTTCAAGAATTTAAATTATTTATTTAATGCATGTAAAAACGGTCGGCTCTCAAGCACCATTCTACTATTTTCTTACGTGAAATGAAGTATGCTTATTCGTTTTTCTACAGTCTACATAGAAAGTAGCCATTTGCGCTCTGGTTTGTCAACGCAAAATGTCACTTTGCCGCTCTAGCGCGACAAAGTAGAAAAAACGCTCGCTGTCCAAATTTCTAACTATACAATGTTGAGAAATATCACTAACTAATGGCACTGTAGTGACACATTTTCCACCTTTACAAATAAATCTGACATAACTGCTCTGTCGGTATATTACATAACCAAAAAAAATGCCGCACTATTGTGAAAATAAAATAGGGCATTCATTTACAAAAACGAAAGTATAAAATGTTTAGATTAGATTGAAGCAATAGGTCAAGAAGAATGGGAAATAACGATAAATTAAAATTAAATATAAAAGATGTTTATTTCTTTATATTAATCCTTATTAATTGAGTAGTAATGTAAGTACAAAGTGTACATTTTATTATTTTTTGTTATGGTGGAGGACCCCACTGTGGCCAATGTAGAAAAAATCTTGTGTGTTTCGAGCGCAAATGGACATTGTCGATTTCGAGAACAACCTCTCAATCGACAATGTCCTATTTTGCGCTCTTAATACACAAATAGCTATTGTGTTATACAGTTTGTTCAAGAAAACATTTAACTCTGAGCAGGCTATGAACAAAGAAACGTATATCAATTTAAAAATATTTAATTAAATGACAATTTGACACGAGATATTGTCAAAAATATTATCTAAAGAAATCAAAACTGTTCTTCTTGAAAGGAAACAAATTAGTAAACGGCGAATGCCAATATACTGTATCCTTCTTTATTATTTTTTCTCATAAAAATCACATTTAATATCAATTTTGACAATTTTACTTTTGAAATAAATAATGATCAGACATACGTTTCTTTGTTCATAGCCTACTCTGAGTTAGATTTTTATTGAACACAGTACAAGAATCTCGGGAGAAATATTGAGAATAAGTAAAAACAAGTAGACCGTGGGAATTTTAAATATTTATCATTTGAAATTTCCCCGGTTTTATAAACAAAATTTAATCTTGGATTTCAAAATCCGGTATTTGGTATATATACTTGGATATAATCCTGGAGAAAAATTTAATTCGCTTTTATAAAACCGGACATTAGTTGCGAAAGTTAAATTAATTACAATTTAAGGCCTTTTCCATAATCTGGCTCACTTTAAGACTTTAAATTACCTTAAGACTTTTTTTAAAGTAATGCTACAGTGCTCGCTAAAGTCCTTGTATTATATAAACGGAAACAACTTTAATATAAATTTAAAGTGTTAAAGTGAAGATAAAGTTTATTGTGAAAACGGCCTTTTAGTTAATCTATTTTATAAAGTGCAATTGAGAGTGAAAAAATGGAATTAATAAGGGAGCATTTTCCAATCAAGATTTATAATTTAACAGCTTTGAGTTTTAAGTAAAGTGAAAATGATTAGGCAGAGGACGCACGTCATCAACCTGAAAAAAATCTTCTAAAATATAATATAACTTGTAGAAATTGTTGGGTGTTATTTTTAAAATAAAAAAAAATACTAGTATTAAGTAATGTATATGTTAATGATATTTACAATTATTTCTAAGTCAATCGTTATTCCTTCTACGGAATATAAAATTATTTGAAATAATTGTAGTTTATTTTCGTACCATACGTTGGCATTACTAAAAATGATTTTTTCTTCTTTTTTAAAAATAAATAACAACTAATCATTTCTACAAGTTATATTTCATTTTATGAAGTTTTTTTTCAGGTTGATGATGTGAGTCTTCTGCCAAATCATTTTCATTATAACCTTGAAAAAGACCGTTATTATGAAAATGATTAGCGAGCTATTTCCTATGCTAAAAATGATTAGACAGAAGATGCACGTGATCAACCTGAAAAAACCCTATAAAATGAAATATAACTTCTAGAAATTATTCGGTGTTATTTATTTTAAAAAAAGGAAAACAAAAAATATTAGTATTAAGAAACGAAAAATACTTCAAATAACAGTTATAGAAAAATTAATTGTCCGCATCTTTTATTAGAAGTATTTTTCTTCAAAATAACCCATTAACGATTAAGAGATAAAACACTGCTACCCTATGGGGCATAGATTTTAAGTTACCCAGTAATTATTTTGACAGGTTTAGAAGTTTTTAAGTCCCCAGAAATTAGATTGAAAGTATTCCAAAAGAAGATTGGTTGGGAGATTATAAGAATAGAATTTTTGTGTAAATTTGATGAATTTTATTACCATTATCTTATACAGATGTGTCAAAAATGACTCCCGTACTTTGGGTTTTAAAAAAATTAGAAAATTAAAAATGGAAAATTTTATTAAAAATGAATATTAGAAAACGGGATATTTTCCATATTAATTGTCACAATATGTGTTCAAACGTGCAGTCGCTCCAATTAGTTGCGTACCAAAAATCAATTAGATGGCTATAGCGATTGTGTGGCGTTAATATAACCTACAAAATGTTCATGCATCCATTATTAAGTCGTGCAAATGTTTCTCTTCAAGTACTCAGCAATCCATTTGAATACATTTTGTGACAACACATGTGGAATATATTTTGTTTTTTAATATTATTCGTTCTTAATACTGCTAGAATAATTTGAAGGTTAGGAACTATTTTACACGTTCAGATTTTACTTTATCGTCGCTGAAAGACTTTAAGTTCCTAACCGCATATAATAAATATATTTTAATGCAGTTTATTCTGCTAAAAGAAAAAAACTTTTTCGTATGTTCACTCATCTCGTATAAAGAGGGATTTGATTAACAAAATACAGTAGAGACCCTTTAATCCGAACCCACGTTAATCCTAACATCCAGTAATCCGAATTATAACTCTTCAATCCGAACTGTGGAATAAAATTTCTCCAAATGAATAACAAACAAATTTTGCTTTAGTTTCCAGCCCTTAATTCTCGGGGTGTGATAATCATTTCAACCCGGCCGACTTGCAATCACTAGGTAATATGCCGTGATGATATATTTATTTTATTTATTCATTTATTTTTAATTCAACATGACGCTTACATCGCAATTACAGAATATAAATAAAAAAAACTAAAAAAATAAGATTTGTTTTTTTTTGTCTCCATTTCCTAATTTCTGCGATATTTGTTCTCTGAAGTAATAAATATTTCAAAACATTCTAAATTGACGTTATTTACTCATACAAATCCAGTAATCCGAAGAAATTGTTATCCCGAACACACCCTTACATTGAACATTTCGGATTAAAGGGTCTCTACTGTATATAAGAAACAACAAATTTAGTGAAGTGCAAATTACGTCTTAAACTGGTTCCAAGGACAATCGTCTGTAATCACAAATATGATTAATATTTTTCATAATATGCGCTGGGGGGACTAAACGCCTCAAACAAAATGAACTTTAAAAATGTGTTCTCCATTTAATAATCTTCAAAATGCTAGCTTTTACTATTAATTCGCATAGAAATAACAATTCCGCAAAATTGTAAATAAGTATCACATTTTTTCGCACTATGGGACTGTAGAAAAAGGGAGGAAATAAACGCAATGGACATGCTAAATTGATTTACTTTCTGACTAAAAACGAATGTATCGTACTTTAAGCTGGTTTTAGAAGAAATAGTGTAGTTGAATTCGTCAAAATAAAAGACATTTTGAAGAAGACAAACAAAAATTTAGATAAAATGGGGGATTTGGTTTGTTCACAGTATCAGATGCTATTTTGTTTTGTATGACTTTCATTTGTTTTATTTTTGTTATCCGTGGATTTTAGTTGTAACTATATTAAAGTATTATTAGTTAAGAATTTGGTTGCTGTCATTCTTACAGCAAAATATCAAAACTAGCAAGAAACACAAACAAAGATCAGCTGAGAAACGAGAAAGCATCAATGGTGAACGCACTGCTTCTTCTGTTTCCAAAAGCAGACAAGTACGTCATTACATACGTCATTGAACGAATGGACGTCATACATCACGTGTAATATTTTCCGCGCTAAAATAAAACACATGGAAAATCATATTAAATAAAACAATTTTGAGTTTATTTTTCAGAATTCGGTCGTTTTTCAACCTAGTTAATAACATAATATTTTTTCTTTTAAATTTTACTACACTGGAATACCCCATTATAAGATGCATGATAATTATCCAAAACATTCATTCAAGGTATATAAATTTCTTCAAGCAACAGATTCAACCAAAAGAAATAAAATATGAAATTGCAAATTTTCTATAATGGAAAGTCATAAAAAAATAATAAACAACGTGGGATCGTTAAAAATATATAATCCTGCAAAGGTATTAAAATATCTTGTAGCAAATTTCTGCCTTTTAATATTTGAAGCCAAATGGCGAATTGCTAGTGGATCTCGTCACTTATAAAATGTATTTAAAAATGCCTTCTTGTTGTAAGAATAGGTCTGAAAAGGGTTTTCGACTATTTAGAATACTATGTGAAAGAAAAAGAAATTTAATGTAACTTTATACGAAGAACTGATTTGTCGGTTGTGAGGTTAGTTTGTTTTCCTACATATTTATTGTTCAATAATTTTGTATATTGTATTTATAATATATAATTAGTACATATTTTACGTCGATTTTTTTATTTTTGTAACAATAACGTATTTTACATCGTATTGGCGCTTAAATTTTGTCTTTAACACTGGATAGCATCTAATGAGAAATGCTTGAACGAGACTAAATATATCTCTCTCTAGTTGTCTCTTTGGCCAGCCGAAATCAAAACATTCAGTGAGGAGGGATAAGGAATGTTTTGTCTAATTATATTTTGTTGTTGGGATAGGTTATTGTTGTTATAATTAGAAAAATATGCAAGCTAAGTGGTTTAATAACAATCCCGCGATAGGGTTTTATGTTATTTTGCACAACTCCCAAACGTTTCTATTACTAAATAAACCACGTCTCATCGGGATTTTGATTTAATAAAACGATCTCGCGTTGCTACGTTCGGTATTAATTAATTTTGTGGCTGACATATTTTGATCGGTCCTAGAATGAGGAAATGAAAAAAAAAATAAAACCATAGTTAATTGAGTTCTTGCTGTCCCTTAAAAATTAGGGATGTTATATTAAGCGTCGATGGGATCCACAAACAAAAATAAGTTTTCTCAAAACTAAACTCACCTGGGGCAACGGGTTTGAACATCAACGTAGACCGCACCTGTCCTGGTCTAGTAGGGGCGGTACTGGTCGCTAACAACACCTGCTGTCCTTGCTGCGTATTCCCTTGCACCAAATAAGTCAACCTCGGAAGAGTCGTCGACGTTACAGCCGTACTCGTAGAACTCTGCAACTGTTGTGGCGAAACAACCCTAATAGCGCTTGTCGATGGGCTCGGCGCGCTACTAGTCGACGCTTTCTGCGTATCATCTTCATCAGTCAAGTCAATAACTTTTGGCGAGGAGTCTGAACTAGATCCAGCGGAGCTTCCAGCAGTTACTGGGGCTTGTTTGCGCGCTGGGCTGACAGTTTTACTTGTGCTGGGAGCGGGGCTTTGTAGGTACGATTCTAGTACAGAAGGATTAGTATTGTCTTTGGGTTTTTCGGCAGGTGGATAAGTTTTTTGTTGCGTATTAACTTTAGGAAGAAGAGTTTTAATACCTTTTTGTTGGGGAGACCTCAGGGGGGGTTTTGAAGGAGGAGGCATCGAAATTGAAGAACTTGGGGTTGAAGGAACATTTCCGGGAAGGCTCACTCTTTGTTGAGGGGTTTTTCTTTTCCAAACTTGTTGAGTGGTTTGTTGAACTGGTGGGGGGGTCGGAGTTAATACTGGGGATTGAGGTTGAGGTCTGTTCCTCCCGCCAAGTACTACTTGGAGGCTAACTTGAAGACCTACAGAACGGGTAATCTTCACGGGAGTAACTTCCACGTTATTTTCTTTCACTTTCATTCTGACTTCTTGTAAAACTCTGGTATGAACAACCTCCAAATCGCGGATTTGTTTGGTCAAGGCAGTGTATTTAGCGTTCAAAGCTTCATGACGAGTTTCTTGCTGCATTATTTTGCGGTTCAACTCTCCAATTTTGCTGGTTTGGGTGATTGCTTCGCACATTTTCTGAAGACAAACGTGTTCTAATTCGGCTCGGGTCAAAGTGGAGATTTTCTTTTTGGACATGAAATCCCTGAAAGTGTCCATGCGAATATACGGATCTTCAGGATTTCGTACGCCATTAATCTTTGCTTTTTTCGCGTCTTGAGTCGCTTCTTGGTTTTCGCTGCTGATGTCTAAAGAACGCTTCAATGAAGTTCGTGCTTCGTCGGATTTCAATTCTTCACCTGAAAGAATCAATTAATGAGGACAAGTCTGAACCTTAGTGTAACTTTAATTGAAGATACAATTCAGTTACACTAATAAATAAAAATTACATAAAATAAAACATAAGTTAGTGGAGAGGAGTTGGTTAAACTAAAAATCACCTAAGGTATATGGGAGAAACGGATAAAAAATGCCTAAACTCCCTTTATATACCTTTTAATTCTCCCTTGGCGTCATCAGGTTTAACTTTTATTTCTTTGATATCTCCATCTTTAATTTCTTTTACTTCAACTGAAGGTTTGCTATCTTCAAATTTAAGTCTATCAAATAAATCTTCTTTTGGATCGTCTTTATTATCGAAATCTTCTTTCATCTCAACATCATCATCAATTAAAATACTCTCATCAGATTCTTCTTTATTATTTTCACCAGTATCTGATTCGTGCTCCCTGGAATCAATTTCCATCAACAAACTTTCATTTTCTGATTCATTCTCTGTTTTG
This sequence comes from Harpalus rufipes, assembly GCA_951394225.1. Lineage (NCBI taxonomy): Eukaryota > Metazoa > Arthropoda > Insecta > Coleoptera > Carabidae > Harpalus > Harpalus rufipes. Next base: position 4,826,692 of record OX596285.1, read on the forward strand.
TCGTCCTCGAAATTATTGCCAGAATTTTCTTCGGAATTAGAAATATTTTCAACCGGAACTAGTAAAACTGTATTGTCTTCCGTTTTATCTGTTTCCGATTCAGATGTTTCTAGTTTTTCCGGTTCGGTTTTTTCAGAAACGTTACTGACTTGACAGCTGAAACTGTCAGTTTGTTTCGTTTCTGATTTATTTTCCGAGATGTCAGTGTCAATTGTTTCAAAGGTAACTATGGTTTCGGTTTGTTTGTTGTCGGTTTCATCGGAAACTGTTTCGGGAGGGTCTGGTGTTTCATTATTTGTTGTTTCTTCTGCAATATTTTCAGTATTATTTGTTTCTTCTATTTTTATATCAATTTGATCAGAATTTTGTATTATTTCTCTATTATTTATTTCATCTTCTGAAAAAGTTATGGGTTCTATTTTTGCTTCGGTTATTTCTAGTGAATCACACGTATTTACAACACTTTCTTTGTTTTCCGTTTCATCTGTTTCATCGGTGATATTTTCATTTTTTATGGTGTCTAATGTAACATCATTAATTGATTTTTCTTTATTTTCGCGTGGTTGAGAAAAACTTTCTTCATTTTTTTCCGGGGATTTTGTGATTTTAGGATCATCAATTTCCATTTCCTCATCCTGAGATTTTATGAATTCTTCAATTTCTTCTCGAAGTTCAGTTATTGTTACTTTTTCAGTTTCGGTTTCAGAAATAGTGGCTTTTGATTCTTCGTGTAAATCAGAAATGAAAGTTTCTAAGTCATCTGATTTGTCTGAACTTTCAATAGAAGTCTCAGGATCGAGTTTTTCAGTTTCTTTATAGAATTTTTCAGTTTCTTTACCGGGTTTTTCCGTTTCTTTATCGGGTTTTTCCGTTTCTTTATCGGGTTTTTCAGATTCTTTATCGGGTTTTTCAGATTCTTTATCGGATTTTTCAGATTCTTTATCGGGCTTTTCAAATTCTTTATCGGACTTTTCAGTTTCTTTATCGGGTTTTTCACTTTGTTTATTGGGTTTTTCACTTTCTTTATCGGGTATTTCAGTTTCTTTGTTGGGTTTTTCAGAATCTTTATCAGGTTTTTCAGAATCTTTATCGGGTCTTTCATTTTGTTTATCGGATTTTTCAGTTGTTTGAAGAGAACTGTCTTTATCATCACTTTTAACACTGGTATTTATATTTTCACTATCACTACTATTATCTACTTTTACTTCATTAGGTTTAGGTTCAACAGAGTTTCTAGAGTCACAAATTGTGTCGTCTTTCTGGTTGGAAGGAGGTTTTTCGTCCTTATTTTTGTCGTCATCTTGTTTTGGAAAAGGCGAGGATGTGAAGTAGCTGTCCGGCTCTGGAATTTTAATATCTTTTAGACCATTTGGTCTATATTAAAACCAGAGAGTTGCAAGCATGCATTTGAATGAAATCATTTTTAATAAATGAATTTATTCAAAACTGTAAGAAATCATGCATTGAAATGAATGGTTAAACCGCAAACCAGGCCTGCACCTAACCTAGCTTTGGCGAACCTAAACACTCACCATTGATGACCGGTTCTGACAAGTCTTCATCATCGGACACCCTCAAGGTCATTTCTTCATCGGATAGATCATCTTGTTGGAAATCTGCTAGGGGGAAGTTTGATGAACTACTGGAGACAGAAGTGCTGTCGTCTGCCTTACTACCGTTGTGAATGCCGTTCTCTTCTTCGTGTCTGGACGTGTTTGGGTCTACCATGAGCAGGTCACCGACCCCTGGGGGATCCGAGTTCCCAGAATCGTTCATATCCTCGGACGTCTCGGTAGATGTCTCTGAGGATTGGATCAATTTCGCGATCGGCTTTTCTAGGATACCGTTTCCATTACAAGTGTTTTCTTTCTCATCATCGATCGTTGTTTCGTCTAATTTCATTTTCGTGGTTATATTTTCATTAGACGTAATATTTTTCTGTAAGGGACAAGAATTGATCCTAAATTAATTCTATTTCATTAATTATTAACCTATTTGAATAAATTTTAAACAAAAACATCGAAAGCATTCGATCAAACGCGATCATCGGTTCAGCAAATAAAATAAAATGGCGAAATCTAAGCGGTAAATACTCCTGCGCATGCGTTAATGATAAACTTTCCAGATATCCAAGTTTTCAAAATCGATAGTGGTGTCAAGAAAAAAACAATCAAGTTATCTGTCCAAAAACAAAACTCACAGGATAAATGACAATATTTGACAAATTATGATGAATTAATATGAATCTATAATTAAAAACAATTTAAACAAATGAATGAATACATTAAACAATCAGGTAACAATAGAAACAGAATCTTACGAGATCAGTGATGATTTTCGTCAACATTTTCTTGTCGGGAAAAATTCGGCGACTCGAAATTAAAAAGCATTTTCACAAATGAAAATAAATGAATAATGCATTACTTAGCAACACAAATAAACAATCCTTTCAAATTTTCAACTTCAAAATGACGATATTATTATTTATAGAAGCAAATCATTTCAAAATGGCGTTGTTTAATAAAATTTCACGTAAAATATATTGTACAAATCACTAAACTGGTGAAAATTCGTTAAAATAAAAAATAGATTATAATAATGATCATGAAAATAAAAATTTACTTTCAGTACGGTAACCGGCTAGCAACAACCAGGAATTGTTCAACTGTTTCTCAATCCAAGGTCATACAATGTTGCCATGTTGCCAAACATTACTCATCTACTAAATGTCGCCCGCTGTAATGTATCACTCCGCTAGATTTCATATAGTTCCCTGTCAATTTTAAAATAATAATAATAATGACAGCCTACTTTTAACTATAAACATTTGAACACGAAAAGTAAAACTTTAGTTTTATCAAAATAATAAATCTTTAGAAAGCGTATAAAAGTTCAGGTTATATAATTTGGCGGGAGACAAACAATGCTTTCATTAGTTAAAATATTTTGACAGTACATCTATACTCTGTCAAATCCTATTTATTCAATGATCTGTAATGGTTTTGACAGCTTGGAATTGAATTGACGTTAAAATTAGAAAATTATTTCCAATTTAAAAATGACAATTATTATAAATAACAGCTACTAAACAAAATCCTGCGTTTTGGGGAACATCTATTTTTGTCGTACGATTCTATTTTCTTCCAATGAGAGAAAAAACCGTAAAATTCTATTTTAGAACAGGGTACGAAACCAAATACAAAAACTAGGATACGAAAAGGTACTTTACGGTACTTGTTCGGAAGGGTCAAAATGGTAACACATTAATTCCATATAGCTTAGGGGAGACAAAGAAACGCAAAGTATATTGGGCCCCTTCAATGCACAGGTTTTATCGTTATAAAATTTGAAACGATGACCTGGGAGTTGCCCGACCGTTGCCGAACGCGGACGAAGTCACTCGATCGGGAAACATGTGTGCATTATTTATAATTGTTCTATTTTTCATGTTTCTTTGTTTTTGATTTGTTATCTCTTTTTGTTTTATAATCTTCAAATTTTGTTCCATTTGCAATATTTTTTTTGTAACAAATATTTTTGAGTTTTGACGTCAAAAACATTTGACACCTGTTTTGACAGACTATTATATTTTTCTAATTACTTTATTTTCATTCCAAGAAATATTAGTAATAGTATTTAGTACAAATAATTAGTAATCAAGAATAATGCGTAGTAGGAACTGCGCATGCTCAGACAGGTTTTGCGCATGTGACGAAGTATTTCTGTCACAATATTATTTTTTAATAAAAATTATACAATGGATTAATGTTATTAGTATTAATATTAATTCAGTTTTGGAATATTTTTGTAATTAATGGCGTAATAATACCAATATATTGCGTAATGTAGTTTGCTGCCATCTATTATACTAACGGAGAACCATGAAAGAGCAGATTAAACTTTCATAATTATCGCAAATTTAGTTTCTAAAAGTTAAAACAACTACGTAATAAGCTTGCGTATTGCTCAAAAGTCACGGCATTTTCTCCGTCCGCAGTCCGCCATTTTGTAGCGAGAGTAGACGTTCAACTGTCCTTCCCGTTGTTAGAGCAACGGCAAATGGAAAATAAGTTTTTTCACATTTATACGATGTAGGCTTCAAAAATACATATTACAAATGTTTTAGAAGTCAGGTCCGCATTAGGACAATTTGATTCCCCAATTTGTGGGACTATAGTTCTATTGGACTAGGGGCCTATATTCGACATGACTCGTGACATCTAGCAAGATTATAATGACCTTGAACATGTATAACGTCACAGTCAATTAACCAAAATTGTAATATATGATATTACTTATAAATACCATTAGAATATTAATTTATTTAAAAAAATCAATAAATCCATTCGTTTATAGTAACAACGAATATTTTTTTTAATAGTTCAATTATTTTTTTGGATATATAACCTAAGAATTGTTTTTTTAAAGAAAATCAATAATCCCCGTAATATGACATTTTTAGCTATTGTAGTACTGAACACAGTAAAACTGGCTATTAAAAATGTATATACTTCAATTATATTGAAGCAAATTAAGTTTTGACTTATTGTGATGGTACATGTCCCTTTACATTTCGTGCATTGTAATTGGTTCTTACGGAAAACACTCCTTTCCAATTATTATATAATAAATACACAATTTGCAATAAATATATGTTATAACAATAGTTTCAACATTATTATGATATACACAAAATGTCACTACAATCAAAATAACAACAAATAATTCCATCCTTATATCAAGGTCAGTAAAGTTCAAAATCGCGTATTTACGTCCGCCATTTTGTGAACACATTTAATTTTCAAATGTCAAAACTACTGTTTAAACAAAGTCTAAATAAGCAACCAAGTGACCAACGTAACAATAAAAATTCAAATTTTTAAATAAATCAATTGTTGTTTTGTTGTAAACATTACAAAAAAAAATTGAATGTAGCAAAAGTGACAACAAAACATTGACAAACAGATGCAGTACATATTAATTAACAAAATTAGAAAGTTTTGTGCAAAACTTACGCGATTTGAGCCAATTTTTTGGTTTTGAAAGTTGAGAGTTGTGAAGAGCGTGTTCTACCAACGCTGCAAGCTGTAAACTGGGCAGCCCACTCTACGCCAGTCGCGGGTCAAACGCAACGTTGCCGCACCGGGCGGTTGAAAATTCCAGACGCGATCTTTCGCTTTCCACATCGCCCGAAAGATACTTTTACCATATTTTCATTCAATTATTGCAATTATCCATCAAATATTACCATTTTTTCACCTTAGGACCAACTTTAAACAATTGTAAGATATTTTGGCAACATCGCATTTGGGGGACCGATACGCATGCGTGCAACGATATTTCCGGGGAAAATCTCAAATTTCTGCGTGCGCAACAATTATTTGTGGAATACATTAACCAAAATTTTCATTTTTCCCCAAAATAAATTTTAAGACAAGTGAGGAACAAACCGGTACTATTTGTTCATTGCGCAACATTTTGTTTTGGCTATAACAAAATGCTTATCAGAATCAGCTCTGTTCACGCTACATTCCTTTGTTTGCTAGTACGAAGAAGTACGGTTTCGAATCTTGTCAAAATATGATACAATACGAAACATATTTTGTTTTTATTTAACAATATTATTGTCGTAATCAACGCAATTTAAGTTACATTCCTTTGTATTACTACGCCAGAATACTCCTATTACTTCTAGAAGTAAGAAATTTTGGTACATTTGTCGAAATATAGTACAATACGGAATATATTTTTGTTTTTATGTAACAATATGATTGTCGTAATCAACGCGGCTGAAATTACATTCCTTTGTATTATTACTCCCGAACATACCTTTTACTTCTAGAAGTACGAAATTTTGGTACATTTGTCGAAATATAGTACAATACGGAATATATTTTTGTTTTTATTTAACAATATGATTGTCGTAATCAACGCAGTTCAAATTACATTCCTTTGTATTACTACGCCAGAACACTCCTTTTACTTCTAAAAGTACGAAATTTTGATACATTTGTCGAAATATAGTATAATACGGAACATATTTTTGTTTTTATTTAACAATATGATTGTTATAATCAACGCTGTTGAAGTTAAATTCCTTTGTATTACTACGCCATATCATTACCTTCATTTCTAGAAGTACCAAATTTTGGTACAATTTGGAACAAGAAAACTCTAATTTAGAACTATTTACTATTGTGGAATATAATGTTATTCATTATTGTTTATTGTATTACTACGCCTTAATGACGCTGTCTTCACTAATACAACTTTAGTATAATTTAGAACAAGACAATGCTCGTACAATTGTTAATAAATTATTACGAAATATGTTTTTCGTTATAACCAACAATTTGCTGGTTTTAATCGATATTTTCTGATATTCTTTGATATTCCTACGCCCACCACTACTTTACGCGTGAGAGTTACAGCATACCGGTAAATATTCTAGAAATAGATTTTTAATTTAGTGTTCAATGTTAATCTAAAGATTATCTTTCGAAGTTTAAATGAAATTATAGGGCAAATTTTGACCAATAACCACATTTTTAGAATTTTGACGTCAAGGACATTTGACAACTGTTTTGACAGATTAATATCTTTTTATTATTATATTATTTTCATTCATTCTTCATTCCTAAAATGATTAGTATCAGTACAATGACTAATCAAATATTATAACGCGTAATATTAACTGCGCATGCTCAGTTACTCATACGCATACGACGAAGTATTTATATCAATTATTGTTTTCTTTGTTAATAAAAGTAATACAATAGATGTTTTTAATAATTATCTCAATTATTAGTATATGTTAGTAACTACTCCGATTGATATTAGATAGATTATTTAATGTAGTCTGGTGCCGTCATCTATTTTGCTCGAAGAGACATAGAAATATGAAAGTGCAGATTTTTATTAACTTTCATTCATATATATCACAATTTAGCTTCTAGTTTTTGAAGTTATTTAGTATTACTACGCCCCGTCACTATTTTACGCGTGTGCGTAACAGCATATCAATAAATATTCTAGAAATAGATATTCAATTTATTGTTTAACATTACTTCGAAAACCACATAAAATTTGACCAACAACTGTATTTCGCAAAAACCAAAGAAGATAACTGTCAAAACACTTATTATAGCATAAATTAAATGTAGAAACTTTTTTTTTAATTAAAATTAAAACAGTTTTATAAACAGTTTGAATAAAAAATTGAGCAATATTAAGTTCTGTCAAAAAAATCAAATGTCAAATAAAAAAAAAACTTATTCGGAACACAAATTTAACACATTAACATAAAATCTGTTAATAACCCTGTAAATAGTTCCGTGAACAAAGAGAAATAAGTCCGCGACAAAAAGAAGTCCCTTGAATGCGTTAGAGATAAAATACTAATATATTTAGAGTAATCTCTGTCTAGGAAGATAAAAGATACTGTCAAATGATAAGAATACGTTATCAGAAGACCAATCCGAAGTCGGTTCATTTACAACAAAAGTAAATTTTGACTACGTCACCTATTCGCTACGCGCATGTGCGAGTTTATTAATGGCTATTGACTGGGATCATAGCTGTCGTCCTTGAAGACGAAATTTTCCACAAACAAAACCTCAAAAAATTGTCCAATTACGTCATAGGACTTTTAAACAATTTATAAACTCGTCAATTTTAGACTATGTTTGGCCCCTTGGAAGGCGAAATTTTAATATTTACCTTAAACTTGGTTTTTCAGATAGGGGCGAATAAAGATTAAATTACTATTGTAAAATAATCATAAATATTCAATATTAAAGCATTTCTTAAGGTATTAGCGGCGTAATCTAAATTTTAGATACGTAAAATTTCATGTCAAATATGGCCGCCATCTTGTGTACGTTCACCTTGCTCACCTCGAAACATAAGAACGAGTTTTTGACACTTAATATTACAATTTTTAAGTTTTTTCTTTCAAATTTGGCAATAAGTATAGATTTGTAGTGAAAATGTAAAAGCAGAGGCACAGGCCCGTACTTCATAAATACATCATTTGTACATAATTCGCTTTTTATCGATTTATTAATTTCCAATGTTTAAAACAGCAAAAAAGATCATTGTTTTTGGAAATTTCGTTTTCCCAATTAAAATAATTGAAAATTATTATTTTTGTCATTATTTTATTCTTCCAATATGGCCGCCATCTAAACATCAACAGTTTACATCTGTCTTTATTATTAATCATTTATTTAATAAACTATGACTAAAGATTTTATATTTCAAACATTTTTGGTAGGTTTGCAGTATTGTCAACCGATTGGTAGTACTTTTAGGACTACATATTGTCCTAGTACTTCATTTAGTACCCGTAACAACAACATTTTCATATAAGATACAGAATTAATAACATATAACTATTCTATACCTATTTCTAAGCGGTTTTCAAATTTAACTAATAAATAAAAGACAATTATGAAACCATGCTTCCATAGAAATGACATCCAACCGTTACTCACAGGTCCGGATTATTAGAAAAACAACTTGTCACATAATCATCAAGTTTTGGCGAAAAACTTTCTCATATTATGACCAGTACATGATTGTGATCAAGTGGATGCCATTTTTACTATTTATAACTATCTAAATATATGTAAAAAATGATTTTTCTTACCAGAAATCAACCAACTCGTTCGCTTTGCAACACTACTAACACACTATTGGCGCACGCGCAGTCGTATAAAATCGAATCAACGATAGAGGGCATTGAACGATACTACGGTAGTACTTCTCAAGGCAAAACTCGAATTTAGTACTTTCAGAAGACAGTACATGCATATTTTTTAGTGTTGTTTGATGTTAATTTGTTTTAACTAATTAATAGTATTTGTTAGTACATGTTTTGGGATGTGGTACAAAACAATTGATTATTTTATGATAACGTTATCAATTAACAACAGTACTTGTTAGTACTAATACTTTTAACATCCCGAGTATTATAATATCGAATTTTATGCAACATTGGCGTAGTTTTAAGCTTTATAATTGTTGTAACAATAATTATAATGTATTTTTAAGTTATAAATACAATATTTTACAACTCTTTGTTGGCAAATTATTTATTTATCCCTTGTACTACATAATTGGCCCAGTTTTAATAAAAACTGTTCTATATAACGTATAAATTAATCGATATTTCATTTGGTAGGAAATTTGTGCACGTCTATGTATTTTCCTCGCTGTTTCTTTGTATTTATGTACGGTTTACAGCCGCGTTGAGTAAAGTACTGTTATGTACTTATAAAATTAACAAATTTCTAAAAAATGTTAACATTTATTGCTACTAAATTAAAGGTTGTTCAATTTAGACCATTATTTAGAAGGGAACGATGTTTGGTACGTAATATATTATAAAATATACCCATGTGTTTTATATAACCTCAAAATTCAATTTAATTTTAGAGTATACGACGTTATTTTTCAAGCGAAGAAACAACAAAAACAACTGGATTTATTTATGAACCTAATTTTACAACTGAAGAACAAAAATATATTCTTCAACAACTAAATGAAGCAGATGCAAAACAACTACAGCGGTTAGAAAATATGACATGAAACAATCAATTTTTATGTTACTTTTAGTACATTTTGTCTAGATACAGCCTTCCGAAGAATAGAATTAAGAAACTTCACGATTGGAGGAAGAAAAATGGAAGATTTACCAATTTAGGTGATGTTTTAGATGTCGATGGTCTTGGAGTCAAGACTTTGAACAAACTTTGCAAAAGTATCTTGCAAGGAGAGAATGAAAATAATGTTGAGGTTAAGGACAAACCTTCTAAAAGTAGAGGGCAGTTTTTAACACCGGTCATGAGTCCTTACCATGCTAAAGTAAGTATTAGCCATATTGTTACGTAATAATAAAGAAATGTGCGAAAAACTTGGGATGTGTGATTATATGGACGTTTAATATATAATTGGCGAGTTTACTATTACAAATAAAATATATGAATATGTACGAAACGAAATTTGTAACATTAAATAATAAATAGTTTGCTGTTTCGCGCCAATACTTATGATTGCGCAATCTTTTCAGGAACTTACGTCATCTTTGGGGGTTCATCTCTTCCCCAATGGTCTAAGTTGGGCCCGAATTGAACGAGAAAACAACTTCCTGACCAACTGGAACTTTTTTGAGTTCAATTTAGGCACCAAAAAGTTGTCCCCAACTGATGCACTGCAACTAGTACGTCGTAACCTATTTTTTTGTCAAAATTAGTATTATTTTCATGTTTTAAGGTTCTAGATGTTTCGAGAGATATTCCATCTAGTGATGTTTATATTTTCGAGGCTCCTGTTGCAGTTACACCAACTGCACAGCAGTCTTCTATTTCAGTAACAGCTTATGTTCAAAGAGTTCAGTTGTTATCGATGTTGATAACTTTGTTAAGTACTAGTTCGAAACATAACCCAAATATTCAATCTAATTTGGATACAAATAACTGTTTAGATTTCTCTTATGAATCAAAAGTTTTCTTCCTACGTCATCGGTTGGCAGCTAGGTTAGAAATTCAAATTTCTACGGTTTTTTCGGAAAATTTCTCACCAATTTATGTTTTTGAAGGTTGTTTAGGACTTTAGTTGGTACTGAAAAAGTATCTGCAGCAACTACAGTATCCAATATCTTGGAAAACCACATTACAGAAAAAATAACATATACTCCGATTAATGTGAATCAAGAATTGCATTCAATGTATAGTAAACAACCTCCAGTAATCAAAGAAGTTTTAGGACAAGCTTTATTTCTAACAATGGCTTTTATGGATGTGTGTGTTTACCAAAATAAAAATAGTTTGAAAACTGTATCATCGAATAGATGAAATTGTGTTCTGTAATATTTCATATTGAAATGTATGTTTTGTACTGTGATTATAAATGATTGTATAAATAATTGTTTATATCAATAAAATGTTTTTAATTTTTTTTTTTTTGTTTATTTTCCTTATCTACAGGGTGGGGCAACGGAAGAGACACCATAGCGATTTCAATGTTAATTTCGAGTTGTTCAAATGCCGTCCCCTTAAATTAAGGGCCTTAATTATTTTTCAACAAAATAGTTTTTTGTGATTAACGTTATCAAAGTTTTTCAAAATAATATAACAAAATTGTTATGAAATTCGTAATAATTATTAAGATGTATACATATTTATCTCGCCAGTAAATCGATACAATATGGAATATAAATTTTATTGATACAACAGTAATTAAAATTTATCTGCTACTTGAAAACAATAAAAATAGCAGTATAGGTACCTGATTGTAAAATTTACTTTACCCGTCATATGTATCTATTATATCTTATTGATATCGAATTTATGAGTATATTAAATAAAACTAGTCTATTTGTATAAATTTGTATTATTAATTTCGATATTATTAATAGCAACCGAAGGTAGAATTACTCTTTTTCATATGAAGTTATTTTAATTTACATGAGGTAGTGTTATATTTTTATGAAAAATATGCTTTAATATACGATCATTGGTATTACAATAAAGTTCTTATCCCAAAAATACAAAGGTAAATCGACTAAAACTAACCCTAACCCTAGTTTTTGGTCACATCATTGTGGAAGTGGATTACTTCCGGTCTGTAACCTAGCAACAAGGCAACCAGCTGCACCAGCTAGCTTGGAAACAGTTGATTACTAATTGAAAGTATAGTTCTTTTATTAACGTTTAGGTGACAATTATAATTTAATGTTAATATTTATCTATTAGCAACAGATATTCAAAATTTCGTACTTTAAACGATATTCTTGTAAGAATTATTACATCTTCCAATACACCATAGAATATTTGATCTCATCATTCGCATTCATTGCAAACATGTAAAATAGATATTACAATATACACATGGAATGCATAAAGTAGCCAGAAATAAATTTTAGAATGAAATAAGCATCTATCATTGATAACTAAAACAATCAGGTCAGTTCCCTATTTAGTTGTGAAATATCCGGTTCGGTTACGAGTTTTATAAAAAAAAACTGGCCGATTTTTATTTGGCCGTTCTAACGCAAAACATAACCTTGTTACTTCATCAATAATTCCATTACAGTCCGCTAGGCGGTAGGTAGGTGTTAAAAAAAATCGAATACAATTCTCTGTTTATATGATTTATTTTAACCGTTAATTAAGGAATATCTTTGACCATGAACCATGAATACTATGGATACGTAATACAGGCATTTGTTTTGAAGCGAACGGCCTGAGATCTGGCTGGGGAAAAGTGATTGGCCGTATTACGAGCGCACTTTTACATTTTACACTATAAGATGTATTCTGGGTTGCAAAATGGAAACATTAAATATAATTCCATTATAATTTATTTAATTAAATACTAAAAAAATATCACGGCGTATTACCCATTTCTAAATATGCCAATCTGCTTTGTACACAGATATCGGTAATGACATATTATACCGCGTGAGGGCGTTTACCAGGCGTTATCTCATGCGCATTCATTGCTGGCGTGGAAAGTGCACCACAAGGGTCAATTTTGTGCCATTCAAAATTAGAACTATTTCATCGAAATAAACCCGGTTCCCCAGATTCGCAACCAGACACTCAGGTACGCGGCTACGAGACCCCATCATCACAACTAGGATATATGAGCTATCAATCTGTCACTCATAGTATTTTACACTTTTTACAGAAATTTAAAAATATGAAACTTGTGTTAATGGATATTTTAAATTATTTAAATGACCTGCAAACTCCATGAAAGGAGCATGTTATTAGTTCAAAATTTGGCTACTAGATAGTTTGCTTAACTTGAATTGCGATAAGGAAAAATGTCGCATCGAAAAATTGACAGTCATTTTTATAACTTATGCTGTAATATCAATGTCACTTTTCGTGTTAACTTACAGTTTGTTTATCCAGCGATGACACTGCTGGGCTTAAAAACACAAACTTACAAGTAAGTACAATACACAAAATTATTCGCCTTTAACAAACAAAATGGTTGAGTAAGTACTTGTATTCTAACAAAAGTTGAAAAGTTTGCAACCAACAATACATCTTTACTCGAAAGTCAAGTGCAGTGTGCAAAAAAGTAGTTAGCGCCGACATTGGACAAAAATGAAAGTAAGTTTTGGGTTGTTTTGGTAACGTGAAAAGGTTATTTTTTATGTCAGGATAATTTTGCAATTTCTATTTTATAAAATATGTGCAAATTATTATGTGATGCAGTGGGAAATGTAATAAATTCTTACAAAATTACCAATTGAAGTATCAAATTTTACAAATTTCCTAGAAGATTATATAGATGCTTAAGAAAATAACTTTTTGATAGATTCATTTATGTTTCAATATTGCCTCATTGTAAAAGATACTTATCGTATGAATAAAATTCAAACAATGGTCATATGATTGAAACAATGAATGCAATACTATACATGTAATACCACTATTAATGCCATAAAAGTAATAAAATATAGCGTATTTTTTGTACAAACGATATTAAATTTATTGTTATTTAAATCTCCCTCAATACGATGACGTATGCAGCATCTTTGGTTCGCCGTAGTTGTCCGCTACGAGCGCTAGTATAGAATGAAAACATGAACGTATGCGTAACGTATGTCTTTTACATTGGAAATTGGAACATCAAAGTCAATTGTAACCTCAAAATTTAAGGTGGATAGAGAATTTGAAAAAGCTGATGCTGCAAATCTACCAGCAATAAATTCGTGTATGATTCACGAATTTTATAGAAATAACACAAATTTCATTAGCGCAAAAATTAAAAATGTCAAAGCTCAATGGTAAGAACTAAAGTAATAATAGAAAATACGATGAACACAAATCAGAAGTTAAATAATTGTAAAATGTAAACATACCTAATCAGGTGGCTGTTTGTTTTGCTTCTGTCTCTTTCTATGAATCACGTTTTGGGCACGTATGTCGAGACCTAATATTCACATAGTTGATGTTATGTACGCCATAATGGCGGGAAGAAAATATTGCAAAATTTAAATATTTTTTTTCTCCAGTATTTTTTTACAATTTCGCAAAATAAAAAATCTGATGTGACCAACACAGTACCTCCCGCCATTAACCTATGTATATAATTTTTATATTACTTTATAAATTTATCCATAAAATATATAGAAAAAGTATTAAAGCAAACTTGTAGAAAATGGAATAATCTTTAATTTTTGTAATAGCAAATTGAGAAAAAATTACATTTAAAGGTATTTTTTAAAGAAAAACTATCTTAGCTTTAAGTAAACTGCCATTTCCGGTTATCCGATTGCCACCAAAATCTAATCAGATATTTCCATATTAGAGTAAGGTAGAAATACATGGTTTCAAAACTTTCTGAATGATAGTATTTAAGTTAGAGCGTATACAGGATCCACACACACACACACACACACACACACATATATACATACATACATACATACATACATACACACATACATCATCGTGAAAATGTTGAAATTGGATTGTAGGGACCTTAAAACGTGGTCATTTACCAAAATCTCGATATGCGATATTTAGCACGATCCCTATACCTCCCTTACCAAGGGTAGCGGGAGGTAAAAAGTAAAAACTTTACATTTAAAAATACTTTAACATACAAAAAAGTCAAAAATTCGAAAACTCCCCCATTGTATCGCTTCCTTCTAATATTTTTATATTGTGGACATAACCTTTTTATATAACTTATATCCTCATTTCTGATTTCCATCTGTTTTTCCTCTCTTTTTAAGGTATTCACGCATATACTATATCTAAATTTACTCAGTTTTTTTAAAATTTGTTGTATATGTATTTGCTGCCATAATTTAAATTTAAATGTTCTACACCATATCACCCACCTGCGCTAAAAGTTAACGGCGCACTATGTACATCTCATTTTTATTCATATCTCTCTTTTAATGTAATAGCACAGAGCACAAATTAATAATGTACTGATCTGTGGTAATAGGTCCATAGCGACTCATACAAATTGACTTGCATTCAACAAAAGTTTGCAACCAACAATACATCCTGTAAGGAAGCAATACTTTTTACCCGGAAGTCAAGTAGTTCGCTTTAAAATCAAAACACAGTATAAGTAGCGTAACATAAGCATTTACGTGTCGAAGGTACGTCTTTAATCGATTATTTGACTGGACATTTCTCGATATATTTCAACTATAATAATTAATTGTGGATAATTTCTCAACCGTGACGTGGATAGGTGTTAACAATTACTCGAAAGTTCAGTAAATCATCATTTATTCTTGTGCATCCTTGCACCTTTTTCAGAGTCTACAACAAAAATATAATTGTTGTAGACCCTAAAAAAGGTGCAAGGGTGCACCGAAACGTAGGTATAGTAAGAATAAATGCTGTTACACGTTACAATTACAAAAAAATCACTATATTTCCATTTTACAATACCTTGTTTATTTAAGATGTTAAGAACAGGAAGTGCAGTTCCTACACTGAAGAAACAACCTGTATATAACAAATAATCATATTAGTAGCTCAAAAATATATAAAAATAATTTATTCTTCACCATCTACAAAATAATAGAATAAATTAACTACACTACGGGTCAATAAATAGATATACATTATAATCTTTTGCATATATATTTTTTAAAAATAAAACAGAATACAAAGTGCTATCACAAACATCATATTTAAAACTGTGGATAGATTATGTACATAAAACTCACTCAGTAGGACTGGACGTAAAATTATTTCGTCAGTAAAATCATTGGCACTGAATAGTACATACCTACAAATTCATTAGGAGCATTTGTGATGACAGAAATCTATTCTGATTTAGCAATGATTGACAAATGATCAAACCAAGAGTAACAGTAACTAAACAAGCTGGGACAGGTCTCGAGATCAACAACAAAGATGGGGTGATTTTGAATCTAATAAGTCTCGAGTACTAACTTTTGAGACATGTTTGACATGTAAGGTTAGAATCTTCCAGAAAACACGCGCCATTTTGTATATCACTTTGTGCTTGTATTTTGCCGTACCCAAAAATTAAAACTTCTTATTGAGCTATTGTTTATTGTATAAAGGAAATAGTGAATGAAGAATTTGATCATTAATTCGTATATAAGTAGCTAGTGGGATCAACTTTTCATTCATAATTTCTGTTTGTTATTGAGCATAGAAAAATATACATATTCTGTAACAGTTACACCTATTTATTGTATAAAAACGAGGAAGAGCATGTTAATATAAATAAATTTCTATGATGATAAGAATGATTAATGATATGATGGGTTGGATGGTTGTGCGCATGTCTGCGATGACATGAAAAGTGCAACAATGGTATGTGCAAATGATTAATTATGATTGTGTTATATCAAATAAAAACCGTTTTGAAATTTCTAATTTGTGGGTAAGACAAAATTCGTATGGTAAGTGAGTAGTATTAAAAATAAGCTAAGTAAAACAGCGTATGTATTCTGGAAAACCCCTTAATATTAGTTATTTTGTATCTCAGTGAGATTGATAAACAACATGTAATAAGATAGAAATAACTTTATGTCGATAAACAAACACTTATATTATCGTTCTTTAAGAATTATAGAGAGAATCAAATCATATATCTATTTATTCTGCGTTATTAAATATCTGTAGTAAATATAAACAAGTCCGGCTTTATTTATTACTTAGTAGTATTTGTACTTTTGAGCAAATACCTGCTATTGCATATTGTGTTCTGTGAAAAATAATAACTATTGTACATTATGGTATATGTCTGCATTTGAGCATTAGTAACTGTTATATTATTAATGGCAATGTATTGAGGTTATGTTATTTCCTGTTGAGTTGATTCTCTTCTGGCAAACGTAACTGTTACACGGAAACCAGCCACCAGCGACCTCTAGATTGTGAGTTGAGATCCGAGAAGAGTTCGCTAGTGCCTGATTCTACTATTATATTATTTGATCTGTTGACAGATTGTCACATACACAATTGTGGGGAGAGAAATGACACCTTTATAATGAGATTCTAGAGAAACACATCTAAAACATTCTTGATTTGGAATTACAAAAGAATTTTAACGTGCGAAATCGTATAACCCTGTATTTACATCGTCCTTCCAGTCTTTTCCGACATATCGAAATCCTTTACTATTTACATGATTTTTTCTTTTTTATTACAAGCTAAAATTGATAATGTTAATATACTTTTTTCTTCGTTAAAATGATGTATGAGGAACTTTCAAGTACAATATTAACATTTTTAGTGAAATGTGATTACAATTTTTACATGCTGCCTTTTTTTTGAATTTTTGACGGATAACACTACAACTTTCTTGCAATAAACCACAACAAACACTGAATGTGTTTTTGAATGGATTTTTTTTTTGAAATGTGATATCTGCCACAGTATATTTTATTAAAAAAGAAATCGCCATAAACCATGTTCACAGTGCACGAATTTCAAGATTGTTTACGTTGCCAATTGTTATGGTCGTTTATGTTTTGTTTCTATACACGACAAGGCACATTCTGCGCATGGCAGCCATTTTCCAACTATTCGGGCATTTCCGAAGATAACCGATCATAACAATGATGAAAGACTGGTTCACAATACAAAAAGATACAAGAATC
This sequence comes from Harpalus rufipes, assembly GCA_951394225.1. Lineage (NCBI taxonomy): Eukaryota > Metazoa > Arthropoda > Insecta > Coleoptera > Carabidae > Harpalus > Harpalus rufipes. The sequence continues at coordinate 4,844,321 of OX596285.1, forward strand.
GTACAGTGTGAAGATGACTTCGCCTTTAAATATAATAATCACTACATTAATAATTTATTATTTATCTAGTATTATGAACAGTGATGTGGAAAAATGTAACAGACGATTCCTTGTTATTTTTATTACATTACGTACATAATTGATTCAAGATTCGTTCACACCAAATGTCAATTTTTCGTGCGCTAGAGCAAAATTTAAAATTTGGAGATTTAGACGCGAAATTAAATTTCGAACCGCAAGCTTCAAGAATTTCACTTTTACACCATGGCACTGCTACCACAATCTGTTGCTTCAAAGTCAAAAGTCCCCAAACTTTGGCGCTTCTTTTTCTAAAACATACGCACAACTCTTAGTTGCCAATATTTTAAAAATTACATTCTATAAAATACATTTAGCGCGCATTTCATACGCCTTACTTTTCATTATAAAATTTACGCATACAAAGTTAAAGCCGATTTTACAGTACAAGTAAAATAATCTAGATAAAATATATCATTTTAAAAATTATCATTTAAATGCCGATTATCGAAATGTTTAACATTCGCTAACTTTCTCGTGATAAATTACGCGAATGCGCGAGAAATTCGGTATGTTTTATCACAGATAATTGAACCATTTCCGATCGAGTATATAATTATTTCACGTAACCTAACATTTTCGTTTCGATTCTGTCCGTTTCCGTTAAAAAGAAGGCGGGGATTCGTCTTTATCACAGCTCTCGCTCAGTCTGGTGCGTAAAGTTTGGGGCCTTCCGATGTCAGTTCCACTCACATGATAAAAACAAAATGTTAGTGATGAAATGCAATGACGTCGGTTCGAAAACAAACCGACACAAAAATGCTATCACGTATCTTAAGTCTTGTAGCTCAAATAAATCACCTTTGAGGTATACTAATTATGTAGATTTGTAAAAAAAGACAATCTTAATAAAAACATAACCTAAATGCTGTCTGTCATTTAACAATTCACAACACGTTACAAAATAAAATGTAGTATAAAATTAGAAAAAGAGAAAACAGATGGCGATGCCGCCGCGAATTACAAACTAGACGTATACAAAATCCTTACGTGATAAAACAGGAAACAAAGCATGCAAGTTGACGGAAGTTTGGTCTTCTCGCTTGTTTGGTCGGTTGGCGTACCAACTGTCAACTAATTTTTGATTTTGCGTTATTGCACACACGGGTAGTAAGAACAGTGACACGCCCTTCCGAAACGTAGCAGTCAGCCAGTCACACAGTTTCTAATAACCTACATCTTTAATAAAATCTTATAAATATTTATATATAATATATAAACATAATAATTGGCAAGTTTAAAACTGGCACCTCGTGCCGCAGTTAAAGTACGGTTGGAGGGAAAGTATACACGACATTTGAGCTGCTTCTCCACTTTTTTATCTACAACACTACGCGGTCTGCGCCGCCCCGAGCCAGGCACCCGAACTAACCAACATTCAACGATATATTGTATTGTATTGTAACAAAATGCACTTGTATTGTATATTGTTGTACTCTGAGATATAAATGCACAGCTCATAGGAAGTAAATAGTTGCAATTGAACACTTCTGTAAATAATAAAATAACATCTCTGTATCTATTATTGTATATTGTATATGTATATTACGTCTATTGGGTCGGAGCAGCGCAGCCAAAGTGGAGAAGGGCCACCCAGACATCGGGGAGGGGAAATAAAACGCAAATGCGCCCGCTTTCAGCAGACGGCGAACCTTTGACTTATTATTACAAAGTAGATCAGCGCGATCTATACTGTTCATAGTTTGTTGTCATTTCGGAACTAGGCGTAGGGATACAAGCCATACAACTACAGTAGCACTATTTGTATCGCGGTATGCATAATTATGTTTGTATTTTTGACAGGTGCGAGCGTTTACGAATTTTATCGTCGTGAATAAAATACATTTTTTTCTACAGCAGATTTTAAAGAAATATTAATAGACCTTTTCAATTTAACAATTATCTGTTTCTATCCCTGCACATAGTAAGTAAAATGGCGCATGCAACTGTTAACTGGACTGTCAAACGAAATGTCACTAAAATACCTGTATTTTCGGTGAAAATTTGCATCGTTAGACATTTTAGCTTCAACAAAAGCTTTTGTAACTTCTTTCGAGACGTTTTTTAATGTTGTCAAACACTTTCCTCACACTTTACGTATAATTTTTTAAAGAACAAACGCCATCTCATGACAAGCGCGTTACTACGATTCCCGCCAGTTGTTAGCTTCTATTGCGCATATCTTCCCTCTCTTCAAATTGAAAAGGTCTAATTATAAATACAATTATTATTTCATTACAATTTCAAAATGTAATACGAGTTATGGTTTTATTTTAAGAATATATCTTTCTGATAACGTTAATAGCATAATTTATAATTTAATGTAAATAAAAATTAAAGCCCTTTATCTACTCTTGTTGTTAAAGCTTAATTTTATTTACCCTTGCAGTTAAAGTGCTATTTGATCGACTATTTTGAGTAAAAAAAAATATACTTTAAAATCTGCTATGGAAAAAATTAATTCATTTTTTGTAATGCAAAAGAGAAAAATAAATATCTTAACATATTTACGCCACGCAATGATAATTCAAGCTAATTTTTGTACTCCCATCCGGTATAAGTAGTTTTACATATCTCCAAATTGTTTAGAAAGATTTTGTTATCGGCCTAGGGCTGCAAAAAAGTAGGGAATTTATGCTTATAAGTTGGCATTACTATTCTGGTAAAATGTCAATTTATGACTACTTTCAACACAAAATTTAGAAAAAAAAAAAACTAAATTGTTAATAATATAACAGAGAAGACTAAAAACAACTCTCAAATGAGAAATAGGGGCAGTTTTTTGACGGTTTAGACTAGAGATTGGCTAACGAAATTTGTATACAAAAATTTTGAAACTGTGGAAGAAACCCTTTCATACGCGGAAAATTGTGAGAAAGTCTTAGGGCGGCTTTTCAAAGAAACGCGGGCTGGCGCGTCTATAAATTCCATCCACACGGTAAATGCTTCGCAAAAACAAAACAGCGCACCGAACAAATGAACTGGTGTATCATATAAACAAAACTATCAGAAAGATAAACCGCGCGATGTAAAAAACCTAGAATTTAATATTTGGATAATAAATTAAATTCATTTAATAAATTTATGGAACTACTTTGCGAGTGATACACTCACAAAACTGCAAATGATTGAAAGTTTGCGCGACGCACACTCGACCATTCTAAACTTTAAAAATATCTCGTTTATTATGAACAATTTTTAAGTTGCATTTGAACAAAAATTCCTTTCATGCAGTCCTTGCAAAAAAAATGTGTACAATCCGCAATGCAAACAGTCCCAACTTGCTTGCCCCTCACTTTGTTCCAAAATCACAACAAACTTTGCGCGCTGGGTCTACTTTGTTATATTACGTCAACGCGGCGAACACATACGACAGACTTCGCGCGGTATGTGATGTCAACGAAACATGTCAGCGAGCAACGGAGGCACTCGTGCGGCGGCGACTCGTTCGTGTTCGTTTTTACACTGAGATCACACAGATCAACACTATCAACAACTGGAGATGAGCCGTACTAGTAGTTGTAAGCTCGATGATGGATTGATGCTGGCAGCAGCTAGCCGATGCAGTGTCCGAGCTGCCAGCCGGCGGTTAGTCACTGCGCCGGGAGCGCGTTGGGGGACTTGAACTCGGGGACGGCGCCTGCGCCCAGGGGCGTGTGCCCCCCTCCGCCCCCGCCTCCGAACGCCGGCTGCGGGTTGAAGCTCGGCGCGTAGCACTGCGGGAAGTACAGCTCTGGTTTGACCACCGCTGACGGCGTTAACCCTCGCGGAAGCATGCCGTTGCCGGGTGTGGGGCTCCCTAAACCAGTGCCGGTTGAACTCCCTAAACTTTTAGGACTCCCCCCATCCAAACTAGATCTCCTACCCTTTGCCGCATGTGGATTCATGTGGTTGTCAATGTGTTTCTTCACCTCAGGTTCCGTGGCGAATCTTCTCCGGCAGTTCGGCATCGGGCAGCAGAATGGTCGGTCTCCTTGATGCGTCCTCGTATGCTGGTCCAAGATGGCTTTTTGGCGGAAATCCTTCCCGCATTGGGCACATTTATACGGTTTCTCGCCAGTATGAATCCGTAAATGCTGGTTTAGAATCGTCCTCTGTCTGAAGTTCCTCCCGCAATAGACGCACCCGTAAGGTTTTTCGTTCGTGTGGATGCGAAGATGTTGTGTAAGGTGACTCTGCTGTCGAAAACGCTTTCCACATTCTGGACAGGGATACGGCCGCGATTCAATGTGTATACAGCCATGTTGGAGGAGTGTTGATTTCTGCTTGAATTCCTTTTGGCAGATGGGGCATCGAACGTACAGAGGCATGCCTGAAACAACATCAACCATCAGACACGCGCACAGAGCCATATTGATTTTTTACGAATTTTTTGGGGACATGCGCTAGGCTAACACAGACGAAATTGCGCAAAAAGGGAAAAAGAAATGCATCAGAAATTAGACAGCAACGGTCGCGCCCATTTGCGTATGGATATACGTATCAATATTTCATGCGATCAGGGCTTCTCAAACTGTTAGGCGTCTGCGTCCAACATACACAAATTAAAGCTGGCTTTACACCGAGTGTAATATTGTAATATATGTTATTGTTATTATATTAGCAATATTACTCACAAATTTGAGGGTATATATATTTTCGATGTGCAGAATCTCAATCAAAAAGACGACAAATAGTTAAATTAATTTTGAATATCTAAATGTAAATACCCTCAAAAAAAATATCCTTTTTTAACACCCTGTATCTATAAAATGTTAATAACTTTTGTTATCAAGATTTGTTGAAAATCGGTCACTTTAATATGTTTAAGAGTAAAGTTTATGAGTGTGGCCAAGGCGAAAGAAGTCTGCTTAGATAGGAATGTGTGGCGAAGGATGATTGTTTCCTAACTATTATTGTGATCCGGATGCGGTATTTCGCTACCGAAAATCGGTCACTTTAATATGTTTAAGAGTAAGGATTTGTTGTATGATGTTGTTCTTATTGTAATCGGGTTTGTGCGAACCCACTAAGTGGGACACGCGTGATTTTATGTATGTATGTATGTATTTTTTGTTAGTAATATTGTTCACTAGAAATGTAAATAACATTTATTACTTTTTACCTTCCGTTACCTATAGGTAACGAAGGTATTGTTTTTGGTCAAAAAAATCAATGATGAGTTTTTATTGAATAAGTATAGTCCCTAGAATACGAATTTACTATTTTTACGATGATGATGTCTGTATGTGTATGTGCGTGTGTGTGTGTGCGTGCGTGTGTGTGTGTGTGTATGTAACGCTCGATTCGGATCACGTGACTCCAATACGATTCCTAAAATTATAATTCTTTCAAATTCCTCTTTCGTAAGTCCATATGAAGAGTTGATTAGATTTTGGTTACGGTTGGTTAACCGGAAGTATCCTAATTTGAAATTTTTAATAGTTTTTCTTGAAAAAAGCAGTTAATTATCATTTATACACATTTAATGTTATTATATTTTAAAGAGTATGTTATTCTCTATACGATTTGATTACATTTTATACTTCATATTCAATAGATACAGAGTTAAAGAATTTTAAAGAAATTAATTTTTATAATTCAGCCAGCTATGCTAAACATGGAAACTATTAATATATTCATATAATTCAAATTGACAGATGTCAGTATCAATAAAAAGTAAATTAATGTGGCAGAGATGACGATGTTGAAGTAGATGTTGGGGAAGATACGGTAAGAAAATAACTCTAGTGTTACAAGTTTCTAGAAAGATACAAGAAAGACGATTACATTGGTTTGAACATGTCATGAGGAGAAATGAAGAATTATATTGGAACATGAATAGTTTAGTAATAGGAGGTTAAAGAAACAGAGAAAGACCAAAGATAAGATGAAAGGACTGTATTGCGAAAGACTTGAGAGAAAAGGAGCTGAATGAGAACGACACGCAGAAATAGTGACCCCTAACGAATGGGAAAAGCTAAAGAAGAAGATGTCAGTGTCAATGAAAAGAAAATGAATGTTATAGAAGTTTCTAGATAGATACAAGAGAGACGATTACATATGAACATGTCAAGAGAAGAGATGAAAAATATATTTGAAGATGAATAAATATCTTAGTAGTAGAAGGTAGAAGAAACAGAGGAAGACCAAAGATAAGATGGAAGGACTGTATTGCGGAAGATTTGCGAGAAAAGGAACTGAATACTGAATGAGGACGACACGCAAAACAGAAATGAGTGCAATAAAAAAAATCTGTTGTGGCCAGCACAATACCTTCCGTCATTCTCGTGTATAATGTATAAATTCCATAATTTTTCTTACAAAAGATTCTAAATTTCCAGTAAAATTATTTCATAAACAAACTATTCAAATTTCACTTGACACTGGCATCTTCTTCTTTAGCTTTTCCCATTCGTTAGGGGTCGCTATTTTTGCATGTCGTTCTCATTCAGTTCCTTTTCTCTCAAATCTTCCGCAATACAGTCCTTCCATCTTGTCTTTGGTCTTCCTCTGTTTCTTTAACGTCCTATTACTAAACTATTCATTCTTGTTCCAATATAATTCTTCATTTCTCCTCATGACATGTTCAAACCAATGTAATCGTCTTTCTTGTATCTTTTTAAAAACTTGTAACACTGGAGTTATTTTCTTACCGTATCTTTCCGTGTATTCCCCAATATCTACTTCAACATCCTCATATCTGCCACATTAATTTACTTTTTATTGATACTGACATCTGTCAATTTGAATTATATGAATATATTACTAGTTCCCAAGTTTGGCATAGCTGGCTGAATTATAAAATTTAATTTCTTTAAAATTCTTCAACTCTATATCTATTGAATATGAAGTATAAATTGTAATCAAATCGTATAGACAATAATATATTCCTTACGTTATAATAACGTTATATGTCAATAAATCAAATTTAACTGTTAAATCTTCAAATGAGACTACTTCCGGTTGACCAATTATAACCAAAATCTAATCAGTTGTTCTTCTGGATGTAAACTTGAGGAATACGAAAAAATTATAATTTTTGGAATCGTGGTATTGAAGTTATTGGATCCGGAAATTTTGTTACACACACACAGACACACGGACACACAGACACACAGACACACATACATACAGACATCATCGTAAAAATGGTAAAATCGTATTATATGGACCCTAAAACGTGCTTATTCAGTAAAAACTCATCATTGAATTTTTTGACCAAAGACAATACCTTCCTTACCTAAAGGTGACGGAAGGTAAAAATCAATTCGAATTAATAAAAATTTATTTGGCTATCTGAATAAAACCAAGTTTAAATTTTAAGCGTCGGTAGTGCAACTGGGAATTACGATCAAACAAATGTTTTCAACTTATTTGTTATTAACATTTTTGTTTTTCTATTTTTTCTGTTGTTAAGCCAGCTTTAATGGTACAGGTATATTGAAATCGGCGAATAAAAGCAAGATGACACACCCAAAAAATGAGTAACAAAGCCGAGATAATATATTTATTTAATAGGAAAAGTGAATATGGAAAAGTATAAAATATAAATACTGTTCGTATCCATTCTCGAATCGTGCTTTTAAAATTCCCAGGAGGCGTGTTTTCAACTACTACATGTATGTAGTATTTTATGAGAAAAAGAATACAAAATAATCTCATGTGACCAACACAGTACCTCCCGCCATTTACCTATGTATATAATTTTTATATTACTTTATAAATTTATCCATACAATATATAGAAAAAGTATTAAAGCAAACTTGTAGAAAATGGAATAATCTTTAATTTATATAATAACAAATTGAGAAAAAAATACATTTAAAGGTATTTTTTGAAGAAAAACTATCTTCAGCTTCAAGTAAACTGCCATTTCCGATTGCCACCAAAATCTAATCAGATATTTCCATATTAGAATAAGGTATTAATACATGGGTTCAATTTCTGAATGATAGTATTTGAGTTAGAGCGTAAAGAGGATACACACACATACATACATACACACAGACATTATCGTGAAAATGTTAAAAATGGATTCTAGGGACCTTAAAATGTGGTCATTTACCAAAATCTCGATATGCGATTTTTAGCACGATACCTATACCTCCCTTACCAAGGGTAGCGGGAGGTAAAAAATGTCGAAGAATTAAAGTAGAGCTCAAGAAGAAAGTTCGTGAAATTTGAAACTTTTTATAGAAGGGTTCATAAAAGTAATTAAGAACGAACCTTTAAATTTGTAAGACTATTTGAAAAACATAATTTTCAGTTTCTAATCAATTTAATAATACATATCAGATTGAGTTTAAATTACTAATTCATCAATGAAAGGAACAATGTCGAAAAATATGTAATAAGTAACTAAAAATCAATAATCAATCAATATATCTCTCACCTGCCGACCGCCCATGCTGTATCACATCCGGCAAACACCCCTTCCCCCCAGGAGTGCCACCACCCCCTTGTTTCAGGTACTGCAGGGCCCCAAAACTCGTTCCAGTCCCAAACACAGAATGGTTCATCCCTTTCGCATCTTTGAAATACGCTGGGTACTGCATACTATTCGGAGAAAAACACGACCGGTCTCCAGGTTGCTGAGAGTTCGCATCAGTGTCTCCGAAGGTAGAAGCAACTTCTTCTTTCCCTTCATCAGGCGGGAACGGCATATCCTGCGGCCACAATGTTGGAGTCATCCCATTCTTGAACACCAAATGCGGACTCACATCTGCAACAAAGAGAAAAGAAGTTAGTAAAGTACGAGGATGGGGAAATAAAGAGAATACTGATAGCCTCAAAATAAAACCACAGAACAATTTGGAAGATGTTTTTATTAAGGGTAGTACACCAATTCGACGCCATGCGCTCTGTTGCCAAATTTTTGGAGGTTATGTTAGGTACAGAGGCTTTGAACAGCTCAACAGCATTCTCTTTATTTGGTTAAAGTAACCTCACAATTATCTGCAGAAGGAGATAATTGTTCGGATGGACATTGGACACAAAACGCTAGTTTAAGCCACAGAGAACAAATACTACTGATGGTTAGTGGAAATGTTATTTGTTAAACTCAACACTGCAGAAACTTTAACCTCAATTCATTTAATTAAGGAAATTGGTCCTTTTTTATAATTTCATAAATGGTCTTTCATATTTATTAATTTAATTCAATCAATATTTTTTTCATAAACTATGTTTGTGTTAAGATGCTTTGGCCATTTTTAATGTTTTGGCGATTGAGAAAATGGTTAAATACAAGAATATGATTTTAAAAATGTACAAAAAAGATACTGAATGCTCTGTTTATAATTGCAAGAAACGTGAATGTATCTAGAGATATTCCGTTCAGTGTATAATGGAATGCTTGTTTTCATGATTTTTTTGTAGGGTTGCCTATTAATACTCTCATAGATATCTACAGATGTTCATTTTATTTTGTCCACTATTGCTACAAGGTCGGTTAAATGACGATTTCTATTTTAGACAATTTCAATGAGCCCAAAATTTATTTTTTTCAAATTGTGGAGACCAACTTCATTCTTTTAAATGGGACCATATATTTTTTATTTCCTTATTAGATAGAGAATTTTATTCTGCATTCAGTTATATTTGCATACTCTTAGATAACATTTTTTTTTTCTGAGATAAATGCATGTTTAAATTTATATTTGTTATTTTTTGTTACAAAGTAATTGTTTTTCACATTCATTTGTATCGTCAAAAGCACACATACTAAAATTAATATAAATCTAAATATGCATTTTTTAAGGTTATGCAAATATTATATCACTGAATTAAGAATAAAATTCTCTATAGAATATGCAATAAAAAATATATAACAAAATTGGTCAACCACAGTTTGAAAAAAAAATGCTTATTGAAATAGAAACTGTTTGCTAATTTAACCGATCTCGTAGTTCTTAAGATAACATTAGTGATAAAATAAAATGAACACCTGTATATTAAAGATATCTAAACAAATTATAGGGCGCGAGAATACACTGACTTGAGCGACCTTGACGTTCTTGGAATCAGCTGATTTGTCACTTTCACAAGAACAATTCCACTTAAATAAGAATAATATTTTGACATACTTTGATTCTGAACTGTTAAAAAGTTATTATTTTTAATGTGTTTTACTGTCTGAAAATTGTAGCAGTTCAAAATCAATATATGACAAAATATTGTTCTTGTCAAAGTGATACACGCACACAAATCAGCTGATTCCAAGCACTTCAAGGTCGTTCGAATCACATGTTGTGAATGTGTAATACATCCGGGGTGGGATATGTTTCATTACAGCCAAGGGCGTATATATAGATGTTACAGGTAGTGGAATATTAAGGAGACGAGACATAGAGCATTGCATTTTTTTTGTACAATCTGAGAATAAGTTATTTGAAACGAAAAATAAATATTTAGGACCATATTTAATTATCGGTGCAGGTGAATTGCATTGTATCGAGTTTAACCGTTGTATTGTATTCTAGCGTCTTTGTCTAATACAGAGTACATGGCGCCTGCCTTGGTGCGTTCGGACGTGCTGGTTGAGGATGGCCTTCTGCCGGAAGTGCTTCCCGCACTCCGGGCACTCGTACGGTTTCTCACCGGAGTGAATCCTCAGGTGCTGGTTGAGGATGGCCCTCTGGCGGAAGGTGCGCTCGCAGTACACGCATGCGTACGGCTTCTCGTTGGCGTGGATCCGCAGGTGCTGCGTCAAGTGGGACTGCTGCCGGAAACGCTTGCCGCACTCGGGGCACCCGTACGGTCGGGAGTCCGTGTGGATGCGCTCGTGCTGCAGGAGGGTTGATTTCTGCTTGAAGTCTTTGCCGCAGGTTAGGCATTTGAATAACCGGAGCTCTGTACCTACAACCCAGATAACCCCAAAACATAAAATACATACCGAAAGAATTTATAAAAATATGAGGATATTAAACACTAATAGCGGTTTTACACGTAACAATAAATCCGTCAATTTATTGTAGAAATCTTGAGAATTTACACACAACGATTTTCTATCAATTTATTTTTGTTGGAATCAAGGCTAACTTACCAACTTCTCATGTCTTTTAGGAATGTTTTTGAGGTTGGAATTTAACTTAGTGGCGCTACAGTAGATTTCGGTTTCTGTCGTTTCATTTATTAGTTTTGTTAGAGTTTGCAGTGTATTTATAATTAAAATGAATAAAAGCGGATATAGGTTCAATAAAGAAGAGATTAAGATTTTAATAACTCTAATTATTAATTTATTTTCAACAGAAACTGACTCATAAAAGTATATTCTTTTTTAAGTAATGGTGATATTAATTTCAACAGTTTATCAAAAGCTGGTTCATCCATTCTTAAAAATAATTTAAACTGGTCCGGATCTTGTTAACAAAGTCATTACCGGCCAATATTTTTAGTTTTTTACATATTGAATAACCATCAACGCAAACGTTATTCTTTTTAGATTTTCGATTCTTCTTTTACGTGTTAAGCACCGATATCTTGTCATTTTTGTATAAAAAACAAATGAAAACTTATAACCTACGAACATCAAATATAGTTTGAAATGTCAATTATTATAGAGTTTCATCAATTTATTGTTCAACTTATTTTCGTAAATAAATCGATCGATTTGCCTGTATTACACATACCGTACCGATAAATTGAAGGTCGCCGTTGATCAATAAATCGGCCGATTTATCGTTACGTGTAATACAGCCATAAAAAATATGCCATAGAAACAATTATTTTAAACAAGAAATGGTTATACTCATACCGAGTCGCAGTAGTGGCTCGAAAAAGAAAGAACAATAAATTATTTTTCTAGGCCAAGGTTATTTTGAGATGCAAAGTAAAGGTTTATAATTTCAAACAGTTTTATTTAAAGATATACATATACTTAAAAAGCTTCAGAATACTTATAGGGCTATTCTGTAAGCATTGTTATGACATAACGAATCGTTAAAACGTTATATCGTTAAAATTATAACGAAAATCGTTTAATACGCTTATTTACTTTTGGTAACTAGTAATTAAATTACTTTTTCCCAAATGTAATTAATTACTTTGTAAAAAAGTAATTATACTCTACTACTTTTGAAAATTTGGTTTTTTAAATATTAATTACTATTTTGAACCAACAAATAAGGGAATCCCCGAGATAAGGGCCGTAGCGTAGTTTATCTGCGTTGTGGGTGTAACTACAGTTTACAAATTGTAATTGTATTTATTTACATTTTGAAAGAAATTTGCCCAGCTCTGGTTATGACATTATGCATTGTTATATCATTATTATAACGATAATCGTTAAAGTGGTAATCTGTAAACAATAATTTAATTTTACATAACGAAAAAAAGATAACGATATCGCTATTTATTAACGACTGGAAAAATCAGTCGTTACAATTAAAATAAATAGCGCATGTTTTACAGAATAGGCCTACAAAGGTATCCGAAAACTTTTGACCGTCGCTATAATAGTAATTTACAGAACAAAGTGAGTCTTCTTGAATGAATGATTTATTTGATGGTCCGAAATATGGTTTATTAGATAACCTAACGACTTTGCTATTTTGTATTATGAATTCAATTTTATCTTTTATCTTATAAGATACCTTAGGTGCATAAAACCCTCCTTTCAATAATAGAAGAAATAATTATTAGATTTTTATAAATATAAGAAATACAATTCATACACAATTACAATTTTTATATAAAACATAAACGTTTAATTTGTGTTTCATGCTGAAAGGAGAGTGTTATGCAAAGTTCAGGACCTAGATCCCAAACTAACCTAATCCACCACAATTCTTCTTACCGGCGCTGAGTTGCGCCTGCTGTTGCTGCTGGATGACATCTGGCAACGCTGTCGTGGGTCCCGTCCCGTACTGCTCGAGTCCCTGGCCGGTGGGCGTGGTGTCCACGGGGCCCAGGCTCGTCAGCATCACGCCTGGTTGCTTGAGGTAGTGCAATGCCGAGAAGCCCCCGGGCCCCAGCATGTGAGGTGGAGGGGGCGCGTGGCCCCCCACACCGACGCCCATGCCACGGGCTGCCGCCTCTTTGAAGTAGTGTTGCTGGGCCGCGTATGCGGCTTGTTGTTGCTGTTGTTGTTGTTGCTGGGCTTGTTGTTGCTGTTGTTGGAGGTCTTGGGGGAGGAGAGGTGTCTGGAAATAACATCAATATATTTATATATTAAACAAATAGAAACAAGGTTACGTCCACGGCGTCAGTATCACCATCAACTGTCACTTTGACATGTCACATTCCATCGCTGTAAAACTACAACACTAGCTTTAAGTATGTAAGCGTGACGTCACAAAGAAATATGTAATATTTTAAATAACTTTTTTGAAATATTTACACAATAAATGGCAAATTTTATTACAGTACATATCTTATTATGAGTTATTGTAAACAATTAAGAATTTCATTAAATTATAACATATGATAACTACCCCATTAGGATGAATAATAAGTAATTATGTGTTATGGTTGTTACCTGTGGCTGCGGTGGATGTTGCGGTGGTGCGAAACACCCCCTCTCCTCCATGACATGCTCTGTCTCGGGGGGCGGCATCTCCTCATCGTGGGGGGCAGCGGGTGCGGGTGGTTGTGTGGGTGGCTCTGCCACCGCTGCGGGGTACGGCGAGGGCACGGGCGACGCCAGGCTGGAGGGCGCGGGGGCCACCTCCCCCGCGGTCTCACAGCCGGGGCCGCCGCCCCCGCCTGGCCCCGGCGCTCCGCCACCCCCTGGGGGTGAGCCCGAGCTGCTGCCTGATGCTGCCGCGTACTCTGAGGGCCATTGGGATTGAGGGCGGTCCATGCCGTCTTTATACAACACGTACGGGGCGCCGGTGTCTACAGACACATATTCTCATTGTTGTAGAACAACAATACACATACATATAAACATATTAAACATGGTAGTCACGCATTCTTTTTGATATAAACACATTATAAATTAAATATGCTTGAGAATTCTTCAACTTCCTATTGGTTACAAATACAGTTCATAAAAAACAGAATTTAATATTGTTTTCACAAATTAGTCCTATAAATTGTTAATAGTTTTTATTATTAAGAGTAAATGAAAAGAATCATTGTTTATTGTTAATAGCTTTTTTAAAATTACTTGAAATGTGAATAACATTTGTTACTTTTCCTATTAATATGTTATAACAATTGTTGCTAACTTTGTTAATAACAAAAATTTTGAGATCGCTCTGGATGGGGCCTATACTTCGTCCAATGAGAGAGCGTGTCTGTTTCGCGCAGACAACTACAAAATTTGGGCGGGGGAAATCATACCAAAGTTGTATTTGTTATTATTTTAAGATTTATATAATTAAAGTACAATAAATAAGGAATATAATAATACATGTAGTAAGAATGAAATAGATCAAATGATGTAATCAAGTTATTTTTGGTGACAACAGTGTCAAGTATTAATAACAAAGTTGAAAATTTACTATTTACTTGCTGATAATATAAGGAACACTAATTGTTTAGATATATAACGGCTCACGTTTTGAGGGATTTAGAAAATTCACCTATTTACAATGGGGTGACATTTCCTAATTTATTTATTTTTACTTGAAAGAATAGGTCAAATTAAATATGTTACAAGTCTTTAGAATCAGAGATATAATTTTTTAAAAGTCACGGCTTAGCGGATGCGGCAGTAAAGCTCTCTACCGGTTTTGTTTGGAACTATGATTGTTTGGCTTATCACTTGTCAGTTTGATTTTGTGACAGCAACTAAAAATATATTTCATACAACTTTTGATTTTTATTTTAATTAATGTTTTATTTAAATACCTTTACTTTTAACTTTGTTGTCACCTGTCACAATTTTAGGTTAGTTTGTTTACAACAGCAAACGGAAATCACGTGGACCGTAAATGTGTGTGAGAGGAATGTCTTTGTGTGAGTAACAAGCCGTGATGTCACGAATTTTACAGCCGCGAAAGTTTATCAGCAAATTTATGAATGAAAAGTCGCATATTTCACGTTATTTTATATTAATATATTTATTAAAAGCGACGGATTTCACGATTTTATAAAAAAAATAATATTAAATGGCTCCATTACAATATAATTATTGTGTAGACTTCTACTTGTTAAAATGCATTGCAAACTGGCCTTTAGAAAACTGTGTAACTCGATACTGTAACAGTACCAAATCAAGAAAGATTGTTAAGAAATGATAGTATGTTTTGAATTATGAAAATCATTCATATATTCAAAATATATCACAATCTAAATTAAATTTCTAATTAATAATATGCCGAGATATATATTTGCAATTTAAATTAAATTAGTACAAATTACATGTCTCATGTATCGAAGTTGAGCATAAGTAGACTTTCTAAATGCGCATCCTGGTTTTCTCAACTTGTGTCCGCAACCTACTTCTCTGATACGTATTTATTTGCATACATTTAGGCGTGTGTACGTCTATAACAAGTAATCACAAACTAGTTTATGCATTCATTTTTGTGATGATAAAGTACTAATTGAACATCAACAGTAGATACAGTATTTTTTACCTCTCGCTAAGAGAAGTATTGGATTCATGCTAAAAATCGCATATCCAGATTTTAATGATTAAGCACGTTTTAAACTCCCTACAATTTGATTTTAATAATTTCATGATGATGATGATGATGTGTGTGTGTGTGTGTGTGTGTGTACGGGGATGTTGGAAGAACGATTTCTCAAAAACCATAATACTTAATATCTGTTTAACTCCGTATTTCTGAATCGGACATCACTGGGAAGAGATGAAAAGGTTTTGGTAATAATTGGAAATAGCAGATACTTTTAAATATATCTTTTATAGATTTAGGCAAAGAAATATAAGGTATATAATAATCTGTTGTAATAAATCTCACAGCCCAAATAATGTCATGGAAACCAATTGAAAATTTAAAATGTTTGTAACTGACAGATAAATGTCAGTGTCAAAAATCCAGAGATATTACTGAAGATTTTTTCTGGGAAGTACATACATTATATTATTTCTTATTGTATTAATAATTAAATATTTAAACTTATAGGTATATTACATATATCTTTCAAAAATACTGTCAATCCCAACAATGAATTGGAAACATCTCGAAAAATTAGAAGAGTAGGACAAAAATTCTTCCTAGAATATATTTAAAATTAAATAATCTAAATACAAAGAATAGATATAAATATAATATTTGGTGTAGAAATGTTAAATACAATAGGGTGCGAGCAGTCATGTGACTTTGTTGGCCTTGACAAGCAGATTTGGGGGTCCGTGTCAGAATGATATAGCTAGTAATTATGTACATAGATGTCAAATATCATAATTTTTCATTCTAAATTTAGTGATTTTCCAATTCTATATGGTTTTTTTTCGTCGACTAGTAAATTTCACACTCCTGGTGACAAATTAACTGCGTGAATATAATTACTAAACAATGTCACATGACTGCTCGCGCCATATACTTTTGTAACCAAAAACGGAAGTGGCGAGAGGTATTGTGATGGCCACAACAGATTTTTTTCCTTCAGAACAAATTGCAATGACTCTAAATTAGATTTACTTAAGTGAGGCGCCATATTTATTTTAATTAATTATTAATATAAAAAGTGACACAAATAAAATAAATATTAAATTTTATGTTTATATATTAATGAACAAATAATTAAAAAGTTGCAGTTAATTAAAAACTGCATATTTGATATAAAATCTAAGAATTAACAAGAATATCATGTATTTTATGTCTGTTAAACATATTCTAATAAATAATAAATGCAGAAACGGCCTCCTTAGGCCTGATTCGTGTGTGTTCTCCATATTTAAAATTAATTACAACTGAAATGACGCAGCACAGGTCTCATAAAGATACATAGATTTTCTGCCAGTTAGCTACAAAAAGAGATAGCATCTAACAAACGTGAAAATGCATAAAACGCGGACAAAACCCATGAAATGCAATGTGCAATTATATCTTTTTAGTAATTTTACAGCAATAATTATCCACAGCGATCGACAAGAGGATAAACAATGATTTGTTGGACGTAAATTTGTTAATTACGGAACTTGTTGAGTGCTCATCGTGTGTGTATGTAGTTGGTTTCGTAAATTATGCAAACAATCGAACAGTGTGCGTTGAAATGGATTTGACGTTTAGTGTGGCATTTGTTTGAGTTATTATCAGCGTTTAATAATGATTTTTGCAATTGATTCTGATGGTATAGAGCAATTCATCAAAACGAGAATTATCGGAACAAAACGATTAAAAGCTTTTGTTATATAAAATTACAACATAAATGTAATACAGATTAAACTATAATTATTATTTACATTATGACGGCTGGTGGCTGGTTGTAATACAGGCTGTAACACCAAAACCCACCACCGCCATTATTTTCTTTATTATTATAGTTACAAAAAAATACTATAGAACAAAATTGTAAAAGACCAAGTGGGACATCCCATTTAAGAAGAAAATATTTTTTTAAACCAGTGGTTCCGAAGTTGCAACACAAAGTTATATTTTTTCAAATAAGATTATACATATTTTTTATGCCTATTCGATAGCGTATTTTATTCTGAATTCAACTATGTATCAGTTTTATATCCTTACATAATAAAAATGCGATTGAAATTTAAGTAAATTTGATTTTTCTAGTCATTTTTCAGTAGGCTATATATGAAAAACAAAAACTACTATTCGTCAATTTGAATTATTTAGGATATAAATCAAACAGAACAGTGTTTATAACGTTTTTTAGCAAATATTTGTTTCATTTTAATTTAAACTCAATTGTTTTTTAATCAGTCTACTGAAAAATAATTATAAAAATTAAATTTCTTTAATTTTCAATTGAATTTTTCTCAATATTTTTGTTATGTAAGGATATAAAATAATCTCATGGTTGAATTCAGAAAAAAATATTCTATCGAATAGGCATAAAAAATATGTATAATCCCATTTTTTAATATATAACTTTATGTTGTAACTTGAGAACCACTGGTTTAAAAAAATATTTTCTTCTCTAATGAACTGTCCCCTTTGATCTCCTACAACTTTGTTCTATAGTATTTTTTTGTAACTATAATAATAAAGAAAATCATGGCGGTGGTCGGTTTTGGTGTTACAACCTGTATACAGCCTATATCAGGTTGATATACCGGGTGTTATATTTTAATGGACCCAGCAAATATCTCGCTTATTTATTAAGTTAGTAATTTCTTTCAAATAACATGATTTATACAGCAACATGTAAGCTACTTTGATGACGGATGTACATCCATGATACCACTTCCGGTTTATTAGGAATTAATATCAACTTTGAAATTTCAAATGGAACATACTATATTTTTTTACAAATTTGAAAAGTACATCAAATTTGCTTTACAATCGTGTAAAATAATGCATATATTATATTATTAAAAAATAAAATGGCGAGCACTTTTTTATACACCTAGTCGAAAAGAGAATAGTGAGCCATGACTATGGCTTGAAATAAAACAATTAATTAAAACAATTGTAACTATTATTATTAAACGAAATAATATTTTTTTGTCATAATAATACAGAAAATAAGAATAAGGAACACTTATTGTTCTTATAAAAATTATTGAATTTTCTACAGGCATGCATTAATAATTTTTCTATATATTTATAATCAATTTTATTAATCACAGAATCTATGTTTTAAAGATGAACACAATTTCTTACTTACACCATTCATATTTCAAATGTATGTAACTAAAAGATAAATGTCACTGTTAAAAAAATAATCATTTCAAATTAATAATAGTAACGTTTTAAAAAGAAAATTGTAAATAGAACAATAGTTATATGGAAAGGACCTTAATATACATAGTTTCCAGCATTAATAAATATACAGATATATAAAAAAATAATAAATATATCATCACGGCATATTACCCATTGCTGGGTGTGCTAACCTGCTTTGTACACATATTTCGGTAATGATGATGACATATATGTATCGTGCGGGCGTTTACCAAAAGTCATCTCACGGGCACTCATTTCTGGTGTAGAGAGTGTACCACAGGGATCAATTTTGTGCCAAAAAAAGAGCTAGAATTATGGGACTATTTCGAAAATGAATGGTAAAATGTAATAATTTTCAAATTTGATCACATTGTAAAACAAGTATACATAATAAAAATTGTGGGGCCCAAAATGTTAACCTTATCTGTTTCTTGGTTAAACCGGCCCTGATTTCAAAGAAAGAGAAACCATTTCAATTACCCTCCCAGCTTGTCGATATAAACATATATATATACCGTCCCTCGTTTCATTTAGAGAGCAAGAGTAGATTCATTCAACGACAGTTTAATAAAATAACCAGAATTGTTATTGTCAATTATATGGTATTAGAGTTTTATGAATCATCAATGTTATATATTTTGTAAAATGAGCTGCAAGTGCAATAACAAGCATGCGATGCAAGTTATTTTTTTGTTTTAGGTTGAATAACCCGCTATTTTTTACTGCACTTTTTACGTCTCGCTAAGAGAGGTATTGGATTCATGCTAAAAATCGCATATCCAGATTTTATTGAATAAGCACGTTTTAAGGTCCCTACAATCCGATTTTAACATTTTTACGATGATGTCTGTCTGTGTGTGTGTGTGTGTGTATGTATGTGTGTATGTGTATGGGATGTTGGAAGGACGATTACTCAAAAACTATAAGACTTTATATTTGTTTAACTACGTATTTCCCAATCGGACATTCATGGGAAGATCTGAAAAGGTTTTGGTAACAATTGGACAACCGGAAGTAGAAGATTCTTGAAAAAGATCTTCTAAATATTATTTTTTGAAAATTTTTTTTTGGTAATATTAAAGAAAATTAAATTCCCTATCTGATACATTTAAATATTTTATTATATATTCTATAGATTTAGAGATAAAAGAAATATAATATATAAAATAATCTGTTGTAATAAATTTTACAGCCGAAAGAATGCCATGGAAAATAGTTGAAAATTAAAATTGTTGAGAGACATGAGACAAGTGCCTCGCTCGCCGCACCTTAGATCCGGCCCTGATAAATGGTATTATGTTCTCAACTACTGTATTTAAAAAACTTGATGTGACCAACACAATACCTCCCGCCATTTACCTACGGGGTCTCGTTGCCGCGTGCCTGATGTCTGGTCGCGAATCTGGGGAATCCGATTCGATCCCGATCAACGCCAAATAATTCGAATTTTAAATGGCATAAAATTAACCCTTGCAGTAAACGCCCGCAAAATACAAATATGTCATTATCATTACCAAAATGTGTATGCAACACACAGCAAAGGATATTATGCCGTGATAATATATTTATTTGTTTCTTTATTTAAATACATACCTGCATATTTACTAATGCTAGAAATTGTACTTTAAGTTCCTTTCCGTAAAACTATTGTTCTATTTACAATTTTCCTTTTAAAACGTTACTATTATTAATTTGAAATGATTATTTTTTTGACAGTAACATTTATCTGTCAGTTACATACATTTGAGCTGAACTATGTAACCAGAACCACAGAGATGTGTTTAAAAAGCATAAGCTTCGAGATATAATTTTTATATTACTTTATAAATTTATCCATAAAATATATGTAGAAAAAGTATTAAAGCAAACCTGTAAAAATGGAATAATCTTTCATTTTTATAATAACAAATTGCGAAAAAATTATATTTAAAGGTATTTTTTGAAGAAAAACTATCTTGAGCTTCAAGTAAACTGCCATTTCCGGTTATCCGATTGCCACCAAAATCTAATGGGTTCTTTCCATAGTAGAATAAGGTAGAAATACATGGATTCAAAACTTTCTGAATGATAGTATTTGAGTTAGAGCATAAAGAGGATCCACACACACACACATACATACACACAGATATCATCGAGAAAATGTTAAAAATGGATTCTAGGGATCTTAAAACGTGGTCATTTAACAAAATCTCAATTTAGCACGATCCCTATACCTCCCTTACCAAGGGTAGCGGGAGGTAATAATGAATGCATTGAAACTTTCCATAAAAAATACCTGGAAAAAATATGTAGAAAATCTAAAAGAATCCTTAGAAAATCTCTATTTTGATCATCAATATAAATTATGGTTTCTATTAGTCAACAGTTACAATATTTCTTCTTTTAACCACAGCAAAAAAAACATAAACCTTGACGATTCATATTTCTTTTAAAATTATCCTGCACATTCAGTGGAACAGCCTATTTTTAAACTGGTTTTTCCCTGCGTTTTACGCTGTATATATCATTATATTTTTAGTCCTGTAGGCAAACACACTTAGACCACCTGAACAACAGTAATGTCAGACAGAGTAGGCTTTATATATTTGGGAGATCCAAACGATATTCATTTTTGGCCTTGCACCACAGGGATTAATTCTGTGCCATGTAAAATTCGATACGGTAAGGAATGGAAAAAATAGAGAAATAACCTCGAGTGTTAGAAGTTTCTAGCAAAATACAAGAGAGACGATTACATAGGTTTGTACATGTCATGAGTAGAGATGAAGAATAAATTGGAAGAAAAATGAATAGCATAACAATAGAAGATAGAAGAAACAGAGGAAGACCAAAGATAATCATATCACGAGCTTATATTTAATGACAGAATATAATGAAATTTGGTTACACATTATGTTAACATAATTTTTGATATACATATTCATAATGTATTAAAACTGGTACTTACGAGTTTTATTTAATATATCGGAGATTGAATTATTGTTATTACAAAATTAACTGTCAATGTCGTAAATAAATAAAACAAATACCTTAGTAACGACTAGAAATAAATACGGTGATAATTTTTTTGTTTTTTATCATCGCTACGATAGACATGTAACTAGGGTGATTCTGAATGTTGAATATGAAATAATCTGTTGTAGTAAATCTCACAGCCTGCTCACAGCCCAAACATCTCCATGGAAACTAATTGAGAAATTAAAATGTCTGTAATTGACAGATAAATGTCACTAATGTTAGTGTTAAAAATTCAGAGATAAAGGGTTTTCCAATAAGAGGTGTTATTTTGATATTCAAAGAAAAATGCCATTTTTTAATATAAATGATCGGATGTTTATTTCATTATAAAGAGGAAGGTATGCCGTTAATAGTGGAAAATAACATCAGGCAAATGACCACCACGACCACGCTGACAGGACAATATCCTTTTCATGAAATTTTCCATAACCAAATCGCAAAGTGGCTGTCCTATGTCCTCGATAGCCTCACGAATTCCATCTTTGAGGTCTTGAGTCGACGCTGGGCAGTTGGCGTAGACCTTCTCTTTCACGTGGCCCCAAAGAAACAAGTCGCAAGGTGTTAAATCACAAGATCTCGGTGGCCAATTGTGATCACCTCTTCGAGAGATAACACGGTCCGGAAACTTTTCCCGTAAAAGATCAATGGTTTCGTTGTTAATGATCGGCCGGCTTGAGTTCTTGTGTTAACTGGACTTTATAAGCCTTAAGACCCAAATCTTTATGCAAAATACGGTGTAATGACGTTTGTGGAATGCCTAATTCCAAAGAACGACGAGGAATGGACAAACCTGGGTTTTCTTCAACACTTTCGGCTACAGCAGCAATATTCTCGGCTGTTCTTGAGCGACGTGCACGGGTTTATTCTTCACATCACTAACTTGTCCCAACAGCTCGAATTTTTCCACCAATTTCTGTATTGCGGTCCGACAAGGTGCTTCACGACGACCCAAAAATTGTCGAGTTTTACTAACCGTCTCTGCCAAATTTTCACCATTTTTATAGTGAATTTTAATAATTTCAATGCGTTGTTGAAGCGTGTATCGTTCCATTTTTATTAATGGCGTAGTTTCTACTTGTCAAATGTCAAAAAATGACAGCTTCAAAAGCGACATCTACCGAAATAGCGGGCTATTCAAAATAACACCTCTTATTGGAAAACCCTTTAGTACTGAAGACTTTTTCTGGGAACGACATTTAATATTTCTTATTGTATTATTAATTATACATTTAAAATTATAGGTATATTACATGAACCCTATAGAAATACCGCCAATCCCGTTAATGAATTGGAAAAACCTCAAACAATTAAAAGATAGATATATTTATTTAATTCATATTGAAATGTTCTATAAATATTATTTCGTTTGAGAAAACCCCATTTATAATTCTCCCTATCAACAGTGCTACTGTGCAAACACTAGACAAACTGCTTGGCTATTTGCGGAGTTCTGTGCTACTATTACTATCGTAGGCTTTGCTGCTGACATGACGGATGGAGATGCGTGCGAGCACCATCGTTTACCAGCTATTCGAGAGCAGCTAGTGCATATTTTATATTCTCCCGACCACTCACTATTTATTTTAAATAGTAATAAATGTTCGTAACGCATGTTCACGCTGTACAACAAACTCTACACGATCGTGACTTGTATGCGATATGTAAGGATTACACATTCACACACACACTCAGAAATGTAATTTGTATGTAATTGTATGATACACGATGATGCTTTTTAGATGTTTATGGTATTTTACTATATTGCGGACAATAAATGTAAATGTAGGTGTAATAGATTTTATATGCATTACTTGACAATTTTACAACGACAAAGTAACATTTTATTGGACTAGTCTTCGAAGTTCTATTACGAATTAGTCCTATTCGCGAACGAAACTACCGTTTACGATGGTCTAGTGGGGTCCTCCATTTCAAATAATATAAAAAAAAATCTGTTGTGGCCAGTAAAGGGCGCAAGCAGTCATGTGACTTTGTTGGCCTTAACAAGCAGATATGGAGGCCCGCGGCAAAATGACAACTAGTAATTATGTATATGTTACCAGTTAAAGTATCAACTTAGTCAGTGCATACACTGTCTAGTTGATGTATGCTTCCATTAGCTGTTTTAGTGAAAGTATACATTATTTTATATAGTGCATACTTTATCTAGTTAATGTATTCATTGACTAGTTAGTGTATACACCTTCTTTTGTCACTGTCTACCTAAATCCGAGTTCTGTACGTTAGGTATTGTTTCTGTTTATTTTTTTTTTATAAAATTTATACGCCTAGATTGTTGGGTGGGCATGTTGCGTGGGCAACGCAATAATTTATACTTTCACTAAAACAGCTAGTGGAAGCATATATCAACTAGGCAGTGTATGCACTGACTGAAATATTTACTTTAACTGTAACATATATATATAAATGTCAAATGTCAGAATTTTTCTTTTTTTTAAGTTAATTTGTCAGCAGGAGTGTGGAATTTACTAGTCTAGGAAAATAAACCATATGGAATTGGAAAATCACGAAATTTGGAATGAAAAATTATATCATTCTAACACAGGGACCCATATCTGCTTGTCAAGGCTAATAAAGTCACATGGCTGCTCGCGCCCTATTGTATTTAACATTTCTTGTATACCTACGCTCTACACCAAAAATTCTACTTATATCTATTCTTTATATGTAGATTTTTTAAATTTAAATTCATTCTATGAAGAAATTTTGTCCTACTCTTCTAATTTTTCGAGATGTTTCCAATTCATTGTCGGGATTAACAGTATTTCTGAAGGGTATGTGTAATATACCTATAATTTTAAATATTTAACTATTAATACAATAAGAAATAATATAATGTATGTACTTCCCAGAAAAAATCTTCAGTATTGTTTCTGGATTTTTGACACTGACATAAACATTTGATTTTTCAATTGGTTTCCATGACATTATTTGGTCTGTAAGATTTATTACAGCAGATTATAATATAACTTATATTTCTTTATCTCTAAATCTATAGAACATATAATAAAATATTTATATGTATCAGATAGAGAATTTACTCTTCTTTAATACTAGCAAGAACAAAAAATAATATTTAGAAGATTGTTTTTTAAGAATCTGCTACTTCCGGTTGTACAATTATTATCAAAACCTTTTCAGCTCTTCCCAGTAATGTCCGATTGAGAAATACGTAGTTAAACAAATATAAAGTCTTTTTAGTTTTTGATTAATCATCCTTCCAATGTCCCACACACATACACACACCTACACGCACACACACACACACACACACACATACACACATACATACATAAATGCACACAGACATCATCGTAAAAATATTAAAATCGGATTGTAGGGACTTTAAAACGTGCTTAATCATTAAAATCTGGATATGAGATTTTTAGCATGAATCCAATACCTTTGTTTGTGAGAGGTAAAAATGGAACAGAATCTAGTGACTTTACAGTTAATCGCGAGCTGAATAGAAGAGCAAATTTCACCGCCGCGGTTGCTGCTAATTAAATAGATGAAACTGAAACAAATAAACAGTCAAGTTTGCCACTGCTATCAAAAATCCGATATAATATTGTTTATTTAACTGGATGTTTAAATTTAAACTGGGGATTGTACGATTGGCCCTTAGAAAAATAAATTGTTTTATACATACAAATATATTTTTTCCTTAAAGCACATTCCCTCCAACCAAAATGTTATTTATCTCGTCAACTGCCACCAATAGTCTTCCAAGATCCGTCTACACATTCTATAGTTCAGAGAATACTAAGAATTCTTTTTACGCCTGCAAACGTTCAGTAATGATGTATATGTTTTGTCTAAGTTTCATGATAACAGGCGCATGATAAATTCATTCAGATGCATCTAGAGCGCCAAGAAATTGTTACGTCATTGTTTTTCTCTTGTTTTATCAGCAGATAATGAAAACTAAATGCTTTCTTGAGACTGAGCGATATGAATAGGTATTTATTTATAATTATAACCATTATATTGAACGGTTTTCTATTAGTTATTACAATTTTAATACTATATTATGTAATCAGTTTTATAAACGATTCTTTAAAGATTTTATAAAACAATTCATGCTATAATATCGATGCTACGGGCTCGTACAGATATGGTTGAATGGAGAGAGATGAGAATAGAGAAAGTAAATTGCTTCAAATACCTGGGAAGCTTAATAAATAGGAATGGAAACTGTAAAGAAGAAATTAGAAGCAGAATGTGTTGCAAAAAATTAAACACAGTAGCAATTTAAAAGTATACTGTTTGAATTGGCGCCAATTACACTGCCTGTGACGTCAAAGAAATGCTAGCTAATAAAAAAAAAAAATATTTCTTATATAATTATAAAAATCTGCTGTGGCCAGCACAATACCTTCCGTCAATCCTGTATATAATGTATAAATTCCATACATAATTTGTCTTGCAAAAGATTCTAAATTTCCAGTAAAATTATTTCATAAACAAACTATTCAAATTGCACGTGACACTGACATCTTTTTCTTTTTCTCTCAAGTCTTCCGCAATACAGTCCTTCCGTCTTATCTTTGGTCTTCCTCTGTTTCTTCAACCTCCTATTAGTAAACTATTCATTCTTGTTCCAATATAATTCTTCATTTCTCCTCATGACATGTTCAAACCAATGTAATCGTCTTTCTAGTATCTTTCTAAAAACTTGTAACACCAGAGTTATTTTCTTACCGTATCTTTCCGTGTCTTCCCCAACATCTACTTCAACATCCTCATCTCTGCCACATTAATTTACTTTTTATTGATACTGACATCTGTCAATTTGAATTATATGAATATATTAGTAGTTTCCATGTTTAGCATAGCTGGCTGAATTATAAAATTTAATTTCTTTAAAATTCTTTAACTCTGTATCTATTGAATATGAAGTATAAAATGTAATCAAATCGTATAGAGAATAATATATTTTTTAAGTTATAATAACGTTAAATGTCAATAAATCAAATTTAACTGTTAAATCTTCAAATGGGGCTACTTCCGGTTCACCAATTATAACCAAAATCTAATCACTTGTTCTTCTGGATGTAAACTTGAGGAATACGAAAAAATTATGATTTTTGGAATCGTGGTATTGAAGTTATGCGATCCGGAACTTTTGTCACACACACACAGACACACACAGATACATACATACAGACATCATCGTAAAAATGGTAAAATCTTATTAAAGGGACCATAAAACATACTTATTCACTAAAAACTCATTATTGAATTTTTTGACCAAAGACAATACCTTCCTTACCTAAAGTTGACGGAAGGTAAAAATATATATCCTTACAGCAAAATGATCTCAAAATTAAACTTTGTTTTTCTAAATGTTTTTATTTTTACTTGAGATAATCATTTCATTCTTCTTTCTTCGTTTTGAGGGACTATTACAGTTATTTAAGTATTAAGGGCAGTAAGTGCACCTTACCGGTTGAGGATTTGTTTGAAGATCGAGACGAATACATCCGATACCGGTAAGAAGCACTTAATGCCCGCAATGATTATTATATTTTTTGCACGATCGTCCCAATAATAACAAATTAAAGTTTAGAATTATTTAAAAAATATTTTGACATTTTAAAAAAAATAGTTGTCATTTTTAAGTAAGCTATGATCATTGTTTTGTTATCGTTAAAGCTTTAAAAATTGTACATTTATTTTTTATTTATGTAATTTTCACCGCCTCCAGATCGGTAGGTAGTCACATCACTTACTGATCAGTACCACATCACTTACTGATCAGTAATTTGTGCAAAAAAACTAGTTTTTACCTCTCGCTAAGAGAGGTATTGGATTCATGCTAAAAATCGCATATCCAGATTTTATTGAATAAGCACGTTTTAAGGTCCCTACAATCCGATTTTAACATTTTTACGATGATGTCTGTGTGTGTGTGTGTGTGTGTGTGTGGATGTATGTGTGTGTGTGTGTATGTATGTAGGATGTTGGAAGGACGATTACTCAAAAACTATAAGACTTTAAATTTGTTTAACTACGTATTTCCCAATCGGACATTCATGGGAAGATCTGAAAAGGTTTTGGTAACAATTGAACAACCGGAAGTAGAAGATTCTTGAAAAAAAATCTTCTAAATAATATTTTTTGAAATTTTTTCTTGATAATATTAAAGAAAAATAAATTTTCTTTCTGATACATTTAAATATTTTATAATATATTCTATAGATTTAGAGATAAAAGAAATATAATATGTAAAATAATCTGTTATAATAAATTTTACAGCCGAAAGAATGGCCATGGAAAATAGTTGAAAATTTAATTTTTTTGTAACTGACAGATAAATGTCAGTGTCAGAAATCCGAAGACATTACTGAAGAGTTTTTCTGGGAAGTACATACATTATATTATTTCTTAATGTATTAATAGAATTGGAAACATTTCGAAAAATTAGAAGAGGACACAATTTCTTCATCAAAAATGAATTTAAAATTAAACAATCTAAATATATATGGAATAGATATATGCGTAAGTAGAATTTTTGGTGTAGAGTATACAAGAAATGTTAAATACAATAGGGAGCGAGCAGTCATATGATTTTGTTGGCCTTGACAAGCAGATATGGAGGCCCATGTCAGAATGATAGCTAGTAATTATGTATAAATTTCTCATTCTAAATTTAGTGATTTTCCAATTCCATGTGGAGCAGAATTAAATGTTAAATATCTAAGGCATACAAGTAAATTTTAAACTCCTGGTGATAAATTGACGTAAATTTAGAAAATCTTAAAAATTTTAATGAAAAATTCTAACATTTGACATCTATGTACATAATTACTAATTATCATTGTGAAACGGGCCCACACATCTGCTTGTGAAGCCCAAAAATGTAACATTACTGTTCGCGCCCTATACTTATGTAACCAAAAAAAGGAAGTGGCGAGAGGTATTGTGCTGGCCAGAACAGATTTTTGTTTTTGTAATAAAGCTTGCTATATATTAGGACAAAAACATAAAAAAAATGTTCATGTCAAATTACGTTAAATACGTGCAATTTTGTGATTCGTACAATAACAAATATATTTTTATTGTGAAATTAGTCATATTCATTGTTGTAATCAAATATTTCTTTGTTGTAATCAACACTCTCTTTAAAAAGAACCGGGTTAGATTATGGTCGTTATATATCTTACTGTTTTGAAGTTAAATTAATATTTTGTAATTTATTTATTAAAAAAATATATATAGTTTAATAATCGTACAAGGAAGTCGTGTGGTGTCCACATCAGATTTTTTATTTAAATACATACCTCCATATTTACTAATGCTAAAAATTATGTATATTTAGTTCCGTTCCATATAATTATTGTTCTATTTACAATTTTCTTTTTAAAACGTTACTATTATTAATTTGAAATGATTATTTTTTTGACAGTGACATTTATCTGTCAGTTACATACATTTGAGCTGAACTGTTGGAGTTGTGTTTAAAGCATAAGCTCCGGGATATAATTTTTATATTATTTTATAAATTTATCCATAAAATATATAAAAAAAACTATTAATGCAAACCTGTAGAAAATTGAATAATCTTTAATTTTTATAAAAACATACTGCGAAAAATTAACATTTAAAAGTATTTTTTGAGGTTCAAGTAAAATGCCATTTCCAGTTATCCGATTGCCACTAAAATCGAATGGCTTCTGTCCACATTAGAATAAGGTAGAAATACATGGTTTCAAAATATTCCGAATGATAGTATTTGAGTTAGAGTGGCCAGAAGATCCACATACACACACACACATATACATACACACATACACACCCACAGACATCATCGTGAAAATGTTAAAATCGGATTGTAGGGATCTTAAAACGTGGTCATTTACCAAAATCTCGATATGCGATTTTTAGCACGATCCCTGTACCTCCCTTACCAAAGGTAGAGGGAGGTAATAAATAAATATGTCATCGCCATAGTTTATTAAATTGGGAAATATTTTATCAAATTTTATCTTGGTTGGAGTCGAATCCAAACCGTCAGAACCGTATATCAAATTCAAATCCAACACGTAGAATCTTTAAATGTGGTAATAAGAGAGATATAATATTAAATGTTGAAATAAAAGCTTACGATATGGTTAAATAAAGAAATATATCTCCCTCGTTAGAGCTAAACGTTATACATTATTCAGTAATAAAGACGTAATGGCTCAGCTAAGTACAATATTGCTAACAAAACACTTAATAGCAGCTGTAATGCTACAATTTGAATGAAATTCATAATGAGAATTACCATACAATACAGCCAGATGGCATGACGCGAAGATCGCGCTCATGTCATATTGTTTTAACTGCTACTGAGATTTCTTTATTCATCTCTCTTCTTATTTTGGTTACCGTTTAAGATTTGCAACTGTTTCTTTACTTGTTTTGGTCGGGATTTTTGTTTATTTTTGAAACAAAATGATTTACATATACAATGTAATAAAACTACACACAAGGGATCTGAATTTAAGGTAACTATATTTCTTTTATTTAAAAAAGGAAAAACGTTTATTTCAGCTACCTTTTATATTTATTAGTTTTTTTTTTAATATTTATTTTTGTTTTTTTACTTCTCGCCACCAAAATAGTTATATATGAAATGTGAGAAGGACTCTTTATATTTATTTATTTTCTATAATTTTAAATTCATTCTAGGAGCAACTTTTTTCCATTTCTTCTAAATGTTCGAGGTTTTTCCAATTCATTAACGGGATTGGCGGTATTTCTGAAGGGTTCATGTAATATATCTATTTTTTAAAATATATAATTAATAATACGATAAGAAATATTAAATATCGTTCCCAGAAAAAGCCTTCAGTACTATCTCTGAATTTTTGACACTGACATTAGTGACATTTATCTGTCAATTACATACATTTTATTTTCTCAGGTAGTTACCATTGAGATGTTTGGGCTGTGAGTAGGTTTTCTACAACAGATTATTTCATATCTTTAAATCTATAAAAGGTATAATAAAAAAATTAAATGTGTCGGATAGAGAATTTTGTTTTTTAATATTTGTAATAACATAAATTTTCAAAAAATATTATTTAGAGGATTGTTGTTAAAATACTACTATTTCCGGTTGGTCAATTGTTACCAGAATCTCTTCAACTCTTCCCATTACTGTTAGATTGAGGAATCCGTAGTTACACAGGTCTTTAGTCTTATAGAATTTAAGAATTCGTACATACAACAACCTTCCACACACATATCCACACACACACACACACACACACACACACACACATACACACAAACACACACACAGACATTCACTAAAATCTGGATATGCGATTTTTAGCATGATTCCAAAACCTCTCTTAGCGAGAGGTAAAAAGAGACAACTAATCTCTAATATGGTAATTCATTTTTTACCTTCCGTCACCTTTAGGTAAGGAAGGTATTGTCTTTGGTCAAAAAAATTAATGAGTTTTTAGTGAATAAGCATGTTTTAAGGTCCCTATAATACGATTTTACCATTTTTACGATGATGCCTGTATGTATGTGTGTATGTGTGTGTGTGTGTATGTGTGTGTGTGTGTATGTGTGTATGTTACAACAGTTTCGGATCGCATAACTTCAATACCACGATTCCAAATATTATAATTTTTTCGTATTCCTCGAGTTTACATCCAGAAGAACAAGTGATTATATTTTGGTTATAATTGGTCAACCGGAAGTATCCTCAGTTGAAGATTTTAACAGTTAAATATGATTTATTGGCACAACGTTATACTTAAAGAGTATATTATTCTCTATACGACTTGATTGCATTTTATATTTCATATTCAACAGATATAAGTTAAAGAATTATAAAGATAATAAAGTTCATAAATCAGCCAACTATGCTAAGCATGAAAAATACTAATATATTCAGATAATTCAAATTGAAAGATATCAGTATCAATGAAAAGTAAATAAATGTGGCAGAGGTGAGAATGTTGCAGTAGATGTTGGGGAAGACACGGAAAGATGCGGTAAGGAAATAACTCTAGTGTTACAAGTTTCTAGAAAGATACAACATTGGTTTGAACATGTCATGAGGAGAAATGAAGACTGTATTGCGGAAGACCTGAGTGAAAAGGAACTGAATGAGAACGACACGCAAAACAGAAATATGAGTGGAAGAAAATAAAAAATAGCGACCCCTAACGATTGGGAAAAGTTAAAGAGGAATATGTCAGTGACAAATGCAATTTGCATAGTTTGTTTATGAAATAATTTTACTGGAAATTTAGAATCTTTTGCAAGTTATACATAATATACAGGATTGACGAAAGGTATTGTGCCGGCCATATCAATTTTTCTTGTAAATGATAAAATCTAAACAAAATTAGAAAAAAATCTTGTATGTTGTGTTTTTCGCACATGTCGAGTTGCTGAACGAAGTCTTATGAATTTTAGAATTAGTTCACGGCGATTCAATATAAATAAACTTATAGTAATTTTCACATTTTTCTCATATACCTTACCCAAAAATAACATACGTTTAAAAAAATATTCTACTTCTGACACCCCGCTGTGAATAAAGAATACCTAAATGCTAGTTTAACATTAAAAAACTGTCTGGAAAATGTCCATTTTCACTCTGTTATATATAAAAGAAAGTTCTAGCATTGGTTAAACAACCCCTAATAACATATTTATTAATACACAACCAAATTTAACAATAACCCATTCCACACTAACAATCACAACCCTTATCACCCCGCCCCTCTTTTTCCATTCTTCCTTCTCCCACTCTCTGTCTCGCTTCCGTCTCGACGCCCGTCTCGCCGTACCCCCTCCTCTTTCACCCCCTTCCTTTAACAGCACCCTCGGTGGCATTCGGACCGACTCGGGTGTCTCCGCGCCACCACCCGGCACCCCGCGGCGTCTGGCGGGTTGCCGCTGCACTGGCGCTGCACTGCCGGGTGTGTGTATGGAGCGAACTACGACGTGACGATTCGTCTGGCGCGAATGAGTGGAATAGAAGATGGGGAATTGTTGGAGATAGAGAGAGAGGGAGATAGAATAAAGCAGGAATGGACAAGAAAATGTTGGGGTGATAAATGATGGTTTAGAATGGAAAAATTTTGATGTTTAAATATGTTATAAATAAACAATTTATTGTATACAAACGAGTTTCTTTTATGAAATTCTGGATATGTCAATTCGATATACGCTTTTATATTATTATAATAAATATATAATAAAATAAATATTTCCATGGGATCTCGTGGCCGTGTGTCTGGTCGCGAATCTGAGGACCCGGGTTCGATCCCGACCGACGCCAAATATTACTTCGAATTTTAATGGCACAAAATTGATCCCTGTGGTGCACTCTCCACGCCAGCTATGGGTGCTCGTGAGGTGACGCCTGGTAAACGTCCGCACGGTACAAATATTTATTTATTTATGTACATTTGGAGAACCAACAGTTTTTTCAAACCAGTTATAGGTTCCCAATATAGGCGATTTCGGGCGACAACCGTTCACTTGCGGCATGTTGCCTCCACCTCGGCGCTAGCCGAGGCCAGGCAAGCTGGGTAAAACACAAAAAGACCGCTTTCTACTCCTAATAACATATACTATTTTTTCTTCAAGTGTTTCAAAGAAATCTGGGGATTTTTTAAATATTTTTTTGAAATTGGTTTAATTGTAGAGTTTGCAATTTCAGCCAAAGTTGGCTGTGTACATTACGAAACACAAACGATACAACTGTCAAGTAACAATAATTTTCAATATGGTCTGTGTTGCTGTGACAACTGCTGCCGCCAACGATGAACTAAGAAGCTAACATTTTTTTACTAGTACAATAATGAACAACATTGTTGTACTAGTAAGAAAATGAATATCTTCTATAGTGTGTGTACAGTAGCATAATATGAATATTATAATACACTTGAAGAAAAACATTTTTTTTTTAATTTGATGACTATCATTCGATACTGAAATATCCAAACAAGACTATGATTATTTTTTTTAATGAATATCTTTTTTGGAAACTAGTCCTGTGAGGATCCGACAAAACTATCCGGTTCCTCGGATATCCGATGTTCGGATATTGAAGCGGATATCTGGATATTCTGGATCCGATAATTAATATCTTTATAATTCTTTAACTCTATATCTATTGAATATGAAGTATAAAATGCAATCAAATCGTATAGAGAATAATATATTCTTTAAGTTATAATAACGTTAAATGTCAATAAATCATATTTAACTATTAAAATCTTCAAATGAGGATACTTCCGGTTGATCAATTATAACCAAAATCTAATCAAATCTTCTTCTGGATGTAAACTTGAGGAATACGAAAAAAATATAATTTTTGGAATTGTTTTATTGAAGTTATGCGATCCGTAACTTTCGTCACACACACACACAAACTCATCATTACATTTTTTGACCTTCCTTACCTAAAGGTGACGGAAGGTAAAAAATAAATGGCGGGAGGTATTGTGTTGGCCACATCAGATTTTTATTTTACATTTTACTGATAAAACTAAAGTGTACTAGAAAAAAAGAAACGAATTTTAAGACTGTCTTCAAATGGCCTTTAAAAAAACTGTTGCGAAAAAGTATATTTCCCATTTTTTTTAATTCGTGACCCATTTTTGTCAGATTGAGCCATTTCTTATCATTGTTTTTTAAGAGCAAATGAATAGTTATTTGCTTTCTTAGTCTCGATTGTTTTAAATAAATATTTTTTGTTTTGACAACAATAAAATCTATTTTCCATTATAAGTATGTACATAAACAATAAACAAAACGCTAACTAAACAAATAAATAAATAAATGAACGTTTTTTTAACCGACATCAAGTAGGCGTCTCATTATAAATATGTCACTTTTCTTTTTTTACAAAATTACAACATTGGTAATTATTTATAAAATTCATCAAGTAGAAAATAGTAGGCGTTGCATGAGAGTGTTTTGTTGTCTAACTCGGTAGGAGACTACGCTGTTTTGTTTTAAAAATAAAGAAAAAACTTCACGAGGACTATGAATTCATAAACGTCTATTAGCGTATGTTTAGTATCAGTTAATGTTATCATTTCATCTTGTTGCTTACGTTAGTGTTATGCTAATTACAGCATTAATAATTAAGGAAAAATATGTGTAATTATTCATATTAATTATATTTCATGGTAATGCTGAAATTTTCATACAAACTAGTTACTGTGCTTATTATTATTGGATGGATTACATATGTTTACTTAAAGTACGAGTATAACAGGCTCGGGCATTACATTTATACAAATTCTTCGACACGTAGGTACATATGTTATTTAAATTATTAATACAAATGATAATGGATTAAATTGATAAAGCTTTGCAGATTGCAGAATATAAAATAACCGAGAGTATACTTTGGTTCATGAAAGATGACTATTCAATGTCACTTGTTCGAAGAAAGAAAACACAGCACTTTATACAGAAGTAGCTTAGCATCATTTCATGGTAGAAAGATTATTTGACGTATGTAGTTTATGGTGTGTGACAGATATACGTAAATGGTGACATTACTTTCTAACATATTACAAATAATAATGACGTATGTCGTAGAATTACAGATATCTAATTATCTACTGCACTGCCCTCTGTTCTAATATTTACCCAGTGACGTTGACATTTAAATCAAATTATTATTCCATGGTTTTTGTCAAGTCTACGTTTTTGTGTTTTACACAAACAGGTGAAGAGCATAAGGCAGTGGTCACATTGAGTAGAATGCAATCGATCAACCAAGATCAACTGTCGTAGATTAATAGCGACCGACCGAAATTTTAGGAGATATGTCACATTGCATGAATCGACGTAAATATTTCCACAAAAATGATACCAACTTAATTGAAAGAATTTTTTTTTCTTGCACTGGAACGCCGCAAATATATGTTTTCAGGAATATTTAAATAAATGACAAACCTTATGACTTTTTGTTTTTAATATTAGAGAAATTTGCATCCATAATTTTTCCATTGTCTTATAATTATTACTGTATCCTGGTCTGCTTTGATCATAAAATTGTACATTATTTCTTACACAGTTTTTCAACTATGGTCTATTTCATTAATTCTCCACATTTGCGTCATGATACTAGTAATATGGCTGTAATATTCTAACAATATTCTTTTTAACCTGGACACAAATGTCAAAACAGTTAAGTTGGTATGAAAAATATGACAACACTGAGCATGCGTAAATACGTCAATCGCTGACGATCGACTAGAAAATCAAACATGTCTGATATATCAAACCGTTCGTCCACGATCGACATCGTTCGACCATAGTGGATGCATACAGTGTGACCATTCCCATAAGCTAGTGTTAGTTTAATTTTTAATGGATCGCAATCAATCGGCGTTAGTCGATCCCACTTGTCCAGTGTGACCACTGCCTAGATCTTTGAGAAATGAATGATTTAAAAAGAAACATTATTTTCAAATAAATTACACTTATTTTTTTCAGTTAAAATGTATCCATAAATATTTCATGTTGCACGTTTATGTATGCGAAATGCAGTGAAGGTATCTGCTAGTAATATTATACCATACGGTTAATAAATGACCTTGAATTGTCATCTTTCGTGAACCAAACTATAAAAGTCAATTTCTCTGTATCAAAATTGAAAGAGACGTAAATACACTATTTTGCTACTAATGACGAAATGTAGACATTTTTCCCGCTAGGGGAGATTTTTTATTTTGACAAATAATGACATTTATAGGCCTATGAATGAAAGAATAAGGTAAATGGTTCGAGTGATGAAGTTTCTAGATAGATACAAGAAAAACGATTACATTGGTTTGAACATGTCATGAGAAGAGATGAATATATTGGAAGAATGAATAGCTTAGTAATAGAAGGTCGACGAAACAATTCTTGCACACAAAATACATTCGTACAAAACATTCAGTTATTTTATTAAAATATGGTACAAAAAATAATTAATGTTGTATACGAATGTATTTTGTGTACATGAATTGTAACAATCCGTAAGATCTTAGTACCTTGAAGAAGGTGCAAGGGTGCACCGAAACGTTGCTATAGGAAGAATAAATACTATTTGACTGAGATTTCGAGTAATTGTTAACACCTTAAATCGGATTATTGATAGCATTGATAAATTTGTCATCTGACAGTTCTTTTCGTTTCAGTTAAAATTTTAATACGTAATTCCCAAACCTAAAAAATAGTTACAACACGTTGTGAAATATTATTATTATTAATAATAATAATAATAATAATAATAATAATAGTAATAATAGTGAAGTGACGCCTGGTAAACGCCCGCGCAGTACTTATATGTCATTATTATTACCGACAATTGTGTACAAAGCAGATTGGCTAACCCAGCAATGGGTAATATGTCGTGATGATATTACCTATATTCCTACA
Source organism: Harpalus rufipes (assembly GCA_951394225.1). Lineage (NCBI taxonomy): Eukaryota > Metazoa > Arthropoda > Insecta > Coleoptera > Carabidae > Harpalus > Harpalus rufipes. The sequence goes on from OX596285.1 coordinate 4,881,598, forward strand.
TATTTACTTAAGCTGAAAACTGTATTAAAATCCTTTCCATCTAATTATTGTTCCATTAACTATTTTCTTTCTAAAATGTTACTATTATTACTTGAAATGATTAGTATGTTAACAGTGGCATATATTTGTCAGTTACATACATTTGAGATCTGAACTGTGTATCCATGGAGTTGTGTTTAAAACGTAGGCTCCGGGATTAAAATTATAGATTAGAAATAGAAACTTATCCATAAAATATATACAAAAAGTATTAACGCGAACCTGTAGAAAAAATTAAAAACTATAATTTTTATAGTAATAAATCTTGAAAAAATAACATTTAACGGTATTTTTCGAAGAAAAACTATTTTGAGTTTCCAATAAAGTGTTATTTCCGGTTATCTGATTTACTCCAAAATCTAATGGCATCTTTCCATATAAGAGTAAGGTAGAAATACAAGGTTTTCAAATTTTCTTTATAATAGTATTTGAGTTAGGGCGTAAAGAGGATACACACACACACACACATACATTCACACAGACATCATCGTGAAATTGTTAAAATTGAATTCTAGGGATCTTAAAACGTGGTCATTTACCAAAATCTCGATATGAGATTTTTAGCACGATCCCTATACCTCCGTTACCAAGGGTAGCGGGGGTTAAAAATGACTCGTTTATGCTGGTCAGGATATAAACATTTTGTCCTGCGTAATATGTATACTTGTTCTCTAATATTGTTGTGTTATGACTGGAATACATTACAATACATTCTCATATTTTATATGTACATATTTATCCGATACTACTGAAATATGATATAAACATGTACATATATTTTTTCACAACTGATATGGAATCTATATAATATTTCACTCTTTTCATTATTTAAATTTATAGTAGATGCAATGAAGCATGCACCTTAATATTAACATTTATTTTAATACTACATAATTTATTCACACAGATTGCTACAAATAATATACTTAGATTTAAAAGGTTTATTTCGCGATAACACATTCATATTTTAAAATAAGAATATATAAGAAATTTTTCAGGGAAATGGCTATTACACAAATGGGAGAGAAAGGTATAATGAGAACTGATATACGCCCCCAAGTGTACAATGAGTTCCGTGACCAGTTGTGGTCCTAACAGTTCGGGTTTGTATCCGACGGATGCCAAATTTGGCTTTGACAAGCAGATATTTCAAGATTTTCTAAGTTCATGTGGTTAATTTGTCACAAGAAATAATGTGGAATTTATTTGTCTAGGAAAATAAACTACATGGAATCTGAAAATCACGAAATTTAGAATGAAAAATTATATTTGACATCTATGTACATAATTACTAGCTATCATTCTGACACGGGCTCCCATATCTGTTTGTCAAGGCCAACAAAGTCACATGACAGCTCGCGTCCTATTGTATTTAACATTTCTTGCATACCTACACTCTACACAAATAATTCTACTTATATCTATTTTTTATATTTAGATTTTTAAAATTTAAATTCATTCTATGAAGTAATTTTGTCCTACTCTTCTAATTTTTCGAGATGTTTCCAATTCATTGTCGGAAGTAACAGTATTTCTGAAGGGTATGTGTAATATACCTATAATATTAAATATTTAACTATTAATACATTAAGAAATAATATAATGTATGTACTTCCCAGAAAAAGTCTTCAGTAATGTCTCCGGATTTCTGACACTGATATTTATCTGTCAGTTACAAACAATTTAAATTTTCAACTATTTTCCAAGGCATTCTTTCGGCTGTAAAATTTATTACAACAGATTATTTTATATATTATATTGTTTTTGATTTCTAAATCTATAGAATATATAATAAAATATTTAAATGTATCAGATAAATTCTGTTTAATATTATCAAGAAAAATTTTCAAAAAATAATATTTAGATTTTTTTTCAAGAATCTGCTACTTCCGGTTGTCCAATTGTTACCAAAACATTTTCAGAACTTCCCATGAATGTCCGATTGGGAAATACGTAGTTAAACAAATATAAAGTCTTATAGTTTTTGAGTAATCGTCCTTCCAACATCCCACACACATACACACACACATACATCCACACACACACACACAGACATCATCGTAAAAATGTTAAAATCGGATTGTTGGGACCTTAAAACGTGCTTATTCAATAAAATCTGGATATGCAATTTTTAGTATGAATCCAATACCTCTCTTAGCGAGAGGTAAAAAATATATTGACACACCAAAAAATCTGATGTGGTCAACACAGTACCTCCCGCCATTTATCTATGTATATAATTTTTATATTACTTTACAAATTTATCCATACAATATATAGAAAAAGTATTAAAGCAATCTTTAATTTTTATAATAACAAATTGAGAAAAAAATACATTTAAAGGTATTTTTTGAAGAAAAACTATCTTGAGCTTCAAGTAAACTGCCATTTCCGGTTATCTGATTGCCACCAAAATCTAATCAGATATTTCCATATTAGAATAAGGTATTAATACAAGGTTTCAAAACTTTCTGAATGATAGTATTTGAATTAGACCGTATACAGGATCCACATACACACACATACACACAGACATCATCGTGAAAATGTTAAAAATGTATTCTAGGGACCTTAAAACGTGGTCATTTACCAAAATCTCGATATGCGATTTTTAGCACGATCCCTATACCTCCCTTACCAAGGGTAGCGGGAGGTAAAAATGGACAATAATAAGCCGTGACGATATTTTAATTTATTTATGTCCACTCCATAAAAACAATAAAGGACGACGTCACCATTCATCATATGATGGATGTCCAACAATATTTAATAATTAATACCATAAAATTCCTTCTTTTTTGCTGGGAGTCGATAAACTTTGCACAAAAAACCCAGTTGTAAAATTTAAATTCGTATTTTTATGCGCGCCATTTTGAAAAAAGCAAATACAAGATGTCCTTGTGGTTTTTTGTTGGCATCCAGCGGTCAGCGAATGGTGAAGAAATTCGAAGTTGGTTTTTGCGGTCATCGCGGGTTTTTGCTGATCATTTTCACGGGAATATTGTTATTATTTTTGCCTCGAGAGAACAAACGTTTAAGAAAGTAATTGATTGCTGATGCTCAAAGAATTTCGTGAGTTGATTGGACTCTAATGTAAAAATCATGTGTGTTAAAAATGTTTTATCTTACAATTTTTTACACACTGATGGATGTGTTTGAATTATCTAAATTACACTACAGATGACATACGATCATCTTACTTATAATAATTCGGCCGGTTTACATTTTTAACAAATTGTAAAATTTAAACAAATGGTGAGAAATTTCTACAAAATTCTTTTGATTTTAAATATAGACTTAAAAGTTTAAAAAATCTGATATTGATTTTTACCTTCCGTCACCTTTAGGTAAGGAAGGTATTGTCTTTGGTCAAAAAATTCAATGATGAATTTTCCGTGAATAAGCATGTTTTAGGGTCCCTATACATAATACGATTTTACCATTTTTACGATGATGTCTGTATGTATGTGTGTGTGTGTGTGTGACAAAAGTTCCGGATCGCATTCCTCAAGTTTACACCCAGAAAAAGATTAGATTAGATTTTGGTTATAATTGGTGAACCGGAAGTAGCCTCATTTGAAGATTTAACAGTTGAATATATTATGCTCTATACGATTTGATTGCAGTTTATACTTCATATTTAATAGATACAAAGTTAAAGAATTTTGAAGAAATTAAATTCTATAATTTAGCCAGCTATGCTAAACATGGAAACTACTAAAATATTCATATAATTCAAATTGACAGATGTCAGTATCAATAAAAAGTAAATTAATGTGGCAGAGATGAGGATGTTGAAGTAGATGTTGGGGAAGACACGGAAAGATACGGTAAGAAAATAACTCTAGTGTTACAAGTTTCTAGAAAGATACAAGAAAGACGATTACATTGGTTTGAACATGTCATGAGGAGAAATGATGAAATATATTGGAACAAGAATGAATATTTTAGTAATAGGAGGTTGAAGAAACAGAGAAAGACCAAAGATAAGATGGAAGGACTGTATTGCGGAAGACTTGAAAGAAAGGGAACTGAATGAGAACGACACGCAAAAATAGCGACCCCTAACGAATGGGAAAAGCTAAAGAAGAAGATGTCAGTGTCAAGTGCAATTTGAATAGTTTGTTTATGAAATAATTTTACTGGAAATTTAGAATCTTTTGCAAAAAAAATTATGTATGGAATTTATACATTATACACAGGATTGACGGAAGGTATTGTGCTGGCCACAACAGATTTTTATTCATGTAAATACTTAAAATTAAATTAAATTTAAACACCAGGTTCGATCCCGACCGACGCTAAATATTTCGAATTTTAAATGGCACAAAAATGACCCCTATATTTCAAGGTATAGTATTGATATTGTTATAAAACATAAGGAACTATATGAAAAGGAAATATGGTCTTGAAGACTTCTTAATTTTTCTGGTAATTAAAAATATAACTACTTGATTTTTTCAAGTAATTGAAAATAACTACTTCATTTTTCAAGTACTTAAAATTGTAACTATTTGACATGACTTTCAGCTACTATTACTTGACTTGAGCTTGGCTTGATTTCAAGTCAAGTCAAGTAACTTGAATATCAAGTCATGCCGTGAAACGCTGAAGACGCGAGGAAGATCGTTATAACATTTTTGCTACGTTTTGGAACAGATCTCTCAATTAAGATAAAGCATTTGATTATTAGTCACGCATAATATGCTTTCGTAAATGTAAACTTTGTAAATATTATAGTTATTCAATGTAACATTTAATAACGCTTTCATAAATGTAAACATTGTATTTATTCAATCTAACATTTAATATAAATATATTATACTAAAATTATATAGGAAATACATGCAACTAAATGGTGTAAATTTTGCTAAGAATACAAAACAAAATTTAATAAATCTTGTTAGATACTCTCTAACGTACAGTAGCGATTTAAATAGCTAGTCGCTTAAACATAATAAATAAAGAAATATATCAACATCTTTTATCGATTAGTAACTGCGGTGTTTTGTTTTATTTGTTTGGTCTTTGATGTTTTTTATTATCTAACTAAACATACCGTTTTGCAAGTTAACATTTTACAGGGATTCACATATACATAAATATATCATCACCGCATATTACCCATTGCTGGGTGGTTTTTACTCGCAGATATCATTAATAATAATATGTAGTATCATTGATGGTGCTTTCCAGGTTTTATTTCACGGGTTCTGAAAGCTGTAGTGGAGAGAGCACCAAACTCACATATATATATATATATATATATATATATATATATATATATATATATATATATATATATATACAGGATGTTTCCTTTAAAACAACCAGCGCTTTTTTGGGCGAACTAATGACTTTAGAGAAAAATGTTATATACAAAAAATTACCAGGAAAAAGAGCTTAATTTATGAGGAATAATAAATAAAAAATTCAACCAGTGGTTCTCAAACAGTAGAATAAAATTATGTTTTTTTAAATGGCAACCTATATAAATTTTTTGTCCATTAGATAGAGAATTTTTTTCTGATTTCAACGATATAAATATGATATGGGGTTGTATAACAATTATTTCGAGAAAAATGATATTAAAAATCAGAAATAATTCCACAATATACAAATATACAATATATATATATATATATATATATATATATATATATATATATATATATATATATATTACTTTATAAATTTATCCATACAATATATAGAAAAAGTATTAAAGCAAACTTATAGAAAATGGAATAATTTTTAATTTTTATAATAACAAATTGAGAAAAAAATACATTTAAAGGTATTTTTTGAAGAAAAACTATCTTGAGCTTCAAGTAAACTGCCATTTCCGGTTATCCGATTGCCACCAAAATCTAGTCAGTTCTTTCCATATTAGAATACGGTAGAAATACGTGGGTTCAATTACTGAATGATAGTAGTTGAGTTAGAGCGTAAAGAGGATCCACACACACATACATCTCAGCACTTTTTATTTTCTTTGTAGACATAAGTTTTTACCTTCCGTCACCTTTAGGCAAAATTTGGTTGTGAGTTTTCAATGAGTAAGCACGTTTTATGGTCCCTACAATACGATTTTACTATTTTTACGATGATGTCTATATGTATATGTGCGTGTTTGTGTGTGCGTGTGATATCTCCAATACTAGAATTCCACCAATTACAATTTTTACGTATAACTCTTCTTATGCAGACTTGATTAGATTTTGGTTATAATTGGTCAACCGGAAGTACTCTCACTTGAAGATTTTACCAGTTTTTCTTGAAAAAGAAAGACCCTGTTAAATATTATTTTTTGACCTTTAATGTTATAATAAATATTAAATAATATTCTTATCTATACGAATTGATTACATTTTATATTTCATAATTAATGGATATAGAGTTAAAGAATTACAAAGAAATTAAATCTTATAAATCAGCCAGCTATGCTATAACCATGGAAACAGCTACTATATTAAGAAAATTCTAACTGATAGATGTCAGTGGCAATGAAAAGAAAATGAATGTGGCAGAGATGAGAATGTTGAGATAGGTGTTGAGGAAGACACGGAAAGATAAGCTAAGGAATTAATAGATAATGGATCGAGTGATAGAATTTTCTACAAAGTTACAAGGGAGACGAAACAGAGAAAGACCAAATATTAGATGGAAGGACTGTATTGCGGAAGACTTGAGAGAAAAGGAACTAAATGGGGATGACACGCAAAACAGAAATGAGTGGAAGAAGAAAATAAAACATAGCGACCCCTAACGAATGGGAAACGCTAAAGAAGATGTCAGTGTCAAGTGCAAATTGCATAGCTTGTTTATGAAATAATTTTACTGGAAATATAGGGTCTTTTGCAAGAACAATTATGTATGGAATTTGTACATAATGCACAGGATTGACGGAAGGTATTGTGTTGGCCACATCAGATTTTTTTTAAATGTATTTGAACTGAGAATTATTTTTTAATTTATTTCACTGACTATAATCAAGGATTTGATATGTAGATCAAAATTTGGCATTGACATTTGTGTGATAATTTATAGAAACATTAATATCTTATCTGCTTTTCTTAAAAATACATTAGAAGATTAATAAAAATAGGATTTTCCAAAAAAATGCTACACAATATGCTGAAATAATATAATATTTAATTTTTAGTAATTCTGATTACCTTAGGGCCTTGTTACTGCCCAGACCCAAGAGGCCACGGCCTAAGGTCTGCTTTGACATGGGGCCCGCAGGGCACGGTTGCAATAAAATAATTTTAAACTTACTTTATTTTTCAATTTTGATTTGTAATTATTTTCTAACATGACCAATACAATGAACAATTCCTGCAGACATTATTTCTTCGACTTATTAACAAACAGTATAATAAAAATTACAAAGTTATGTCTAGTTTCACTAGTTTACCACTTATGAGTCAGCTTCCATGAAGCCATCGTCAAAAGTCGGCCATAGCACAACAAGTAACCACAGACGCGTTTCGCACTTATTGGTGCTCTTCCGTGTGGTGTAACCTGTGGTCTCTGTCCGGTCCACAGTGAGTGGACTCCTGGAGCAGAGACAATGACTCGTTGTTCTGGTGGTGATCATTTGTTGACCGACTTCTGACGATGGCTTCATGGAAGCTGTCTCAGAAGTTGTAAAAGTAGTGAAACTAGTCGAAGTATCTCTCGGTAGATGGCTCTGCTGGTATTAGTTTTTGTATAGAATACGGCCATTAGTAAGTTTAAGGCACCGTAGATATCATTGCTAAACAATATCAAAACTTGTGTCAGACCTTACTAACCTAAAAATTTTGGTATGAAATAAAATTATATTTTCTCCAATAATAATACATTCGTCTCAACAATCTTGATTATTTATAGCTTTTATCAGGGCCTTAATAGGTCACGGCAGAAAATTTATATTTTTAAGACATTCTCAATTTGGCTTCCAAACTGATTTGGCCTCAGGAAAAAATACTCCTTTCCATAATGGCCGGTCCGACCCTGGCCTTTATTATCACAATCACACTGATAGTTTAATAACTATTTTGGAACTTAATTATATATTTATGTATGAATATATGTATTAATTACACACTTTATTATTGAATATCGTATTGCTATTATAGTATTTCAGAAAATAGACACACTACACTTATAATATGACAACACAATGCAATAAAGTGATAGACATAAAAATATATGTATTTTAACCAATGTATTTCTATGTGTATTATTAAGATACGGTTTATACGTTTGTGTTATTATACGGCAAAATAATTAGTTATTTCAGTAAAGAATATTTTATGAGTCTGACGTTAATGAAGTTTACAATAGTTAAGTACTTTTATAAAGATCTTTAACAAATTGGAAATAATTTTGTGATGTTATGGCAAAAACTAATATGTATTGTTTCTTTTGGCGAATGTAAAAACAAAAGTTTTGAAAATAGAACACTTCCGTCGGGATAATACAGATATTTTTATTTGAAGATTTTACCAGTTTTTCTTGAAAAAACGGTGTTAAATATCATTACCTTCCGTCACCTTTAGGTCAAAAAAATCAATGTTGAGTTTTTAGTGAATAAGCATGTTTTAGGGTCCCTATAATACGATTTTACCATTTTTACGATGATGTCTGTATGTATGTATGTATGTGTGTGTGTCTGTGTGTGTGTGTGACAAAAGTTCCGGATCCCATAACTTCAATACCACGAATCCAAAAATTATATTTTTTTCGTATTCCTCAAGTTTACATCCAGAAGAACAAGTGATTAGATTTTGGTTATAATTGGTGAACCGGAAGTACCCTTATTTGAAGATTTAACAGTTAAATTTGATTTATTGACATTTAACGTTATAATAACTTAAAGAATATATTATTCTCTATACGATTTGATTACATTTTATACTTCATATTCAATAGCTACAGAGTTAAAGAATTTTAAAGAAATTAAATTTCATAATTCAGCCAGCTATGCTAAACATGGAAACTACTAACATATTCATAAAATTCAAATTGACAGATGTCAGTATCAATAAAAATAAATTAATGTGGCAGAGATGAGGATGTTGAAGTAGATATTGGGGAAGACACGGAAAGATACGGTAAGAAAATAACTCTAGTGTTACAAGTTTCTAGAAAGATACAAGAAAGACGATTACATTGGTTTGAACATGTCATGAGGAGAAATGAAGAATTATATTTGAACAAGAATGAGTAGTTTAGTAATAGGAGGTTGAAGAAACAGAGGAAGACCAAAGATAAGATGGAAGGACTGTATTGCGGAAGACTTGAGAGTAAAGGAACTGAATGATAACGATACGCAAAAATAGCGACCCCTAACGAATGGGAAAAGTTAAAGAAGAAGAAGATGTCAGTGTCAAGTGCAATTTGAATAGTTTGTTTATGAAATAATTTTACTGGAAATTTATAATCTTTTGCAAGAAAAATTATGTATGGAATTTATACATTATACACAGGATTGACGGACGGTATTGTGCTGGCCACAACAGTTTTTTTTTATGTTATTATAAATAGAAGAATGTTATTCTCTATACGATGTGATTGCATTTTATACTTCATATTCAATAGATATAGAGTAAAGAATTATAAAGATATTAAATATCATAAATCAGCAAGCTATGCTAACCATATTCAGATAATTTGATGATAATGTCTGTGTGTGTGTGTGTGTGTGTGTGTGTGTGTGTGTGTGTGTGTGTGCGCGCGCGTATGTGTATGGGACGTTGGAAGAACGAATACTCAAAAACTATAAGACTTAATATTTGTTTGACTACGTATTTTCCAATCGGACGTTATTGTGAAGAGCTGAAAAGGTTTTGGTAACAATTGGACAACCGAAAGTAGCAGATTCTTGAAAAAAAATCTTCTAAACATTATTGTTTGAAAATTTTTCTTGGTAATATTAAAGAAAATTAAATTCTCAATCTGACACAGGTAATATTTTTATTATATATCGTATGGGTTCGGAGATATAGTATATAATAATATAGAATAATGTGGAGATTATTTGTTATCAACGACGTAAATATGCTACGCTATAGATCCAAATTCGGGCATTGTCCGAGAATTTTCTTCAGAACTAATTTTGAAGACCAGAAAATTGCCTTATCCGAATTTTTCCACTTCAACGGATATTACTCAATCAGAATTGAACAACAATTGGGTTATGTTACGGTTATTTTTATATAAATACATAAATATCAGTCTTTGTAAGTTTAAATAAATCCACAACGCTTTGTGGCTGACATTTATAAGCAAAATTAATTCTGGAGACGTCATTTTCACTCTTTTACCAAAATGTCAAATGGTTTACAATACGATAACAAGTCCTCATGACTACTTGTTCAGTTTACGGTTGAAATATACGAGATTCATTCAATAAGTAAAGAGACAAATGGCTATAGCTCAAAAACGGTTTATTTCAATATTTCAAAATTAAGACTATTTTTCAACATAATCACCCCCCACAGTTATGCACTTGTCCCATCTATCTTGCAGCTTCCTAATTCCCTTGGCGAAGAATTCTTTCGATTTACGCCGAAGCCACTTTTGCACCGCTTTCTTAACTTCCTTATTGTTAGCAAATCTTTTTCCACGTAGGGCGTCTTTGAGTGGTCCAAACAGGTAAAAATCAGATGGGGCGAGGTCGGGACTGTAGGCAGGATGAGGTAAGACCTCCCAACCCAATTCTTGAAGCTTATCACGGGTCAGCTGGACTGTATGAGGGCGGGCGTTATCGTGCTGAAGAATGACTCCTTTTGACAAGAGTCCACGGCGTTTGCTCCTGATAGCTGGTCTAACTTTGTGTTCTAGCATCTCAGAGTAGTATTGGCTATTGATAGTTCGCTGATCTTCAATCGCAATAGACTGGACCCTGTGAGTCCCAAAAGATGGACGTCCACATCGGGAATCATCACCTACACTTGTTCGGCCACTTTTAAACCGATCAACCCACTTGTAAAAATTCGCACGGTTCATACAACTTTTACCGTACTGTATTAACATTCTAGAAAAAAATTCACTTTGTTTTACACCTTCTGCGACTAAAAATCTAATGACTGAGCGCTGCTCTTCTAAGGTGCAATCTTTTAGTGGACTTGCCATGGTGAACTGAAAATTTTGAGGTTATGTTGACATAAAATGATGAAACAGCTGATCAGAGCATATCTCAAGGTTGCCAACTAACACCCCTGAAAAGATTGTACACATTCATTGAATAGTTTTAAAATTATAGAATTTATCTCTTTACTTATTGAATGACCGTCGTACGATTAATCGTAATTATTACAATACAATTCTGGCACTGGAATACCAAATCATATATTTATTGTATTTTATACAATAATCGTAAGATATATGGTGATCGTATTGAATACGAGTGTCACCAGAATAAGGGTGTTTACTATTATGACTGCTTTATAATTAGACTTTAGTTGTGTTTGTATTACGACAAATAATTCAATAATAATCTTATTTTAGTGTTCTTTCATTATTTATATTTATACTAATAATATTTACATCTTTGAAGTAAAAGTTATTAGCGAAAGAAACTTTTTACAAGAGTATTTTCTTCACCGCAAACATTTCGCTATCTCCAAGTTCAATGCAATTCTCTCTTATATTTATTTATTTGCTCTACTCCAAGTTTCAATTCAACACAAAAGGCGAGACAGTTTTCAGACACAATGAATCACCTGCACTACTCTACGACGGAACGACGGTACGGTGGATTTTTACATCAAGTGATTTCAACCGGGTTTAAGATTAGAAAAGGCAGGCTGAGCACAACTGAACCAAATGAGAAAGAAAGTAATGACTTATCTTTAGTTTTATTGCTCATTTAGTAAAATGTAATCGAGTGAAAATAGCGTGTAGGGAAATTTTGATAAACATAATATAGTTTTTACTTTCCGTCACCTTTAGGTAAGGAAGGTATTGTCTTTGGTCAAAAAATTCAATGATGAGTTTTTAGTGAATAAACACGTTTTAGGGTCCATATGATATGCATTATTTTTACGATGATGTCTGTGTGTGTGTTTTCGTATTCCTCAAGTTTACATCCAGAAGAATAGGTTATTAGATTTTGGTTATAATTAGTCAACCGGAAGTACCCTCATTTGAAGATTTTTCAGTTAAATATCATTTATTGACATTTAACGTTATCATAACTTAAAGAATATATTATTCTCTATACGATTTGATTGCATTTTATATTTCATATTCAATAGATATAAAGTTAAAGAATTGTAGAGATATTAAGTTTCATAAATCAGCCAGCTATGCTAACCATGGAAACTGCTAATATATTCAGATAATTCAAATTGACAGATGTCAGTATCAATGAAAAGTAAATGAATGTGGCAGAGATGAGGATGTTGAAGTAGATGTTGGGAAAGTCACGGAAAGATACGGTGAGGAAATAACTATAATGTTACAAGTTTCTAGAAAGATACAAGAGAGACGATTACATCGGTATCGCTTTGAACTTGTCATGAGGAGAAATGAAGAATATATTGGAAGAAGAATGAATAGCTTAGTAATAGAAGGTTGAAGAAACAGAGACAGACCAAAGACAAGATGGAAGGACTGTATTGCGGAAGACTTGAGAGAAAAGAAACTGCATGAGAACGACACGCAAAACAGAAATGAGTGGATAAAGAAAATATAAAATTGCGACCCCTAACGGATGTAAAAAGCTAAAGAAGAAGAAGATGTCAGTGTCAAGTACAACTTACATAGTTTGTTTTTGAAATAATTTTACTGGATATGTAGAATATTTTGCAAGAAAATTTATGTATCGAATTTATATATAACACACAGGATTGACGGAAGGTATTGTGCTGGCCACATTTCGATTAGATTTTATGCAAGACAAGATCCAGAAAAATGTAAGACTCTCATGAAACACTAATAAGAAAGATGAAATCTAATTGGTTTGGATATATTTTAAGGAGAGATTGTTTTCAGAAAATTATAATAAAATACGAGTATACACTCCGAGGGGCTAAGGAGAGGACAAACTAGTGGAGGAAGAATTTTTGCTGAGATATGTCAAAAGACAGAATTCACAAATGATGAATAATATATTATACCTCAAGGGGGAGAAATGCATAATTTTTCTCGAGGTGCAATTTGAAGCCCAAGTGTAGCATTCTCTGCTGATATATATGTTACAGTTAAAGTATACATTTTAGTCAGTGCATACACTGTCTAGTTGATGTATGCTTCCACTAGCTGTTTTAGTGAAAGTATAAATTATTGCGTTGCCCACGCAACATGATAACAGATATTGCGATAATATAAAGTTGAAAATATCCAAATGAACATAGTCAGAAAGCTTTGCTTTGCTTGTTGCTATGGTTGTTTAATTAAAAGAAGAAAACAACAGGTTTTGTCATTTGAACTAAAATTCTGCAAAATACTTAAGAAGGTCGAAAGATTCAAAATTCTTTATATTCACTGATGGTATTAGCGGTATTTCTTAAGGATATATGTAATATTAATATACCTATAATTTAAAATATTTAATTAATAATACAATAAGAAATTTTAAATGTACTTACTTCCCAGAAAAAGCTTTCTGTAATGTTAATAAAACTGTTGATTCTTGACACTGACATTTTGCATCTGTCAATTATAAACATTTAAATATCTGAACTGGTTTCCATGGAGTTGTTTGGGCAGCAAGATTTATTTGTCTAAATCTATAGAAGATATAATCATTTTTTTGTATGTATCAGATTGAGAATTTAAGTTTAAAAAAAAATATTTAGAAGATTTTTTTAAGAAACTACCACTTTCGGTTGTCCAATTGTTAATAATACCTATTCAACTCTTCCCATTAATGTTTGATTGAGGAATCCGTAGTTAAACAGGTCTTTAGTTGTATAGAATTTGAGAAATCTACAACATACTAACACACACACATCCACACACACACACATACACACACACACACGCACGCACACACAGACATCATCGTAAAAATGCTAAAATCGGATTGTAGGAACCTTAAAACGTGCTTACTCAATAAAATGCGATTTTTAGCATGAATCCAATACCTCTCTTCGCGAGAGGTAAAAATATATGTTGAATGGCATATGCTACTAGTCAAAATCAAAACTTGGACTATAATATTGGTTGTTTTTTTATTAAATTGTTTATTATTCAAGCATATATCCAATTATTGACCGCAAAAGTTATTTTTTGCACGATCAGGTTTTTTTAAAACTTTACCGATAGGGTTTCCAAGGCAGTAAGTTTTGTTTACAAATTACTGATCAGTAAGTGATGTGGTATTGATCAGTAAGTGATGTGACTACCTACCGATCTGGAGGCGGTGAAAATTACATAAATAAAAAATAAATGTACAATTTTTAAAGCTTAAAACAACGATCATAGCTTACTTAAAAATGACAACTAATTTTTTTAAAATGTCAAAATAAATTTTAAATAATTCATAACTTTAATTTGTTATTTTTGGGACGATCGTGCAAAAAATATAATAAGCATTGCGGGCATTAAGTGCTTCTTACCGGTATCGGATGTATTATACTAATCCTCAACCGGTAAGGTGCACTTACTGCCCTTAATACTTAAATAACTATTAAACATATTTATAATTTTTTATGTGTTGAAATAAATCAATTATGTTAGTGCTATTATTAACAAACTCAACTGTTTTAGAACACAATGAATTTAACATTTGCGACATAGATTATTAAAAATTATTACGGCTTAACAAAAATAACGATTAAGACTTTTTAGAATTACACATAGTTTGATATAAATTTAGCAGTTCTTTAGATGACAAATGTTTACTTAAACTGTTATTGTATCCTTTAGCTGTGTAGAAATGTAAAACTGCTCCTTAAAGCAGTAGAAATATATTATGTGTTGCATTTACATTTTGTTAAGAAAACCGTTTTAAATTCGTTTTATTTCTGTAAATATAAACAACACTTGTTATTACTATAATTGCTGAAAAGATACTAACGTACGTAACGTATAAAGAGACATGAATAAAATAGTTTATACCTCGTAAACTGTTCCACTATTTCGATTAGATTTTATGACTTTTGAACATACTATAGTTTGTAATTGCAGGAATTTGAATAGGTACTTATAAAGGGAAGGACGTAAGTCTGTGATAAACTGTTACACTCGGCGACGCTATAGTATGAGAGTATGGCCAATTCTTAATAGAATAATGCTCGATATAATATACTAGCGAAATGTGTAATTTATAGGTTAGATAACTAATAAAATTTAACAAAATAAACCATTATTATAAACATTTAACGAAAAAAAAACCTTTTCATTCGGCTAAACAAACTCTAGGCACCTTTGTATTTAAACAAATCTGTTGTGGCCAGCACAATACCTCTCGCCATTTCCATTTTATGTTGCATAGGACGCGAGCAGTTTTGTGATTTTGTTGGCCTTGGCAAGCAGATATGGGGGCCCATGTCAGAATGACAGATAGTAATGTACATAGGTGTCAAGTATCATAAGTTTTCGTTCAAAACATTATGATTTTCCAAATCCATGTGGATTATTTTCCTCGGCAAGTATATTCCATATTATTGATGACAAATAAACATCAGAATATTTTGAAATTTTGAATGAAAAATTATGACATATGACAATTGTGATATCTATGTAAATAACTACTAGCTGTCATTCTGACACGGATCCTCATATCTGCTTGCCAAGGCCAACAAAGTCACATGACTGCTCGCGCCCTATACGTAACGAATTTAACATTTCTTGTACACACAAATGATTGAAATTGTATTTCTTCTTTCGTTCTATGAGAAATTTAAATACATATTTAATTAATAATAGAATAATATATATTAAATGTACTCATACCTACAAAACAAAAATCTAACACTGACATTTTGCATTCATTTGTCAATTACAAATTTTTTAATATCGCAACTGTTTTTTGAGCAAAGAGATTTATTTCAACAGTTTATTCTATATTATTATATAGTATATCTCCACACCTATACGAGATATATAATAAAAAAATTAAATGTGTCAGATTGAGAATTTAATTATCTTTAATATTTGTAGTAACAAATTTTCAAAAAATAATATTTAGATTTTTTTTAGAAACTACCACTTCCGGTTGTCTAATTGTTACCAGAATCTATTCAACTCTTCCCATTACTGTTACATTGAGGAATCCGTAGTTACACAGGTCTTTAGTCATATAGAATTTGAGAAATCGTGCCTCCAACAACCTCACACACACACACAGACATCATCGTAAAAATGTTATTATCGGATTCTAGGGACCTTAAAACGTGCTTATTTACTAAAATCTGGATATGCGATTTTTAGCATGATTCCAATACCTCTCTTAGCGATAGGTAAAAAGTTGCACCAAGTAGACAGTCTCCAAAAGAGACGTTATGAACAGGGCCATATTTGTGAAGTACCGAATATTTTTCTGTAGGCAGATACAACATAAAAAGTCATTCCATTTAACAATATACGGGTTACGTGTTGATGTCAAATGAGAAATGGAAGAGCAAATATATTGAAATACATTTGATGTGTTTTGAAATATAAATTAATGCCTCATATATTTTATTGTTTACATAGCTTTATTCAGAAAATAAGTTATTGTTCTTAATCTGAGATTGCTACAATTTCAGTTTAAATTCAAAACGCATCACTGTTTGAATTTATTAGTTGATTTTAAACTTAGCGACGCATGTTCGCAAAAAAATTTAAATCAGCTAACCAGTTCTTATTTCTAACTCAGGTACAGGTACAGGTTTTCTTTTAAAGTGCATAAAACACTTTATTTCATATTTCACATCTCAATTGATAGATATGTTTATGCGACGACAAGAATTATGCGGCCCGCGTGTCGTCGAGCGGGCTGATTTCCAAAGATTTTGCAAATTCTTTTACAGAAATTCGACAGAGTTTTCAAAAAACAAGTGTAATAAGATAAATTAATTAAAGTTTGGATGAAAATTATTAAAAGTTTTTCGCTATTTCTTTGTATCAAGTTGTGTACATTTCGGAAATATTAAATTAATAGTGTTTTTCAGATTTTAAATATATTCAAAGTTATTCCCTTCAACAACAATACACCATTATTTTCCTTCCACTTCATAAAATCATAAATTGCATCAAATCTCTTCTTCAAACGACAACCTTCTACCCCGTAAATTTTGAATGAGCCAAAAAAATAGTCAAAAGTCGCACATTGTCAAATTGGGTAAGTATGGCGGCGACGGGTGCCCTATTACTTTTGTTTTACCAAAAATTGCTTAATTCCATATTATTTTTCACAACGATACATTAGAAAAATGTTTAACTAAGCTGTAAGTAATTGAACTTTAAAACTTAATTTTAAATTACAGATAATTGTTTCATATTTTGTTTTCCGCAGCCTAGCTCATTTTTTATTATCAAATTTGTATCATCCGGTTTTCTATTTTGAATAAATAAATTAGCTGTCTTACAAAAGTAATTGTTTTACGAGTTTTTCTTGCAATTTTCTCCGACCAAATTCAAATAAATTTGGCGTTCTTTTCGTCAAATTTTGTGTTCTTCGGTTTTCGCCTTATAGACTCTAAATTTCAATAAAGTTTGTGGATCTTTTCATCCAAATTTGTATCATCTGTTGTATTTTGAATAAATAAATTAGCTGTCTTACAAAAGTAATTGTTTTACGAGTTTTTCTTGCAATTTGCTCCGACCAAATTCAAATAAATTTGGCGTTCTTTTCGTCAAATTTTGTGTTCTTCGGTTTTCGCCTTATAGACTCTAAATTTAAATAAAGTTTGTGGATTTTTTCATCCAAATTTGTATCATCTTTTCTATTTTGAATAAATAAATTAGCTGTCTTACAAAAGTAATTGATTTACGACTTTTTCTTGCAATTTTTTTCGATCAAATTCAAATAAATTTGGCGTTCTTTTCGTCAAATTTTGTGTTCTTCGGTTTTCGCCTTTGGTCGCTTGTACCCCAAAGTAACATAAATTTTAAGTAAATTAAGGGTTGCTTAAAATCTAAGCCTTATTGGTGCAATTAGGCATTACAAAAGTAATTGTTTTTCAACTGTTCCTCTGTGCCGCCGATTAATTGAAAATCAGTTGGGCGCATGTATTTTTGGTTGAATTTGGCGTTATCCGGTTGTTCTGTTTTGGTTGTGCGTTCGTTCGCATTGGCCGTGCGTGACTACCACCCTTGGCGGGAAATGTGTTATCAGTATCTGTCACTCACCCTGCGAGATGCAGTACATGATCTGGCGGGGCACCTTGAGACCGGCCGCCAGGCACGCGGCGAACGAGGCGGAGAAGTTGATGGCCATGCTTGGGTCCGGGGCCGGGCATCACTGGCACTTCACTACACCACACACTCGAGGACAGAGCAAGAGCAAAAGCAAGAGACGAAGCCTACGGAGAGCATCACACTGTGTTACTGGCTGGGTTGGCGTGGCGGCCACTCGCGAGGGACTAGCACTAGCAGTGCTGCGCTGCAACGAAGCGATGCACTGTGGCAGTGCCGCCGCCCCCTCCTACAAGCCAGTGGCCCCCCCATAGCCCCGCCAGGCCCCACCGAGATGTGAATGCACCGCCGCCAGACTGCCGAATCAATAGCCCGCACATATCACAAAAACGGATGGATAGATGTAGATGGATGGATGGATGCATACTGCTAGTGACTAGTCCTACAGGAGATTGCACCACGTGGAGGACAACAATCATTAACGCAATGCGGACCATAACCTTACGCAACGAACCCTTATAGGTTTCGAAGGTTTGCTGTAAAATAACAAGGGAAATCTATCCTGTGTATTATGTACAAATTCCATACATAAATTTACTTGCCAAAGATCCTATATTTCCAGTAAAATTATTTCATAAACAAACTATGCAAATTGCACTTGACACTGACAGTTCCTTTTCACTCAAATCATCTGCAATTTTCCTTTGTTTCTTCTACCTTCTACTACTAAGTTATTCATTCTTCTTCCAATATATTCTTCATCTCTCTTCAAGACATATTCAAACTAATGTAATCGTTTCTCTTGTAACTTTCTAGAAACATCTATCACTCGAACCATTTCTTTTATCTTTTAATGCCTTATCCTGACTTTCCATGTTTTTTCCAACATCTATCTCAACATCCTCATCTCTGCCACATTCATTTTCTTTTCATTGACACTGACATCTTCTGCCAGTTAGAATTTTCTTAATATAAATATAAACTTTCGTCACACACACACACACACACCACAAACACACACACATACATACATACAGACATCATCGTAAAAATGGTAAAATTGTTTTATATGGACCTTAAAACGTGCTTACTTAAAACTCATCATTGATTTTTTTGACCATAGACAATACCTTCCTCACCTAAAGGTGACGGAGGATAAAAATATAATGAAAATTAACTGAAAAACTTGAAAATACGCTGCGCAAAATAATAGATATGTTTAATGAATACATATCATTTATCTATAATGCCCTGGTAATAAATATTCAACTTCTGGAATATTAACAATTATAAAAAATCTGATGTGGCCAGCACAATACCTTCCGTCAATCCTGTGTATTATGTATAAATTCCATACATATTTTTTCTTGCAAAAGATTCTAAATTTCCAGTAAAATTATTTTATAAACAAACTATTCAAATTGCACTTGACACTGATATCTTCTTCTTAAGCTTTCCCCATTCGTTAGGGGTCGCTATTTTTTATTTTCTGCTTCTACTCACTTCTGTTTTACGTGTCGTTCTCATTCAGTTCCTTTTCTCTCAAGTCTTCCGCAATACGATATGTTAATAATACATATATCATTAAGAAATGCCACTAATACCTCAATGAATTTGAAGAATAGTAGGACAAAATTTCTCATAGAACGAAAGAAGAGATACAACTTCAATTTATTGTGAGTACAAGAAATGTTAAATTCGTTACTTATAGGGCGCGAGAAGTCATATAACTTGGCCTTGGCAAGCAGACATGAGGATACGTGTCAGCATGACTGCTAGTTGTTATTTACATAGATGTCACAATTGTCATATGTCATAATTTTTCATTCAAAATTTAAAAATATTCTGATGTTTATTTGTCATCCATAGTATGAAATATACTTGTCGACGAAAATAATCCACATGGATTTGGAAAATCATGTTTTGATTGAAAACTTATGATACTTGACACCTATGTACATTACTAGCTGTCATTCTGACACGGGCCCTCATATTTGCTTGCCAAGGCCTACAAAGTCACAAACTGCTCACGCCCTATCCAACATAAAATTAAAATGGCGATAGGTATTGTGTTGGCCACAACATATTTTTTTTATTGATTCGGATGTAGAAATTTACAACATCTATTTGAAACTTTTTATCCAAAATAATTAGAGGAGCAATGCGGATGGATAAACTGATTTCCCATGTTAAACGCCTATGTTTCACTTTCCGTGAAACACCCTGTACATATGTCGTTAAATTATAGGGAAGACTACAGTAAAATTTTTGAAAGATGTCCGATTAAGGTTATCTACGAATTGTATGAATTCAGATTTTTGCTCCGCCCATTCTGACAAATTCAGTAGTGTCGTTTGCTTAGTTTTTATGAGGGTACATAAGATACTACTGTTATTTTATTATTATAAAATTATACGTTACAATAACAGCATTCAAAATTCAAAAATAAATCAACTGGTAAATTTATTAGCAAATGTAAAACCAAATATGTGAAAAATAAGATACTGACACAATGTCAGTGTCAGTGACTCTGACACAAAATAACATTATTCGTGCGGCTATGAATTAAGGTAATGTATCTGAATTAATAAATAAACTTACGTTACAGCGAAATTATTATCAACCACGACCATCGTTTTAAAGTGGAATATCCTAACTTAGTCGAAACAATATGAATTTTTGAAAGACAAGCGTGTTATATCCATCTTTATCGCACATGCTTATAGCCTTTGCAAAGGAAAGAGATAAATGTATGCCAATTTGTTAATTCGTTCATGATACAAATGACCTTGATCGGACATCTTTCAAAAATTTTACTGTATGTTCAGATTGTGTGCATGCACCTATTTTATTGCACTGCACTGTATGTTTAAGTAATATTGAATGATCTAAGGATGGCAGTGTGTTCTGTTTCTGAATTCCTGGAGAAATGTTAACAATGATGTACTAAGTATAGTCAAGGCCATTTGTTCGAAGAAAGAATAAACAATATTTTATATAGCGGTAGTATAGCAACATTATGTATTAGAAAGAGATAGATTAATTGACGTATGTCTACGTGGTTTATGCTATATGATAGATATACGTTCCATATTCACATTGCTCTCTAAGACACTAAAATTAATAGGAACGTATGTCGATGAGTTGCTGGTATGCAATTATCTATTGAACTGCCCTCTACGTTAAAGCAAATCCAGTGACGGAGTTTGTTTTTTGAATTTGACGCACGATTTGACGTTTAATCAAAATCAACGAATAAGTTTCTAATTTTGTTCCGCAATTTTATTGAACATAATCATGGGGAAGCTAGTCAATTTGTGCATAATGAACACGAATATTTTCAACGGGATTTTGAATGATTAAAATGTATCCACAAATATTATACCTGTTGCACGCCTATGTGTATGGAATGTAGTGAAGTTATTTGCAAGTAATATTATACCAGATTGTTTGAAAATGACCTTGAATTGTCATCTTTCGTGAACCAAACTATACCTATAAATTTGACATCAAAATTAGGGATGCCAGATGCACTCATTCTCGAGCTTTGGCATGACACTATTTAGAGTCAATTGTTGAGCCGGTTTATTATATTTTCGGCAGGGCATCGAACCCGAACCTAAACCGAACCAAAACCGGAACCAAACCGTAACAATTTAGCGAACACAAACCCTGAACCGAATCTCAAATATATTTTTCAATTGAACCCGAGTCGGAACCGAACCGAGTATTAAAATTCGGGTCAGGGTTCAGCTCCGGTTCAGGTTCGAGTTCGAAACGTACGCGTAATCGTAACACAGCCGATAATCGAAACCTGTGTTGTCTGTTTGTGAAAATTGTGTTCGTGTTCTTGTCTTGCGTAAATTCCAGCTCGCATTTTAAATTATTTCTATATAAAGATTGTTATTCCAAAAACATTAATTCAGTTTTCATTAGGTCGAACCGAACCTGAAGCCAATACCTGAACACGGAACAAAACCGCAAATATTATTAATGTTTGAACCAGAACCGCACCCGAACCCATCTCTTAAAAAATAAATTAACCTGAACCGAACCCAGTTTTTGGCGGGTTCGATGCCCTGATTTTCGGGTCTAATCGACCCAAACCTCGAAGCCTCTCCGAATGCTTCCCTAGTAATATGACTCTGGCAATATTAATAATATCATTTACGATTGTCCCTTAAAATAACAAGGGGAATCATCGTCCGTGAAGTTCTTAACCTACGTCATCTTTATTCGTCATCAATGTAAATTCCTGACCTACAACAAGCAGCTTTCTTGTAAACACCCCTTGAAGTACTAACATGCTATTCCAGTGGTTTCGAAAGTGTGTTTTGCGGAACCTAAGGATTCCGTAGAGCTTGCATATTTTCTATAGCGACCCCTAACAAATAGAAAAAGCTAAAGCAGTAAAAGAAGAAGATGCCAGAGTTAACTACAATTTGCATAGTTTGTTTATGAAATAATTTTATTGGAAATTTAGAATCTTTTGCAAGAAAATTTATGTTTGTAACTTATACATAATACACAGGATTGACGGAAGGTCAGCCACATCAAATTATTTAATTATCCAATAAGTAATAAGTCGTTGATGTTGGTTAAAAATTTATGTCCAGTGTCTAATATAACTAAACATCCAGAAGAACAACTTATTAGATTTTGGTTATAATTGGTGAACCGGAACTAGCCTCATTTGAATATTTAACTGTTAAATTTGATTTATTGACATTTAACGTTATTATAACTTAAAAAATATATTATTCTCTATACGATGTGATTACATTTTATACTTCATATTCAATAGATATAGAGTTAAAGAATTTTGAAGAAATTAAATTATATAGATCAGCCAGCTATGCTAAACATGGAAACTACTAATATATTCACATAATTCAAATTGACAGATGTCAGTATAAATAAAAAGTAAATTAATGTGGCAGAAATAAGGATGTTGAAGTAGATGTTGGGGAAGACACGGAAAGATAGGTAAGGAAATAACTCTAGCGTTACAAGTTTCTAGAAAGATACAAGCGAGATGATTACATTGGTTTGAAAATGTCATGAGGAGAAATGAAGAATATACATATTGGATGAAGAATGATTAGCTTAGTAATAGAAAGGTTTAAGAAACAAAAGAAGATCAAAGATAAGATGGAAGGACTGTATTGCGGAAGGCTTGAGAGAAAAGGAACTGAATGAGAACGACACGTAAAACAGAAATGAGTGGAAGAAGAAAATAAAAAATAGTGACCCGTAACGAATGGGGAAAGCTAAAGAAGAAGGAGATGTTAGTGTCAAGTGCAATTTGCATAGTTTGTTTACGAAATAATTTTACTGGAAATTTAGAATCTTTTGCAAGAAAATTTATTTATGGAATTTATACATATTACACAGGATTGACGGAAGGTATTGTGCTAGCCACATCAGATTTTTGATGAAATAGATCAGTCCATAAAATTAATAGAAAGTGACTAGTGTCTTTTTAGAAATAATCAATTCAATTTACAAACAATAGCTTTTGAATCTGCCTCTTCTTAAAATATTCATCGAAATCATTGTCAGTTAAGACCACCAATGCAGCCCCTAGAATATTAACGTTCTATTAATCTGGAAATGTTAATTATATCAGTTGCAATTTTCTTTTAAATGAATAAATAATTGTGTCCTCGAGACTGATGTTTCTAATGTAAAAATATAGTCATGCCAACCATGACCTACGATCAGCAACCTTCATAAACAGCAATTCTAATAATATCGTCCACGGTGGAATCATCGTCACTCGGCAATGCAAACTAACCTCACACAACTCAATAAACCCTACGTAATATCCCCTTTCGTATTACAGTTCTAGTGCTCCAATCTACGTCATCGCCATTCGTCAACATAAACCAAAATCTACGACAAGAAGTCCTTGAAGTAATATTGACCTGTAATTGCTTTGTCAGTATACTAATAAAAACATGAAAAGAATATCATAATTTTATTGTAAAAACAAACTCCAAAAATCTGATGTAGCCAACACAATACCTCCCGTTTAATTTAATTTTTATTCATGTAAATACTTAAAATTAAATTAAATTTAAATACCAGGTTCGATTTATTTATATACTTACCTACTCGTATATTCATTGCTGGCGTGGAGAGTGCACCATAAGGGACAATTTTGTGCCATTTCAAATTCTAAAATATTTGGCGCCGGGCGGAATCAAATCCGTTCCCAAGATTCGCGTGAAGTGACGCCTGGAAACTGTATTAAGTTCCTCTCCATATAATTATTGTTCTATTTACTATTTTCTTTCTATTTCAGACGCACACACACACACACACACACACACATACACACACATATAGACATCATCGTAAAAATAGTAAATTCGTATTCTAGGGACCCCAAAACGTGTTTATTCATTAGAAACTCACTATCGATTTTTTTGACCAAAGACAATACTTTCCTTACCATAAAGGTGACGGAAGGTAAAAATCCCCTACTAGATACCATTTCTATAATGCCAATGTATTTTTGTTCTATTTCATCATTAAATATTTGTTATCCATAACAACCGTAATAATCGTAATATTTAACGACTCAAATTTCAGCCGTAATAAGTATAACGGCTCGTTAAATAAAAATATTTTCTTTTCTTGAAATTCGGTGCATATAATTTTGACATTGTCATGTCAAGTGTCCATATTAATTTATTATAATTGTTATAAGATATGTTTAATTGTAATATTATATCAAAATATATTATTAAATTACATAAATACAAGTATTGGAAAATATCATCTTTATTTTCGATATCATTATCATCTGCTTCTTCAATATTATTAACATCATCTTGACTATTTACATTTTACAGCATTGAATCTTTTATTGCTGTCATTTCAAACCAATATCAAATAAATATTCTAAACATTATTTTGATAATTGATACTTCGAAATGCTGAGCAATACTAATAAGAATATTTATACACAAATTTTGAGTAAATAAAATTGTAAATATAATAACAGCCTTTTCAGCTTCAGTATAATGTACAATGAAAACGATTGCTGTTACTACGTTTTAAAATTCAGCAATTTACGCACACGCACACGTACACCACGTGTCATCATCATTCATTCGCGTCCAGTTCATTCATGACGATGACTAAATCCCACCCCTAACATTCCCGCGTACGAGTACAACCCTTTTACAAATCATCAATTCATTACAAATGAGTGTACAATAATATAATCATTTTCACTTACGCTTGAATAAAGAATAAATTATTAAAATTAAATCGGTTTGTAATGACTTTTTTATTGTTTCTCTGTTTACAAAGTGAAGAAATTGAAAATACAAGCACTGGTTAAGCAGTTTGTACCCGTAAATTTATTAAATAAATACGAAGATTTTTTTTGTAAAATTCAGCAGAATTTGAACCCAGGACCTTCTTATTGTTGGTAGGATGTCCAAAAATATCCCGATATCCGGATAATTGAAAGTTGAACTATTCGTATCTCGGATCCAAATCTCAGTATCGGATTTTGGATCCGGATCTGAGTATCGGATTTTGGATCCGGATCTGATTACCGGATTTTGGATCCAAATCTGAGTATCGGATTTTGAATCCGGATCCTAATATCGAATCATGGAAATGGATTTGAGTATCGGATCTTAGATTCGAATATGAGTATGCGTATCGGATTTTGGATATGGAATTTCAGTATCCGAATCGGTTCTCGGATTCGAATATTCTCAGTATTGAACCTTACATTCAAATATTAGCATCGGGTCTCATCAAAACCAAATAAATTTGATGATGGGGGTCTCCTGGCCGTGTGCCTAAGTGTCTGGTCGCGTATCTGGGGACCCGGGTTCGATCCCGACCGACGCCAAAATTTTAATGACACTAAATTGACCCCTGTGGTGCACTATCCACGCCAGCATTGAGTGCCCGTGAGGTGACGCCTGGTAAGCGCCCACACGGTACAAATATTTCATCATTACCGATATCTGTGTACAAAGCAGATTGGTACACCCAGCAATGGGTAATATGCCGTGATAATATATATTTTTATTATCTTACCTATATTTTTACATATTTACTTATGCTGGAAACTGTATTAAGTTCCTTTCCATATAATTATTGTTCCATTCACAATTTTCTTTATAAAACGTTAACGTATTATTTGAAATGATTAGTTCGTTGACAGTGACATATATCTGTCAGTTACAAACATTTGAGATCTGAATTGTGTAACCATGTGTATGAGTTGTGTTTAAAACGTAGGCTCCGGGATTAAAATTATAGTTTTGTAAATTTATTCATAAAATATATAGAAAAAGTATTAATGCAAACGAGTAGAAAATTTAATAATCTTTAATTTTTATATAACATAAATATCGAAAAAATAACATTTAAAGGTATTTTTGGAAGAAAAACTATTTTCAGCTTCAAGTAAAATGCTATGTTCGGTTATCCGATTTACACAAAATCTAATGGTTTCTTTCCATATTAGAATAAGGTAAGAAATATTTGGTTTCAAAATTTCCGAATAATAGTATTTGAATTAGAGCGCCCAGAGATCCACACTCACACACATGCGCGCGCACACACACACACACACACACATACATACTTACAGACATCATCGTGAAAATGTTAAAATCAGATTCTAGGCACCTTAAAACGTGGTCATTTACCAAAATCTCGGTATGCGATTTTTGATATATTATTATTATTTTATTTATAATCCACTATGCATTTTTGTTTGATGTAGTTAATTAATAGTTGGCATATTTCTGATGTTTAAATTTAATTATTAATCGTGGATAAAATGTTTTTATTCACTTGTACCATACATAAATATTATCTATTATTTTTAAATAATATATAGTCGTACATTATACTTTTGTTTCATGGCATGTTATGACATTCACACCTCACTGCTAACACAAAATGATTGAATTATTGTTAATAACTTACTGTATGCCGTCCTATCACTCACTTGAAACCAAAGAAACAACCGTCACTTCAGTGATTGGTTACGCTAAACTTATTGAGAAAGATAATCAGATAGGCCCTGGAAAACAGAAATTTGCACTTACAATTTTAAATGGCATACAATTAATCTCCGTGGTACACTCTCCACGCCAGCAATGAGGGCTCGAGAGGTGACGCTTGGTTAACGCCCGCACGGTACTAATATGGTATCATTACTGAAGTGTACAAAGCAGATTGGCACACCCAGCAATGGGTGATATGCCGTGATGATATATTATTATTTGTGTTGAAATCATTTTACATTTTCTAATTTATTTTTTTCTTGAAAGAATAGGTGAAATTAAATATGTAGGTGTAGGTATGTTTTACACTTTACAAGTCTTTAGAATCAGAGATATGATTTTTAAAAGTTGCCTTTAATTTCAAATATTTGGACGCTGACGTCACGGCTATACGTCACGGCTTGTCGGATGCGGCAGCAGCTCTCTACCGGTTGTGTTCGGAACTATGATTGTTTGAGTTATCACTTGTCAGTTTGATTTTGTGATAGCAACATATTGTTGACGAAAAATATATTTGATACAACTTTTGGTATTTATTTTAATAAATTTACATACCTTCACTCTTAACTCTGCTATCACCTGTCACAATTTTAGGTTAGTTTGTTTACAACAGCAAACGGAAACTGCGTGGACCGTTGTGTGTATGTGTGCGAGAAATGTCTTTGTGTGAGTAACAAGCCGTGTCGTCACGAATTTTACACCCGCGAAAGTTTATTAGCAAATTTATGAATGAAAAGTCGCATATTTCATGTTATTTTATATTACTATATTTATTAAATGAAACGGATTTCACGATTTTATAAAAAAAACAACGATTTGATGACCCCATTTGACATCTTGAACCGTTTTTAGTTTCTTGTACGTAAGTAAAGGAAGTATTGTAATCGCGAAAAATTTCGGTTTTCAGATTTCAACGGAAATATCCATTTTGATCATCCCTGAATCCATTTTGACTAATTTCGTCGTGACGTCTGTACGTACGTACGTCCGTACGTACGTATCTCGCATAACTCAAAAACGGTAAGCCGTAGAAAGTTGAAATTTTGTATTTATGACTGCTATAACATCTAGTTGTGCACCTCCCTTTCTGGTTATTACACAATTTCCAGAAGTGGCACTTTACATGAAGCCTATAATAGATTTTTATAAAAAACTTTTAAAATATAATCCAAATCTTTTCAAATTTGGTATACAGGACTTTTATGTCAATCGAAATAACATACTAGATTTTGGTTAAAATAGGCTAACCGGAAGTGGTACATTACTTGAAGTTGTTAACAGTTTTTCTTGAATAAAATGATTTTATTTTGATTTTAGAAATACATGCTTCAAATAAAAGTTTTAGAGAATTACTTTCTCCGTCTAGCACATCAAGTATTAATAAATTAGCCCTTTGTATAAGCGAGATATGTAAATTTAAAAATTATATACTTTTTTGTTTTTGTAATAAAGATTGCTATGAATTAGGACAAAAACATAAAAAAAATTTTCATATCAAATTACGTTAAATACGTGCAATTTTATGATTCATACAATAACAAATATTATATTTTTATTGTGAAATTAGTCATATTCATTGTTGTAATCAAATATTTCTTTGTTGTAATCAAAACTCTCTTTAAAAAGAACCGGGTTAGATTAATGTTAATTTAAGAATGATAATAGTAAATGAATTATTTTTTGTTCTATATCAAAATATTTCTCGGGCTTGGCTTAAGCCTGTCAATATTTTGTAATTTAATTATTAAAAAAATATGTATAGTTTAATAATCGTGCAAGGAAGTCATGTGGTGTCCACATCAGAGTTTTGTTAACCTGTTATTAAGACTTTAACTATAAACTGTGCAAATATTCGAGGTTCTTCCAATTCATTGATGGGATCGTATTATAGGGACCCTAAAACATGCTTATTCACTAAAAACTCAACATTGAAATTTTTACTAAAGACAATACCTTCCTTATCTAGAGGTGACTGAAGGTAAACACGCTAAAAAATATTTGTAGCGTGAACCTCATATACAAATAATAAAAAGTAGGTAATCTTAGTTGTGAGGAACAAAATCAAAGTAGGCTCCTCCTCCTCGATTCATGGCATGCTGAGATTTCTTTATTCTTTCATCTTGATGTTCGGGTGTTTCTTTAGGTGTTTAGTCAATAAAGACGTGACGCGCATGAGAATAACATGTGAGAATCATAAGGAATCCCCTTGATTCTCGTTTTCGTTTGGCTAACGACTGTGGTTACGATTGTTTACGGCTTGTAAAAATAAAACTGATGCAAGCTTTTTCTTCTCATTTTATCATTCAATTTAGATGCTAGTGTTAGTGTAATATTTTCGTTTCAATTTTCCTTTTACAAAACGAGTGAAACTGGCGTAAAGATAGAAAACAAACTTTTGAACTAAATAAAAATAAAAAGTAGAACTACTTTTAATTTGGGTCCCACTTTTTTATTATAAATATCGACCAGGAGGTTTGATACTTTAAAAAGAATATTAAGTTTTCTGTTTTAATTTATTAGTTTTTAATTTTGAGTAATTGTGCGACTTTTTTCTGTAATTCTTTGGCAGAATTCTTTTTCTTTTTTAAATTTTAATGAGTAATGAGGTCCACCACTATTTTTACCTCCCGCTTCCCTTGGATCGTGCTAAAAATCGCATAGATTTTGGTAAATGACCACGTTTTAAGGTCCCTAGAATCCATTTTTAACATTTTCACGATGATGTCTGTGTGTATGTATGTATGTATGTATGTATGTATGTATGTATGTATGTACGTATGTATGTATGTATGTATGTATGTATGTATGTATGTATGTATGTATGTATGTATGTATGTATGTATGTATGTATGTGTGTGTGTGGATCCTTTTTACGCTCTAACTCAAATACTAACATCCAGACAGTTTTGAAACCATGTATTTCTACCTTATTCTAATATGGAAATAAGTTATTAGATTTTGGTGGCAATCGGATAACCGGAAATGGCAGTTTACTTGAAGCTCAAGATAGTTTTTCTTCAAAAATGAATGAAAGAATAAGGGAAATAACTCTAGTGTTGGGCGTTTCTAGAAAGATATAAGAAAGACGATTACATTGGTTTGAACATGTCATGAGGAGAGATGAGTATATTGGAAGAATGAATAGCTTATAACAGTAGGTGGAAGAAACATAGGAAGACCAAATATAAAATGAAAAGAGAGAAAAGGAACTGAATGAGGACGACACACAAAACAAAAATTAGTGGAAGAAAATAAAAAATAGCGACTCCCTAACGAATGGAAAAAACTAAAGAAGAAGATGTTAGTGTCAAGTGCAATTCACATAGTTTGTTTATGTAATAACTTTACTGGAAATATAGGATCTTTTGCAAAAAAATTATGTATAGGGCGCGTGCAGTGACATGACTTTGCTGCCTTTGGCAAGCAGATATGGGGACCTGTATCAAAATGACAGCAATTAATTATGTCCATAACTGACAAGTGTCATAATTTTTCATTCAAAATTTCATGATTTTCTTATTTCATGTGATTTGTTTGTTATCAGGAGTAAGGAATTCAGTTGCCGAGAAAGGGAATCATAAAATACCAAAAATTTAGAATCTTTTGCAATAAAATTTATGTATGGAATTTATACATTATATACAGGTTGACGGAAGGATTTGTGCTGGCCACAACAGATTTTTTATACTTAAAGTTAATTCTTCTATTTATTTTCTCTATATCTTATTATTTTCTTGTCGTTGGATAGACAGTCTGTCCCTGTTCTCCGTCCATCTTGTATCTATCGTGTAGATAGCGTCTCGTATCGCTATCTGCAATGTGAGTCAAGGTCTCTCTGACTGCCGATAACACACTGAAATTGTTTTCATTCTTCTTATCATTCAATACAACCAACCAGTGTACCAATACAACGAAAAGAAATGTCAGCGCTTCTGTCATTGCTGAATAAAAAGATAGTGAAGAGTGAAGTTCATGGCTTAGGATTAGACATAGATAAATAAATACAAACGCAAGAGGCGAAAGGCAATGGAATTCATTACCCTTATACCGTGAGTATTTTTTAAAATGAAACATAGGGGACAATTTTGACATTTGTCTACTCTGTCAGTGTCAAAAACCCAATTTGAAATACAATGGTTTATACTGTGGAAGAGAAGGTGCAGATTATTATGTGGTATTATTCGAATTTTAATCCAAGTTTAAGTGTCGGACTTGTTCCGCGCTTTATTTCCTGACAGGCCTACACCAAGTGCAGCAACAATTTTAAAAATAGTGACTACCTTTAGAGGAAATGGTTGCGTCCAGCCTGCACATAACAGTAGGAATAGATACTGTAATATATTAACTGTGCAGAAAAAACATGAAGTTCTGACATATACAAATACAAAATAAGAAGAGATTAACGTTAAGAGAGATTGGGTAAGCTACTGCTGTAAGCAAAGCTACTGTACACAGACTATTTAAAAAGAAGCATTACAGATCATACCATTTCCAAAATCACCAGGAGTTAGTTATTGACGACACGAGACGAAAAATAAATTTTTGTGAAAGAATGATTGAAAACGTTAATAACAATTCAGATTTGCTGCAAAATATATTTTTACGAACGAAGCAACTTTTTATTTACATGGCGAGGTAAATTCACAAAATTGTCGGTATTGGACCAAGGAAAATCTACATTTGTATCGTAGTACGACGACTCAACGATCCGAGAAAGTTAACGTTTGGGCTGGCATAATAGGAACCCACATTATTGGGCCATTTTTTATTAACGGGAATATTACTGCTCAATATTTAAATATAATACTTCTGTCAAATTCATCCCCTATGTTTAATTTTAAATGAGAAGCAAATACATTGCTGTCAATCAAATGTCAAGTCGTAACCATGGATATGACAAATCTCATGTTTCATGTTAAAAAAATACTCACGGTATATATTTACAATTTTTAATCGTCGTATAATGGATTACTTTAGTGCCGATTTCTGAACTTTTAATGTCGATTCTTGTGCACTTTAGTGACGATTTCAAATAAAGGTTATTATTAACAAGAATATGTGTACTTTAATGTACCATCATAGCATTTCAATATATTTTTTGTGTATTTTACAGATAATTATAAATAATACACTAAAAAAACTTGTAAAAAACTGTAAAATTCCTTTTGAAATGATGTACACGTTTTAAATACCGCACCTGTCGAAAGATTTTTAACTTCTTCAATTAACTACAAATTCTTCGACTAAATACTTGGGTTCATAAAAAATAAATAAGTATATAATCTAATTATATGTTAAACACATGTATGTAGCTACATTAAAGTTTAACCCTGGTACCCGCATGTCTAAAGGTCTCTACTAAACATACAACTTCCCACCAAAACGAGAAATAATTAGTCATTTTGTAATTTTGATGAGACCGTTTTGCTTATATGAGGAACATGGGGATGGAATTATTACACCTGTTTAATGGTAATTTTATGGAGAATAACTCGCAAAAACAATTATGTTATACTGGCATATAAGGAAGTAATAAGTATTAGATTACTTTAGGTAGGTATTTGAATTATTACTAGGCAAGTTCAAAATTCAGGTATTTACAGTAAAAAATTAATGTCCGATCAAGGTCATTTATATCATGAATGAATTAACAAATTTGCATACATTTATCTCTCTCCTTTGCAAAGGCTATAAGCGTGTGCGATAAGGAAGGATATAACACGCTTGTCTTTCAAAAATTCATATTGTTTCGACTAAGTTAGGACATTCCACTTTGAAACGATGATCATTGTTGATACTTTCGCTGTAACGTAAGTTTATTTATTAATTCAGATACATTACATTTTTCACATATTTGGTTTTACATTTGCTAATAAACATACCAGTTGACTTATTTTTGAACTTTGAATGCTTTTATTGTAATACATATTTTTATAATAATAAAATAAGCGTAGTATCTTTGAATATATAATACATATAAGAATGGCAACGCATATGGCCTAGCAACATAATATATCTGTCTCTTTTTATTCACAAAATTATTATAGATAGCTAGTGACTCCTACCATAAAACTATGAACTACGGTAAATCGTGCTGACAGCATTGCCAGATACTATTTGTTAGAGGTATTCAATAATCAATAATTCAAAAATATTGTTTCATAATAACCAGATAATATATTTTGAATCTTCAATGTACATGTATACTTGTTTTACAGTACCAAACTTAAAAACCTTTATAAAATCAACTTGCTGTTCTAGCTACGTAGCAATACTGTGCAACATCCACCTATTATGTATTTTTTGAACTAACTCAGAAATAATTCGTATAGGGAGGGATAGATGGCACCTTCTCTCGAAATATTTAATCTAAATACATTACGTTGCCATTCTTATATGTATTATATATTCAAAGGTAGTATCTTATGTACCCTCATAAAAACTAAGCAAACGACACTACTGAATTTGTCAGAATGGGCGGAGCAAAAATCTGAATTCATACAATTCGTAGATAACCTTGATCAGACATCTTTTAAAAATAGTACCTACGAGAAATAGGTATTTCTTAGGTATTACCATCTTTAAAATGTGGGTTATTTGCAAAATCTGTTGTGGGTCTTCATGACCCCGTCGATGTTTTAAGTGTTAAGTGTCATTAAAAATATATAACAATCCCATTTATTGTGCCAGTATCTTCCGGCATTTCTTATATATTATACCAAAACTTAGCATGTGAATTGCACTTAATACTGACATCTTTTAATATTTTTTTCTTAATATAGTAGTTGTTTCCATGGTTAGCATCACAGCTGGCTGCTTCATGATATTTAATTTCTTTATAATTTTTTAACTCTATATCCATTTAATATGAAGTATAAAATGCAATCAAATCATATACAGAATAAAATATTTTTTAATATTTATAATAATATTAAATGTGAAAAAATCTGATATGGCCAGCACATTACCTTCCGTCGACCTGTGTATTATGTACAAATTCCATAGTTTGCGAGCAGTCTATGACTAAGCTGACAGCATCAGACTGACAGCTATTAATTATGTTCGTAACTGATAAATTTTTCATTTAAAATTTCATTTTTTGGTATTATATGATTCCTTTTCTCAAAAACTGAATTTCACACTCTTGATAACAAATAAACCATATGAAATAAGAAAATCTTGAAATTTTGCATGAAAAATTATATTTGTCAATTATGCACATAATTAATAGCTGTCATTTGGACACGGGCCCCCATATCTGCTTGTCAAAGTCAAGAAAGTCACCTGACTGCTCGCACCCTATTGAATTTAACATATCCTTTTACCTACACCCTACACCAAAAATTCTACTTATGCCTATTCTTTATATTTAGATTTTTTAAATTTAAATTCATTCTATGAAGAAACTTTATCCTACTGTTCTAATTTTTCGAGATGTTTCCAATTTACTGTCGGGATTGACAATATTTATGAAGGATATATGTAATATAACTATAATTTTAAATATTTAACTATTAACCAAAGTCAGCAAAATCACATGACTGCTCGCGCCCTATATATAAATTTTCTTGCAAAATATTCTATATTCCCAGTAAAATTATTTCATAAACAAAATATGCACTTGACACTGACATCTTATTCTTTTTTAGCTTTTCCCATTCGTTAGGGGTAACTATTTTTTCTTCTTCCACTCATTTCTGTTTTGCGTGTCGTCCTCACTCAGTTCCTTTTCTCTCAAGTCTTCCACAATACAATCGTTCCATCTTATGTTTGGTCTTCCTCTGTTTCTTTTACCTTCTACTACTAAGCTATTTATTCTTCTTTAAATATATTTTTCATCTCTCCTCATGACATGTTCAAACCAATGTAATCGTCTCTCTTGAATCTATCTAGAATCTTTTATCACTCGGTTGACCAATTATAACCAAAATCTAATCAAGTCTGCATATGGATGTAATGAAGAGGAATACGTAAAAATTGTAATTTTTAGAATTCTAGTATTGGAGGTATCGCGGCCGAAACTATAGTCACACACACATGAACACACATACCCATATACAAACATCATCGTAAAAATAGTAAAATCGTATTGTAGGGACCTTAAAACGTGCTTGTTCATTGAAAACTCACCACCGATTTTTTTGACCAAAGACAATAGGTACCTTCCTTACCTGGGGTATTTAACAGCGTTTTATCAAGAAAAAAATGAGGGTACTTCCGGTTGACCAATTATAACCAAAATCTTATCACGTCTGCATATGGATGTAAGAAAGAGGATTTTTTGGAATTGTAGTATTGAAGTTATCGCGGCCGCCACGATCGTCATACACATACACACACACACACACATACATACACACAGACATACACATACATCATCGTAAAAATGGTACATTTATTTTCTAATCCTGTGTATAATGTATAAATTCCATAATTTTTCTTGCAAAAGATTCCAGTAAAATTATTTCATAAACAAACTATTTAAATTGCACTTGATACTGACATCTTCCTCTTTAGCTTTTCCCATTCGTTAGGGGTCGCTATTTTTGCGTGTCGTTCTCATTCGGTTCTTTTTCTTTCAAGTCTTCTGCCATACAGTCCTTCCATCTTATCTTTGGTCTTCCTCTGCTTCTTCAACCTCCCATTACTAAACTATTCATTCTTGTTCAAATATAATTCTTCATTTCTCCTCATGACATGTTCAAACCAATGTAATCGTCTTTCTTGTATCTTTCTAGAAAATTGTAACACTAGAGTTATTTTATTACCGTATCTTTCTGTGTTCTCCAACATCTACTTCAACATCCTCATCTCTGCCATATTAATTTACTTTTTACTCATACTGACATCTGTCAATTTGAATTTTATGAATATATTAGCAGATTCCATGTTTAGCATAGCTGGCTGAATTATAAAATTTAATTTCTTTAAAATTCTTTAACTCTATCTATTGAATATGAAGTATAAAATGTAATCAAATCGTATAGAGAATAATATATTCTTTAAATTATAAATAATATTAAATGTCAATAAATCAAATTTAACTGTTAAATCTTCAAATGAGGCTACTTCCGGTTGACCAATTATAACCAAAATCTAATCACTTGTTCTTCTGGATGTAAACTTGAGGAATACGAAAAAATTATAATTTTTGGAATCGTGGTATTGAAGTTATGGGATCCGGAACTTTTGTCACACACACACACAGACACACACACACATACATACATACATACATACATACATACATACATACATACATACATACATACATACATACATACATACAGACATCATCGTAAAAATGGTAAAATCGTATTATAGGGACCCTAAAACATGCTTATTCAGTAAAAACTCATCATTGATTTTTTTGACCAAAGACAATACCTTCCTTACCTATAGGTGACGGAAGGTAAAAATGAAAAACCTTGGAACCCTGAACAATTCAATATTATTGAAAAATATTATCGCACAATAGTGTAAGGACTGTTTAATGTTTTGGGTTCGAATCTCGGGTAAGGCCCTCATCAATCATCTCATTTTTATGACATCATAGCCTGCATATGACCAAAACAGTTGCATAGCTGTCCATAAATAAAAATAAAAAATTGTGCTAATTCTTTTATGCGAACTGTATTTCGCTTAGTAAGCGATTTACTAACAATTCGCCACTGTCTATAATTACTCATTTTACACATAAACAAAAACATTCTCTTGAAAACATTCACGCATCGAAGCGAAAAAACTCAGTGTACTGCGATCCAAAAATAAACCAGACAAAAAACAAAACGCCCGCGAATAAATAAATGCACATCGCCTTAAATCAGCGTCCTGCAGGCGGCTCAGATGCAGTGAGAAGACAGAAGAGAATCAGTGTTACTCGGAACGCAAAAACATTCAGCAACCGGCCATGGGATGTATTATCCGTCCAAAAAATATCGGTCCAGACTAACCGCCAGCCCAATCTTCTACAGGCCAGACGATGAGGAACAAATTTGGGAGACAGAGAGAGGGATAGAGTGAGAGAAAGAGTTAAGATTCGCCTAAGAACGCCCCAACGTCTGAGAGTAGAGACGATACAAGTATGACTAGTTCAGACTGCGATGCCTAAATCTAGTAGTTGTGGAATAGGAATTTTGTATTTGTAATATTGTTTTTCAATTTTTTTTTAAAGCTCAATTACAAGGGTAAGAAGAATACGTTATTTATTTATAATATAAAAGTATAATTTTCTATTTAACAGTGGGTAGTAGTATTTGTTTGATAGGGCCCCGTATTATCATCAATTAAAAAAAATCCAGGCCAGCACAATACCTTCCGTCAATCCTGTGTATTATGTATAAATTCCATACATAAATTTTCTTGCAAAAGATTATAAATTTTTGGTATTATGTGATTCCCTTTCTCGGCAACTGAATTCCATACTGCTGATAACAAACAAACCACATGAAATAAGAAAATTATGAAATTTTGAATGAAAAATTATAACAGTTGTCAGTTATGGACATAATTAATTGCTGTCACTTTGACACGGGTCCCCATATCTGTTTGCCAAAGTCAGCAAAGTCATGTCACTGCACGCGCCCTATACATAATTTTTTTTGCAAAAGATCCTATATTTCCAGTAAAGTTATTTCAGAAACAAACTATGCAAATTGCACTTGACACTGACTTCTTCTTCTTTAGTTTTTCCCATTCGCTAGGGGGTCGCTATTTTTTATTTTCTTCTTCCACTCATTTTTGTTTTGCGTGTCGTCCTCATTCAGTTCCTTTTCTCTCAAGTCTTCTGCAATACAGTCTTTTCATCTTATATTTGGTCTTCCTATGTTTCTTCCACCTTCTATTAATATATTCATCTCTCCTCATAACATGTTCAAACCAATGTAATCGTCTCTCTTATATCTAGAAACTTCTAACACTAGCGTTACTTCCATTATTCTTTCATTCAATTACTTGCTTTTTATTGATACTGACATCTGTCAATTTGAATTACCTGAATATATTAGCAGTTTCCATGGTTAAGTTAGCATAGCTGGCTGAATTATGAAATTTATATGATTTTTTTTATCTTTATTATTCTTTAACTCTATATCTGTTGAATATGAAATATAAAATTCAATCAAATCGTATAGACAATAATATATTCTTTAAGTTATAATAACATTTAACTGAGTTTTTCAAGAAAAACTGGTAAAATCTTCAAATGAGGGTACTTCCGGTTGACCAATTATAACCAAAATCTAATCAAATCTGCATATGGTTGTAAGGAAGGGGAATACGCAAGAATTGTAATTTTTGGAATTCTAGTATTGGAGATATTTGTGACGACCCGGCGGTCACATACACACACACATACACACATACACACACACACATACACACACACACACACACAGACTAACACACACACACACACACACACACAAACCCACCCACACACACACACACCCACACACACACACACACACACACACACACACACACACACACACACACACACACACACATACAGACATCATCGTAAAAATGGTAAAATCGTATTGTAAAGACCCTAAAACGTGCTTATTCAATGAAAACTCACCACCGAATTTTTTGACCAAAGACGATACCTTCCTTACCTATAGGTGACGGAAGGTAAAAAATCTAATGTGGCCAGCACATTATCTTCCGCCAATCATGTATATTATGTACAAATTCCATACATAAATTTTCTTGCAAAGGTGCTATATTTCCAGCAAAATTATTTCATAAACAAACTATGAAAATTGCAATTGTCACTGACATCTTTTTCTTTTCTTCTTCCACTCATTTCTGTTTTGCGTGTCGTCCTCATTTAGTTCCTTTTCTCTCAAGTTTTCCGCAATACAGTCCTTCCATCTTACCTTTGGTCTTCCTCTGTTTCTTCTACCTTCTACTTACAAAGCTATTCATTCTTCTTCCAATATATTCTTCATCCCTTATCCTTTACTTTCTTACCCTTTCTTTCTGTGTCTTTCCCAACATCTATATCAACATCTTCATCTCTGCCACATTCATTTTCGTTTCATTGACACCGACAACTGTCAATTTGAATTATCTGAATATAATAGCAGTTTCCATGGTTAACATAGCTGGCTGATTTATGAAATTTAATTTTATAATTCTTTAAGTCTAAGTATAAACTGCAATGCAATCGTATAGAGAATAATTTATTCTTTAAGTTATAATAACATTAAATGTCAATAAATGAAATTTAACTGCTTTTTTTCAAGAAAAACTGTTAAATGCTGCAAATGTGGGCACTTTCAGTTGACCAAATATAACCAAAATCTAATCATGTCTGCCCATGGATTTAAACTTGAGGAATACGAAAAAATTATAATTTTTGGAACCGTGGTACTAGAGTTATGCGATCCGAAACGATCGTCACATACACACACATACATACATACAGACTTCATCGTGAAACTAGTAAATTCGTATTGTAGGGATCCCAAAATGCGCTTACTCATTCGACACTCACTATCAAATTTTTTGACCAAAGACAATACCCTCCTTACCTAAAGGTGACGGAAGGTAAAAAATATCGTATATAGTTGAAAAAATTACATGTGTTAATTTTTCTATGTGACATTTTTGTTATAAATGACAGATAAATGAATACACAGTTTAAGCAGAGATGAAAATTTCGAGCCTACGTGAAATATTTTTAACTATTTGGTGTCAAAATTACAGTAAAACAAAGTCAACAAGTCAACTGTCAACTGAAATAAGAAAAAATATGAAGCAGAATTTTGAACTTGTAAATATTTTGATCTAAAAATTGTACTACTTACTAAATTTAGAAACAACTGAAATTATGCCAACAAAAAGATCAAGTCAGTTAATGTATTCTTTTTCATTTGATTCTTTGTTTTCCATGGGGCTTTTTACTATAATAACAAATTGGAACCTGAGTCATAAATCTTAAAATTGTATCAAAGGTTATTAGTTTTTAAATTATTTTGAGTTTTTAATGTCCTAACAGTAAAACAGTGGTTCCTAACCATTTCAATACCGCGGAACACTTTTGTGGGCAAGACCTTGGGGCGGAACAATTGTTAATTAAATATAAAAAAATCTGATGTGGCCAACACATTACCTTCCGTGAATCCTGTGTATTATGTATAAATTCCATACATAAATTTTCTTGCAAAAGATTCTAAATTTATAGTAAAATTATTTCATTTCTGTTTTGTGGGTCGTTTTCAATTAGTTCCTTTTCTCTCAAGTCTTCCGCAATACAGTCCTTCCATC
Organism: Harpalus rufipes; assembly: GCA_951394225.1. Lineage (NCBI taxonomy): Eukaryota > Metazoa > Arthropoda > Insecta > Coleoptera > Carabidae > Harpalus > Harpalus rufipes. Next base: position 4,922,244 of record OX596285.1, read on the forward strand.
TATTACTAAGCTATTCATTCTTCTTCCAATATATTCTTCATCTGTCCTCATGACATGTTCAAACCAATGTAGTAATCGTCTATCTTGTATCTTTTTAGAAACTTCTAACATTGGATTATTTCCCTTATTCTTTCATTCTTTACCGTATCTTTTCATGTCTTCCCCAACATCTATCTTAACGTCCTCATCTCTTCCACATTCATTTACTTTTCATTGATACTGACATCTGTCAATTTGAATTATCTGAATATATTAGCATTTCCCATGGTTAGCAAAGCTGGATGGTTTATGAAATTTAATATTTTTATAATTCTTTAACTCTATATCTATCAAATACGAAGTATAAAATGCAATTCAATCGTATAGAGAATAATATATTCTTTAAGTTATAATAACATTAAATGTCAATAAATTATATTTAACTGCTTTTTCTTAATGAAAAATTGTTAAAAGTTGCAAATAAGGGTACTTCCGGAGGACCAATTACAACCAAAATCTAATCATGTCTGCATATGTATCTAAACTGGAGTAATACGAAAAAAATATAATTTTTGGAATCGTGGTATTGGTTATGCATACAGACATCATCGTAAAAATAGTAAATTCGTATTCCATGGCCTCCAAAACATGCTTATTCACTAAAAACTCATCATTTTTTGACCACAGACAATACCTTCCTTACCTAAAAATAAATATCAACATTGTAAAATCTTCATTTTCTGTTCCTTCTTTTTCATTATGAAACACAAATAGTCTTAGTGAGTGCGCCTTCGTTTCTTAGCGTTCTCTATTCTGTTCGGCATAGTTGCGTCTTGTGTCGGAGTAGCCGTGCCGCGACCTTCTCAAGGGTTTCACGTTGCGCTGAGGCCCTGGCCCTCACACCAGACTTCAGACTGGAGTTGCAGTGGAGTAGACAGTCAAGAGTAGAGCAGACTAATGCAATGCGTGCGCACGAAACTCAGCGGACAAGCGGGGAGAATTGACTAAGGCTAAGGCGAAGGATACAAGACGAACGACGGATTGGGATGAAAGGATGCAGTGTGGGAAAGGTTAGGGGATAAGAGATGAGAAATGATTATAAAAATTTAAATGATTGATGAAGTTAGGGTCATAATAATAGTCGAATATCAATAATACAAGGTGTAAGTAACGTGCCATACGTTACATTATATCGTAATATGCAATAATTTCTTTTCTAATGTGCTTGTTGCAATTGTAAAAGATGAAGAAGAATAAAGCAATATAGGAATAAAGACATATCTAAAAATCGCAGTAGTTTAACTGGAAACAACAACACTTGTTATTTTTGAAGGTTTAAAGTCACAGGCGGACATTTCCGTCACCTTTAAGTAATGAAGGTATTCTATGGTCAAAAAATTCAATGATGAGCTTTTAGTGAATAAGCACGTTTTATGGTCCATATAATACGATTTTATCATTTTTCCGATGATGTCTGTATGTATATATGTGTGTGTGTCTGTGTGTGTATGTATGACGAAAGTTTCAGATCGTATAACTTCAATACCACGATTCCAAAAATTATAATTTTTTCGTATTCCTCAAGTTTACATCCAGAAGCAAAGGTGATTAGATTCTAAATGTCCAGTATTTTTTTTTCATTCATTTTCTTTTCAGTTAGAATTTTCTTAATAGAGTAGCTGTTTCCATGGTTATAGCATAGCTGGCTGATTTATAAAATTTAATTTCTTAATAATTCTTTAACTCTATATCCATTAAATATGAAATATAAAATGTAATCAATTCGTATAGATAATAGAATATTATTTAATATTTATAACATTAAATGTGTAAATAATATTTAACAGTGTTTATTCAAGAAAAACTGTTAAAATCTTCAAATGACTGTACTTCCGGTTGACCAATTATAACCAAAATCTAATCAAGTCTGCATATGGATGCAAGGAAGAGGAATATGTAAAAATTGTAATTTTTGGAATTCTAGTATTGGAGATATCGCGACCGAAACCGAGGTCACACACATACGCACACACACACATACATACATACAGACATCATCGTAAAAATAGTAAAATCAATGAAAACTCACCACCGAATTTTTTGACCAAAGACAATACCTTCCTTAGGGTACCTTTATATACAGGTATGGCCATGGGGCAAGATCGCCGCCATTAGCGGGCCAATGTCAAATATACTGATAATTCATTTCCCTATTTATTTGTAAGAAATGTGATATTATATTATACAGGAATATTAAATAATCACACTATGAATGTATAAAGGTAATAAAAATTCATTTATTTAAGAGATACACAATTATTATTATGACATAGATTTAGAGGTTATGTAGAGCATAGGATATAGGTAGTTATTATCACATCTAATTTAATATCTGTAGTTATTATTTACATAATAAGTATATATTGTAAACTTACCTTTTAAAAATTTACATGTTTGTGTATAAATATTGGTAATTTTTATGTGTTTTCAATTTTGCCAGTCATTTCAAAAAAAATACACAAATAAATAAAATAAAAGTATTACTTACACTTTAAATAAATATTAGAAGTATATTTAAATGTGTTTTGCATTAAAATAAAACAAGTAGCCATGAAAATACATAATAATTTGCGCAACAACAACGAATATGACAGTGGCCCGCAAATGGCGGACGAAACGCGAACCACGTCATGGCCATACCCTGAGTATATAGGTACCATAACTTACCTAGAGGTGACGGAAGGTAAAAATGAGCACTCACCAATCATCTGTAGACCCACAGGAATCAGGAAATCGACTTACCTGCAAAAAATAAGAAAAAATAGTTTCTACACTTCTATAACCGAGTAACAGTACACTAATTTGTAACGTATAATTAACTCTAAGAAAAATTAAGATAAATATTAACAATGTCATTAAAATAATCTACAGTTAGTACTTAATTCCATTTCTGAAAAATTCTACAAATGTACCTATAATTATTTTTTACAAATTACGATAATTAAAAGTTTTAGATACTTTGAAAGTATTTTATTCCTAAAGGCATAGAAAAATGTATTTTTAAATTATTCTACTATGTGTCTATAAAACAAAAAAATATTTTTAACATATATCATGCATGTATTCTAGAAAAATGCCGAAAATTATAAAAAATCACATAGTTTGTATTTATAAATAAAATGTTTTCCGTAGCAAAAAATAACAACATACAAATAACTGAAACATTTTTCACAAAATATTTTTAACATATACTATTTCCTCTTTACGCAAAAATTTACAATTTAAAGCTTTTGCGTTTTTTTGCTACTACTCGCATATATTTTATGGAATGTTTTAATGAAAAATTCGAGCTTTATTAAGTAATTGGAGAACTTTAATCGACCGTTTAGTTAAATTGCAGTTCGAATAATTGGAATTGATATTGGGTTAGTTTCTGCCCACTACTAGGGGATGAAATACCCTAGATAAATATAGGCACCCTCCAGCTAAATAAACTTGTAAATACCCGTAATTTATGATAATATATACATTATTATAATTCATACAGGATGTATCACTGAAACATAGGCGTTTAACATGGGAAATCAGTTTTTCGCCGCATTGCTCCCCTAATTATTTTAGACAAAAAGTTTCAAATGGATGTTGTAAAGCAAAAATTTCTACATCCGAATCAATAAAAAAAATCTGATATGACCAACACAGTACCTCCCGCCATTTACCTATGTATATAATTTTTATATTACTTTATAAATTTATCCATACAATATATAGAAAAAGTATTAAAGCAAACTTGTAGTAAATGGAATAATCTATAATTTTTATAACAAATTGAGAAAAAAATACATTTAAAGGTATTTTTTGAAGAAAAACTATCTTGAGCTTTAAGTAAACTGCCATTTCCGGTTATCCGATTGCCACCAAAATCTAATCAGATATTTCCATATTACAATAAGGTAGAAATACAGGTTTCAAAAGTTTCTGAATGATAGTATTTGAGTTAGAGCGTAAAGAGGATCCACACATACATACATACAGTAAAATTATTTAAAGATGTCCGATCAAGGTTATTTGTATTATGAACGAATTAACAAATTGGCATACATTTAACTCTCTCCTCTGCAGTCTATAAGCGTGTGCGATAAGGATGGATATAACACATTTGTCTTTCAAAAATTGATATTTTTTCGACTAAGTTAGGACATTCCACTTGAAAACGATGTTCGTTGTTGATAATACTTTCGCTGTAACGTAAGCTTATATATTAATTCAGATACATTACCTTGATTCATAGCCGTACAAATAACGTTATTTTCTGTCAGTATCACTGACACTGACATTATGTCAGTATCTTATTTTTCACATATTTGGTTTTACATTTGCTAATAATCTTACCAGTTGATTTATTTTTGAATTTTGAATGCTTTTATTGTAACATATATTTTTATAGTAATAAAATAACAGTAGTATCTTATGTACCCTCATAAAAACTAAGCAAACGACACTACTGAATTTGTCAGAATGGGCGGAGCAAAAATCTGATTTCATACAATTCGTAGATTACCTTGGTCGGACTTCTTTCAAAAATTCTACTGTACATACAGACATCATCGTGAAAATGTTAAAAATGGATTGTAGGGACCTTAAAACGTGGTCATTTACCATATCTCGATATGCGATTTTTAGCACGATCCCTATACCTCCCTTACCAAGGGTAGCGGGAGGTAAAATATCATTTTGGCTACTTCATAATTGCAGAAATAAAATTTGAAAATTCAAGGTTTTATAAACGTATTATTTTAATTAATAATATTTCTCTGATTTTTACACTTCACCCATATAAATAAACGTTACATTAATTATTATTATTATTATGATTGTTATTATTATTATTATTTTGGTGTCTAATATTCTTCCGTCTTAGACTTCCCAATTTGGAGGGATGTAGGGAACTACTTTATACATATTTAAAATAAAATTCTAAAAAATCTGTTGTGGCCAGCACAATACCTTCCGTCATTCTGTGTATAATGTATAAATTCCATACATAATTTTTCTTGGAAAAGATTCTAAATTTACTGTAAAATTATTTCAAAAAAAACTATTCAAATTGCACTTGACACTAACATCTTCTTCTTCTTTAACTTTTCCCATTCGTTAGGGGTCGCTATTTTTGTGTGTCGTTCTCATTCAGGTCCTTTTCCCTCAAGTCTTCTACAATACGATCCATCTTATCTTTGGTCTTCCTCAGTTTCTTCAACATCCTATTACTAAACTATTCATTCTTGCTCCAATATAATTCTTCATTTCTCCTCATGACATGTTCAAACCAATGTAATCATATTTCTTGTATCTTTCTAGAAACTTGTAATACTAGAGTTATTTTCTTACCGTATCTTTCCGTGTTTTCCCCAACATCTATTGCAACATCCTTATCTCTGCCATATTCATTTACTTTTTATTGATACTGACATCTGTCAATTTGAATTATATGAATAAATTAATAGTTTCCATGTTTAGCATAGCTGGCTGAATTATAAAATTTAATTACTTTAAAATTCTTTAACTCTGTATCTATTGAATATGAAGTATAAAATGTAATCAAATCGTATAGAGAATAATATATTCTTTAAGTTATAGTAACGTTAAATGTCAATAAATCAAATTTAACTGTTAAATCTTCAAATGAGGCTACTTCCGGTTCACCAATTATGACCAAATCTAATCACTTGTTCTTCTGGATGTAAACTTACGAAAAAATTATAATTTTTGGAATCGTGGTATTGAAGTTATGGGATCCGGAACTTTTGTCACACACACACAGACACACAGACACACAGACGCACAGACACACAGACACACATACATACATACAGACATCATCGTAAAAATGGTAAAATCGTATTATAGGGACCCTAAAACATGCTTATTCAGTAAAAACTTATCATTGAATTTTTTGACCAAAGACAATACCTTCCTTACCTAAAGGTGACGGAAGGTAAAAACATGTACTCTCGTATTACTCCAAAACTAAAATATAATTAATATCTACTAAATACATTTCATGCATAAACAAAACTGTAACTTTTAAAATAGCTGTGTATAAAATTTATTTAACTATTTTGTTGATTTCGAATGTCGACGTTCGCGTTCGAAACATTCTTGTTGTGTGTAAAAACGTCTGTGGATCTGAAACTAGTAGTCATGATTTCTTAATTTTTTTCTTAATTTGTTAATGATGACTTGTCAGTTTGCTTGGTTGAGGTCTCGCATCTCAACTCGAGCTCGGGGCTCGGGGTCTTGATAGTTTGCTGTCATTTACTAACTCGACCGTTAAATTTTACTTGATTGACTGAGGAACTCCGGCTTTTTATACATTTGACCGACAAACGTTTCAATAAGATTAACTCTGTTAAAACATTCGCTAATAATTAACACACACGGGTCTATAAACTTTATACATTTTAGACATTTTAAAAAATCTGATCTGGCCAGCACATAACTTTCCGCCAGGAAATTATTTTATAAACAAATTATGTAAATTGCATTTGACACTGACATCTTCCTCTTTAGCTTTTCCTATTCGGTAGGGATCGCTATTTTTGATTTTCTTCTTCCACTCATTTCTGTTGTGCGTGTCATCCTCATTCAGTTCCTTTTCTCTCAAGTCTTTTGCAATTCAGTCCTACCATCTTTTCTTTGGTTTTACTCTGTTTCTTCTACCTTCTATTATTAAGCTGTTTATTCTTCTTCCAATACATTCTGCATCTCTCTTAATGACATGTTAAAACTAATGTAATCGTCTCTCTTGTATCTGCCAAAAAACTTCTATCAATCGAGCCATTTTTCTTATCCTATCTTTCCGGGTATTCCCCAACATCTTTCTCAACACCCTTATTTCTGCCACATATTCTTTCCATTCACACTGATATCTATCAATTTGAATTATCTGAATTTATTAGCAGTTTCCATGGTTGGTATAGTTGGCTGATTTATCAAATTGAATGTCTAGAATTTTTTAACGCTATATCTATTGAATATGAATAAAAAATGTAATCAAACCGTATACAGAATAAAATATTCTTTAATATTTATAACATAAAATATCAAAAAATGATATTTAACTGCGATTTTTCAGGAAAAATGAGGGTACTTCCAGTGGATCTAAACTCGAGGAATACGAAAAAATTATAATTTTTGAAAAGGTGGTATTGGAGTTATGCGATTCGAAACGATCGTCAGATACACACACACACACACACACACACACACACACACACACGCACACATACAGACATCATCGTAAAAAATAGTAAATTCGTATTATAGGGACCAGAAAACGTACTTATTCATTAGAAACTACCGAATTTTTTGACCAACGACAATATCTTCTTTACCTAAAGGTGACGGAAGGTAATAAAATAAAATGCGAGCCATAATTTATAATCCAACGCAAGATACGAACATGAATACAATTTTCACGAACAATCAAGACAAGGAATTAACATATAGTGTTTCTATGTTTTATAGTTGTAATTGTTTGGGTTTTTATAAAACATAGGTGACAAGAATTAAATTGCACAGACAGTACATAGCGGTTAACACAGAACAGAATATATTGTAATGGAGATTTAAAAAATCTGTTGTGGCCAGCACAATACCTTCCGTCAGTCTTGTGTGTTATGTATAAATTCCATACATAAAATATTCTAAATTTCCAGTAAAATTATTTCATAAACAAACTATGCAAATTGCACTTGACAGTAACATCTTCTTCTTTAGCTTTCCCTATTCGTTAAGGGGTCGCTATTTTTTATTTTCTTCTTCCACTCTTTTCTGTTTTACGTGCCGTTCTTATTCTGTTCCTTTTCTCTCAAGTCTTCCGCATTACAGTCCTTCCATCTTATCTTTGGTCTTCCTCTGTTTCTTCAACCTTCTATTACTAAGCATTCATCCAATATATGCTTCATTTCTCCTCATGACATTTTCAAACCAATGTAATCATCTCGCTTGCATCTTTCTAGAAACTTGTAAAACTAGAGTTATTTCTTTACCTATTTTTCCGTGTCTTCCCCAACATCTACTTCAACATCCTTACCTCTGCCACATTAATTTACTTTTTATTTATACTGTCAATTTGAATTATATGAATATATTAGTAGTTTTCATGTTTAGCATAGCTGGCTGAATTATAAAATTTAATTTCTTTAAAACTCTATATCTATTGAATATGAAATATAATATACAATTAAATCTTATAGAGAATAATATATTCTTTAAGTTATAATAACGTTAAATGTCAATAAATCAATTTTAACTGTTAAATCTTAAAATGAGGCTACTTCCGGTTCACCAATTAAAACCAAATTCTAATCAGTTGTTCTTCTGGATGTAAACTTGAGGAATACGAGAAAAATATAATTTAAATTATGCGATCCGATACTTTTGTCACACACCGAGTTTTTCAAGAAAAACCGTTAAAATCTTCAAATGAGGATACTTCCGGTTGACCAATTATAACCAAAATCTAATCAAGTCTGCATATGGTTGTAAGGAAAAGGAATACGCGAGAATTTTAATTTTTGGAATTCTAGTATTGGAGATATCGTCGCCGAAACCGCGGTCACATACACACACACACATACGCACACACACGCACACACACGCACACACGTTCACACACACACACACACACACACACACACACACATCATCGTAAAAATAGTAAAATCGTATTGTAAAGACCCTAAAACGTGCTTATTCAATGAAAACTCACCACCGAATTTTTTGACCAAAGACAATACATTCCTTACCTAGAGGTGACGGATGGTAAAAATAAATTAGAAAATGTGAAATGACCCCATTCTAATTTATAATAGGGTCCCCAAAAATTAGTACCCCGAACATCTACTTCCTTCGCTTCATAGTAAAACCTTTCTACTTTCGGCCTTGTTTGATTAAGAAGAAACAAGTAATACCCCCAATATAAACAATATGAATTATTAACAACAAGAACTTGATTCTTTCTGTTATTTTTCCTTCCGTTGGTTGCATGGCATTCCGTGGAGGCTGTGGGGCAGAGCGTTGTTCGCCCCAGAGATCCATCTATCTGGCCTCTTGCGGAGAATACAGGAGTTTAATTAATCATGTCTTTGACAGCCACTCTCAAGCTGAGTTGCATCGCATCGCATCGCGGAGGATGAGGACGCGACGGTGGCGCGGCGCAGCGGCAGCGGCGGCCGACTGAGTGAGAGAAAATCCCCAAGCCCAATTATCTTCTGTGTTGTTAGCAGGGACGGAGTAGGGAGATTATACTGATGACGATGGGAATGGAAAGGAGGATAGGGTAATTGTTAAATAGGAGAATATGGTTACAGGATGCGCGATTGGTAATAAAGTACATCATAGCTTATGGTTTGGGATGGATTTCAATTATACGCAGGGTAAATTATGTACTAAGTACCCTTCATACAAAATAAACACCGTTACAGACAGTTTTAATAAGTAGACATTTTTCTTAAACCAAACTGTTTCCTATCATGTAAAAAGTCTGATGTGGACACCACACGACTTCCTTGTACGATTATTAAACTATACATATTTTTTTAATAACTAAATTACAAAATATTAATTTTAACTTGAAAACGGTAAGATATATAGCGACCATAAAGTTTTGATTACAACAAAGAAATATTTGATTACAACAATGAATATGACTAATTTCACAATAAAAATATAATATTTGTTATTGTACGAATCATAAAATTGCACGTATTTAACGTAATTTGACATGAACATTTTTTTTATTTTTTGTCCTAATCCATAGCAAGCTTTATTACAAAAACAAAAAAGTATATAATTTTTAAATTTACATATCTCGCTTATACAAAGGGCTAATTTAATAATACTTGATGTGCTAGACGCAGAAATTAATTCTCTAAAACTTTTATTTGAAGCATTTATTTCTAAAATCAAAATAAAATCATTTTATTCAAGAAAAACTGTTAACAACTTCAAGTAATGTACCACTTCCGGTTAGCCTATTTTAACCAAAATCTATTATGTTATTTCGATTGACATAAAAGTCTTGTATACCAAATTTGAAAAGATTTGGATTATATTTTAAAACAGTTTTTCATTAAAATCTATTATAGGCTTCATGTAAAGTGCCACTTCTGGAAATTGTGTAATAACCAGAAAGGGAGGTGCACAACTTGATGTTATAGGAGTCCTAAATACAAAATTTCAACTTTTTACGGCTTACCGTTTTTGATTTATGCGAGATACGTACGTACTTATGGATATTTCCGCTGAAATCTGAAAACCGAATTTTTTCGCGATTACAATACTTCCTTCACTTACCGTACAAGGAAGTAAAAATCTGATGTGGCCAGCACAATACCTTCCGTCAATCCTGTGTATTATAAAATAAATTCCTTGCATAAAATTTATTGCAAAAGATTATAAATTTCCAGTAAAATTATTTCACAAACAAACTATGCAAATTGCACTTGACACTAACATCTTCTTCTTTAGCTTTTCACATTCGTTAGGGGTCTCCATTTTTTATTTTCTTCATCCACTCATTTCTGTTGTGCGTGTCGTTCTCATTCAGTTCCTTTTCTCTCAAGTTTTCTACAATACAGTCCTTCAATTTTATTTTTGGTCTGTTTCTTCCACGTTCTAATATTAAGCTATTCATTCTTCTTCCAATATATTCTTTATCTCTCCTGATGACTTTTAAAAACCAATGTAATCACCTCTCTTGGTTTTTCTAGAAACTTCTATCACTCGGGCCATTTCCCTTATCTTTGTACTCCTTACCCTATCTTTCCGTGTCTTCCCTAATATCTATTTCAACATGGCCACGAGACGGAATACGAATTATCGTAAAAACGGTAAAATCGTATTATATAGTCCCTAAAAAGTGCTTATTCCCTAAAAACTCATCATTGATTTTTTTGACCAAAGACAATACCTTCGTTATCTAAAGGTGACGGAAGGTAGAAATTGGGACTATACGGCAGATGTAGCAGAATCTCTTACTTTAGCATTTTAATTATTTTAAGCTATTGAAACCAATACTTTATCACCAAAGGTTGATATTGAAAAGCATAGTTTTTAATTAACTTGTCATTATTAATTTAGACATAAAGATTATGATTTCAAAATTATTTTTACCTCTCGGTAAGAGAGGTATTGGATTCATGCTAAAAATCGCATATCCAGATTTTATTGAATAAGCACGTTTTAAGGTCCCTACAATCCGATTTTAACATTTTTACGATGATGTCTGTGTGTGTGTGTGTGTGTGTGTGTGTGGATGTGTGTGTGTGGGATGTTGGAAGGACGGTTACTCAAAAACTATAAGACTTAAAATTTGTTTAACAACGTATTTCCCAATCGGACATTCATGGGAAGATCTGAAAAGGTTTTGGTAACAATTGGACAACCGGAAGTAGAAGATTCTTGAAAAAAAATCTTCTAAATATTATTTTTTGAAAATTTTTCGTGGTAATATTAAAGAAAATTAAATTCTCTATCTGATACATTTAAATATTTTATTATATATTCCATAGATTTAGAGATAAAAGAAGTATAATATATAAAATAATCTGTTGTAATAAATTTGACAGCCGAAAGAATGCCATGAAAAATAGTTGATAATTTAAATTATTTGTAACTGACAGATAAATGTCAGTGTCAGAAATAATGAGTAACGAAAGAAAAATGTACTTGGTGAATCCCTTAATTCTTGATCTGTGACTATTATGGAGATGACAAGTCTAGGTTGAAGGACTTAAATTTGTTTCAAACATTATGGGACAATGTACACCAGTACTGTAGACTAGAGTAACTTTGAATTGCGAAAAAGCTATCAAATTCTTCTCAAGTAAGTTGTAAATATTGACAAAATTACACATCGATATAAGAATAATCGGAGTGCAATCTATCCGTCACTTTATTAAAGGGAATTAAGGTTATTTAGATATAACAAGTATGAAAAAATAAAATGTAAAAGAAGATATGTAAGAATAGATGCACAATCCATATATACATTTTAGACCGCCCAAAATTAATGTTTTTACTAGAAGAATATGAAGAGAAAGTAAACAAAGTTGTTCGAATTGAAAATTGCTGTTACCAGCCTAATATTTATATATGGTAAACTCTACTTTGTAATTTATTGTAACATAATTTATGGTAAAATATCTTCATGTTGAGACATGCTATTATTGAATAATAAAGAAGTTTATACGTCATAGATTTATATGAATATATTATTTGTATTTATAAAAATATTCTTTGCTTTATGCATACAGCCAGGTAAAATATACGGCGAGAGGTTATGTGCTGGCCACATCAGATTTTTTATTATTTCTTGTTCTATTAATTTACAGTCTACCTGTTTATTAATAGAATGAAAATAGTTATTTGTATCACGAATCTAGAAACTGCACTTTTGCGATGTGAGTATATTTTGACACGCCAAGCCGAAGGCGTAACCTTTAAATAAGAGCAGTCGCAAAGCAGTTTCTGGGCATGTTATATAATGTATCGGGCATAAATAGAGCAACTCCATATAGGTATTAATAAAAAATACTCAAATTCACACATGATGATGTGCAACAAAACGCGGAACATAGGAGTTTAACACAGGATTTCAAAAAAGTGCGGAAATTGGCTCTCCTGTACATTTTAGAGCAAAAGTACTAGAATGAAAAGATGTTTAAAATTAAATTTTACTCCTAAAAAGTCATCATATGATGCAATAGAATGTAGCGGAAGTGTGTGTATGGTACGGTGTGGGTGTATATGTGTGTATATGTCTATAAGACTTAATATCTGTTTAACTACGTATTTTTCAATCGGACATTAATGAGAAGAGTTGAAAAGGTTTTGCTATCAACTGAACAACCGGAAGTACCAGATTCTTAAAAAAAATCTTTTAAATATTAATTTTTGAAAATATTTCTTCTTGCTAGTATTAAAGAAGAGTAAATTCTTTATCTGATACATATAAATATTTTATTATATCTCATAGATTTAGAGATAAAGAAATATAAGGTATATAATATTCTGTATGGGGTCTCGTGGCCGTGTGCCTGAGTGTCTGGTCGCGAATCTAGAGGACCCGAGTTCGATCCCGACCGACGCCAAAAATTACATCGCATTTTAATGGCACAAAATTGACCCCTGTGGCGCACTCTTCACGCCAGCAATGAGTGCCCGTGAGGTGACGCCTGGTAAGCGCCCGCACGGTACAAATATTCCATCATTACCGACATCTGTATATGAAGCAGACTGGCACACTCAGCAATGGGTAATATGCCGTGATGAAATATTTATTTATTTATTTATTTATTTATAATAATCTGTTGTAATAAATCTCACAGTCCAAATAATGTCATGGAAACCAATTGAATAATTAAAATATTTGTAACTGACAAATCTCAATGTCTTCTAAATATTATGTTTTGAAAATTTTTGTTCCCGCAAATATCGGTAATGATGGAATATTTGTACCGTGCGGGCGCTTACCAGGTGACACCTCACGAGCACTCATATAAATAAATAATAACAAAAACATTAGCAACAGGTAACCATCGTGACAAATTGCAACATATTTAATATAAGAAGCCATGCCCAATCTAAACCGTAACAATAATTGAGATTATTATTCTTGGTTTTGAAAATCTCAATGGCTTCTCTAATTAAACTGTTGTTGAGGTGTGCTGGTCTCGCTAGTATTTTTGTTTCTTCGAATTTCATACGGTGGAATTCTTCTAGGGCATGCTCTGCAACTAGTGCAACTGAAGATTTTTCTGGCTGGTTCAATCCGATCGAACGCTGGTTTTCATTCAATCTTGTTGAAATAGTTGTATCAGTCTGGCCAATATAAACTTTCCCGCAGCCACATGGAATCTGGTAAATCCCTGATGACTGAAGAGGGATGACGTCTTTTACTTGTCTCAACATATGTCGAATTTTATGTTCTTCTTACGAAGAATTCTACAAATCTTGTCCGTGACATTTTTGACATAAGGAAGCAAATAATACGTCTCTTTCATTAGCATTGTTAATAGGTCTTTTGGGTTTCAGACATTTTTCGATAGAAGATTTAGAAAAACTATTCTTCATAAAAATATTCTTAATTTCCTTCATCTCTTCTTCTAATTTCATTTAACACGTTCGCTGCGTATAAATTCACGGGTCGCAGCCGTAATGCGGTAATGAGTTTTTGTGCAATTCTAGTTACCTCTCGCTAAGAGAGGTATTGCATTCATGCTAAAAATCGCATATCCAGATTTTATTGAATAAGCACGTTTTAAGGTCCCTACAATCCGATTTTATCATTTTTACGATGATGTCTGTGTGTGTGTGTGTGTGTGTGTGGATGTGTGTGTGTATGTGTGTGTGTGTGTGGGATGTTGGAAGGACGGTTACTCAAAAACTATAAGACTTTAAATTTTTTTAACTACGTATTTCCCAATCGGACATTCATGGGAAGATCTGAAAAGGTTTTGGTAACAATTGGACAACCGGAAGTAGAAGATTCTTGAAAAAAAATCTTTTAAATAATATTTTTTGAAATTTTTTCTTGATAATATTAAAGAAAAATAAATTCTCTTTCTGATACATTTAAATATTTTACAATATATTCTATAGATTTAGAGATAGAAGAAATATAGTATGTAAAATAATCTGTTATAATAAATTTTACAGCCGAAAGAATGGCCATGGAAAATAGTTGAAAATTTAATTTGTTTGTAACTGACAGATAATGTCAGTGTCAGAAATCCGAAGACATTACTGAAGACTTTTTCTGGGAAGTACATACATTATATTATTTCTTAATGTATTAATAGAATTGGAAACATTTCGAAAAATTAGAAGAGGACAAAATTTCTTCATCAAAAATGAATTTAAAATTAAACAATCTAAATATATATGGAATAGATATATGCGTAAGTAGAATTTTTGGTGTAGAGTGTAGGTATACAAGAAATGTTAAATACAATAGGGAGCGAGCAGTCATATGATTTTGTTGGCCTTGACAAGCAGATATGGGGGCCCATGTCAGAATGATAGCTAGTAATTATGTATATAGATGTCAAATATCATAATTTCTCATTCTAAATTTAGTGATTTTCCAATTCCATGTGGAGCAGAATTAAATGTTAAATATCTAAGGCATACAAGTAAACTTTAAACTCCTGGTGATAAATTAACTACGTAAATTTAGAAAATCTTGAAATTTTTAATGAAAAATTCTAACATTTGACATCTATGTACATAATTACTAATTATCATTCTGAAACGGCCCCACACATTTGCTTGTCAAGCCCAAAAATGTAACATTACCGTTCGCGCCCTATACTTATGTAACCAAAAAAAGGAAGTGGCGAGAGGTATTGTGCTGGCCACAACAGATTTTTTTTTTCTCAATTTGTTAATATTGTGTGTATGTAGAAGTCTTTACTCTTAGTATTTTTTTTAACGCCTACGGTGCGTCGGCAGCATTGTGAACATCTTTTGTTCGGCAGTGCTAACGACGCACTTATACGTCCAGCCTCTTGAATTCTGAAATCAACATATTGTTAGACAATTCATGTTTATTTGCTTGATGTTTTATCTTTTATTTATGTAATAGCCATTATTTTAGCCCTTTTGAGTTGTAATTAGACCTGGTCGTTGTCTCCATGACGCAAAAAAAAAACTGTAAACTAACCCCACAAATCACTTTTCTGTAGTCGTCTGACAATGCTGACCAACGCACACTGTTCTCTTTAAAAAGCTGACGAAACGATGCCGGTTGAAACAATATAGAGTACTGGACGCAGCGAAAGTGTTAAGTTAGAATTAACAATTTGGTATTAAAAATTATAAACATTTTGCTAATTCTTGTGTTGAAAATACTTACAAGTTAAGATTTCACTAGAATAATATCAAGTTGTAAATATAAAAGTCCCTATCTTTTTGCCGGTCTAAACCTGAAAAAAAGTGTTCCTAAACGATTTAGAGTGATGTTACTTATATCGGATGGAGGCACAAAAATATATTGTCAACTCAGAACCTCTATAACCTCTAAGAAATCTATGAAATGAAGTCGAAAATAATGTGGTTAAAATTAATTATTATCATATTCATATTTGGTTAGGTAATCA
This sequence comes from Harpalus rufipes, assembly GCA_951394225.1. NCBI lineage: Eukaryota > Metazoa > Arthropoda > Insecta > Coleoptera > Carabidae > Harpalus > Harpalus rufipes. The sequence goes on from OX596285.1 coordinate 4,938,389, forward strand.
GAAATCAACCTACAAGTAAATTCTATCCATGTTCCTATTGATATGTCTTTCACTTTATTTATTACCTGCTTCAAAATTCCCAGAAGTATAGTTATTTTCCTCATGAATGTTCTTGAAATTTCCATTGGAAATTATTTCAAGGTTCAATATATATATCATGTACTAAAAGAGTATGTTATGGTAGAAGTTAACTACATATAATGGGGTAGTTTAGCGTATTTTTTTAATTTTTACCTCTTGCTAAGAGAGGTATTGAATTCATGCTAAAAATCACATATCTAGATTTCAATGAATAAGTACGTTTTAAGGTCCCTACAATCCGATTTTGTAACAATTGGACAACCGGAAGTAGCAGATTCATGAAAAAAAAATTGTGCATTTTTTACGTAGAATAAGAAATAAACTGAACTACATTCAAGATGTCAATATATATAAAACTATTATAGCGCCCCACATAGATTTCTGTGCGACTATTTTATTTTTGTGTAATATCCAAAATAGGGCTATGCGATGTATTTTGAAAGTCAACAGATACACAAGTATAAATAGCATGCTAAATTCATTAAACTGGATAAATGTAAAAAAGAGAATATATTATTTAACATTAATATTCATTTATAAAATTATAAATAATTTTCTCCCTACATATTTAAGTAAAGGTGTATCTTTAAACATGAATATACAAAATATAATTTAAGAAATAAATTTGATTTAAAAGTGGGTACAGTTTATAAAGCTTGCTCAGAAAAATCCTTAAATATTAAATTTAAAATGGTTTAAATTGTACAATAGTATTCCAGACTCAACAAAAAAGGAATTTAAGTTGTCTAGTTTTAAAAGAAAATGTATTGAATTTATAAAAAGTAATGCATAGTATATTGTTTTCTATTTGAAATGTACTAATTATGTATGTAAATAACTTTTTCATCAAACGTCATAAAAGTAGCATCTTTTATGACTTGTTTCACAAGGTAGAAGTTTAATTTCTACGCCGCCGGAGTAGAAGTAGCTAATTATTAGGTAGTAGAAATAAATTAAATAAATATCCATAGAAACTATACAGATCAATGAATAAGAAGTAACTTTAATAAAAGAAACCTGTAATATCGCTCTAAAAGTCACTATATCACGCAAGGTATCCTAAGAATAAAGTTACTAAATACCATCAATAGCTGTCAAATTTAAATAAATAACCTGTGAATTGAAATATAAACAGAGTTTACTTTTGACGAAATAACATTATTAAAGAATAGCAGACTTACAGATTACAATTACAGGGATGGTAATGAGCATAAGAATACTTAGAATTAAAATGATAAGAAAAGTTTATATTGTTTTGCAGTGATTCTTGGACATATCTTTCAGCCACACTGTTAGATTTCCATCCAATTGAACAACTTCAGGGGACGTACATTATAATACTTCAAATTCCGACATAATTGCACACAAGGAGGATATAAAATTGCACAGTTTTTATTTAAACGTCAAAACGTGAAAAATTTCACTTCAATATTTATAACAAAAGTGAAGAAATAAGTATCCATAGCTACAGGGCAATTGAAATCGCAAACGTAATTTACGTAAAATGTAACGTCAGTAGTAGATATTTTTCTTTAAATATCTACGTTTGAAGAAAAAATATAATGTGTCATTTGGAGTAAAAGTGTCTTTGTGTGCCTCGCGAGCATTTATCGCTTCGCTCGTCGTTTAAACTTCCACGCTCGCTACACAAAGTATCACTTTTACTCCTAATAACACAATATACTATTATGTTAAATAATTATTATCTAACTCTACTAGAGGGCACTTTTCAGTTATCACTTTATGGGCTCTCAAAGCTGTCATGAAGATTTGAAAACTTGAGAAAACATTAAACCCTTAAACAACTCCACTAGTCCTGCCATTCCTTATTCGAAATTCCTGCTACGAGCATCATCCCCTCTTGATATAGGTCACTTCAGTTCTCCCTGAATCCGATCCTGGTTGCATTAGGGAGGCGTTCCCCCTCCCCTGGCGAGCCGCCCCCACCCTGTGCTCCAGACAGCCCGGCAGCCAATCACAGGGCGGCGCAAGCCGGCAACGCTGCACAGCCACGGACGGGTTGTCCTGCAGCAGTGACGTCACGCTGCACACACGCGTCCATGCACCACGGAGAGGAGAACGAGAAGAAGGAGAAGAGAGAATCGAGAGAGGAGCAAGAGCAAGAGAGACAGTACAAAGCAATTTTATTTTTGTTTTTACAGTGCTTCTCAATATTTTTCAAAGGGAAGAATACGTGCTAAGTCTGTTAAATTAAATATCAGTTAAAACATTATATGTCATATGTGTAATTTTTACAACTTATACTATAATATCAATATATTTTTCGTTTTAACAAACAGTTTAACTTTACTTTACTCGAAAATGAATTCAGGACTTGAAAATAGTAAGAATATGGAATAGAATGAGGTGAAAGCATCAGTAGTTGACACTTTAGTTAAGAAATAAAAATGTGTATTAATGTTATAAATAATAATAATGGTATAAAAATGACAATTAAGATTCACTATTTTATTTAAAAAATCAGAGCTGGGCAAGTACATCTATTTAAGTACTTAAGTACTAAGTACAAATACCAGAGCTCAGATACTTAAATTTAAGTACTAAGTACTGCAATTATTAAAATACTTAAGTCTTAAGTATAAGTACTTGTTAAGAGTACTCAGTACTTTCCAAGTACTTTTAAAGTACATCCTAAAAAATTTAATGTTTTGATATAAGAATAATTAATTACCAATACACATGTATTATATTTATCAATATAACCTAACTAAAACTCAGATTTAAAAAAATCTGTTGTGGCCAGCACAATACCTTCCGTCAATCCTGTATATAATGTATAAATTCCATACATAATTATTCTTGCAAAAGATTCTCAATTTCCAGTAAAATTATTTCATAAACAAACTATTCAAATTGCACTTGACACTGACATCTTCTTTAGCTTTTCCCATTCATTAGGGGTCGCTATTTTTGCGTGTCGTTCTCATTCAGTTCCTTTTCTCTCAAGTCTTCCGCAATACAGTCCTTCCATCTTATCTTTGGTATTCCTCTGTTTCTTCAACCTCTTATTAGTAAACTATTCATTCTTGTTCCAATATAATTCTTCATTTGTCCTCATGACATTTCAAACCAATGTAATCGTCTTTCTTGTATCTTCCTAGAAACTTGTAACACTAGAGTTATTTTCTTACCGTATCTTTCCGTGCCTTCCCCAATATCTACTTCAACATCCTCATCTCTGCCACATTAATTTATTTTTTGATACTGACATCTGTCAATTTGAATATGAATATATTAGTAGTTTCCATGTTTAGCATAGCTGGCTGAATTGTAAAATTTAATTTCTTTAAAATTCTTTAACTCTGTATCTATTGAATATGAAGTATAAAATGTAATCAAATCGTATAGAGAATAATATATTCTTTAAGTTATAATAACGTTAAATGTTAATAAATCAAATTTAACTGTTAAGTCTTTAAATGAGGGTACTTCCGGTTCACCAATTATAACCAAAATCTAATCACTTGTTCTTCTGGATGTAAACTTGAGGAATACGAAAAAATTATAATTTTTGGAATCGTGGTATTGAAGTTATGGGATCCGGAACTTTTGTCACACACACACACAGACACGCATACATACAGACATCATCGTAAAAATGGTAAAATCGTATTATAGGGACCCTAAAACATGCTTATACACTAAAAACTCATCATTGAGTTTTTTGACCAAAGACAATACCTTCCTTACCTAAAAATGACGGAAGGTAAAAATCTGATGTGACCAACACAGTACCTCCCGCAATTTACCGATGTATATAATTTTTATATTACTTTATAAATTTATTCATACAATATATAGAAAAAGTATTAAAGCAAACTTGTAGAAAATGGAATAATCTTTAATTTTTATAACAAATTGAGAAAAAATTACATTGAAAGGTATTTTTTGAAGAAAAACTATCTTGAGCTTCAAGTAAACTGCCATTTCCGGTTATCCGATTGCCACCAAAATCTAATCAGATATTTCCATATTAGAATAAGTTAGAAATACATGGTTTCAAAACTTTCTGAATGATAGTATTTGAGTTAGAGCGTAAAGAGGATCCACACACACACACATACACACACACACTCACACACACACATACATACATACAGACATCATCGTGAAAATATTAAAAATGGATTTTAGGGACCTTAAAACGTGGTCATTTACCAAAATCTCGATATGCGTTTTTAGCACGATCTCTATACCTCCCTCCCAAGGGTAGCGGGAGGTAAAAATTACAACAAAACATGGTTAAATAACTGACAGGTGATATTTTTTTCGTTTTTATGAACTAGGTTTGCATTCCGACCAATCAAAGGGCAGAATTTATAGTCCTATCTAAACCAATACTATTTTCTTCCATGAAATGAAGTAGGTATAGATTTCGTTGGTGATTAGTTTGAAATAGCTGCAATAGTTACATCAACAATTTAGTAATGTTCTTCCATACGTCATCTTTCGTCAACAAGATGTGAAACTCAAAATTGAAATTTGAGAAAATTCGACTTTGTAATAAAAATCGTTGTCCAGGTATATTGAGAAAGGTGAACCATCTCAAATACTACTAAATTTCTTAAATTCATTGAATTGTCAATGATGGGAATCGAATTTGATGCTACTATTTCTGATGGTGAGAAAATAGTACACCTCAGGAGAGAGACGATATTGCACCTCGAAAAAAATTATGCATTTCTTTCCCTTGATGTATAATACCGTTTTGACACTAGATTTCTTTAAATTTTAATATTGCAGCTATGATACTTCTTAGAATGCCTAAAATTCACTACCCAAAGACGAAACCACAATATACCGAGCACAATAACAGAAGCTCTAAACAACAACGTCGACCATATGGACAACATTATAAAATTCTTAACTGACTTAGACCTAATTAATGATATGTAAATAACAAATTAAACTGTAACATAATAATGTAATTAGATAAGAACATATATATTATAGTGTACAAGGATTAGTGGTATTCAGGCCGAAATCCATAATTCAAATAAATAAATAAATAAATAATACTTCTTATATCCTTTTAATGACTCTTATTCGCTGTATTTATTTGGGAACTTCAGGTAAAGTAACACAACCTGTGTTAAATTCCATGGTTAATTCAAATTGATGTAATTTATTTCTATCATTGGTAGTATAGCTGGCCTTTTTACCTCTCGCTAAGAGAGGTATTGCCTTCATGCTAAAAATCGCATATCCAGATTTTATTGAATAAGCACGTTTTAAGGTCTCTACAATCCGATTTTAACATTTTTACGATGATGTCTGTGTGTGTGTGTGTGTGTGTGTGTGTGTGTGTGTGTGTGTGTGTGTGTGTGTGTGTGTGTGTGTGTGTGTGTGTGTGTGTGTGTGTGTGTGTGTGTGGATGTGTGTGTGTGGGATGTTGGAAGGACGGTTACTCAAAAACTATAAGACTTAAAAAAAAAATAAAAACGTATTTCCCAATCGGACATTCATGGGAAGATCTGAAAAGGTTTTGGTAACAATTGGACAACCGGAAGTAGAAGATTCTTGAGAAAAAATCTTCTAAATATTATTTTTTGAAAATTTTTCTTGATAATATTAAAGAAAAATAAATTCTCTTTCTGATACATTTAAATATTTTTATACATATTTTATAGATTTAGAGATAAAAGGAATTTAATATATAAAATAATGTTGTAATTAATTTTACAACCGAAAGGATGCCATGAAAAATAGTTGCAAATTTAAATTATTTGTAACTGACAGATAAATGTCAGTGTCAGAAATAATGAGTAATGAAAGAAAAATGTACTTGGAGAATCCCTTAATTCTTGATCTGTGACTATTATGGAGATGACAAGTCTAGGTTGAAGGACTTAAATTTGTTTCAAACATTATGGGACAATGTACACCAGTACTGTAGACTAGAGTAACTTTGAATTGCGAAAAAGCTATCAAATTCTTCTCAAGTAAGTTGTAAATATTGACAAAATTACACATCGATATAAGAATAATCGGAGTGCAATCTATCCGTCACTTTATTAAAGGGAATTAGTGTTATTTAGATATAACAAGTATGAAAAAATAAAATGTAAAAGAAGATATGTAAGAATAGATGCACAATCCATATATACATTTTAGACCGCCCAAAATTAATGTTTTTACTAGAAGAATATGAAGAGAAAGTAAACAAGGTTGTTCGAATTGAAAATTGCTGTTACCAGCCTAATATTTATATATGGTAAACTCTACTTTGTAATTTATTGTAACATAATTTATGGTAAAATATCTTTGTTGAGACATGCTATTATTGAATAATAAAGAAGTTTATACGTCATAGATTTATATGAATATATTATTTGTATTTATAAAAATATTCTTTGCTTTATGCATACAGCCAGGTAAAATATACGGCGAGAGGTTATGTGCTGGCCACATCAGATTTTTTAATCTGATTTTATTAGCATATGTATAAACAACTCGACATGAAATCCACATCTATCAGTTTTAAAAAATCTGATGTGACCAACACAATACCTCCCGCCATTTAATTTTTATTCATTTAAATATACCTATGAGGTCTCGTGGCCGCGTGTCTGAGTGTCTGGTCGCGAATCTGGGGAACCGGATTCAATCCATATCAACACCAAATATTTAGTATTTTAAATGGCACGAAATTGGGCCCTGTGGTGCACTCTCCACGCCAAAAATGAGTGAACAAAGCAGATTAGCACACCCAGCAATGGGTAATATGCTGTGATGATATATATATATATATATATATATATATATATATATATATATATATAAATCCATACCTGTGTATTTACTATTACTGGGAAGTATGTATGTATTAAGTTTCTTTTCATATAACTATTCTTCTATTTACAATTTTCTTTTTAAAATGTTACTATTATTAATTTGAAATGAATTTTATTTTGACAGTGACATTTATATGTCAGTTACATACATTTGAAATTGAACTGTGTTACTAAGAAATTGTGTTTATTTTTAAAACATAGACTCCGGGTTTTATAAAATTGATTATTTTATTAATTTATCTATAAAATACGTGTATAAAAAAATATAAATGCATGCATATAGAAAATTCAATAATCTTTAATTTTTATAATAACATTATCGCCAAAAAAATACATTTAAAGGTATTGAAATAGCGTTTGAATACTTGATTTTAATATTGTATTAAAATGTCGTTTTTTGTATGTAACCATAGAAATGAATACAATTGTTGGGTATGACAAGTTGTTATAAAATATATGTATGTCAGTGATATAGAAAATATATTAAAAGTTATAATCCTGTTTGATTGTGTATTCTCTGATATTTTGGCTCACATCCATTCCATTAATAAAGTTAACAGGTTATGGGCCCAGGAACGTGGCAGTAAACTATTCTTTTGACAATTTAATGTGATTGAGCAAAAATAAATCAAACATGGATTTAAAGCATTTTCAAATACAAAAGTTCAACGGTAAAAATTTCCAATTATGGAAATATCAAATGGAAATTATATTCAAATCTGAATCTAATCTATTTGAGGTAATAAACGGAACAAAGTGTCGTCCAGTGGAATTAGCTGAAACACAAGAATGGGATAAAGTTAATGCTAAGGCCATGCTACTCATTTCCTCTAGTATGGAATATGAACAGTTACAAACAGTAATAAGTTGCCATACAGCAAAAGATATGTGGAGTCGAATCAAAGCGATACATGAGCAAAGATCGTCAATAAATAAAATTCAACTTAAACAGGATTTTTTTAGTTATAAAATGTCTACCACTGACAGTATTGCTCAACACTTAAGCAAAATTGACTCATTAGCACAATCTCTTTCAGATATAGGTGAAGGAGTATCTGAAGTAGATAAAATTGCTAAAGCTTTAGGAAGCTTACCACTAAAATTTAACAACTTCGTTACTGCTTGGGATTCATACGACGAGAATAAACAGACGTATGATAATTTAACTGCACGATTACTTAAAGAAGAACAGCGTTTGTCGCAATCCGAAGAAATAGAAACTGCTTTTTCAGCGTTAAAAATTAAAAAGGATAAGAAGAAAAATAGCAATCAAAATTCATTTCAGAATAAGAAAAATGTAGAATGTTTTTATTGCAAAAAGAAAGGCCATTTCAAATCTGAGTGTTGGAAAAGACAAGCAAATCAAAACAGAATAAATAAAAACAAGGCTGAAGACAAAACAAATAATCATACAGCGTTAAGCGTCGAACTTAAAAACATGAAAATACCAGTAAGTGAAGATGATTGGCTAGCAGACAGTGCTGCATCCAGACATATGTCATATCAAAGAGAATGGTTTACAACATTTTCAGAATTTGAAAACAATTCAAGTATGGTACAAATAGGTGACAATACACAAATTAAAGTTGAAGGTTTTGGTTCAATTGAAGTTATCGCCTTGGTCAAGGGCAAGTGGGAGCCAAGAACAATTGAAAATGTGCTATATGTCCCTAGTTTGCGAAAGAATCTATTTTCAGTGGGAGCACTGACAAGTAGAAACTATAAAGTAATATTCAGAGAAAATAATATGGAAGTCTTTAGTAACAAACTATTAGCTAGTGGGATAAAACTAGCAAATCAATGCTATAAAATGTTATTTAAAACTTTGATAAAGGATCCAGATCAAGCTAATATGTCAATGACAAATACAATTTTGTCTTGGCATGAAAAATTAGGACATGTTAATTTTCAGTCTTTGAAGGATATGGCGGATAAAGAAATGATTCCTGGACTTAAAATAAAGACGACTGAAAATTTATTCTGTGGACATTGTAAACAAGGTAAATTCCATCGACCTCCATTTCACAGTAATCCTAATCGAGCTCATAGTCCCGGTGAGTTTATTCATATGGATCTTTGTGGTAAAATGTCCAGTCCATCTCTTGGTGGAGCTAATTATTTTATATTATTTAAAGATGACTGTACATCTTACAAGATGGTATATTTCATTAGACATAAATCTGATGCTTTCTCAATATTTCTCAAAGTTCACAGGCTAATAGAAAATCAAACTGGAAACAAGCTCAAGAGAGTAAAGAGTGATAATGGCAAGGAATTTGTAAATGAACAATTTAGAAAATACTTTGAAGAAAAAGGAATTATACATGAATTTACAGCGCCATATACTGCAGAACAAAATGGTAGAATCGAACGAGAGAACAGATCAGTAGTTGAGGGGGCCAGAACAATGCTCTCTGCAGCAAATCTTCCTACAAATTATTGGGCTGAAGCTGTCAATACTTGTGTATATACATTAAATAGAAGACCTCGTAACCTGGATAAGGAAATTCCATATCAAATGTGGATAGGAAAGAAATCAACATTAAATCATTTGAAGATATTTGGTACAGAAGTTTATTCACATATACCTAAACAGCGGAGATCAAAATTTGACAGTAAGTCACAGAAACTTATCTTCGTAGGCTATGGTATAGACAGTAATAATTATCGTTTGATTGATCCGAAAACGTCAAAAGTGACAGTTACAAGAGATGTCATTTTTATGGAGAATAAGCAGTTAGAAATGCAAGCTGATAATAATTATATCACTTTAATTACTGAAAAAGAAAATCAAAAAAATGAACAGAGAAAAGATGAAGAAATAAAATTAGCAGAAGTAACTGAAGAGCCACAAAAACGAATACTTAGAGATCGTAGTCAAATTCGTAAACCTTTACTGTATAGTGAAGAATTTGTACTAGCCTGCGCATCATTAATTTCAGAAGATCCAAGAACATTTGAAGATGCAATGAAAAGCAAAGATTCTCAAAAGTGGAAGTTAGCAATGGAAGAAGAAATAAGATCATTAAAAGAAAATAATACTTGGACTCTTCAACAACTTCCTGAAGGACGAAGTACACTTGGTTGTAAATGGGTTTATAAAATAAAGTACAAAACAGATGGATCTATTGATCGCTATAAAGCAAGGCTGTGTGCAAAAGGCTATTTACAAGAAAAAGGCATTGATTACAGTGAAACTTTCTCACCTGTTATACGATATGATTCAATTCGTTCACTACTAGCAATAGCAACAATAGAAGATCTAGAAATTAAACAATTCGATGTAAAAACAGCTTTTTTATATGGTGATTTAAAAGACGAAATATATATGGAGCAGCCGCAGGGATTCGAAGAAAAAGATCCTTCTCTTGTGTGTAAATTACACAAAAGTCTCTATGGGTTAAAACAAGCACCTCGCTGCTGGAATGAAAAATTTGTCAATTTTATTAAACTCTTCCATTTCAAGCAATTAGAAGCAGATAAATGTGTATTTAAAGGTGAAATAGAAAACGAAATCATTTATATTGCACTATACGTTGATGATGGACTTGTAATGTGTAAAAATGAAGAAATCATTCACACTTTACTTGAGAAATTGAAACACAAATTCGAAATTAAAATAAGTGATCCTGAAATTTATGTTGGACTTCAAATTAAAAGAGATAGAAAACTCAAAACTATGTTTATTCACCAGACTAATTACATTTGCAATATATTGAAGAAATTCAACATGCAAGATTGCAAATCAAATGCTACACCTGCTGATCCAAACATTGATTTAAGTACAAGACAGTGTCCAGTAACAAAATCTGAAATTGATGAAATGAAGAATATACCATTTCGTGAAGCTGTTGGAAGTCTAATGTTTGCAGCAATTGTATCAAGACCAGATATACTGTTTGCCGTCAGTCAAGTTAGCAGATTTCTAAATAATTCCGGAATAGAACATTGGAAAGCTGTAAAACGTATTTTTCGTTATCTCCAAGGAACTAAAACTTATGGAATAAAATATAGCTACGAAAATTTTAATCTGAGAGTTTATTCAGATGCTGATTTTGCTGGTAACATTGATACACGTAGATCAACAACTGGATACGTAAGCATTCTAGCTAATGGTCCTATTACTTGGTCGTCTAAGCTGCAAAAATGTGTAGCACGTTCTACTACAGAGGCAGAATATGTGGCAGCATCCAACGCATCACAAGAAATTGTATGGCTACGTTCTTTGTTTCAGGAGCTGCAAGTACCAGTGCCTCAACCAACATCATTATTTATTGATAATCAGAGTGCCCTAAGGTTGATAAACAATGCAGAACATCACAAACTGACCAAGCACATCGATGTTCGGTATCATTATGTAAGAGAATGTGCTTTTACCAATCTGCTGAAACCATTATATGTACCCTCTGATAAACAATTAGCAGATTTCTTAACTAAAGCACTTTCTCATATAAAATTTAAAGAAAATTGTAAATCATTATCAATATGTAATGTAAATATTGAAATTTAAAATCATGGTATTCAAAAGTGGGAGTATTGAAATAGCGTTTGAATACTTGATTTTAATATTGTATTAAAATGTCGTTTTTTGTATGTAACCATAGAAATGAATACAATTGTTGGGTATGACAAGTTGTTATAAAATATATGTATGTCAGTGATATAGAAAATATATTAAAAGTTATAATCCTGTTTGATTGTGTATTCTCTGATATTTTGGCTCACATCCATTCCATTAATAAAGTTAACAAAAGGTATTTTTGGAAGAAAAACTATTGTGAGCTTCTTGTAAAGTGCGATTTCTGGTTATCCGATTTATACCAAAATCTAATGACTTCTTTGCATATTAGAGTAAGGTCAAAAATAACATTTCAAAATTTTGCGATTGATAATATTTGAGTTAGAGTGTCCAGAAGATTCACACTCACACACATACACGCACACATATATACACACACACATATACACACCCACAGACATCATAGTGAAAATGTTAAAATCGGATTCTACGGATCTTGAAATGTGATCATTTATCAAAATCTCGATATGCGATTTTTAGCATGATTTCTAATACCTCCCTTACCAAGGGTAGCGGGAGCTAAAAATAAATAAATAACGCAATTGTTTAGAGAGTGACGAGTTGGATCTACTAACTCAGCAAATCTAGTATATAGGTGGGTTAGGTCAGTTTACGATCAATTCTGGCTTACTAAAATGTGCCAACCAAACACACAACTAACCTACCAAATCTTAAATAAATACGGCTATAGGCAAGTATTGCTAAGTGATATGACATCTGGTGGCAAAATAATGAACTACAGGTTGACTTGTTATTAAAGTATGTTATATTAGAAATTTGTTAAATATTATACATATTTGTGTATCTAAATTGACATATATATTGCAACATGAGTAACAATTATTAGTGCTTACTTGAGTGCACATTGTCAGAAAGGCAATAAATTATATTGTCACGAATTCCCGCGTAAACGAAAAGTTCGTGTTTACATTAAAAATATGCTTGACAAGATGAAAAAAGATAATATTACAGTGTGTGGATCAGAAAATTATAAATTAATATATCCGTTTTGTATACTTTGAAGATGAATTCATTATATTTCATAGAAAACTTTGTTTCAAAACGAGGTTAGTTTTATAAATGTTCACAAAAATATCATTTAAGTTATCTTCACTTCCACGAATACATCCTATATTAATGTTCACATGTGAATAAGAAATATAATCATGTAATTTTGCTATTTTAATAATTTTTTTGAAGATATCATCTAGAAAAGAAGTGGTTATACAATTTAAGTTAAAGTTTTATAAAAGTGTACTTGGAAAATACATTAATTTATCCTTAATGAATAAAATGAAGCTACTATAAAATAATATAAAAAGAAAATTAAATATAATATAGTACTTTGAAAAATACACAATTCTATAAATTATGTGTATGCCCATTTGACAGTAGGTTAGCATCATATCTCGTTCGACCTGTAGTTCAAAACTTGCCATTCCAGCGCTGCGATCTTAAAAATACTAGGGTACCTTTATACTCAGGGTATGGCCATGACGTGCTCGCGTTTCGTCCGCCATTAGAGGGCCACTGTCATATTCGTTGTTGTTACGCAAATTATCATGTATTTTCGTGGCTACTTGTTTTATTTTAATGCAAAACACATTTAAATATACTTCTAATATTTATTTATAGTGTAAGTAATACTTTTATTTTATTTATTTGTATATTTTCTTGAGATACTGAGTACGATGACTGGCAATATTGAAAACACATAAAAATTACCAATATTAAGCACAAACATTTAAATTTTTAAACGGTAAGTTTAAAATATATACTTATTATGTAAATAATAACCACAGTTATTAAATTTGATGTGATAATAACAACCTATATCCTATTTTCTACATAACCTCAAAATCTATGTCATAATAATAATTGTGTATCTCTTAAATAAATGAATTTTTATTACCTTTATAGATTCATAGTGTGATTATTTAATATTCCTGTATAATATAATATCAGATTTCTTACAAATAAATAGGGAAATGAATTATCAGTATGTTTGACATTAGCCCGCTTATGGCGGCGATCTTGCCCCATGGCCATACCCTGTATATAAAGGTACCCTAAAAAATACATGCCAATTATATGTTGAATGTTTCGTCGTCTATTGTGGGATGAAACTTTTGACAACCGCTGTTGTGAGTTTGGGCGTCCAAGTTGTTTTGCTTTTGGTTTCATCTTGAACAGAGTCAGAGTTTTCTGCCTGGTGACGTCACTGATTATACTTTTCGATTTTTTCGCCCGTCGATGTTGTTTTGTTTCAGTTGTCTTTTAGTTCGCTGTTTGTTTTTGCCGTTTTCGTTTGTTTTGTTTGATGTAAGTTCTCCAGTTATTTTATTACTGTTTACATATTTATGTGAACTACTTTCGCTCTCATCGTCTTTTTATGATTTTTGTTCGTTTTGCGAGTGAAATGATTCTGTATTAAGGTCACTCGGGTTTGATTATTTTTCCTCAACTCTGCACGCATTTTACGCGCGACGTGCCACTTTTTATATGATTATATTTCTATCTTTTATGAGCTGTGTTTATATAAATGACAAGATAAACCCTGTATAATTTCTCATTATATCTACGATAACTTTATGGAATATTATCAGCTGAACTTGAAATGTTTTTTATTTATTCTTTTTATGTAAATATATCACGAAAAATATTGTAAAAGTTCACGTACACTTTTCAGAAGAAATTTTAGGATGTTACGTAATATCATTCTTATTTTACATGGATATTATTATTTTATGTATTATCATATTATTTTTTTACAATTTAATGATGCATGTTATCACTCTATAAATAATTTTCTGTTTTTGAAGAATTGAAAATTATTTTCTTAATTACTTTAAATCTAAAGTGTATCTTTCTACGTATTATTTTAAAGAATAAAAAATCTGTTGTGGCCAGCACAATACCTTCCGTCAATCATGTATATAATGTATAAATTCCATTCATAATTTTTCTTGGAAAAGATTCTAAATTTCCAGTAAAATTATTGCAGAAACAAACTATTCAAATTGCACTTGACACTGACATCTTCTTCTTTAGCATTTCCCATTCATTAGGGGTCGCTATTTTTGCGTGTCGTTCTCATTCAGATCCTTTTCTCTCAAGTCTTCCGCAATACAGTCCTTCCATCTTATCTTTGGTCTTCCTCTGTTTCTTCAACCTCCTATTAGTAAACGATTCATTCAATATAATTCTTCATTTCTCCTCATGACATTTCAAACCAATGTAATCGTCTTTCTTGTATCTTTCTAGAAAATTGTAACAGTAGAGTTATTTTCTTACCGTATTTTTCCGTGCCTTCCCCAACATCTACTTCAACATCCTCATCCCTGCCACATTAATTTACTTTTTTTTGATACTGACATCTGTCAATTTGAATTATATGAATATATTAGTAGCTTCCATGTTTAGCATAGCTGGCTGATTTATAATATTTAATTTCTTTAAAATTCTTTATCTCTATATCTATTGAATATGAAGTATAAAATGCAATCAAATCGTCTAGAAAATAATATATTCTTTAAGTATAATAACGTTGTGTCAATAAATCATATTTAACTGTTAAAATCTTCAAATGAGGCTACTTCCGGTTGACCAATTATAACCAAAATCTAATCACTTGTTCTTGTGGATGTAAACTTGAGGAATACGATAAAAATATAATTTTTGGAATCGTGGTATTGAAGTTATGCGATCCGAAACTTTCGTCACACACACAGACACACACACATACATACAGACATCATCGTAAAAATGGTAAAATCGTATTATAGGGACCCTAAAACATGCTTATTCACTAAATCATCATTGAATTTTTTGACCAAAGACAATACCTTCCTTACCTAAAGGTGACGAAAGGTAAAAAGTAAAGGGGGGGGGGGGGGATGAAATAGTGAAATAGTTGAAAACAAAATGAGATTAAAATCCATGTCATAAAGTATTAAAAAAATTGTACGGTTTAACGAATTATAATAAAGATTGTCTAGGATTACATCTCGCTTTCAATTTAGATTCAATTTCATAAAAACCAGGACATTTTATCCTTTTGATATTTAGGACCAACTTATAAAATAGAGGCCATCTACTTATTGACATGTTTTATTTGTTTCAGGGTTTTTATCTAGTTTTGTTTCACAATAAATATAAAATAAAAAGTGTATTTACAGATAAATAATAAAATACTGAAATATTAGTTCAATATTTTTAATGTTGTTAATAATTATAAATAGTTATTCTTGATAATAAATGCATAAATAAATAACGAGCTGTCAAATTAATATTCAGTAAGCAATTTTGAAAACTTAATTATTTTTGATAAACCTTCAGATCCTCTTTCACGACCTTTGCTTATATTAGCTGATTGATCAATGTTCAAAATAAATAAAAAAATAAGTAATTAATTTATTTATGTGTTGTTAGGATAGGTTAAGTTACAATACATAAACGTACTGTAAAATTATTCAAAGTTATTATGTTCTATGGAAGAAGGAATGGAAAGAGGGAGCATTAGGTTATATTGTTGGTCAGGGGAGTGAAGTCTAGCGGGGACGGACGAACACATATGCTGGTTCAATCTAGAGAGGGGATAAGCCCGGCAATTTTTAAACGAAATTGCATATTCAATTATTTTTACCTCTCGCTAAGAGAGGTATTGGAATCATGCTAAAAATCGCATACCCAGATTTTAATGAATAAGCACGTTTTAAGGTCCCTAGAATCCGATAATGACATTTTTACGATGATGTCTCCGTGTGTGTGTGTGTGTGTGTGTGAGGTTGTTGGAGGCACGATTTCTCAAATTCTATAAGATTAAAGACCTGTGTAACTACGGATTCCTCAATCTAACAGTAATGGGAAGAGTTGAATAGATTCTGGTAACAATTGGATAACCAGAAGTAGTTGTATTTTAACAAAAATCTTCTAAATATTATATTTTGGAAATTTATGTTACTCCAAATATTAAAAAACAAAATTCTCTATCCGACACATCTAAATTTTTTATTATACCTTCTATAGATTTAAAGATATAGATATATAATCTATAAAATAATCTGTTGTAATAAATATCACATCTCCATGGTAATTACATGAGAAATAAAAATGTCTGTAATTGACAGATAAATGTCACAGCGTTAGTACTGAAGGCTATTTCTGTGAACGATATTTAATATTTCTTATTGTATTATTAATATATTATATAAAATTATAGGCATATTATATGAATCCTTCAGAAATACCACCAATCCCGTTAATGAATTGGAAAAACCTCGAACATTTAGAAGAAATGGAGAAAACTTGCTCATACAATGAATTTAAAATTATAGAAAATTTGTAAATGTAAAAATTAGGTATAATTAGAATTTTTTGTGTGTACAAGAAATGTTAAATACAATACTTATATATACCACAATGGGAAGGGCGCGAGAGGTATTGTGATGGCCACAACAGATTTTTATATACATTTTGCTTTATATTTTACAATGACGCAAAACAAATATAAAATTATTTCCACATACAGTTAAACCTTTAATGCCGAATATTTCAGATTTATCTACTGATTTTTACCTTCCGTCACGTTTAGGTAAGAAAGGTATTGTCTTTGGTCAAAAAATTCAATGATGAGTTGTTAGTAAGTACGTTTTAGGGTCATACGATTTTACCATTTTTACGGTGATGTCTGTATATATGTACGTATGTGTGTGTGTGTGTGTGTGTATGTGACGAAAGTTTCGGATCGCATAACTTCAATACCACGATTCCAAATATTATATTTTTTTCATATTTCTCAAGTTTACTTCCAGAAGAATAAGTGATTAGATTTTGGTTATAAATGGTCAACCGAAAGTACCTTCATTTGAAGATTTTAACAGTTTTTCTTGAAAAAACACAGTTAAATATTATTTATTGATATTTAACGTTATTATAACTTAAAGAATATATTATTCTCTATACGATTTGATTGCACTTTATACTTCATATTCAATAGATATAGAGTTAAAAATTATAAAGATATTAAATTTCATAAATTAACCAGATATGCTAACCATGGAAACTGCTGATATATTCAGATAATTCAAATTGGCAGATGTCAGTATCAATACATGCGTTCAATGAAATAAGCAGTTCAAGCAAATGCTAGGTAAGCAAACGAAACTTGTTGCTGACACTGAAAGATTTGCTAGCTATACGACGAACTGATATTTACAAATGTCATCGAAGAAGTTATACAGTTGTCAAATATAACATGTGTATCTCTTATATCCCTTTTATTGGTCTGGAAAGTTATACAAAATGAATTTATAGATAGGTACAGTTAGTTACAGAGTGTGGAATTAATTTTGAACATATTTTAGGTCTAAGAAAATATTTCAAATTTAACAATGTTATGAACATTCATCTCAAAACTTTGAAAGCCTTTTTGACATGTAATTGATATAAACACATCATTAAATGAGATAGAAACAGTACAAGTTCAATTCAAATCAAGCAAATGCTAAGCTAGCAAAGTCGTTCAACAAATTTTACTTCCGTTTGCTTGTTTTCCTGGAGCTTATTGAACGCACCTAATGAAAAGTAAATGAATGTGGCAGAGATGAGGATGTTGAGATAGATGTTGGGGAAGACACGGAAAGATACGGTAAGGAATGAAAGAATAAGAAGAAGACCAAAGATTGGAAGGACTGTATTGCGGAAGACGTGAGAGAAAAGGAACTGAATAGGAACGACACGCAAAACAGAAATGAGTGGAAGAAGAAAATAAAAACAGCGACCCCTAACGAATAGGAAAAGCTAAAGAAGAAGAAGAAGATGTCAGTGTCAAGTGCAATTTGCATAGTTTGTTTATGAAATAATTTTACTGGAAATTTAGAATCTTTTGCAAGAAAATTTATATATAATACATAGGATTGACGAAAGGTATTGTGCTGGCCACATCAGATATATTATTTTTCCCTCTATATAATATACAATACAAAAAGTTAATCAAAACACTCAATATTTACTAAATATTAAATTATATGATACATATTGCAAAGGCAATGAGTAAAATACGTATTTGATGTGAGAACATGGGTCTAAATTGTGATTTCTCGGACGGTAACTATAGCGTAATGGTCCAAACTTGACCTTTAACTGATGACCCCGTAGTCTACCAATCGCACGTTATCGCACAAGATTAAAATAAGTTGCCTAGAAACATTGCTACTTCAAAACATTGCTACTTTCAGTGATGATGTTATATATATATACTAGGCGCTTTTTTATTCATCTACAAGGTGTTGACCGCGACACCGGAACAAAGGAATTTAACATGTAAAATCATACTTAGGTAATTTCATGCTTCCCTAGGAAAAAAATCTGATATACCCAGCACATAACCCCTCGCCGTATGCATAAAGGAAAAATATTTTTTACAAATACAAATACAAGTACAAATAATATAAGTATGTATTCATATTTATGTCTATGACGTATAAATTTCTTTATTATTCAATAGGAGGATGTCTCAACACAAAATAATTTTCACATATATATACAGGGTGATCACGCGAGAATGTACCAGCAATTATCTCTCTTATTAAGCGAGATAGCGATTATAAGAAAATTTACTATAGGCAATATAGGTAATAAGATGTCATATCAAAAAGGGTTGTATTACTTCCAGTTCCGAGGTACGTGATACCAATGTTGAAATTTCAAATGGAATATACTATATTTTTTTACATTTTTGAAAAGTACACAAAATGTGCTTTACAATAATAGTAAACAAGTAGGACGTTATATTATTAAAAAGTAAAATGGCGGACGTTTGAAATATTTTACAAAATACTTCAAGAAAGTGTCGAATTTTGTTTTATTGGATTTGTTGCCTAGATTACGTCAGATAAATGAATTTATATCAAAAAATACCATCATCTATCAACAAAAAAACAATAAAATCTCACACACTTGATTTTATTTTATTCAATATATTCATATTTCAAACGTCCGCCATTTTATTTTTTAATAATACAACGTATTACTAATTTGCTACCATTGTAAAGCAAATTTTATATACTTTGCAAAAATAAAAAAAATATAGTTTGTTCTACTTGGAATTTCAAAGTTGGTATCACATACTCTGGAACCGGAAGTAACAGAACGCTTCCTGATAAGACATCTTATTGCCCATATTGCCTATAGTAAATTTGTTTATTTGAAGATAATCGTCGGTATTTATACAGCCCAGTGTCCTAGAACCTTCCGATGCCACAATGATACCGAATACAATAGATTTAGGTCAACGGTGTAATTAACACGTATAACCGTTCCGCCGCCGGGGATTGCGGCACCTGGGTAATTCCCGCGAGGGGATTACGTCATCGCTCGGGAACATTCTTTCAGTAGCGGCGCTCGTATACTCTTAACTCAGGGGCGCACGTCACAATATGTAACTGTTAAAATCTTCAAATGAGGGTACTTCCGGTTGACCAATTATAACAAAAATCTAATCACCGCACTTGACTACAGCGCATAGCAACCAATAGAAACGTAAGAATTTATTTGTCAAAATTCTTTCGTTATTTCAAACAGAGTATAATATGCTTTAATTTAATGACAATCCTATTTTACAATATAGGTACTTCTTTTCTGTCTAAAACCTAATTTCAATTTGGGAACTAGATTTTAGCCAGAAGTAATACACGACAGGTTCTCATACCAAATTACAGTTAAATACATTTATCACAATTTGATTCCAAAACTCCAACATATAATATATTCTCCACCACTGTCCGCTCCGCTCCGCTGTCCATAGTCTGTTTACGTCTCGTTCTCGTCCTCTCGTCTAGCCTTGCCCTGCAGGCGTCTAGCGATCCGTCAGCGACGTCTCTATTTATACCGTCGGGGCGCGGCGGCGGAGTTGGCGACGGCCGGCGGCGACGGCGTCGCTACGCACGACACGCGTCACGCCGGTGCAGTGCGTGCCGCGCCACCGACGTATATATAGCAGAGGTCGGCGCCCTACCCCGCCTAGACGCACTAAGCTGGCAGCAGGAACGAAACGAGCAAAGTAGGAAAGGGTTAGAGAATAACGGAATAAGGATAGGAAGGTGGAGAAGTTGCAGGAGTTAGTAGGTGACAGGGTGATGGTTTATTATAAAGTTGTTAATAAATATATGTTAGCGATGTTTAAGAGCATTTATTATTATAGGCGTAGCCAAGGAGGCAGAAGGGGTGGCGATATGTAACAAATATCTACTATTTTTGACTATTTGCACACCCATGTCCAATTTTAAATGCCTCCATAATTATTTATGTCTCGCACTGTACTTCGCACGATCTTAACTGCAGCACAGTAACGAGCTCCTGCGAAAAACATTGGTTTGACCGATTAATAGATCAGAATTATCACAGCCAACATTTAATCGATCTGCTCGTTTAATCGATTTTTACCTCTCGCTAAGAGAGGTATTGGATTCATGCTAAAAATCTCATATCCAGATTTTATTGAATAAACACGTTTCAAGGTCCCTACAATCCGATTTTTACGATGATGTCTGTGTGTGTGTGTTTGTGTGTGTGTGTGTGTGTGTGTGTGTGTGTGTGTGTGTGTGTGTGTGTGTGTGTGTGTGGGTGGGATGTTGGAAGGACGGTTACTCAAAAACTATAAGACTTTAAATTTGTTTAACTACGTATTTCCCAATCGGACATTCATGGGAAGATCTGAAAAGGTTTTGGCAACAATTGGACAACCGAAAGTAGAAGATTCTTGAAAAAAAATCTTCTAAATAATATTTTTTGAAATTTTTTCTTGGTAATATTAGAGAAAATTAAATTCTCTATCTGATACATTTAAATATTTTATTATATATTCTATAGATTTAGAGATAAAAGAAATATAATATGTAAAATAATCTGTTATAATAAATTTTACAGCCGAAAGAATGGCCATGGAAAATAGTTGAAAATTTAAATTGTTTGTAACTGACAGATAAATGTCAGTGTCAGAAATCCGGAGACATTACTGAAGACTTTTTCTGGGAAGTACATACATTATATTATTTCTTAAAGTATTAATAGCTAAATATTTAATATTATAGGTATATTACATATATCCTTCAAAAATACTGTCAATCCTGACAATGAATTAGAAACATTTCGAAAAATTAAAAGAGGACAAAATTTCTTCATAAAATGAATTTAAAATTAAACAATCTAAATATAAGGAATAGATATATGCGTAAGTAGAATTTTTGCTGTAGAGTGTAGGTATACAAGAAATGTTAAATACAATAGGGCGCGAGCAGTCATGTGATTTTGTTGGCCTTGTCAAGCAGATATCGGGGCCCATGTCAGAATGATAGCTAGTAATTATGTATATAGATGTCAAATATCATATATTCTCATTCTAAATTTAGTGATTTTCCAATTACATGTGGAGCAGAATTAAATGTTAAATATCTAAGGCATACGACAAGTAAATTTTAAACTCCTGGTGATAAATTAACTACGTAAATTTATAAAATCTTGAATTTTTTAATGTAAAATTCTGACATTTGACATCTATGTACATAATTACTAATTATCATTCTGAAATGGGGCCACACATCTGCTTGTCAAGCCCAAAAATGTAACATTACTGTTCGCGCACTATACTTATGTAACCAAAAAAAGGAAGTGGCGAGAGGTATTGTGCTGGCCATAACAGATTTTTTACTATTTGCACACCCATGTCCAATTTTAAATGCCTCCATAATTATTTATGTCTCGCACTGTTCTTTGTACGATCTTAACTGCAGCACAGTAATGAGTTCCTGCGAAAAAACATTGGTTTGACTGATTAAACAATCAGAATTACCACAGATAACATTTAATCGATCGCTCGATTTGTTCGTTTAATCGATTTTTACCTCTCGCTAAGAGAGGTATTGGATTCATTCTAAAAATCTCATATTCAGATTTGATTGAATATAAGGTCCCTACAATACGATTTTAACATTTTTACGATGATGTCAGTGTGTGTTTGTGTGTGTGTGTGTGTATGTGGGATGTTGGAAGGACGATTACTCAAAAACTATAAGACTTTATATTTGTTTAACTACGTATTTCCCAATCGGACATTCATGGGAAGATCTGAAAAGGTTTTGGTAACAATTGGACAACCGGAAGTAGAAGATTCTTGAAAAAAAATCTTCTTAATATTTTTTTTTGAAAAATTTTCTTGGTAATATTAAAGAAAATTAAATTCTCTATCTGATAATAATAATATAAAAAATCTAAATGTAAAGAATAGATATAAGCGAGAATACAGCTCGAAGGAAGACGCGATATTTAAAATGTTATAAAGACAAGATGAAAGTGAAGATGGCCTCCACTCTGCAACGTAAAATAAAGAAAAATTGTATCTCATCGAAATAATGAGTAATGAAAGAAAAATATACTTGGAGAATCTCTTAATTCTTGATCTGTGACTCTTATGGACGTGACAAATATAGGTTAAAGAACTTAAATTTGTTTCAAACATTATGGGACAATGTACACCAACACTGTAGACTAGAGTAACATTGCACTGCGAAAAAGCTATCAAATTCTTCTCAAGTAAGTTGTAAATATTGACAAAATTACACATCGTTATAAGAATAATCGGAGTGCAATCTATTCATCACTTTATTAAAGGGAATTAATGTGTTATTTATATACAACATGTATGAAAAAATAAAATGTAAAAGAAGATATGTAAGAATAGATGCACAATCCAGATATATACATTTTAGGCCGCCCAAAATTAATGTTTTTACTAGAAGAATATGAAGAGAAAGTAAACAAGAACGTTGTTCGAATTGAAAATCCCTGTTATCAGCCTAACATTTCTATATGGTAAACTCTACTTTGTAGAATTTTTGAAAGATGTTCGATCAAGGTCGTCTACGAATTGTATGAATTCAGATTTTTGTTCCGCGCATTATGACAAATTCATAGTGTCGTTTGCTTAGTTTTTATGAGGGTACATAAGATATTACTGCTATTTTATTATTATAAAAATATATGTTACAATAAAAGCATTCAAAATTCAAAAATAAGTCAACTGGTAAGTTTATTAGCAAATGTAAGACCAAATATGTGAAAAATAAGATACTGACACGTCAGTGTCAGTGACTCTGACAGAAAATAACGTTATTCGTACGGCTATGAATTAAGGTAATGTATCTGAATTAATAAATAAACTTACGTTACAGCGAAAGTATTATCAACAACGAGCATCGTTTTAAAGTGGAATGTCCTAGCATAGTCGAAACAATATGAATTTTTGAAAGACAAGCGTGTTATATCTATCGTTATCGCACACGCTTATAGCCTTTGCAAAAGAAAGAGATAAATGTCAATTTGTTAATTCGTTAATGATACAGATGACTTTGATCGGACATCTTCCAAAAATTTTACTGTAATTTATTGTACACAATTTATGGTAAAATATCCTATAGATTTTGTAAATATATGTGAAAATTGTTTTATATTGAGACATTATTTTATTGAATAATACAGACGTTTATACGTCATAGACTTATATGAATATATTATTTGTATTTCTAAAAATATTCTTTGCTTTATGCATACAGCTAGGTAAAATATACGGCGAGAGGTTATGTTCTGGCCACATCAGATTTTTATTTTGGATGAACCATCATCGCTAAATGGCCGCATAATGGAGCAACTTTTGTCTAACCGACTTCGTATCTCTTATAGTTCTTGAGATTCTTATGTTAAACACATCCTAGATATATACTCTATTCTGTTACCTGTACTATTCATTTATTAAACAGTTAACTCAGATTTCAGTAATAAACAATACAATTTATCGGTCATTATAATTTTATTAACCAATCCTAAACATCCCGTATTTCTTCCCCATCCTTAAAGTCGAACCTTACATCCATATTTGTTTAGGTATGCACCTTTACCCTTATCTAATCCTTCCCGTCTCATTCGGGAGCAATCAATCAGAAATAAATTACCACCCTGCCCGGGCCAACATCGCTCCCTCTCCGGGTGCTCCGGCTGCGTCCCAGTAAAAATCGATCCCTCCAGGGGGTGGCGCAAGCGTACTACTCGCCCTCGCCTGCCCCCTCTTCCCCCCACCCACCCCCGGCACAAGCCCGTGAAAAATTATCTCCCGTGTCGAAAAAACTCCTGTCACTGTGCATATCGACCGCCTGCATCAACCAGCCTGCAGCGGGGCGAAAGGGGGGCACACCAGATAGCACGATGCACGAGTAATTAAGGACCAAGATGCAAGTGATGGCAGGAATAAAAAAGAGCAGGAAAATAGATGATGAGCGATGCAGGAGTGGGTGGTGTTTATAATAATTTGTGAATATATTAAACGGAGGGGTGGGTATTAAATGAATAGGGGGATGGTTAGTTTAGAAGATAATAAAAAGGATAATACAAGGGTAGCATTAGAATAGGGTTATTGCAATATTAATTAAAAATAATATTATTCTTTAAATAGCCATAAATTTGAAAAAATATTTTTAACAAAACTGAGCTTAACCCTCACCATATAGGAATCAAATTATTTGCCTTTAGCTATTAAAAAAATCTGTTGTGGTCAGCACAATACCTCTCGCCATTTTTATTTTACGTTACATAGGACGCAAGCAGTTATGTGACTTTCTTAGCCTTGGCAAGCAGATATGGCGGCCCGTGTCAAAATGATAGCTATACTCAAATCGGACATCCAGCCAATGCATGTCATTAATAAAAGTAACTAGATGTGTGACGTCATGAACTGGTACGTTTACATAGGTTTGAGAATTGTATTGAAAAAAAGTTATACAGGTTACATACAATTGTATTACAAACTTTCGTGATATTTCCGGAAAATAATTTTGTTTCATACTGTAATAAATAAATTATTATCTAAATTGTCAGTAAATGTTCGTAATATTATTACGAAAAAAGTAAAATGAAGATAACATTACTAATATCAAGCATTTATTTAGAATATAATAGTTAAAGTCTAACCAAAGGGGGGTGATTTAGTTCAATAATATTTTCGAACTGAACTGTTTGACATTTTGTTGACAAAAATGAAAAAGACACAAGTTCACATAAAACTGAACCGTATAAATAAAAACTGTGGTAGTCTTGCAAAAGACTGATTTATAATAAAAACGAACAAAAATGAAAATGACACAAGTTCAAATAACACTGAACCGAATGAATAAAAACTGTGGTAGTCTTAAAAAAGACTGATTTAAAATAAACAAGAATGGAAATAAAATGACACAACGAAGAAAAATATTTTGAACACGATGCAATTCAAATTGACAAATAATAACCTTTGAAAGTATAAACCGCGGAGGAACGTATAAACATACGAATTATCAGTGTTGCCAAGTGTAGCAAAAAAGAAATGAATAAAATAAGGTAGATATACATTATTTATATATTATTCATATCGTATACGATAAATAATATATAAATAATAACTCCACTATACATCTTAATAATAATTCTATAAGGCCATACACTTTTTAACAATTAAAAATGACTGAAATTTTATTTCAATTTTCCATGTTAGTGATTTTAATGTAGGCAGGTTTTTCCCCTAAATGATGACGTGCATTGGCTGCATATCCGATTTGAGTATAGTAATAATGTCCATACCATAGGTGTCAGGTTCTTTAGTTTTTCCCATTTGTTAGGGGGTCGCTATTTTTTATTTTCTTCTTCCACTATTTTTGTTTTGTGTGTCGTCCTCATTCAGTTCCTTTTCTCTCCATTCATCTTATATTATTTTGTCTTCCTATGTTTCTTCCACCTTCTGTTATAATCTATTCATTCTTCCAATATAATCATCTCTGCTCATGACATGTTCAAACCAATGTAATCGTCTCTCATATCTTTCTAGAAACGCCCAACACTACAGTTATTTCCCTTATTCTTTCATTAATTTACGTTTTATTGATACTGACATCTGTCAATTTGAATTACCTGAATATATTAGCAGTTTCCATGGTTAAGTTAGCATAGCTGGCTGAATTATAAAATTTATTATCTTTATAATTCTTTAACTCTATATCTGTTGAATATGAAATATAAAATGCAATCAAATCGTATAGAGAATAATATATTCTTTAAGTTATAATAACATTTAACTGAGTTTTTCAAGAAGAACTGTTAAAATCTTCAAATGAGGGTACATCCGGTTGACCAATTATAACCAAAATCTAATCAAGTCTGCATATGGTTGTAAGGAAGAGGAATACGCAAGAATTGTAATTTTTGGAATTATAGTATTGGGGATATCGTTGATGAAACCGCGGTCACATACACACACACGCACATACGAACACACACACACAGACAGACATTTTCGTAAAAATAGTAAAATCGTATTGTAAAGACCCTAAAACGTGCTTATTCAATGAAAACTCACCGCCGAATTTTTTGACCAAAGACAATACCTTCCTTACCTATAGGTGACGGAAGGTAAAAATCTGTTGTGGCCAGCACAATACCTCTCGCCATTTTTATTTTACGTTACATAGGACGCCAACAGTTTGTGAAATTTGTATTGTATTGTGCTGGCCACAACAGACTTTTTACCTTCCGTCCAAAATTTCGGATCGCATAACTTCAATACCACGATTCCATAATATATATTTTTTTCGTATTCCTTAAGTTTACATCCAGAAGAAGAGGTGATTAGATTTTTATTATAATTGGTACCCTCATTTGAAGATTTTAACAGTTAAATATTATTTATTTACACTTAACGTTGTTATAACTTTAAGAATTTATTATTCTTTATACGATTTGATTGCGTTTTATACTTCATGTTCAATAGATATAGAGTTAAAGAATTATAAGATATTAAATTTCATAAATCAGCCAGCTCTGCTAACCATGGAAACTGCTAATATGTTCAGATAACTCAAATTGACAGATCTCAGTATCAATGAAAAATAAATGAATGTGGCATAGATGAGGATGAAGACACAGAAAGATACGGCAAGGAATGAAAGAATAAGGGAAATAACTCTAGTGTAAGAAGTTTGTAAAAAGAATAGCTTAGTAATAGAAGGTTGAAGAAACAGAGGAAGACCAAAGATAAGATGGAAGGACTGTATTGCGGAAGACTTGAGAGAAAAGGAACTGAATGAAAACGACAGAAATAGAAATCAGTGGAAGAAGAAAATAAAAAATAGCGACCTCTAACGGAAGGAAATAGCTAAAGAAGAAGAAGATATCAGTGTCAAGTGCAATTTGTATAGTTTGGTTATGAAATATTTTTACTGGAAATTTAGAATCTTTTGCAAGAAAATTTATGTATGGAATTTGTACATAATATACAGGATCACTATTTTGTAAAATAAATTATCAGTAAATATGAATATTTTTTCTGGGTTGGATTAGGTTAGGTTAGTTTAGCTACATTGCTATATAGATTAGGTTAGTATAAATTAAGTTATATTACGTTAAATTAAATTTTAATTATGTTACTAATCATTTAATACTGATCATTAATTTAAAATACTCTTCCAATAAATAACAGCCAAATAAAATTAAGACATTAATTTATTACAGTGCAGAAAGAAATGAAAATTGAAATTTCGAATCTGTTTAATTCAACCCAGCATAATTCCCAACCCGTAACTAATTCCTTCATAACACAACTACACTATGAATAATCAGCGCAATTAACCCTTGTCTACATCGCATCCCTTGCTATGCAACATTAAAGCAGAGCAACCCTTGTATCGTTTGCTATATAGGGGTTGTTAGGAAGTTGGTAAACTCGGAAGACCTTCACCTACAGACGAGCCGAGTCGAAGCCCTTACGCAACGCGTTCAAGGCTGCCCTACGCAACCCTGTGCCTGTGACGTCATCCCAATGCCAGACATGAAGGCCAAGGGCAGGATAGGGACAAGATGGGGGGATGACGTAGCAGGATGGGAAGCTGCAGGAAGGGATGATACAAGAAAGAAATGCTGGAAAGGGATAGGGTAATTGAAAGGTTGTTAAGGGAGGTTATATAGGTCGGGGGTTAGGTATAGTTTGATGTTATTTTAAGGGCTGATTCAGGACATCAAAAGGGTGAAAACATTTATGTAAATATATGTTGATTTTGCTTTTATTCGTAGATATTACGAGCCCAAATCCAAATGTATTCGTACCCTTTGAAAAAAATATATTAACAGCAAGAAGAAATATTTTTTTGGATTACAATACTATATATTATTTTATGTATTAAGAAAGTGTACTGGATTTAAATATAATGTTATTACCTAAATTTATCATTTTAACAATAATCTACGGGCAAATATATGACAACAGACACGTGCTATTTTTTTTTAGTTCCAACAGTAAATAATACAATATTTATGTTAGTATTATTTATAAAACTGAAGGTACAGGAAACTGACAATATATTCAATTAATTACTACATTAAATTTTATTTAAATAAATAAAAAATAAATATTTCATCACGGAATATTACCCATTGCTGGGTGTGCCAATCTGCTTTGTACACATTATCGGTAATGATGGAATATTTGTACCGTGTGGGAGCTTACCAGGCAGCACCTCACGGGCACTCATAGCTGGCGTGGAGAGTGCACCACAGGGGACAATTTTGTGCCATTAAAATACGATGTAATTTTTTTGGCGTCGGTCGGGATCGAACCGCGACCTGACACTCAGGCACACGGCCACGTGACCCCATAAAAATTATTTTATTTTTTTAGTAAAATTATTTAGAAAGTGATATTTATTTATTAAAGTACCACAATTATATTAAAAACAAGAATAAATAAACTTCTGGATGCTATGATTATTACTCCAATTCAACAAATTTTCATATGGTGTATTAATAGAGTGTATAGAACTTGAATACATTGCTTATAATAAAATTTCTTAGGTTTAATAATAATTTATTTGCAAATAAACTATTGTTAGCATGTGACAAATGTTTTCGTCTTGAATAATTCGCAAATAATTTTTATTAAAGTAATAAAATTTAAGATGGGAATTAATGGGCTACTTGCATGATATTAAGAAAATTTTTTTTGGAATATATATATATATATATATATATATATATATATATATATATATATATATATATATATATAAATAAAAGACCCCCTATTTTTTATTTTTTCAAAATTTTGTCACTTATGGCTAAAAATAAATCTTTTCTTTTTATGACGTCACAACCACGGATGACATATGTCCTAGTTCTGTAGTTTGGGAAGACAGAGACGGAGATAGTGGAACGTTGTCTGATCCTCGATCTTCCCTTCACCTCTCCCACTGACATTAACGAATCAAATGCTAGTGATTGTGTCGTCATCAAGATAGGAGGGATACATTTATGTTAAATTTATTAAATAATAACACAATGTATTTGAAAAATTTATAATGTAAATTGAGTAAACTAAACTTGAAAAATATAATAGTTTTCAAAATCCTCTTGTATGCAAGTAGCCCATTGAGTATATTGTCAGTTACCTTTACCCTCATTTTTATAGATAATATTAACATAAATATTGTATTATTTACTGTTGGAACGAAAAATTTTGGGACTTGTCTTTTGTCATATATTTGCCAGTAGATTATTGTTTAATTCAATTAATTTAAAAAGAATTAAAGTACCCTTGCGGTTAAAGTGTTACTTGATCTACTATATTGACTAGACAAAAACACACTTTAAAATCTTCTATAGAAAAAAATAACCGAATTACGATTACAGTAACATATTGTGTGGCAAGAATATTGGATTGTCCTGGTTAGCTTTGGAAACCGCTCATCTCCAAACATTTTCTTCCAGAGTTTTCCGGGAAATTAGCCAGCGAGGTAAATAGATGACCGTTCAATTAACTACTCCGGGTAATTAATCCAGTATAAAGCCGAGATCACACTGAGCTCAGATTAATTTTTGCCTCGTCGTTGTTTTTTTCAGGCGTCCCGACTTCGCAATCTAATTTGCAATCTTAATTCGATTTTAAAAAGTTACGGATGGGATCTACATTTGCAAATAGCGAGAAGTTACTGAGGGAATTTATCATACGGCATGGATATCTATTTTGTATGCATTTATTTTGTTTACGTACGGAAATATTGAAATTGATAACTGAATATTGAAAACAAAGTTTTTGCCCGGGAAACTTTCGACAGTTGCTGGATTATTTTGTGGCTACAAAACTGTCAAAGGGGAGATTTTTTGCTAGGGTATAAATTTTTGAATGTATTTATACTTTTAAATATATTAGCGGTGTGACAGATTTTGGTAAACAATATATCTGAAAGTAAGCAGTTGAGATTTTGACATTTCGATGTTAGTGGTTTGAAAAGTCCGTGCAAAGTTCGAGAGATGGCAACACTGGTACGTATCGGGGTTATGTTTAGTTAGTGACATGTCTTGGAAGAACGCTCACCAAGTTTCAACCAGATCGGTCTATTTCTCTGTATTTCACGTTCGTTTAAATTGAGAAAGTCGAATGATTTTCAAAAAATGGAAGAAAAATAATTTCGTGTGTTGATCAAACATTATTTTATGAAAGGCAATTCGCCTCAGAAGACTAATGAGAAGCTTGATAAACATTATGGTGAATGTGCACCTTCGACTAGAACAGTTTATAAGTGGTTTCAAAGTTTTCGGAGTGGGCATATAAGTACAAGTGGCGCTGAACGTCCTGGACGCCCTATCGAGATCACTACTCCAAAATAATCCTCATCGACTATTTGGAAAAGGGTAAAACTATAACAGGTGCATACTATTCATCGTTATTGAACCGTTTGAATACCGAGCTGCAAGAAAAACGTCCACGATTGGTCCACAAAAAAAGTCCTTTTCCATCACGACAACGCACCAGCTCACTCATCCGTGATTGTAGCCGCAAAATTGATGTCGTTCCACATCCTCCCTGTTGTCCATATTTGGCTACTTCGGACTACTACTTGTTCCCCAATATGAATAACTGGTTGGCGGGAAGAAGATTTTATTCAAACGAGGAGGTGATTGCAGAAACGAAAGCCTATTTTGCAGAGTTGGACCAATCTTATTATTTGGAAAGGATCAACAAACTGGAGCAGCGTTGGACGAAGTGTATAAGTCTAAAAGGAGACTACGTTGAAAAATAATAAAAAAATCTGTTGTGGCCAGCACAATACCTTCCGTCATTCTCGTGTATAATGTATAAATTCCATAATTTTTCTTACAAAAGATTCTAAATTTCCAGTAAAATTATTTCATAAACAAACTATTCAAATTGCACTTGACACTGGCATCTTCTTCTTCTTTAGCTTTTCCCATTCGTTAGGGGTCGCTATTTTTGCATGTCGTTCTCATTCAGTTCCTTTTCTCTCAAATCTTCCGCAATACAGTCCTTCCATCTTATCTTTGGTCTTCCTTTGTTTCTTTAACGTCCAATTACTAAACTATTCATTCTTGTTCCAATATAATTCTTCATTTCTCCTCATGACATGTTCAAACCAATGTAATCGTCTTTCTTGTATCTTTCTAAAAACTTGTAACACTAGAGTTATTTTCTTACCGTATCTTTCCGTGTATTCCCCAATATCTACTTCAACATCCTCATATCTGCCACATTAATTTACTTTTTATTGATACTGACATCTGTCAATTTGAATTATATGAATATATTACTAGTTCCAAGTTTGGCATAGCTGGCTGAATTATAAAATTTAATTTCTTTAAATTCTTTAACTCTGTATCTATTGAATATGAAGTATAAATTGTAATCAAATCGTATAGAGAATAATATATTCTTTAAGTTATAATAACGTTAAATGTGAATAAATCAAATTTAACTGTTAAATCTTCAAATGAGACTACTTCCGGTTGACCAATTATAACCAAAATCTAATTAGTTGTTCTTCTGGATGTAAACTTGAGGAATACGAAAAAATTATAATTTTTGGAATCGTTGTATTGAAGTTATGGAATCCGGAACTTTTGTCACACACACACAGACACACATACATACAGACATCATCGTAAAAATGGTAAAATCGTATTATATGGACCCTAAAACGTGCTTATTCAGTAAAAACTCATCATTGAATTTTTTGACCAAAGACAATACCTTCCTTACCTAAAGGTGACGGAAGGTAAAAATGTCCCGAAAAATTAAGTAGTTTTCATTTATGCATTCTTATTGTATTATTAAGCATATATTTAAAATTATAGGTATATTACATGAACTCTTCAGAAATAACGCCAATCCCGTTAATGAATTGGAAGCTCTTCCCAGTAATGTCCGATTGAGAAATACGTAGTTAAACAGATATTAAGTATTATAGTTTTTGAGAAATCGTCCTTCCAACCGAGTCACATACACACATACACACACACATACATCTACTCACACACACACAGACATCATCGTAAAAATATTAAAATCGGATTGTAGGGACCTTAAAACATGCTTAATCATTAAATGATATAATCCCATAACTTTGATAAATAATATTATTACCTCAGATTATCAGAAATTATAGTTTTTGGAATCAAGCTCAACCCACATTCTTTCCAATAATAAAGTTTTACTTTATTTCTAAACAAATTGTAATTACATAAGTTTAAAATTTATTACTACATTTTGTTAAATATTTAATCGAATAGTAACACTCCATTATATAAAGTATAAACCTTTTCGTTTCTGCAATCCTCCTGCTTTGGTATCGCAGGGCCCCTTGGTTCCTGGAAGCACATGCCCCACTCGTCCAGTCAGGCGTCAGGAGCCGAATCGGCCGCCCTGCCCCCTCCCCCCACACCACGGCAACAGCGGGGCGATGACCCCCGTCGCCGCATCACCGTCGCCGCCGCTGACTCGCCAAATATTCACAACAGAACACAACACCAAATACAAGGAGAGGTGAAGCTGCATGATTGTAAGCAGAACCAACACCCGTAAATAAGATAATAAAATACAGCAGGAATTTTTCTCTTAACTTTTAAGGGTTGTATTGCAAGTACCAAATATAATTAAACATTGTACGATATAACAGTATAAATCGGTTATAGATAAAATTAATACATATATAAAAATCTGTTGTGGCCAGTACAATACTTCTCGCCATTTCCGTTTTCGGTTATATTAATATAGGGCACGAGCAGTCATATGACTTTATTGGCGTTTACAAGCAGATATGGGGGCCCGCGTCAGAATAACAACTAGTAATTATGTACATAGATGTCAAATGTCAGAATTTTTCATTCAAAATTTCAAGATTTTCTTAGTTCATGTGGTTAATTTGTCACCAGGAGCGTAGAATCTATTTATCTATCATTCTGACACGGGCCACCATATCTGCTTGTCAAGGCTACCAGTCACATAACTGCTCGCGCCCTAATATATTTAACATTTCTTGTATACCCACACTCCACACCAAAAATACTACTTATATCTATTCTTTGTATTTAGATTTTTACCTCCCGCTACCCTTGGTAAGGGAGGTATAGGGATCGTGCTAAAAATCGCATATCGAGATTTTGGTAAATGACCACGTTTTAAGGTCCCTAGAATCCTTTTTTAACATTTTTACGATGATGTCTGTGTGTATGTATGTGTGTGTGTGGATCCTGTATACGCTCTAACTCAAATACTATTATTCAGAAAGTTTTGAAACCATGTATTTCTACCTTATTCTAATATGGAAATATCTGATTAGATTTTGGTAGCAACCAGATAACCGGAAATGGTAGTTTACTTGAAGCTCAAGATAGTTTTTCTACAAAAAATACCTTTAAATGTAATTTTTTCGCAATTTGTTATTATAAAAATTAAAGATTATTGCATTTTCTACAAGTTTGCTTTAATACTTTTTCTATATATTGTATGGATAAATTTATAAAGTAATATAAAAATTATATACATAGGTAAATGGCGGCAGGTACTGTGTTGGTCATATCAGATTTTTTAATGTAAATTCATTCTATAATTTTAAATATTTAACTATTAATACAATAAGAAATAATATATGTATGTAGTTTCCAGAAAAAGTCTTCTGTAATATCTCCGGATTTCTGACACTGACATTTATCTGTCGGTTACAAACATTGTTATATTTCAATTGCTTTCCATAGTATTATTTCGGTTATAAGATTTAATATAACAGATTATTTTATATATTATATGTTTTTATCGCTAAATCTGTAGAAGATATAATAAGATATTTAAATGTATCAGATAGAAAATTTATTTTTCTTTAATATTAGCACGAACAAAAATTGTCAAAAAATAATATTTTGAAGATTTTTTTCAAGAATCTGCTACTTCCGGTTGTCCAATTGTTACAAAACCTTTTCAACTCTTCCCATTAATGTCCGATTAGAAAATATGTAGAAGTCTTACAGTTTTTGAGAAATTGTCCTCCCAACATCCACACACCCACACACACACACACACACACACACACACACACACACACACAGACATCGTCGTAAAAATGTTAAAATTGGATCTAAGGACCTTAAATAGTACATTAAAACACAAGTATCATAAGGCAATCTGTTAACGTACGAGTCCAAGTTTTACAAAGGACGAGTGCGTCAACAGGCCTTATGATATGTGTTTTTTATACTATTTTTTCTATTGAGGTAATTTTACGATTAAATTTATTTAAATTGCGACGTCAAATTATGACTAGGTATTTTTTTGTTAGTTATGTTTATGTTGGTAACGCTTCTCGCTAACAATTGAAATTTCATATTTTGTCAACTATTGAATAATTAGTGTATTGCAAGGTGTATTGTATTTATGATTCAAGGTCTGATTCTGGTTGTGAAATTAATATTATATTTCTTTCTATTCCTATCACCTAAAGAAAGTATAAAAATCCATAATTAAAAGTAATATGTTGAAATATTATCAACAACTTACCATTTTGAGGTTACCTGTCATCTGTCAGTTATGAAAGCATGGCTACCAACTCTAGTACATGAAAGGCGCCAAAAATAGTATGCTTATAGATCTTCTAAACGTCGTATTTGCAGTACAAAACAGTGCGTTTATAGAAACATAAGAACACCGAAATAGAAAAACGTATTTATTCAATAAAATGTGATTTTTAACATGAATCCAATATCTTACCACAGATGGGTAGTTTTTAAGGCGAACTCCATCGTTTTGAAAGTCTCTGAAAGTATTAAGATCGAAAATATATCGAAATAAATATATAAGGAAATTAAGATATTTATATATTACACAATATGGAAAATTTTATTAAGATATTAACAATTTTGTTGTAAGTAGAACTAGACTAGGATTTTCCTTATCAGAATATAATATAATTATCTACATTATGTAAAACATATATTTGGGATTTCCATTTATAAAATAGTTACAAAGTTCAACTTATTTGACTTCTACGTAGAAGGTGTCCGGGTCCGGGGTAACATGTTCAATATGGGGATCTAGAGAACGACGCGCACCGGTAAAATTACGAGAACACCAAGAAAAGTTATGTACAGTAAAAAAATTGAAAGATGTCCGATCAAGGTTTTTGTTTCGCCTATTCTGATAAATTCAGTAGTGTCGTTTGCTTAGTTTTTAAGAGGGTGCGAGAGGTATTGTGCTGGCCACAACAGATTTTTCAAAATGAAATTTAGTTGTGACAAAAACAAAATTAATTACTTCATCTCAGCAGTTCTGCCAATATTTCCCACAATTTAATTCCTTAAAAAGAAATCCATCATCTTGTAACCTAGTAACGCCTCAAAATAAACAAACTGTAAGAAGAAAAACAAAAAAGAATTATGAGTAAGTTGATGGAGTCAATTTAATAAGCATCAGTAATTAAAAAAGAGAAGGCAAACGCATCTCTCGTACATAGCAAAGCAACGTGACAAGTAGATTCAATTAATACGTTACCTAATTAAAGTCGAGCGGCTGGTTGGAATACAAAAACTAGCCACACAACCTGCCTCAACACCAGCGAAGAGAAGAAATGATAGAACTTGGAAAAAGAATGAAGATGTGGAGTAAAACACACATACGAGATGTTTTTGCACTAGAATGACTCTATTATGTGTACAATTGTGTTGGAAATGCGGTTAAGATGCATCGATAAGACAGACGACTGTTTCTTTACTATACAACAAGATATAGTACTACAGTCATCCGTTTTTACCTCTCGCTAAGAGAGGTATTGCATTCATGCTAAAAATCGCATATCCAGATTTTATTGAATAAGCACGTTTTAAGGTCTCTACAATCCGATTTTAACATTTTTACGATGATGTCTGTGTGTGTGTGTGTGTGTGTGTGTGTGTGTGTGGATGTGTGTGTGTGTGTGTGTGTGTGTGTGTGTGGGATGTTGGAAGGACGGTTACTCAAAAACTATAAGACTTAAAATTTGTTTAACAACGTATTTCCCAATCGGACATTCATTGGAAGATCTGAAAAGGTTTTGGTAATAATTGGACAACCGGAAGTAGAAGATTCTTGAAAAAAAATCTTCTAAATATTATTTTTTGAAAATTTTTCTTGATAATATTACAGAAAAATAAATTCTTTTTCTGATACATTTAAATATTTTTATACATATTTTATAGATTTAGAGATAAAAAGAATATAATATATAAAATAATGTTGTAATTAATTTTACAACCGAAAGGATGCCATGAAAAATAGTTGCAAATTTAAATTATTTGTAACTGACAGATAAATGTCAGTGTCAGAAATAATGAGTAATGAAAGAAAAATGTATTTGGAGAATCCCTTAATTCTTGATCTGTGACTATTATGGAGATGACAAGTCTAGGTTGAAGGACTTAAATTTGTTTCAAACATTATGGGACAATGTACACCAGTACTATAGACTAGAGTAACTTTGAATTGCGAAAAAGCTATCAAATTCTTCTCAAGTAAGTTGTAAATATTGACAAAATTACACATCGATATAAGAATAATCGGAGTGCAATCTATCCGTCACTTTATTAAAGGGAATTAGTGTTATTTAGATATAACATGTATGAAAAAATAAAATGTAAAAGAAGATATGTAAGAATAGATGCACAATCCATATATACATTTTAGACCGCCCAAAATTAATGTTTTTACTAGAAGAATATGAAGAGAAAGTAAACAACGTTGTTCGAATTGAAAATTGCTGTTACCAGCCTAATATATGGTAAACTCTACTTTGTAATTTATTGTAACATAATTTATGGTAAAATATCTTCATGTTGAGACATGCTATTATTGAATAATAAAGAAGTTTATACGTCATAGATTTATATGAATATATTATTTGTATTTATAAAAATATTCTTTGCTTTATGCATACAGCCAGGTAAAATATACGGCGAGAGGTTATGTGCTGGCCACATCAGATTTTTAAACCAAGAATAAATTCAAAGTTTTCCTAGTACGTTCTATACAGGATGTTTATTAAACATACGGCAAAAATTCAAGGGGTTATTCCCTGGACTATTCTAAGAATATTTTGTCCTTTGTTGATAATTTTTGAAAAGCCGTTTTGTTTCGAAGATACAGGGCGAAAAAAAATTCGACAATAACAACATTTAATACCACAAATTACATGTAAAGTTTCTTAATCTACAAGAACTGTTGAAAATGACTGCCTCCAACTACGATACAAGAATCCAATATTTTTCTCATTGATTGCCGAACTCTTTCAAAAACACCAGAGTCGTTTCTTATGGAGTTACACCCAGCAATTATCCGATGTCTTACATATTCCAAATTTTCCAATGGAGTAGAATAAACTAATGACTTTAGATGGCTCCATAGGAAAAATTCCAGGGGGTTTAAGTCCGGGGATCGAGCAGGCCATAAGTGAGGTCCACCTCGACCAATCCAGCGATCTTTGTATGTTACTGTTAAAAAATCACGAGCAACCACACTAAAATGCGCTGGTGCACCATTGTGCATAAACCATATTGCATTTCTTGTTGCCAATCTTCCAGAAACTGAGGTAGAGTATGTTCCAAAAAGTTGCGATACACCACGCCGGTAAGTTTACCTGGTAGAAATACCGGTCCAATTAGACAGTCACAATTACAACCCAAATTTGACACATAACTTGCCTGCTGTTACTAGATTAATAATTTGAAAAATATCAAAATTGGTTTTGTAGATTTTTTTTTGACTTGTATTTTCGAAACAAAGCGGCTTTTCAAAAATCATCAAAGGACAAAATCATCTTAGAATGGTCCAGGGAATAACCCTTTCAATTTTTGCCGTATGTTTAATAAACATCTGTATATATGGGTGTTATATTTTAGTAGACCTAGCAAATATCTCGCTTATTTATTAAGTTAGTAATTTCTTTCATATAACATAATTTATACAGCAATATGTAAGCTACTTGATGACGGATGTACATTCATGATACCACTTCCGGTTTATTAATAATTAATATCAACTTTGAAATTTCAAATGGAACATACTATATTTTTTTACAAATTTGAAAAGGACATCAAATTTGCTTTACAATCATTTAAAATAATCCATATGTTACATTATTAAAAAGTAAAATGGCGGGCACTTTTTTATACACCTAGTCGAAAAGAGAATAGTGAGCCATGACTATGGCTTGAAATAAAACAATTAACAACATTTTGTTTATAAAGAACCAGTAAAGACATTAAACGAACTGAAGAATAAAATTGAAGCGGCAATTGAATCTTTATCTGCAGACCAAATACAAAGGGCTACTTATTCTGTTTCAAAACGTTGTGAAAAATCTGTTGTGGCCAGCACAATACCTCTCGCCACTTACTTTTTTGGTTACATAAGTATATAACAGTCATGTTACATTGTTGGCCTTAACAAGCAGATGTGGGGGCCCGTTTCAGAATGATAATTAGTAATTATGTACATGGATATCACTTGTCAATTTTTCATTCAAAACTTCAAGATTTTCTAAATACACGAAGTTAATTTGTCACCAGGAGTGTGGAATTTACTTGTCGAGGAAAATAAACCACATGGAATTGGAAAATCACTAAATTTAGAATGAGAAATTATGATACTTGACATCTATATACATAATTACTAGCTATCATTCTGTCATGGGCCCCCCATATCTGCTAGTCAGGGCCAACAAAATCACATGACTGCTCGCGCCCTATTAAATTTAACATTTCTTGTATACTACACTCTACACCAAAAATTCTACTTACATATATCTATTTCTTATATTTAGATTGATTAATTTTAAATTCATTTTATGAAGAAATTTTGTTCTCTTCTAATTTTTTGAAATGTTTCC
Organism: Harpalus rufipes; assembly: GCA_951394225.1. Lineage (NCBI taxonomy): Eukaryota > Metazoa > Arthropoda > Insecta > Coleoptera > Carabidae > Harpalus > Harpalus rufipes. The sequence continues at coordinate 4,978,129 of OX596285.1, forward strand.
AATTCATTGCCAGGATTGACAGTATTTTTGAAGGATATATGTTATGTATGTATTAATACATTAAAAAATAATATAATGTATGTACGTCCCAGAAAAAGTCTTGAGTAATGTCTCCGTATTTCTGAGATTGACATTTATCTGTCAGTTACAAACAATTTAAATTTGCAACTATTTTCCATGGCATTCTTTCGGCTGTAAAATTTATTATAACAGATTATTTTATATATTATATTTCTTTTATCTCTAAATCTATAGAATATATAATAAAACATTTAAATGTATCAGATAAAGAATTTAATTTTCTTTAATATTACCAAGAAAAATTTTCAAAAAATATTATTTAGAAGATTTTTTTTCAAGAATCTTCTACTTCCGGTTGTCCAATTGTTACCAAAACCTTTTCAGATCTTCCCATGAATGTCCGATTGGGAAATACGTAGTTAAACAAATTTAAAGTCTTATAGTTTTTGAGTAATCGTCCTTCCAACATCCTACATACATACACACACACACACACTTACATCCACACACACACACACACACACACACACACACACACACACACACACAGACATCATCGTAAAAATGTTAAAATCGGATTGTAGGGACCTTAAAACGTGCTTATTCAATAAAATCTGGACATGCGATTTTTAGCATGAATGCAATACCTCTCTTAGCGAGAGGTAAAAATGTATTGAAGAGGCTGGGAGTCATTTTGAAAATTTGTTGTTAAATCATTTTGTTGCTGTAAAGCTTAACAAAAAACTCTAAAAAGGTTCATAACTTTAAAACGTCGAACGCGAATACAGAAATAAATAAATATAAAACAAAGAGTCATAACCATAGCAACAGAACGAAGATATTTGATATAGCGCGCTAATATGCGGCTAAATAGATTGTGATTCGTCGAAAGCCGTGCGGAATTATTCAAAACGGCGTACGGAATTATTCCACACGGTTTGTTGGAATAATATTAATTCCAACATAATTTTTAGTTGTGGAATGTGTAATTTCCAAAATAGTGTTGGAGAAAATCAATTTTAATTTTTTTTGGAGATAGCTGATTTATAGCGGTAGCTATGGAACTCAATCAAAATTACGAACAATTGTATGCCATCTTAACTGTCAAAAAAAGTTTGTGTTTTGTGATTTTCGTCCAATAACATATTTCTTTCAAAGTATGGAACAGTTTTCTCATGAAGAAAAGCTTCAGATTATAAAATGGTGGATATATTTTGTTTGAGTTACATGGCAATTGCTATAAATCAACAATCTTCAAAAATTTTTAAAGAATAGCAAATTATATAGAAAATCTTAGACAAACCGTTTTGGAATACCTGGAATGAATAGGAATCAATATTGATAAATCATCAGGAGCGTCCAATCAGTTACAAAAAAGCCAAATGTCGTACGATTTGACTTACAGGTGAATTAGTAAAATTTTTCATCATGAATTATAAATTACAAAATGCCACATGAAATCTGAAATCAATAATTTTGTCATTATGCACTCGCTTAGACCAAAATTTACTTCAATTCAAACAATAAAAATTATATTCTGGGTAAACTTTAACATTACAAGGGCAATTTTCATCAAATTACAGTTTGAACTTTCAAATATGCTAAACAAAAATAAGAGCAACAAGAAAATTGTTAGTATGGGAAATAATTCCTATAATCAATTGCCAATAAAAGGAAGAGCAAAATTGCTCACTAAATTGCTACAAAGATATAATGTATAATATTATAGTTTCATTTAAAACCAGAGCAATTTTGAATTTCTAAAATAGGAATATAACAAATATATATTATAACACACTTTTCACAATTGTTACCTCTCGCTAAGAGAGGTATTAGATTCATGCTAAAAATCGCACATCCAGATTTTAATGAATAAGCACGATTTAAGGAAGTTGAAGACACGATTTCTCAAATTCTATAAGACTAAAGACCTGTTTGATTAAGGATTCCGCAATCTAACAGTAATGGGAAGAGCTGAATAGGTTCTTGTAACAATTGGACAACCGGAAGTGGTAGTTTCTAAAAAAAAATTCTAAATATTATTTTTTGAAAATTTGTTACTACAAATATTAAAGATAATTAAATTCTTAATCTGACACATTTAATTTTTTTATTACTATATAATATTGTAGAATAATCTATTGTAATAAATCTCGTTGCTCAAAAAACAGTTGCGATATTAATTTTTTTGTAATTGACAGAAAAATGCAAAATGTCAGTGTCAAAAATCAGATTTTTCTGGGAGGTTCGAATACATTTAATATTAATTAAATATGTATTTAAATTATAGGTATGTTAATATTACATATATCCTTTACCGCTAATACAATCAATGAATTTGAAGAATTTTAAACATATTAGAATAGTAGGATAAAATTTCTCATCGAACGAAAGAAGAGAAACAATTTGAACATTTTGAGTGTACAAGAAATGTTAAATTCGTTACTTATAGGGCGCGAGCAGTCACGTAACTTTGTTGTCCTTGGCAAGCAGATATGAGGATTCGTGTCAGAATGACGGCTAGTAGTTATTTCCATAAATATCACAATTGTCATATGTCATAATTTTTCATTCAAAATTTCAAAATATTCTGATGTTTATTTGTCATCCATAGTATGAAATATACTTGCCGTGGAAAATAATCCACATGGATTTGGAAAATCATGATGTTTTAAATGAAAAATTATGATACTTGACACCTATGTACATTATTACTTGCTGCATTTTGACAGGGGCCACCATATTTGCTTGCCAAGGCCAACAAAGTCACATAACTGCTCGCGCCCTATTCAACATAATGTAACGTTTTTATTTATATGGGTGAAGTGTAAAACACAGACAAATATTGTTAACTAAAAGAATACGTTTATTAAACGATAAATAATTAAGGATTAAATATTGAAAGATAATAAAAACAACTAACACTATGATTAAATAATTATAAACACTAAGAATATTATTAAATGCTTAAACACTACGATTATTTATCTATATAATATTTATACCACTACACTTATTTATGTAACTATATTTATTTATGTTAACAACTGGTAAACTGTATATTTATATCACCAAGGTCATTGCTCGTTGCTTGTATATTACAGACTGTCCCTATCCCTCCGCTTTCTTTCGGCCCGTATTTATACCGTTTATCTCCTTCTAGAACTCTCGGAAGCGACAATGACCTGTATACAAAGGAAAGAGGTCACGGCGTAATTAGCCTCTAGTCGCTGCGGCGCCAGGGATTGCGTCATCGCTCTGGAACATTCTTTCAGTGGCGGCGTTGTATACTCTTGTCCCAGGGGCGCACGTCACAATAAAATGAAAATGGCGAGAGGTATTGTGCTGGCCACAACAGATTTTTGACATAGTATATTAATAATTTTGTTGCCTTAAACGTTAAGACAAACTGTAGCGTTGCACAGATAGCATCATCCAAGAAAATAGGTGAGAATTTTTTACCTCACGCGTAAAAAACCAACTCGCATCAAACTGGATTCATCAGAGTAGGCTGCTAACTAGCTGTCGATTAAAATAAAAGAATGGCGCTTAATGACTTAGATACCATCGTGGAGATTTCTTCTGCAGATAATCTACAACTGACAATAACGTCTTCAAGCCTGAAGTTCTTACTAAACGCACAATTAATAACTTCCCTGACTTATCGCAGTTGGCGTGGATAATTTCGATGATTTTTTTTGTCGAGTGTTTTGTTATCTAGTTGGATTGTCTTTGTTTTATGGTTTCTATTTTTTTTTGTGAGTGATTGAGACATTTTAATTTGAAATCTTTTTCTTTTGACTTTTTGGAAGATGGTGCTTTCTTTTCAGAATTAGTCATGCAGAATGGATATTAATAGATTTGCTTTTTGTATGAAAATGTGAAATTGATTTAAAGTGAAACAACAGTTTCGATTTTATGTAGTACATTGATTAAAATAGAACTCAAATCTAATTATTTATACGATTTTTTAAATCTTTTTTTTACTACATACTTCTAAGTAATTAGAGCCGACCCAGCAATTGAAAAAACAATATTAGGGAAGTATACAGACTATATTTTGTTGGCTGTGCCAAATTTCGGTAATGATGATGGGGTGGCGTGGCCGTGTACCTGAGTGTCTGGTCGCGAATCTGGGGACCCGGGTTAAAATTACATCACATTTTAATGGCACAAAATTGACCCCTGTGGTGCACTCTTCACGCCAGCTATGAGTGCCCGTGAGGTGACGCCTGGTAAGCGCCCGCTAGGTACAAATATTCCATCATTACCGATATCAGTGTATGAAGCAGATTGGCGCACCCAGCATTGGGTAATATGCCGTGATGAAATATTTATTTATTTTATTTATAATGACATATTTGTACCGTGAGGGTATTTACCAGGTGTTTATGCATTATTTTGAAGAATAATACTTCAAATAAAAGATGCATACAATTAATATTTATATAATTGTTATTTAAAGTATTTTCCTCTAAAATAATTGCCAGAGAAAATATATGTTGTGGTCACCACAATACCTTCTGTCAATCCTGCGTAATATATATAAATTTCATACATATATTTTTTTAAAAAGATTTCATAAGCAAACTATGCAAATTTCACTTGACACTAACATCTTCTTATTATTCAGCTTTTCCCATTCGTTAAGGGTCGCTATTTTTTATTTTCTTCTTCCACTCATTTTTGTTTTACGTGTCGTTCTCATTCAGTTCCTTTTCTCTAAAGTTTTCCGCAATACAGTCCTTCCATTTTATTTTTGGTCTTCCTCTGTTTCTTCAACCTTATATTATTAAGCTATTCATTTTTCATCCAATATACTCTTCATTCTCTTCATGACATTTTCAAACCAATATAATAATCTCTCTTGTATCTTTCTAGAAGCTTGTAACACTATAGTTATTTTCTTACCTATCTTTCCGTGTCTTCCCCAACATCTACTTCAACATCCTCATCCCTACCACATTAATTTACTTTTTATTGATATTGACAATATATTAACAATTTTCATGTTTAGCATAGCTGGCTGAATTATAAAATTTAATTTCTTTATAATACTTTAACTCTGTGTCTATTGAATATGAAGTATAAAATGTAATCAAATCGTACAGAGAATAATATATTCTTTAAGTTATAATAACGTTAAATGTCAATAAATCAAATTTATCTGTTAAATCTTCAAATGAGGCTACTTCCGGTTCACCAATTATAACCAAAATCAGTTGTTCTTCAGGAGGTAAACTTGAGGAATACGAAAAAAATATAATTTTTGGAATCGTGGAACTGAAGTTATGCAATCCGTAACTTTCGTCATACACACATACAGACACACAGACACACACACACATACACACGCACATACAAACACACAGACACGAACATACACACACACACACACACACACACATACATCCACACACAGACATGTACGTAAAAATGTTAAAAACGGTTTGTAGGGACCTTAAAACATGCTTAATCATTAAAATCTGGATATGCGATTTTTTGCATGAATCCAATACCTCTCTTAGCGAGAGGTAAAAAGTTACTGTTTCGTATAAATTCAATAATACTAAAATACCCCATTAACGGAAGGTAATGTGTTGGCCACATCACATTTTTACCTCTCGCTAAGAGAGGTATTGCATTCATGCTAAAAATCGCATGTCCAGATTTTATTGAATAAGCACGTTTTAAGGTCCCTACAATCCGATTTTAACATTTTTACGATGATGTCTGTGTGTGTGTGTGTGTGTGTGTGTGTGTGTGTGTGTGGATGTATGTGTGTGTGTGTGTGTGTGTGTGTGTGTGTGTGTATGTATGTATGTAGGATGTTGGAAGGACGATTACTCAAAAACTATAAGAATTTGTTTAAGTACGTATTTCCCAATCGGACATTCATGGGAAGATCTGAAAAGGTTTTGGTAACAATTGGACAACCGGAAGTAGAAGATTCTTGAAAAATAATCTTCAAAATAATATTTTTTGAAAATTTTTCTTGGTAAAGAAAATTAAATTCTTTATCTGATACATTTAAATGTTTTATTATATATTCTATAGATTTAGAGATAAAAGAAATATAATATATAAAATAATCTGTTATAGGTAATAAATTTTACAGCCGAAAGAATGCCATGGAAAATAGTTGCAAATTTAAATTGTTTGTAACTGACAGATAAATGTCAGTGTCAGAAATACGGAGACATTACTGAAGACTTTTTCTGGGAAGTACATACATTATATTATTTCTTAATGTATTAATAAATATATAACATATATCCTTCAAAAATACTGTCTATCCTGGTAATGAATTGGAAACATTTCGAAAAATTAGAAGAGGACAAAATTTCTTCAAAAAATGAATTTAAAATTAATCAATCTAAATATAAGAAATAGATATATGTAAGTAGAATTTTTGGTGTAGAGTGTAGTATACAAGAAATATTAAATTTAATAGGGCGCGAGCAGTCATGTGATTTTGTTGGCCCTGACTAGCAGATATGGGGACCCATGACAGAATGATAGCTAGTAATTATGTATATAGATGTCAAGTATCATAATTTCTCATTCTAAATTTAGTGATTTTCCAATTCCATGTGGTTTATTTTCCTCGACAAGTAAATTCCACACTCCTGGTGAAAAATTAACTACGTGTATTTAGAAAATCTTGAAGTTTTGAATGAAAAATTGACAAGTGATATCCATGTACATAATTACTAATTATCATTCTGAAACGGGCCCCCACATCTGCTTGTTAAGGCCAACAATGTAACATGACTGTTATATACTTATGTAACCAAAAAAATAAGTGGCGAGAGGTATTGTGCTGGCCACAACAGATTTTCTTTCTAGTTATTCTACATAAAATTTTCATCCATCATATCTCTATTTTTGACTTCCTCTGGTTGACCGGTTCGATTCGACATTAGTTGGTTGCCATAGCAACATACATACATACATACATACAGTTAATCAACATCATCTAGATGAACTACATCAATCAGTAATTATGTTTGCATTTAGTTAGCTTGGCTTGGTAGCGTGTGTGTGTGTGTGTATGTGTGTGTATCCGTTATACATGGTTGGTTTTTACTTCTCAGCTACGGCACAGCTTCAGCTCGGCTGAACACAGCACACAGCATCAGTTCGACTCAACATACACTCACGTACAGATACACGTGGTTATAGAAGAGCTTTTTTATTACAAGCTAGTTAATTGAGGCGAGAATTAGTTTGATTGGGTTTTTATTTTGGTTATTAGCAGCATTCAAAATGACTAAACACTAATTTGATTATACACAATAGAGAGAAACAAATTTATTTCGAAACTGGTAAGAATGTATTATGATTTTTGTATGCATCTCAAAATGCAACCTTTCAAATATTTTTAACAGTTATTACGTATGTAACAAATGTTTTGAGAAAAAATGGACTTCTTTCAGCAAATGGAAAGAATTTTTACGTCTCGCTAAGAGAGGTATTGGATTCATACTAAAAACCGCATATCCAGATTTTAATGATTAAACACGTTTTAAGGTCTCTACAATCCGATTTTAATATTTTTACGATGATGTCTGTCTGTGTGTGTGTGTGTGTGCGTGTATGTGTGTGGGGATGTTGGAAGGACGATTACTCAAAAACTATAAGACTTTATATTTGTTTAACTACGTATTTCCCAATCGGACATTCACGGGAAGATCTGAAAAGGTTTTGGTAACAATTGGCAACCGGAAGTAGAAGATTCTTGAAAAAAAATCTTCTAAATATTATTTTTTGAAAATTTTTCTTGCTAATATTAAAGAAAATTAAATTTTCTATGTGATACATTTAAATATTTTATTATATATTTTATTGATTTAGAGATAAAAGAAATGTATAAAATAATCTGTTGTAATAAATTTTACAGCCGAAAGAACGCCATGGAAAATAGTTGAAAATTTAAATTGTCTGTAACTGACAGATAAATGTCAGTGTCAAAAATCTGGAGACATTACTGAAGACTTTTTCTGGGAAGTACATACATTATATTATTTCTTAATGTATTAATAGTTAAATATTTAATATTATAGGTATATTACACATACCCTTCAGAAATACTGTTACTCCCGACAATGAATTGGAAACATCTTGAAAAATTAGAAGAGTAGGACAAAAATTCTTCATAGAATGAATTTAAATTTAAAAAATCAAAATATAAGGAATAGATATAAGTAGAATTTTTGGTGTAGAGTGTAAGTATACAAGAAATGTTAAATACATTAGGGCGCGACCAGTCATGTGACTTTGTTGACCTTGACAAGCAGATATGGGGGCCCATGTCAGAATGATAGCTAGTAATTATGTATCTAGATGTCAAATATCATAATTTCTTATTCTAAATTTAATGATTTTCCAATTCAATGTGGTTTATTTTCCTCGACAAGTATATTCCACACTCCTGGTGACAAATTAACTACGTGAATTTAGAAAATCTTGAAATTTTTAATGAAAAATTTTGACATTTATGTACATAATTACTAATTATTATTCTGAAACGGGCCCCCACATCTGCTTGTCAACGGCAAAAATGTAACATGACTGTTCGCGCCCTATACTTATGTAACCATAAAAAGGAAATGGCGAGAGGTATTGTGCTGGCCACAACAGAATTTAATATTGTCATTGACTAAAGTTACTTCTGAATGGTTACTATTTTTATTGTGAAATTGAATATAGGTAGTTTTTGAACAATTTAGAACCAAAGAATTTTTAATACACCAATTTTCCATATTTTGCAAAGTACTACTGCAATTAACAAATAAATCATTATGTTTGGTGGATAAGATGGGGGAAACATCATCCGCAAACATTGTCGTCAGGCACGCGGCCACGAGATCCCATAATATACAGAATATATTCACTAGGATGGAGTCGCCAATGGGTATATCTCTGGTGCGTGGGCAAATTTTGGCCAAAACAAGCTAATTGTGTTACTAGGTTTAATAATTCAGTATCTTTAGTGTGGTTATAACAGTATGAGTAAAGCTTGCTTGTTTTGACCGTCAGGTTATGTGATCTTTTAAGTCTATGTTGAAACGTATTATTCACTAGTGACCAATAGAGTATAAGTGGAGTTGTACTGTTTTTACCAGAGATTTTAAAAATTGGTCCTAATAGTATACAGGGTGAGTCACCGAAATCGCCGTCTTCGATATCTCCCTTATCGTTAGAAATAGAGCATAAGTTTATTAACATAATTTATTCGTCTACTCCAGGAGCATAACGTAAAATTATTTTCACATATACAGGGTGTTGCATTACGGCTCGGCGAGAATTGTTTGTCTTTTTTTAAATGGAACACCCTATATATTTTTATATATTTTGAGTTGTATTTTATTCGCCTATACGAACATATGAATTTTGTTTTAGTTTTCCACGGCGTTGCCAAGTTATTCCGTTTTTTCTCTAAAAAAGACCGAATACACGCATTGCTTTATAAAGGCTTACTGAAGTTATTTTAATAGTAAGAATTAAGAATTTTCTTTTCTGTATAACTATAATTATACTCTATGTTCTGACATATTTTTTTTTAAATGTAATTATACAGGCTGTTCAATAAAGCGAATCAAATGTGCTCAATTTCAAATGACTATAACTCGTCATTTTCAAGTTCTTCTTGCGAGAGACTCAAATTAATAAACTAATTTACTTAATCCCTCTGTTATTAATAATAACCTGGCTAATGAAAATACTATCATTACTGCAATTGTTTCTTATTCAAAAAACAATATCCATGGTATACTAGATTTAATTTTTAGATAAATATATAAATTTAGAGAAAAATGGTGAAAATCTCCAAAATTATTGGTTTTAAGCATGGAATACTCTTAATAACATATGAAGATAATACAAAAATACACACAACTGAATAATAAAATATAGGGTGTTCCATTTGAAAATGACGAGTTATAGTCATTTGAAATTGAGCACATTTGATTCGCTTTATTGAACAGCCTGTATAATTACATTTAAAAAGAAATATGTCAAAACATAGAGTATAATTACAGTTATACAGAAAAGAAAATTCTTAATTCTTACTATTAAAATAACTTCAGTAAGCCTTTATAAAGCAATGCGTGTATTCGGTTTTTTTTTAGAGAAAAAACGGAATAACTTGGCAACGCCGTGGAAAACTAAAACAAAATTCATATGTTCGTATAGGCGAATAAAATACAACTCAAAATATATAAAAATATATAAGGTGTTCCATTTAAAAAAAGACAAATAATTCTCGCCGAGCCGTAATGCAACACCCTGTATATGTGAAAATAATTTTACGTTATGCTCCTGGAGTAGACGAATAAATTCTGTTAATAAACTTATACTGTATTTCTAACGACAAGGGAGATATCGAAGACGGCGATTTCGGTGACTCATCCTTTATATATGTACTTATACTGTTAGAAGCACTGCATTAAATTTCCAAGTGTTCATTTGTACTATTTTACATGTAGCAACATAATCTAAAAGTTTGTAAGTGGCGTCTGTGAATATTGTTTTTAAGCGTTTTCACGTGTTTTTACACATTCTCGTTCCAGTATGTCAGTTTTGTTGTACTTTGTTGGTTAATTTAGTATAAGTCATTTGTTAAATGTATGTTTCTGAGATCAAAGTAGTATAAGTCACTTATTTTTTAAAAATATGTATTTTTTTCTTGTGCCGTTTTACAAACAATGATCATTTATTATTTTATTTTTAGTCTTATCAATGATCTTACAAGACACGTTAAACATTCAAACCTATCTCCTGCGAAATACAGTTTTTGTACTTATACTCTTTTGCCCCCGCACCAGAGATATATTTTCTAATACATATTAATTAATAATGTAGGCATCAAGTTAAAATGTCTTGCTCGGGATTGATAGTGGCAAGTTGCGTTCCCAGCAGTGCGGTTCTCTGCTGGGACATTTCCTCATTGCGTGTGCGCAGTGGAGCGACGCTAACCGCAGATACCGCCCTGACCGAGCATCGATGTCTCCGGTTCCACTCAGCCGGCACAACACAACACCAGGAGTCCGCACTTTGCCATGGCTACTGGAAATGGAAACGAGGAGCTGAAGCCGTGCTCTAATTGCGAACACGGGTTGCCAATTTCAATCACAATACAAGATAAAGAGATGGAGATACAAATGGTGATGGTCTTGTGTTTTGTGAAGAGCAATGATGTGGCATTCATTTATTTGTATTGGACTGGAAGTTAAATTTAGTCAATATAAAGGAATTGTGCATGGAATGTTATCAGTTTAAATTAAATTCCATTGGTACAATAAATTGAACACTATTTGCTATTTGAAAAGTAGTGTGACTAAGAGTGTAAAGTACTATAAATATCCATTACATTTCTAATTGTGATTACAGCTTCATTTTCCTGCAAAATACTTTTTTACGTCCCGCTAAGAGAGGTATTGGATTCATGCTAAAAATCGCATATCCAGATTTTATTGAATGAGCACGTTTTAAGGTCCCAACAATCCGATTTTAACATTTTTACGAAGATGTCTGTGTGTGTGAATGTATGTGTGTGTGGTGTGTTTGTATGTGGGATGTTGGAAGGGCGATTACTCAAAAACTATAAGACTTTATATTTGTTTAACTACGTATTTTCCAATCGGACATTCATGGGAAGATCTGAAAAGGTTTTGGTAACAATTGGACAACCGGAAATAGAAGATTCTTGAAAAAAAAATCTTCTAAATAATATTTTTTTAAAATTAAATTCTCTATCTGATACATTTAAATATTTTATTATATATTCTTTAGAGATAAAAGAAATATAATATATAAAATAATCTGTTGTAATTAGTTTTACAACCAAAAGAATGCCATGGAAAATAGTTGAAAATTTAAAATGTTTCTAACTGAGAGACAAATGTCAGTGTCAGAAATCTTGAGACATTACTGAAGACTGCCAATCCTGACAATGAACTGAAAACATTTCGAAAAATTAGAAGAGGACAAAATTTCTTTATAAAATGACTTTAAAAATAAACAATCTAAATATAAGGAATAGAAGGAAGTAGAATTTTTGGTGTAGAGTGTAGGTATAAAAGAAATGTTAAATACAATAGGGCGCGAGTAGTCATGTGACTTTATTGGCCTTGACAAGCAGATATGGGGGCCCATGTCTGAATGATAGCTAGTAATTATGTATATAGATGTCAAATATCATAATTTCTCATTCTAAATTTAGTGACTTTCCAATTCCATGTGGTTTATTTTCCTCGACAAGTAAATACCACACTCCTGGTGACAAATTAACTACGTGAATTTAGAAAATCTTGAAATTTTTAATGAAAAATCTGTTGTAATAAAAAATCTCGTTGCCCAAAAAACAGTGTCAGATTTTTCTGCGAAGTAAGAGTATATTTAATATATATTATCGTATTTTTAATTGAATATGTATTTAAATTATAGGTATGTTATTATTACATATATTTTTAAGAAATACCGCTAATACCGTCAATGAATATGAAGAATTTTGAACATATTAGAACAGTAGGACAAAATTTCTCATAGAACGAAAGAAGAGAAACAATTTCAATTATTTGTGTGTTCAAGAAATGTTAAATTCGTTACTTATAGGGCGCGAGCAGTCATGTGACTTTGTTGACGTTGGCAAGCAGATATGAGGATCCGTGTCAGAATGACGGCTAGTAGTTATTTACATAGATGTCACAATTGCCATATGTCATAACTTTTCATTCAAAATTTCAAAATATTCTGACGTTTATTTGCCATCCATAGTACGGAATATACCTGTCGAGGAAAATAATCCACATGGATTTGGAAAATTTGACACATATATATTACTAGCTGTCATTCTGACACGTGCCCCCATATCTGCTTGCCAAGGCCAACAAAGTCACATAACTGCTCGCGCCCTATGCAATATAAAATGAAAATGACGAGAGGTATTGTATTGGCCACAACAGATTTTTTTGTGTTAGGTTGCAAACTGTCGAATCCACCATTTTATAGTATTTGAATGATTTTTAGGTTTGTATAGTAAAATCACTAAGATGCGGCAGAATTCTTAGTTTCTAGAGTTTTAGATTAAAATCATAAAAATAAAATATTACCCATTGCTGGGTGTGCCAATCTGCTTCATACACAGATATCGGTAATGATGGAATATTTGTACCGTGCGGGCGCTTACCAGGCGTCACCTCACGGGCACTCAATGTTGGCGTGGAGAGTGCGCCACAGGGGTCAATTTTGTGCCATTAAAATTCGATGTAATTTTTGGCGTCAGTCGGGATCGAACCCGGGCCCCAGATTCGCGACCAGACTAGTTTTGAACGGCACTATCTTCCACTTCTCTCTACGTCTACACTACACGTATCTTGTACATCATCCATAGACATTTTTCCATGCAACATTTTGCCAGTCACTGTCATCTGACTCGGGCTGTGTATCGTCGGTTCGATCAGATATGTCATGTAACAGCGTCAAACGCACTGCATCGCATTGCATTGCATTGCAGTGGGTTCTGGGCTCGGCTGTGTGGCTGGGCAGACTACAGTCTCTGATCGCACGATGTCCGCTGTCCATGTCCAGCCTGGACACCCGATCCTATCGCCGCTGATTGCCATGCTGCGATGTTTGTTTTTCACACGGAAAAAACACAGAGTACGGAGATAGATGGGAGGTCTGTACACAGGGAAATAATCAGAGATGGCGAGGATAGGACAAATTGAAAAGATCTTAAAATTCGAACACTGTTGGGAGAAACATTTAATTTTTTTCAGAATCCCTCAGAATAGGAATTTTTATATGCCTTATATTTACTAAATTTTAAATAGTATATTCTACAACAAGTAATGGAATGGCCCATATTCCTCACGGGCAAAAAGTTTGTGGCCCGAGCCGAAGGCGAGGACTACGGTTTGCTAGTGTGGAGCCCTTTGTATAAGCGAGATATGTAAATTTAAAAATTATATACTTTTTACCTCTCGCTAAGAGAGGTATTGCATTCATGCTAAAAATCGCATATCCAGATTTTATTGAATAAGCACGTTTTAAGGTCCCTACAATCCGATTTTAACATTTTTACGATGATGTCTGTGTGTGTGTGTGTGTGTGTGTGTGTGTGTGTGTGTGTGTGTGTGTGTGTGTGTGTGTGTGTGTGTGTGTGTGTGTGTGTGTGTGTGATGTGTGTGTGTGGGATGTTGGAAGGACGGTTACTCAAAAACTATAAGACTTAAAATTTGTTTAACAACGTATTTCCCAATCGGACATTCATGGGAAGATCTGAAAAGGTTTTGGTAATAATTGGACAACCGGAAGTAGAAGATTCTTGAAAAAAAATCTTCTAAATATTATTTTTTGAAAATTTTTCGTGGTAATATTAAAGAAAATTAAATTCTCTATCTGATACATTTAAATATTTTATTATATATTCCATAGATTTAGAGATAAAAGAAGTATAATATATAAAATAATCTGTTGTAATAAATTTGACAGCCGAAAGAATGCCATGAAAAATAGTTGCTAATTTAAATTATTTGTAACTGACAGATAAATGTCAGTGTCAGAAATAATGAGTAATGAATTAAAAATGTACTTGGAGAATCCCTTAGTTCTTGATCTGTGACTATTATGGAGATGACAAGTCTAGGTTGAAGGACTTAAATTTGTTTCAAACATTATGGGACAATGTACACCAGTACTGTAGACTAGAGTAACTTTGAATTGCGAAAAAGCTATCAAATTCTTCTCAAGTAAGTTGTAAATATTGACAAAATCGGAGTGCAATCTATCCGTCACTTTATTAAAGGGAATTAAGGTTATTTAGATGTAACAAGTATGAAAAAATAAAATGTAAAAGAAGATATATAAGAATAGATGCACAATCCAGATATATACATTTTAGACCGCCCAAAATAATGTTTTTACTAGAAGAATATGAAGAGAAAGTAAACAAAGTTGTTCGAATTGAAAATTGCAGTTACCAGCCTAATATTTATATATGGTAAACTCTACTTTGTAATTTATTGTAACATAATTTATGGTAAAATATCTTCATGTTGAGACATGCTATTATTGAATAATAAAGAAGTTTATACGTCATAGATTTATATGAATATATTATTTGTATTTATAAAAATAATCTTTGCTTTATGCATACAGCCAGGTAAAATATACGGCGAGAGGTTATGTGCTGGCCACATCAGATTTTTTGTTTTTGTAATAAAGCTTGCTATGGATTGGGACAAAAAAATTAAAAAAAATGTTCATGTCAAATTACGTTAAATACGTGCAATTTTATGATTGGTACAATAACAAATATTATATTTTTTATTGTGAAATTAGTCATATTCATTGTTGTAATCAAATATTTCATTGTTGGAATGAAAACTCTCTTTAAAAAGAAACGGGTTAGATTAATGTTAATTTAAGAATGATAGTTGTTCAGATAAAAAAAAATATGTATAGTTTAATAATCGTACAAGGCAGTCGTGTGGTGTCCACATCAGATTTTAGATTAAGTGTTATTTACACATTTTGGTCTTTATTTTATGCTCCTAAATATTTAGAACGATTTTTTTAATACACTTGAGTAATGACTACAGTTCAATATATTTTTTACAAAATCCGTAAATTAACAGTTACGTATTTTTACGTACAAATCTTATTATTACGTTCTAGTTAATTTTTTTGAAACCATTAATTTGGTAACAACTCCGTTTTGCCCCAATAAAACACAATTGAAAAATCAAGAAATAAGTCTCCGTAAAAGAAAGGATTTTAATTATATTACTAAGCTTTCTTTCGTTCAATTTCAAGTATTGTTCGGTCAGCAACAAAACCTCCTCGTTCAAAACCACAATCGTCACATTTTGTTCCAATTTGTTCACAATCCGTCAGAAAATAGTCAGCGATCAATCAAGTGGATCAGGAGACACTGATGAATTCCTAGAAAACCAGCGCATTTTTTCCAATTTGCACTTGACATTTCAAAATTTCACTGGAGTGAAACACAGCGCGATCACAGTGTTTTGTGCGCGGAGCGGTGTCTTTTTCTTCTCGCTGCATTCTCGGTAGTCACTCAAGGGCGATACAATTAGTAATGCATTTAATTTAGAGCTATCACTCGCAAGTGAAAGAAATTGTTAAATTCACAGCTTTTTATTTGTTTTAGAATGTCACTGCAATTGATTGTTCATTCGACATGAGAAATTACTTATTTTGTACAAATAGATATCGTGTTATTCTGCACCAGTTTTTGCGTACTTGAAAATAATATACAAGGACTTTCATATTTATGCTATCAAATTAATTTTAGCAATAAAGATATTATTGAAACAAAAAATACAAGTGTGAAATGATAAGATTGTGACTAGCAACCAATCTGTAGCGGGCGTGCACTAAAACTTTGGTGAGGCAATAATAATATTAAACTAATATTTTTTGTTTCATAATATTTAAACATTATTCAGAAATTTATTAATTAATGTTATTAGTGAATTCATATCTATGACAACCAAACATTCATTATTATACTGTATTAAAATTTTCACGAAATTTTGATATGGAATCCCCAAGAAGTACACTTCCAGAAAATGGTCTCCAACCTTCATCCATTACCTTACAAAGCGTACTATTTCTTAATATTCTTGCATAACTTACACTTCCAGGTCAATTAGCGCAACCATAATAAAAACTTAAATTTGGACCACATACGAGCATTACATTTATAGAATGATTACCATGACGGGCTACAAAGGCTGCTTCGTAGTCTTTTGGAGCATCAATTCAAGGGTACCGTCTACTGTCTCGCAAACCAATGGCAGCCCTGCTAATCCACTGAAGTCCCTAATAACTTTAACAATATCATCACCATCCGGCCAACGTACATTATCTATTAATAAAGTGTCGTTGATAGAATGCACCACTCTTTTTATGGTTCTACAAACTGTTCCTTTAGATACACCATGCATGTCTCCTATACAATGATATTGCATACCACTACGTGGCCAATGTAACGTAATTAAAAGCTGTTCTTTGGGAGATAATGCATGGTTTCGCTTTGCTATATATTCTAGTACCTACATAATTTATTTTGTCCAAGACGTACCAAATTTTTTCGAAATTAAACCTAAACCTTTCGTTAAATTCATATGTGTTTTCCAAATTTTGATTAGACAGTCTTTGCCGATATATTGTAGGTCTTCTTACTATAATTTCTTCGTAGTCACTTGTATCTGAATCAAACATTTTTATTTGTATCTCCAATTTCCACTACAATTACATACACAATATTCACTAATATATTGTTTTATTACTATTAAGGCGCTAATATTATTAGTTCGTTTTAATTAGAATAATTTATTAGTCTTTTTATTTTATGAAACAAATCGTTTTTTACTAATAAAACTAGTTAATATTTTGTTGTTCTGCACTAATAACTAATATTATAAGTTAATGTTTTTATGAAACAAAACATAATAATATTAACTAATATTATTAGACATTCACTAATTTTATTAGACATTTTGTATTTATCTGTCAATTACAAACATTTAAATATTGGACAACGCGATTTATTACAACAGATTATTCTATATTATTATATACTATATCTCCAAACCTATACGAGATATAATAAAAAAATTAAATGTGTCAGATAGAGAATTAAATTTCAATAAATAATATTTAGAAGATTTTTTTACAAGAATCTGCTATTTCCGGTTTGTCCAATTGTTACCAAAACCTTTTCAGATCTTCCCATGAATGTCCGATTGGGAAATACGTAAACAAATATAAAGTCTTATAGTTTATGAGTAATCGTCCTTCCAACATCCCACAAACATACATACACACACACACACACACACACACACACACACACACATACACACACACACACACACACATACATCCACACAAACACACACAGAAATCATCGTAAAAATGTTAAAATCGTATTGTAGGGACCTTAAAACATGCTTAATCATTAAAATCTGGATATGCGATTCTTAGCATGAATCCAATACCTCTCTTAGCGAGAGGTAAATTTTTTTTGAAATTTGTACCAAAACTTTTAGGACATACATTTATATTTTTGTCCCCTTTTAAGTAAACAATTAAAACTAAATAGTCTACATCGGTGTAGACAATATACAAAATGACGTTCAATCACCCTGTTTAGCGTCATTAGCGTAAATTATATAAAATCGCCAAAGAAATGAGCATATTCTCATCAAAGCTGCTTGATCCAAATCCGTTGTTTGTCTGATGATAATAGCTCGTCTTGCCTTGACCTAAGCCAACGTGATATAGCTGCAGCAGTGGCCGCCTCCTACGACGCTGTTACTACTGTACGACTCCGTATCCGAGTCGGAGTACTCCACTCGTACTGTAGTTGGTGTTGTTGGTTTTTTATTTGACCGAGCAGGAGCGATCGCTTGTTGCTCCTTTTGCTTGTAGAGTACTAGTAGTCGTGTGCGTGTGCTCCGCGCTGATTGTTAGATATTAGAATGGGTGATTGGGCCGGCAGGAAGTTGTTAGAACTTGCCGCAGGACTTGCAGGACCGGCGCCAGGATCAATTCGCAGGAATTATTATAAACTGATACATTGTCGCTCAAATGTAAGTGACAACCGACATTTTTGTCAATTAAACTCTATAATAATACACTGAAATGAATCAATCCTGTATAAAAGTACAAACGGACCTGTAGCAGATAGCGAAAGTTGGATGTTGTGACGATACGTACATCTGTCTGGGATTATTGACCATCGATCAACGTATAAACATTTGTGTTGTTCTAAAGCACATTACCGCTGTTAAGATATAATAAACCTATAAAATAGATTATATTGAACGCTGTTTTAGCGAATATTAACATTTATACCTGGGTTTATATTGAACCACGTTCGAAGTAAAATCGAATATAAATCGCCACATGCAGCAAAAACATAACCCTCAAAGATTTGCCGATAAATATACGTTTACCTTACCGTTGAGTTATCAAATAGGCTGTTTAGCTTCTACAATATATATATATATATATATATATATATATATATATATATATATATATATATATATATATATATATATATATTGATGTATCATTTACTTATTTGTTATACACAGGGTTTATTACATATTGTTCAACCGCTGGATATATCAGCTGTTTTCGTGGTTAGGAGTTGGCACAGAGAAGTGAGCAACAATTGTTATCAGTTCTCATTATTATAAAATATTATTTTATAATGTCTGTTATTATATTTTTGTTGTATTGGGCAACAAACTGTGACAACCGGTAATTATTACAATTACAGTGCCACTACACACACACTAAGTTTAAAAGTTTACCCCTCTTTAAAACATGCGAGATGTTTCCTGATTTACCAAATCTCGGGTATAAAAGACCGCACATCGTCCAGAAGAATCAGTTCTTCAGTTCGTCCGACTGAACCTAGTACCTGGGTTCCGGATTCGAGCTGCAGCTCATAGCGACTGCCGAGCTCTGAGAAGAACATTTGAGTCGTGGAGTTATACCGCCGAATTGCTAAGTCGAGTTTGGGTGATTGAAATTCACCACCCGCCGAGATAAACCACCGTCCGTATATCCGATACCTTATGTAGAGGAGTCCGTTTTGAACTTTATCTGTTATTAGATATTTTCATTTTTTCTTACCGCCGTCCGTGTCTCTCGTGGACAGACTCCGCCGTAATTTTTCTATCATAAAATGCTGCTGTCGTAATTTTCAATCATATATTTTTTACTTCCTTGTACGTAAGTAAAGGAAGTATTGTAATCGCGAAAAATTTCGGTTTTCAGATTTCAGCGGAAATATCCATTTTGATCATCCCTGAATCCATTTTGACTAATTTCGTCGTGACGTCTGTACGTACGTACGTATCTCGCATAACTCAAAAACGGTAAGCCGTAGAAAGTTGAAATTTTGTATTTAGGACTCCTATAACATATAGTTGTGCACCTCCCTTTCTGGTTATTAAACAATTTCCAGAAGTGGCACTTTACATGAAGCCTATAATAGATTTTAATGAAAAACTGTTTTAAAATATAATCCAAAACTTTTCAAATTTGGTATACAAGACTTTTATGCCAATCGAAATAACATAATAGATTTTGGTTAAAATAGGCTAACCGGAAGTGGTACATTACTTGAAGTTGTTAACAGTTTTTCTTGAATAAAGTGCTTTTATATTGATTTTAGAAATAAATGCTTCAAATAAAAGTTTTAGAGAATTAATTTCTGCGTCTAGCACATCAAGTATTATTAAATTAGCCCATTGTATAAGCGAGATATGTAAATTTAAAAATTATATACTTTTTTGTTTTTGTAATAAAGCTTGCTATGGATTAGGTAAAAACATAAAAAAAATGTTCATGTCAAATTCTGTTAAATACGTGCAATTTTATGATTCGTACAATAACAAATATTATATTTTTATTGTGAAATTAGTCATATTCATTGTTGTAATCAAATATTTCTTTGTTATAATCAAAACTCTCTTTAAAAAGAACCGGGTTAGATTATGGTCGCTATATATCTTACTGTTTTGAAGTTAAAATTAATATTTTGTAATTTATTTATTAAAAAAATATGTATAGTTTAATAATCGTACAAGGAAGTCATGTGGTGTCCACATCAGATTTTTTAGATATAGTATGGGCAATTCTGAATGGCATACTATAGTGTTCTTGTCTGTATTTTTCATAATGTACCAAGAGAAAGAGTCACACAGCTGCTCGAATAGTAGCGTATTTAAACGAGCAAAACATTGAAATGATGTATAATATTGAAAAAAAAACCTCTCGCCGTATATTTTACCTGGCTGTATGCAAAAAGTAAAGAATATTCTTAAAATACAAATAATATATTCATATAAGTCTATGACGTATAAACTTCTTTATTATTCAATAAGAGCATGTCTCAACACAAAACAATTTTCACAAATATTTACAAAATCTATAAGATTTTACCATAAATTATGTACAATAAATTACAAAGTACAGTTTACCATATATAAATTTTAGACTGTTAACAGGAATTTTCAATTCGTACAACGTTCTTGTTTACTTTCTCTTCATATTTTTCTAGTAAAAACATTAATTTTGGGCGGCCTAATATATATTCTTACATATATTTTTACATTTTATTTTTTCATACATGTATCTAAATAACACATTGATTTCCTGTAATAAAGTGATGAATAGATTGCACTCCGATTATTCTTATATCGATGTGTAATTTTGTCAATATTTTACAACTTACGTGAGAAGAATTTGATAGTTTTTTTGCAGTTCAATGTTACTCTAGTCTACAGTGCTCGTGTACATTGTCCCATAATGTTTGAAACAAATTTAAGTCCTTCAGCGTAGACTTGTCACCTTCATAATAGTCACAGATCAAGAATTAAGAGATTCTCCAAGTACATTTTCCTTTCATTACACATTATTTCGATGAGATATAATTTTTGTGTATTTTACGTTGCAGAATGGAGACTAGCTTCAATTTCATCTTGTGTTTATAACATTTAAATATCGTATTCCTTCGGGCTGTATTCTTGCTTACATCTATTCTTTATATTTAGATTTTTTAAATTTAAATTCATTCTATGAAGAAATTTTGTCCAATACTTCTATTTTTTCGAGATGTTTCCAATTCATTGTCGGGATTAACAGTATTTCTGAAGGGTATATGTAATATACGTATAATTTTAAATATATATATATATAAATTAAAAATATTAAAATCGGATTGTAAAGACCTTAAAACGTGCATATTCAATAAAATCTGGATATGCGATTTTTAGCATGAATCCAATACCTCTCTTAGCGAGAGGTAAAAATTAATACCAGCGTCAAAAATTTCCTGAAACCACCCTCATTACCTCCCTGAAAACTATCCCACATGAAACCGTGAAAAAAGAAAGAATCTGTGTAAAAACAAAACACTCATCCAGAGCTCCAGCCACAGCACACTTGCCGGACAAACAAAACAAACCATTTCTCTTACGTTTACGGCTGCTGGTCGGGGCATTAAGTTTACGCCGTGTTGCTACCGCCTATACCGCGCCGCTCTAATCGATATTTGATTAGCCACATTATCTCCACATCTACACGGACTCATCTAGATTGCTTGATTGATCTAGAAGCAGGAATCTAGAAGCCGGGGCACGATAGTCGTTTGTATTTTGCATTACGAATTAATGATGCGTAAAGTATGCGGGATTTTTCAGCAGGGTTAACTGTTGGCGATAATTAAAAATGTGTACGCAAGAAGTATGTATGGTATAAATTAAATAATATACTCAAAATCGAATTGAATATAATATGTCGTTAATCATTATTAGTAAAAAATCAATAGTCCTTCAGGAGTCATTATCGTACAGTAAAATTTTTGAAAGATGTCCAATCAAGGTTATCTACGAATTGTATGAATTTAGATTTTTGCTCCGCCCATTCTGACAAATTCAGTAGTGTCGTTTGCTTAGTTTTTATGAGGGTACATAAGATTACTACTGTTATTTTATTATTATAAAAATATATGTTACAATAAAAGCATTCAAAATTCAAAAATAAATCAACTGGTAAGTTTATTAGCAAATGTAAAACCAAATATGTGAAAAATAAAATACTGACAAAATGTCAGTGTCAGTGACACTGACAGAAAATAACGTCATTCGTCCGGCAATGAATCAAGGTAATGTATCTGAATTAATAAATAAACTTACGTTACAGCGAAAGTATTATCAATAACGAGCATCGTTTTAAAGTGGAATGTCTTAAGGAAAGAGATAAATGTATGCAAATTTGTTAATTCGTTCATGATACAGATAACCTTGATCGGACATCTTTCAAAAAAATACTGTAAGTAGTTACACCGTATATGGATAAAGAGTGGTACAAATTAAATAATATACTCAAATTCGAATCCTATATAATATGTCGTTAATAATAATTAGTAAAAATCTTTTGTGGCCAGCGCAATACCTCTCACCATTTTCATTTTATGTTGCATAGGGTGCGAGCAGTCCTGTGACTTTGTTGGCCTTGGCAAGAAGATATGGGAGCCCGTGTCAGAGTGACAGCTAGTAATAATGTATATAGGTGTGAAGTATCATAATTTTTCATTCAAAACATCATGATTGTATATAACTACTAGCCGTCATTCTGACACGAATCCTCATATCTACTTACTAAGGCCAACAAAGTCATAGGACTGCTCGCGCCTTATAATAAGTAACGAATTTAACATTTCTTGTGCACACAAATAATTGAAATTGTATCTCTTCTTTCGTTTTATGAGGAATTTTGTCCTACTCTTCTAATATGTTCAAAATTCTTCAAATTCTTTGACAGTAAAAGCGGTAATTCTTAAGGATATATGTAATATTAACATACCTATAATTTTACAATCATAAAAACTTAATATAGTTCCCAGCATAAGTAAATATGTAAAAATATAGGTAAGATAATAAAAACATATATCATCGCAGATGTCGGTAATAATGATGACATATTTGTTCCGTGCAGGCGTTTACCAGGCGTCACTTCACGCGAATCTTGGGAACGGGTTCGCTTCCGACCGACGCCAAATGACACAAAATTTACCCATGTGGTGCACTCTCCACGCCAGTAATGAATATATGTAAGTACATAAATGAAATTAATATATCATCACGGCATGTTACCCATTGCTGGGTCTGCCACAGGGGTAATTTTTGTGCCATTTTAAATTTGAAATATTTGGCGTCGGTCGAGATCCAACCCGGTATTTATATTTAATTTAATTTTAAGAATTTACATGAATAAAAATTAAATTAAACGGGAGGTATTGTGTTGGCCATATCAGATTTTTTACGATATAATAATCACTTCATCTGGATAATAATCAAAAATTTTGGCTAGGTTTGTGAAAATGTATCAGTATTTTGCTACTGAATTAAAAGACAATAAATATAAAATAGCGATATAAAAATAAATATTTATTTGTTTGAAAGAGTGACTAATCGTCGATTTTAAATAGTTATTAAATTAGTATCACGTTAGCTTAGGTCAAGGCTGCCTTGATCTATAATCATGTTTAGTTAGCAGTCAAGTTTATTTGGACGAGATTTCTAGCAGCCAAGTTTGAAGTTGTTTTCTTTTTACTCCAACGGTGAGAAATTATGTAGTTTGTGCTAATAATTGAGGTGAGAGGAACTAGAACGATCGGTTTTTTTTATTTCTACTTGCTCGACAACTTGGAATTTTTAATTTTAACAGGTGGATTTTTTCTTATGCTAATTGAAAAAGACTTAGTTTCTTTTTAATTATTGTATTGAAACTTGACTGACGTTTCCTAACAAAAAGTTGGAGCCATCGAACGGGAATCGAATTAAGAATTAAGAGTTTTCTTCCACATATTGAAGAAAGTTGTAAGATGAAGATGGATCACTTTTACCTAATTTGGGTGTGGCGTATAACTAGTCATGTACAATAGCTCCTTTCTAATATAATTATAACTATGTATATTATGTTTTTCGATTAGGAGTAAACTTAAAAATTCCATAGAACTAAGTTTTAAACAAAAGTAAATTTTCTATTTTGACCTTTAAATATTTTGACATTATTATTTACAATGGGGTTATTTAAAAAAAAATCGTTGTTTTTTTTATAAAATCGTGAAATCCGTCTCATTAGTTATATAAAATAACATGAAATATGCAACTTTCATTCACACACAACGGTCCACGTGATATCCGTTTGCTGCTGTAAACAAGCTAACCTAAAATTGTGACAGGTGACAGCAGAGTTAAGAGTAAAGGTATGTAAATAAAACATTTATTAAAATAAATACCAAAAGTTGTATGAAATATGTTTTTCGTTAACAATATGTTGCTGTCACAAAATCAAACTGACAAGTGATAACTCAAACAATCAAAGTTCCAAATACAACCGGTAGAGAGCTGCTGCCGCATCCGACAAGCCGTGACGTTAGCGTCCAAAAATTTGCAATTAAAGACAACTTTTAAAAAATCATATCTCTGATTGTAAAGACTTGTAAAGTGTAAAACATACACCTACATATTTAATTTGATCTATTCTTTCAAGAAAAAAATAAATTAGAAAATGTGAAATGACTGAGGTACTTACGCAACAAAAATACACATTTCTTGCAAAAATAAATCGTACGGTTATATACGATTAAGATGAAATTTTTTAAAAATAAATATATCATCACGGCATATTACCCATTGCTGGGTGTGCCAATCTGCTTTGTACACAGATTTCGGTAATGATGAAATATTTGTACAGTGCGGGTGTTTACCAGGCGTCACCTCACGGGCATTCATTACTGGCGTGGAGAGTGCATCACAGGGGTCAATTTTGTGCCATTTAAAATTCGAAATATTTGGCGTCCATCTGGATCGAATCCGGTTCCCCAGATTCGCGACCTGTAATTTAAATTTAAAGAAAATATGTTCTATTGTTCCGTATAGTAAAAATCTGACTATTGATACTACCGTTCATAAGAAAAAAATCTGATGTGGCCAGCACATTACCTTCGGTCAATCCAGTCACGTGACTTTGCTGACCGTGACAATCAGATATGTGGGCCCGTATCGAAAATGAACCCCACACCAGACTACGGACATCAGAAATATGGAGATAAAATCGGTAAAGTAAAATTTGTTGAACGACTTTGCTAGCCTAGCATGAATTTAACTTGTACTGTTTCTATCTCATTTTATAGTATGTTTATATCAATTACATGTCAAAAAGGCTTTCAAAGATTGATGAATGTTCATAACATTGTTGTTAAATTTGAAATATTTTCTTAGACCTAAAAAAAAGTTCAAAATTAATTCCACTATCTGCAAATAACTGTACCTATCTATAAATTCATTTTGTATAACTTTCCAGACCAATAAAAGGGATATGAGAGATACACATGTTATTTTTGACAACTGTATAACTTTCTAGATAACATTTGTGAATATCAGTTCCTCATATAGCTAGCAAATCTTTCAGTGTACTAAGCAACAAGTCTTACATAGCATTTGCTTGAACTGCTTACAGTAAAATTTTTGAAAGATGTCCGATCAAGGTTATCTACGAATTGTATGAATTCAGATTTTTGCTCCGCCCATTATGACAAATTCAGTAGTGTCGTTTGCTTAGTTTTTATGAGGGTACGTAAGATACTACTGTTATTTTATTATTATAAAAATATATATTACAGGAAAAGCATTCAAAATTCAAAAATAAGTCAACTAGTAAGTTTATAAGCAAATGTAAAACCAAATATGTTAAAAATAAGATACTGACATAATGTCAGTGTCAGTGACTGACAGAATATAACGTTATACGTACGGCTATGAATCCAGGTAATGTATCTGAATTAATAAATAAACTTACGTTACAGCGAAATTATTATCAACAGCGAGCATCGTTTATAAATGGAATGTCCTAACTTAGTCGAAACAATATGAATTTTTGAAAGACAAGCGTGTTACCACACACTCTTACAGCCTTTGCAAAAGAAAGAGATAAATGTATGCCTATTTGTTAATTCGTTCATGATACAGGTGTCCTTGATCGGACATCTTTCAAATTTTTTACTGTACTTCATTGAATGCACCTATTGATACTGACATCTGTCAATTTGTATTATCTGAATATATTGGAAGTTTCCATGGTTTGCATATCTGGTTAATTTATGAATTTTCGAGTGAATTTTAATATCTTTATAATTCTTTAACTCTATATTTATTGAATATGAAGTATAAAATACGATCAAATCTTATAGAGAATAATATATTCTTCAAATTATTTAACTGCGTATTTTCAAGAAAAACTGTTAAATTCTTCAAATGAGAGTACTTCCGGTTGACCATTTATAACCAAAATTTAACACTTGTTTTTATAACTTTTGGAATCGTGGTATTGAATTTATGCGATCCGAAACTTTCGTCACACACACTCACACAGACACACACACACATACATACATACATACATACATACATACATACATACATACATACATACATACATACAGACATCATCGTAAAAAATGGTAAAATCGTATTATAGTGACTCTAAAACGTACTTATTCACTAAAAACTCATACAGACAATACCTTCCTTACCTAGAGGTGACGGAAGGTAAAAAAGAAGATATATTAATTGATAATAACATCAACATGAAAACTAAAACATAATTTATCGATATACAGAATTCTTATACATCAAAACTAAGATTAATATCCCAGATCAAGTCTTCAACGTCTTATCTTCAGTTATACTTCAATCACATGCATGTATTTACGTCTAGATTATTAAAGTCCTCGTGTAATTTCTCCGAGCATCTGTTGCTTTGCTTGCTGTACTCAGAGACGTGAATAAGAACGTGCCAATCACACTGAAGCTGCTCACGCGTTAAATTATTTACTTTAAGTTTAACATAACGATTTCTAGACGCGTGGACAACATACCAGTACTATTACAAATATAAACATGGGAAATTGCTCTAGCACTACAAGAAATACAACAAATATTAGCGGAGATAAGAGTGTTAGAAATAGATGCCATGAATATTAAGTTAAAGGATGATATTTATGTATAAATAACACGAATTTATATTGTCAACTTACGCGTATATCTTTTGTAAAAAGATTTTCAAAAAGATGGGCGTATTTTAATACAATAATAAATGTGTAGAATTATACGTTTGGTTATTTTAGAGCCTGCCAAGCCCATTTAACCATACCCAGAACAGAAAAGATAAAAATCTGATGTGACCAACACAGTACCTCCCGCCATTTACCTATGTATATAATTTTTATATTACTTTATAAATTTATCCATACAATATATAGAAAAAGTATTAAAAGCGAACTTGTAGAAAATGGAATAATCTTTAATTTTTATAATAACAAATTGAGAAAAAATTACATTTAAATATATTTTTTGAAGAAAAACTATCTTGAGCTTCAAGTAAACTGCCATTTCCGGTTATCCGATGCCACCAAAATCTAATCAGTTCTTTCTATATTAGAATAAGGTAGAAATACATGGTTTCAGAACATTCTGAATGATAGTATTTGAGTTAGAGCGTAAACAGGGTCCACACATATACATACATACACACAGACATCATCGTGAAAATGTTAAAATTGGATTGTAGGGACCTTAAAACGTGGTCATTTACCAAAATCTCGATATGCGATTTTTAGCACGATCCCTATACCTCCCTTACTAAGGGTAGCGGGAGGTAAAAATTAAAATAATATTTAATTAGGTGTTACCAATTACTCAGTTTGTCAAACATTTATTCTTACTATACCAACGTTTCGGTGCACCCTTGCACCTTCTTCAGGTTAGTAAGATCTTACGATTGTTACAATTCATGTACACAAAATACATTCGTACAAAACATTCAGTTAATTTAGTGAACATCGTACTAAAAATTCAAAGAGCAAATGGATGTGTGTATGCTCATGAATAAAGAATAATATAAAAGAAAATAAAAAATACGGGTAAATATTTTTTCTTGAAAATTAAAGCAAAGAAAAAAAAATATGATGTGGCCAACACAATACCTTCCGTCAATCCTGTGTATTATGTATAAATTTCATACATAAATTTTCCTGCAAAAGATTCTAAATTTCCAGTAAAATTATTTCATAAACAAACTATTCAAATTGCACTTGACACTGACATCTTCTTGTTTAGCTTTTCCTATTCGTTAGAGGTCGTTATTTTTTATTTTCTTCTTCCACTCATTTATGTTTTTCGTGTCGTCCTCTTTCAATTCCTTTTCTCTCAAATCTTCCGCAATACAGTCCTTCCATCTTATTTTTGGTCTTCTTCTGTTTCTTCAACTATTACTAAGCTATTCCAATATAAGCTATTCATTCTTCCATTATACTCATCTCTCCTCATGACATGTTCAAACTAATGTAATCGTCTCTGTTATATCTTTCTAGAAACGCCCAACACTAGAGTTATTTCCCTTATTCTTTCTTTCATTACTTTTTATTGATACTGACATTTGTCAATTTGAATTACCTGAATATATTAGCAGTTTCCATGGTTAAGTTAGCATAGCTGGCTGATTTATGAAATTTATTATCTTTGTAAGTCTTTAACTCTATATCTGTTGAATATGAAATATAAAATGCAATAAAATCGTATAGAGAATAATATATTCTTTAAGTTATAATAAAATTTAACTGAGTTTTTCAAGAAAAACTGTTAAAATTTTCAAATGAGGACACACACACACACACACACACACACACACACACACACACACACGCACACACGAACACACACACACACACACACACACATACATACATCATCGTAAAAATAGTAAAATCGTATTGTAAAGACTCTAAAATGTGCTTATTCAATGAAAACTCACCACCGAATTTATTGACCAAAGACAATACCTTCCTTACTAGAGGCGACGAATGATAAATAAACTAAACTAACCTACTACTTCCTGGTCCCAGGACCGGACCTAGAACAAAAGTTGGGGTGGGCAAGATCTAAAGATGCCGCCCCCCCCCCATACTATAATATACAATGGGCCACTATTGCTATCTCGAAAACTATAAGAGCTTCGAAGACAGTTAAATGGGCAAACAATTTCTATATTTCAAGAAGAATTTTTTTTTTCGACCAATGGTTCTCAAAATATGAGACCTAACTTTTTTTATTTTAAATAAGAACATATATTTTTTATTTGCTCATTCGTTGGAGAATTTAATTCTGAATTCAGTGATATAATATGTTAATATGTTTATACCCTTATATGACTATATATTGTTTTCTTCTTTATTATCTTTTCTCTTAAAAAAATTACATTTCTAGATCAATGTTGACAACTTGACTTTTGAATCGAATAATAATCAGATAAGTTTCTTTGTTCATAGCCTACTCTGAGTTAGGTTTTTAACACATACCTATATTAATATTATTTCTCAATATTTTGAAGTCCATGGTACTAATATTTTTTAGGTTAAATAAAAATGAAAATGTATTAGTGGAGTAAAGGAATTACATACTATGTCAAGTAAAATATATACATATATTTTGTGAAATGCCGCCCCTTGCAAACTTTGGGGTGGGCTACCGCCCACCTTGCCCACCCCTAAATCCGGCCCTGCCTGGTCCTGGTTTTTATGAAATCCTCGGTATCTCTGTTACGAAGCATTATGACACTAATATTTTTTGGGATTTTTTTTTTGTTTTGTTATTTATAATTCATACTCCGAGCCTTGTACTGTTAACATGAAACACCTGTATATTTTATCATAGTTTTAGTTTTGTTTAGTGGGCAATTCGTCAATGTTTAGAATCGTGTTCATGAATACAGATCGGCCGAGACAATCAAAATAAAAGTTATTTTGAGAAAGTAATCTTGTAAGAAAATTGCTTAATAATCATTAGCTGAATGACTTGTGTTTAAATTTTTATTTTTATAATGATAATGAAAGTATCCCCTTCACGTTGTTTGATTGGCTGGGGGTTAAAGAGTTGTTTGAATGTGGTTGAAGGTCGTTTGCACGCACACGCAGAGATAAGATAATTAGAGCCGGTTCTTGTTCTGCCTGACTCCGGCTCCAGTTAAAGCAAAGCAAAGCAATCGATTTAATTACGGTGTGCAGTTTTAGTGGCGCGTAAATTATCTATGAAATATCGTGCCAGCTGTGCGGTGCAGGGCGGGAGCGGGGTTCGCAGATACCCCACGCCGACGCCCATGGATGGGATGGCGCCCGACGGCTTAAATTAGATCGACGAGGATGCAAGACCGAGAGGATATTTTTGAAGAGTAAATACGTGTAATGAGGAAGGTGGATGAAAGATGACTAAGTGTATTCTAAGCTTGTTTAACTATTCTTTTATATCTGTGTATACAGACCGTCCAAGATGACATGTCCAACAAGGGGAATTCGAGAACTAAAGTCTGTTAAATTAGATAAAATTTGTTCCATTAATAGGCCATTTTAGTGACGTTTTGATTTTCCAAAAAAAAAATCTGTTGTGGCAACCACAATACCTTCCGTCAATCCTGTGTATTATGTATAAATTCCATACATAAATTTCCAGTAAAATTATTTCATAAACAAACTATGCTAATTGCACTTGACACTGACATCTTCTTCTTTAGCTTTTCAGGGGTCGCTATTTTTGTGTGTTGTTCTCATCCAGTTCTTTTTCTCTCAAGTTATTTTCTTACCGTATCATTCCGTGTCTTCCCCATGATTATTGATACTGACATTTATCAATTTGAATTATATGAATATATTAGTAGTTTCCATGTTTAGCATAGCTGGCTGAATTATAAAATTTAATTTCTTTAAAATTCTTTAACTCTGTATCTATTGAATATGAAGTATAAAATGTAATCAAATCGTATAGAGAATAATATATTCTTTAAGTTATAATAACGATAAATGTCAATGAATCAAATTTAACTGTTTAATCTTCAAATGAGGCTACTTCCGGTTTACCAATTATAACCAAAATCTAATCACTTGTTCTTCTGGATGTAAACTTGAGGAATACGAAAAACTTATAAATTCTGAAATCGTGGTATTGAAGTTATGGAATCCGGAACTTTTGTCATACACAGACACACACACACACATACATACATACAGACATCATCGTAAAAATGGTAAAATCATATTTTATGGACTCTAAAACGTGCTTATTCAGTAAAAACTCATCATTGAATTTTTTGACCAAAGACAATACCTTCCTTACGTAAAGGTAAAAACGAAAAGCCCCAAAAATAGTGCGTTTTTAGATCTTATTAACGACGTGTTTTCAATGCGTTTATAGACTTATAAATACACCCAAATAGAAAAATTATATCATATTTCTCATTCTTAAATATTATTCTATTAATTGCAAGATTTATATTTGGACTAGGAGTTGTCTATTGTCTATGTAAACTATTAGACCATAACTTTGTGTATCAGGAATCGCTTATAAATGAACCATGGACACAGAATTCCATCTGTTCTTCGCAATTTTTACTTGCAATGTATTACGTAGGTAGTACGCCTACAGTTTGGAATAATCCTAGATCTTGTAGTGGGCTTGGATTCATTACTTGGTCATTTCCTTCACTAGTTAACAAGAAGAATTCACTAATAATTTCTTTAATAATATATCATATTTTACCTCTCGCTAAGAGAGGTATTGGATTCATGCTAAAAATCGCATATCCAGATTTTAATGATAAAAATACGTTTTAAGGTCCCTACAATCCGATTTTAATATTTTTACGATGATGTATGTGTGTGTGAATTTGGTGGGGAAGTTGGAAGGACGATTTCTCAAAAACTATAATACTTAATATCTGTTTAACTATGTATTTCTCAATCGGACATTACTGGGAATATCTGAAAAGGTTTTAGTAATAATTGGAGAATCAGAACTAAAAGATTTTTAAAAAAAATCTTCTAATTATTATTTTGTGAAAAATAATAATTTTGGTAATATTAAAGAAGAGTAAATCTAATCTATCTAATACATATAAATAATTTATTATATCTTTTATAGATTTTGCGATAATGAAATATAAGGTATAAATAAAAATTAAAATGTTTGTAACTGACAGATAAATGTCAGTGTCAAAAATCCAGAGACATTACTGAAGATTTTTTTCTGGGAAGTAAATACATTATATTATTTCTTATTGTATTAATAGTTAAATATTTAAAATATTGTCAATACCAACAATGAATTGGAAACATTTCGAAAAATTAGAAGAGTAGGACTAAATTTCTTCATAGAAAAAATAAAAATATAAAAAATATATCATCACGGCATATTACCCATTGCTGGGTGTGCCAATCTGCTATGTACCCAGATATCGGTAATGATTAAATATTTGTACCGTGTGGGCGCTTACTAGGCGTCACCTCCCGGGCACTCATTGCTGGCGTGGAGAATGCACCACACGTCGGTCGGGATCGAACCCAGGTCTCCAGATTCGCGACCAGACACTCAGGCACACGGCCACGAATTTAAAATTAAAAAATCTAAACATAAAGAATAGATGTTAAGTAGAATATTTGGTGTATAGAGTGTAGGTATACAAGAAATGTTAAATACAATAAGGCGCGAGCAGTTATGTGACTTTGTTGGCCTTGACAAGCAGATATGGGGGCCCGTGTCAGAATGATAGCTAGTAATTATGTACATAGATGTCAAATATTATAATTTTTCATTCTAAATTTAGTGATTTTCCAATTCCATGTGGTTTATTTTTCTCGACAAGTAAATTCCACTATCCTGGCGATAAATTACCTACGTGAATTTAAAAAATCAAAAACGGAAGTGGCGAGAGGTAATGTGCTGACCACAACAGATTTTTTTCTAGATACAATAGAGTACCATAACCGTATTGTTTAAAATTATAACATTGTTACTGTTAAAACAATTTGATACTACAAACAATTTTACAACATTATACATAATGTTACTTTATGTGTACATACTAAGCTACAGACTCTCTATCTTCTTCTTTATATGGATAGGATCTTCGCATCTTCGTTACCAATTTAAGTACCTCCTTCATCTCGGTAGCTTTCATGTGCACTCGATATGATGATGATGATGAAAAAGAAAATCCGCGAATGTAACATAAATTAAAAGAAGGAAATGTTATTACGCTGTAATTACCGCGGACATGAGCATGGGCGCGCGTGTTTAAGGGGCCAGGGGGTAACCAGACTACGCTTAATAAAGCAATAAATAGTGGCGATACCAGCAAAGCCGGAGTAACTGCCCCGTAACACGAGGACGAGTTGCATCTGCCTAGCTCGAAAAGACATCACAACTTCACATCGTCAAGGATTTTACAAGATGTCTTATGTTACAAGACAATGTATCCAGCTAAGAAGTTCTACTTACAATTACTTATACCATTACAATTTTTACTTGCAGATATTTTAACAATGCAGTATAAAACTGAAAGTTTAATTTTTAAGTGTTCGCGATGCACTTTGGCATCCGAGGTACAGTAATTTTTTTAAAGATGTCCGATCAAGGTATCCTGAACGAATTAACAAAATGGCATACATTTATCTCTCTCCTTTGCAGTCTATAAGCGTGTGCGATAAAGATGAATATAAGGTTTGTCTTTCAAAAATTCATATTGTTTCGACTAAGTTAGAACATTCCACTTTAAAACGATGCTCGTTGTTGATAATACTTTCGCTCTAATGTAAGTTTATTTATTAATTCAAATACATTACCTTGATTCATAGCCGTACGAATAACGTTATTTTCGGTCAGAGTCACTGACACTACCATTGTGTCTGTAACTTATTTTTCACATATTTGGTTTTACATTTGTTAATAAATTTACCAGTTGATTTATTTTTGAATTTTAAATGCTTTTATTGTAACATATATTTTTATAATAATAAAATAACAGTTGTATCTTATGTACCCTCATAAAAACTAAGTAAACGACACTACTGAATTTGACAGAATGGGCGGAGCAAAAATCTGAATTCATAAATTTTACTGTATATAGTTTTATACGTATATTTTGAGACCTGATCAACCTTTGGAACTTTGCTTTTTATATATAGTACGGCCATAAATACTGGTTACATAAGTATGGGCGCAAGCAGTCATGTAATATTGTTGGCCTTGACATTCAGATATGGGGGCCTGTCTCAGAATGACAATTAGTAATTATGTATATAGATGTCAAATGTCAGAATTTTTCATTAAAAAATTCAATATTTTCTAAATTCACGTAGTTAATTTGTCACCAGCAGTGTGGAATTCGAAAATCACTAAATTTACAATGAAAATTATATTTGACATCTATGTACATAATTACTAGTTATCATTCTGACACGGGCCCCCACATCTTCTTGTCAAGGCCAAAAAAATTATGTATGGAATTTATATATTATACACAGGATTGACGGAAGGTATTGTGCTGGCCACAACAGATTTTTTTTTTATTACCTCATGTAAATAAATGATAAATAAGAAAGTGACTATTTTACTACTGTACATACTCGAGTCAATAAATTACTTGCAATACAAAATGTATTATTTTTACACATTTTTAGCCTACTATAAACCACGTGATAGCATTTACGACAGGACTGTGTATACAATCTCCCAAGTTCTCATATCTGATGTGGAGAGTGAACAAGATTCGTCAAGTGACATCAGAGATAAGAATGTCTTCTCCTATTTGAACGTGGTTGAAATGCTTGTTCACCAGCAAGTATCACTAGTAGCAACTACCTTCCATCGCGGTAGCCATGGAACGAAACAAATTAATATCTATAAAGTAACGCTTGAGCGGTCCGGGAAACAAAAAACCATCGATTTCTCGTGAAATAATCGCGCAGCGCTCGCGAACAAAACAACCACCACGGCGCTGACTTGACTTGGTGATGGGTTTTTGTTCTCTTTGCCAGTCTTGATTTCTTCTGTTTCTACGTGTATCTGTCAAGTAGGCCATACCGGGGTTATTTATACGGTTGCAACGTAAATGAACTTGTACGCTGTCGTAATTGGTAGCTGGATGGTTTATAATCGACGCGTTTTTGTCTTTTCAGAGATCTGCCAACTTCTTCAACCGGATGGACGGCGGTTTATCATTTTGAGATATCATTTTAATTTATTGCGAATTAATCAGATTAACAATAATTGTAAGAAATTGTAATCAACGTCTTACAAATGTACTTATACATGAATTATTTAGTTTTTGTAGGAGGTAAGATAGCAAACCTTCTGACATACATTTTCAAAGAAGGCAACTAAGAAACAAAATAATATAAAGAACTCATTTCAAGATTGTCGGGCATTTTGTTCGAAAGGGTTAGAACACTCCGCTATTACATTCGTTTTTGCCTTCCATCACCTTTAGGTAAGGAAGGTATTGTCTTTGGTCAAAAAATTCGATAGTGAGTTTCTAATGAATAAGCACGTTTTGGAGTCCATAGAATACAAAATTATTATTTTTACTATGATGTCTATATGTGTGTGTATGCGTCTGCGTGTGTGTGTGTGTGTGTGTTTGTGTGTGTGTGTGTGTGTGTGTATGTGACGCTCATTTCGGATAGCATAACTCCAATACCACAATTCCAAAAATTATAATTTTTTCGTATTCCTTGACTTTAGGTCCATATGCAGATATGATTACAATTTGAAAAAATCTGTTGTGGCCAGCACAATACCTTCCGTCAATCCTGTGTATAATGTATAAATTCCATACATAATTTTTCTTGCAAAAGATTTTAAATTTCAAGTAAAATTATTTCATAAAAAAACTATTCAAATTGCACTTGACTCTGACATCTTCTTCTTCTTTAACTTTTCCCATTCGTTAGGGGTCGCTATTTTTGCGTGTCGTTATCATTCAGTTCCTTTTCTCTCAAGTCTTCCGCAATACAGTCCTTTCATCTTATCTTTGGTCTTCCTCTGTTTCTTCAACATCCTATTACTAAACTATTCATTCTTGTTCCAATATAATTCTTCATTTCTCCTCATGACATGTTCAAACCAATGTAATCATATTTCTTGTATCTTTCTAGAAACTTGTAATACTAGAGTTATTTTCTTACCGTATCTTTCCGTGTTTTCCCCAACATCTACTTCAACATCCTCATCTCTCCCACATTAATTTACTTTTTACTCATACTGACATCTGTCAATTTGAATTATATGAATATATTAGCAGTTTCCATGTTTAGCATAGCTGGCTGAATTATAAAATTTAATTTCTTTAAAATTCTTTAACTCTGTATCTATTGAATATGAAGTATAAAATGTAATCAAATCGTATAGAGAACAATATATTCTTTAAGTTATAATAACGTTAAATGTCAATAAATCAAATTTAACTGTTAAATCTTCAAATGAGGCTACTTCCGGTTCACAAATTATAACCAAAATCTAATCAGTTGTTCTTCTGGATGTAAACTTGAGGAATACGAAAAAATTATAATTTTTGGAATCGTGGTATTGAAGATATGGGATCCGGAACTTTTGTCACACACACACACACAGACACACAAACACACGGACACACAGACACACAGACACACATATATACAGACATCATCGTAAAAATGGTAAAATCGTATTATAGGGACCCTAAAACATGCTTATACACTAAAAACTCATCATTGAATTTTTTGACCAAAGACAATACCTTCCTTACCTAAAGGTGACGGAAGGTAAAAAATCAGTTAAATATCATTTATTGACATTTAATGTTATTATATTTTAAAGAATATGTTGTCTGTACGATGTGATTGCATTTTATACTTCATATTCAATAAATATAGAGTTAAAGAATTATAAAGATATTAAATTTTATACATCAGTCAGCTATGCTAACCATGGAAACTGCTAATATATTTAGATAATTCAAATTGACAGATGTTATTATCAATGAAAAGATGAATGTGACAGAGATGAGGATGTTGAGATAGATGTTGGGGAAGACATGGAAGGATACGATAAAGAATGAAAGAATAAGGGAAATGGCTCTAGTAATAGAAGTTTCTAGATAGATACAAGAGAGACGATTACATTGGTCTGAACATGTCATGAGAAGAGATGAAAAATATATTGGAAGAAGAATGAATAGCTTAGTAGTAGAGGGTAGAAGAAGCAGAAGAAGACCAAAGATAAGATGGAAGGACTGTATTACGGAACATTTGACAGAAAAGGAACTGAATGATAACAACACGCAAAACAGAAATGAGTGGCAGAAGAAAATAAAAAATAGCAACCCCAAATGAATGGGAAAAGCTAAAGAAGAAGAAGATTTCTGTGTCAAGTGTAATTTGCATAGCTTATTTATGAAATAATATTAGTGGAAATTTAGAATCTTTTGTAAGAAAATTTATGTATGGAATTTGTACATAATACAAGGTATTGGCCGGCCACATCAAATTTTTTAAAATTATTTTAGCGGAATTAGATTCATTTTGTACATAACACATTTTGAAAACGTGATATTGTTTATGTAAATAACTATTACAAAACGTCAAAATAGATAGCGTGAATGTTAAAATTTCAAATAATGTGTGAATGTTATTCTGTACATCAAATTACGTTTTCACATACTGTATATGTACACATTATTTGTCAAAGGAAGAAAATAGAAGGCGAATTTATAACACAAAGTCTTATTTTGATTGCTGAATTACTAGTAACAAAGTTAAGTGAAATAGATTTAAATGATGCCTTTATAAACACTACTACTACATAGCTTCTTGCATTTGATCACTAAATCTTTTGAGTTATAGACTATCCATAAAATACTATGAACTCCTGTTATGTCTTAGAGGAAAAGATACCTAATTACTTCTTAAAATACGTTCTTACTAACAAACAATTAGAGCCTTGCAATTCCATGGCTTCCTGCATTATAATGGCCCGTTCGGGTGTTATTATAGTCTCTGGCGACTTCCGTATTGTAAATGGGCATGAATAATTTGTATGAAAAGTAAATGACGTGGAATTATCCTGGTGGAAAAATCTTCGGCCATTACTAGCCGACGACCAAAGACCGCGTGTACAGAGTAGTAATCACTACGGTAGCACCACTCGCACTAACCACGACCAGTTTCAATTGATGAGGACGAGATTACAGGATTAGAAGGTGGAAGGACAATGCGAGGATTATGATAAGACGGAGGTGAATAATTTCAGGAGGATGATTTCAAGAAAGGTGATGTATTAGCTAGTTTTGTTGGGCAAAGAAATGAGTAAGTCTTTGATTTGTGTACAAATTGAAACGTACGTTAATAGTTATTTATGATATAAGTGTTAAAAGTGACATTTTATGAGTGAGTGGGGAAGTTTGTGAAACGAGGCGAAGCCGAGTGAAACAAACGCCACGAACAAAATAAAATCATTTTTAACACGAATATCATACACTATTTTTCCTACGATCCTAGTTATGTATTAGTAAAAACTAAAAATTATAAAATGACATTTATGACAGGTCATGATATATTTGTCATGAACAACTGTAAATTGTTTATTAATTACCTTCTATTGTTTTGTGGTTACATAAAAATATCTACATGTCATAAGTGTTTTCATAATATTTAAATACGGAAAATGAATAACAATACAAATTTAAATAGTGACTTTGTCGAGATAATAGAAGCTGCTAATAGAGCTACTTTGAATCTATTACCAACAAAATCGCGGCAGCAATATAATATTGCATACAGTCACTTTGTTGAATGGTGTATATCCAAAAATGTTGAAGTAATTTTCAGCGAAAATGTGCTTTTGGAATATTTTGAAGAAAAATCAAAATTATGGAAATCTTCAATTATTCCATGTTTACTAAATGTTCAAAATAATCAAGGTATTAATAAATACTACAAGCTAATTGCATTTTTAAAGCAGAAGACGGAAGGTTATCGGCCGAAGAAATCTAAAATTTTATCAAGAAAGCAAATTGATAATTTTCTTATTGATGCACCTGACAAAAAATATTTAATGTTAAAGGTAATCATCACATATATTAAAAATGCATACGTTATTATAGCTAGTAGGTACAGTAAAATTTTTGAAAGATGTCCGATCAAGGTTGTCTACGAATTGTATGAATTCAGATTTTTGCTCCGCCTATCATGACAAATTCAGTAGTGTCGTTTGCTTAGTTTTTATGCGGGTACGTACGATACTACTGTTATTTTATTATTATAAAAATATATATGACAGGAAAATCATTCAAAATTCAAAAATATGTCAACTAGTAAGTTTATAAGCAAATGTAAAACCAAATATGTGAAAAATACGATACTGACACAATGTCAGTGTCAGTGACTCTGACAGAATATAACGTTATACGTACGGCTATGAATCCAGGTAATGTATCTGAATTAATAAATAAACTTACGTTACAGCGAAAGTATTATCAACAACGAGCATCGTTTATAAATGGAATGTCCTAACTTAGTCAAAACAATATGAATTTTTGAAAGACAAGCGTGTTATATCCATCCTTATCACACACTCTTACAGCCTTTGCAAAAGGAAGAGATGAATGTATGCCTATTTGTTAATTCGTTCGTGATACAGGTGCCCTTGATCGAACATCTTTCAAAAAAATTACTGTAGCTACAATAATTGGTTTGTTTGGGACGTGCCGTCGAGAAGAACTATGTCAAATTTCTTTGGACAATATTGAAGACCTGGGAAACAAATTGAAAGTAAAAATTCCATATACCAATACCAAAATACCACGTACTTTTAGTATTGTTGGGGCATCATATACAGACATCTATAAAAAATATATAGCTCTGCGTCCATCTCACATCACACATCGCCGCTTCTTTATTAAATATATATGTAATAATTGTACCTGTCAACCAGTAGGCATAAATACATTTGGAAAAATACCTGCCGACATCGCGATGTTTCTAAAATTGCCAAACTCTAACCTCTATACTGGACACTGTTTTCGAAGAACTTCAGCGTCCTTGTTGGCAGATTCGGTTGTCCAATTATTACCAAAATCTTTTAAGCGTTTCCCAGTAATGTCCGATTGAGAAATACGTATTTAAACAGATATTAAGTATTATAATTTTTGAGAAATCGTTCTTCCAACATCCCCACAAACATACACATACATCCACACACACGCACGCACACACATACACACAGACATCATCGTAAAAATATTAAATTCGGATTGTAGGGGCCTTAAAACGTGCTTAATCATTAAAATCTGGGTATGCGATTTTTAGATCCAATACCTCTCTTAGCGAGAGGTGAAACTTTTAGTACGAGAGTCATTCAATAAGTAAAGAGACAAATGGCTATAGCTCAAAAACGGTTTATTTCAATCTTTCAAAATTAAGGTATTTTTCAACATAATCACCCCCCACAGTTATGCACTTGTCCCATCTATCTTGCAGCTTCCTAATTCCCTTGGCGAAGAATTCTTTCGATTTACCCCGAAGCCACTTTTGCACCGCTTCCTTAACTTCCTCATTGTTAGCAAATCTTTTTCCACGTAGGGCGTCTTTGAGTGGTCCAAACAGGTAAAAATCAGATGGGGCGAGGTCGGGACTGTAGGCAGGATGAGGTAAGACCTCCGAACCCAATTCTTGAAGCTTATCACGGGTAAGCTGGGCTGTATGAGGGCGCGCGTTATCGTGCTGAAGAATGACTCCTTTTGACAAGAGTCCACGGCGTTTGCTCCTGATAGCTGGTCTAACTTTGTGTTCTAGCATCTCAGAGTAGTATTGGCTATTGATAGTTCGCTGATCTTCAAGGAAATCGCAATAGACTGGACCCTGTGAGTCCCAAAAGATGGACGTCCACATCGGGGTTCATCACATACACTTGTTCGGCCACTTTTAAACCGATCAACCCACTTGTAAAAATTTGCACGGTTCAACAACTTTTACCGTACTGTATTAACATTCTAGAAAAAAATTCACTTGGTTTTACACCTTCTGCGACTAAAAATCTAATGACTGAGCGCTGCTCTTCTAAGGTGCAATCTTCTAGTGGACTTGCCATGGTGAACTGAAAATTTTGAGGTTATGTTGACATAAAATGATGAAACAGCTGATCAGAGCATATCCCAAGGTTGCCAACTAACACCCCTGAAAAGATTGTACACATTCATTGATTAGTTTAAAAAATATAGAATTTGTCTCTTTACTTATTAAATGACCCTCGTACATATGGACGTTAGTTTTTTAGGATAGTAAAAAGACAAAGATGAAAATTTAAATCTTTTGTATTACCACTGTTGCTCTGAAATTAATAGAAAAGAAACTATCTCTATTATTGTGCGTAAGGAATAATATAAATTTATTTATATTTATTGTATTCTATCCGTCCACTTCTCAATTTTATATCCACTAATATCAACACTCCATATAATCATTGTTTAATTCTCCATCTTCATTTTTCATCGTTCATCGTTCATCTTCGTCTTCTCCTTCTCGTTCGCATCTGTGTTCCGCTCGAGTTGGCACATCGGCCGTTTCAAGAGCAAGAGCAACAAGACAACGTCCCTGAAGTGGCCTAGGCCTAGCTGTGGCCTAGCTATAGCTAGTCAGGGTCACACACGCTGCATAGCGTAGCCACGGTGGAGCAGCGTTAGCGAACGCCGAACGGTCCCGCAATGACTAATGATACCACGCAGAGGTATTACTCATAGCCGGTAGCCCAGAAGAAGAGGATAAAGGATTTGTAATAGTGGTTATGGGTTATTTATAAAAGTAATTTTATTGTGATGATAACTGGAACTTCAGTGTGGGGATTTGGCGGGAATTATTCTTATTTTATTCACTGATTCGTACGAGGGTCATGCTAAAATTATGGTTCATATCGTTTAGAGTTCCATTTTAAATATGTTCAAAGTAGTCGTTCAACAATACAAGGGCTGTTTGATAAGCCAGTGAATTTGAATTATTATTTTTTTTTTCTTTAAAATTTCAATGTATTTGTTTATATACAGTAAAATTTTTGAAAGATGTCCGATCAAGGGCACCTGTATCACGAACGAATTAACAAATAGGCATACATTTACCTCTTTCTTTTGCAAAGGCTGTAAGAGTGTGTGATAACACGCTTGTCTTTCAAAAATTCATATTGTTTCGACTATGTTAGGACATTCCATTTATAAACGATGCTCGTTGTTGATAATACTTTCGCTGAAACGTAAGTTTATTTATTAATTCAGATACATTACCTGGATTCATAGCCGTACGTATAACGTTATATTCTGTCAGAGTCACTGACACTGACATTGTGTCAGTATCTTATTTTTAACATATTTGGTTTTACATTTGCTTATAAACTTACTAGTTGACTTATTTTTGAATTTTGAATGTTTTTCCTGTAATATATATTTTTATAATAATAAAATAACAGTAGTATCTTACGTACCCTCATAAAAACTAAGCAAACGACACTACTGAATTTGTCATGATGGGCGGAGCAAAAATCTGAATTCATACAATTCGTAGACAACCTTGATCGGACATCTTTCAAAAATTTTACTGTACCGTGAGTATTTTTTAACATGAAACATGGGATTTGTCATATCCATGGTTACGATTTGATTGACAGCAATGTATTTGCCTGTCTCATTTAAAATGA
The DNA here is from genome assembly GCA_951394225.1 of Harpalus rufipes. NCBI lineage: Eukaryota > Metazoa > Arthropoda > Insecta > Coleoptera > Carabidae > Harpalus > Harpalus rufipes. The sequence continues at coordinate 5,021,313 of OX596285.1, forward strand.
AACCAGGGGACAATTTTGACATTTGTCTACTCTGTCAGTGTCAAAAAACCAATTTGAAATAAAATGGTTTATACTGTGGAAGAGAAGGTGCAGATTATTATGTGGTATTATTCGAATTTTAATCCAAGTTTAAGTGTCGGACTTGTTCCGCGCTTCATTTCCTGACAGGCCTACACCAAGTGCAGCAACAATTTTAAGAATAGTGAATATCTTTAGAGGAAATGGTTGCGTCCAGCCTGCACATAACAGTAGGAATAGATCCTGTAATATATTAACTGCGCAGAAAAAACATGAAGTTCTGACATATACAAATACAAAATAAGAAGAGATTAACATTAAGAGAGATTGGGTAAGCTACTGCTGTAAGCAAAGTTACTGTACACAGACTATTTAAAAAGGAGCATTACAGATCATACCATTTCCAAAATCACCAGGAGTTAGTTATTGACGACACGAGACGAAGAATAAATTTTTTTGAAAGAATGTGTGAAAACGTTAATAACAAAATATATTTTTTACGAACGAAGCAACTTTGTATTTACATGGCGAGGTAAATTCACAAAATTGTCGGTATTGGTCCAGGGAAAATCTATATTTGTATCGTAGTAAGAGGACTCAACGACCCGAGAAAGTTAACATTTGGGCTGGCATAATAGGAACCCACATTATTAGGCCATTTTTTATTGACGGGAATATTACTCCACAATATTTAAATATAACACTTCTGTCAAATTCATCCCCTATGTTTCATTTTAAATGAGACAAGCAAATACATTGCTGTCAATCAAATGTCAAGTCATAACCATGGATATGACAAATCTCATGTTTCATGTTAAAAAAATACTCACGGTAGTCTCTTTTTACCTCTCGCTAAGAGAAGTATTGGATTCATGCTAAAAATCGCATATTCAGATTTTAATGAATAAGCACGTTTTAAGGTCCCTACAATTCTTATGAAGAAAAGCTTCAGATTATAAAATGGTGTTATTCTGGACAAATTTTGAGTTGCATGGCTATTGCTATAAATCAGTAATCTTCAAAACACACACATATATACACGCACACAGACAGACATCATCGTAAAAAATGTTAAAATCGGATTGTAGGGTCCTTAAAACATGCTTATTCAATAAAATCTGGGTATGCGATTTTTGGCATGAATCCAATACCTCTTTTAGCGAGAGGTAAAAATATATTTTAAATGACAAAAAGATTAGAAACATAAATTACATACTTTTAAATGGGAAAAACAATATTTTTGTATATCATGAAGACAATTAGTCTTCCACTTTTGTAACTATTTTTTCGAAGAGTAATTAATTTCATATTATATCAATATTTCTTTTATGGTACTTTGCATAAAATAAAACAATGAAAATATTCCTGAATAAACATCGCATTTGATCGAAAACAAAAACTAATGGATGTTAACCAATACAGCAGGCTTTGGAAACAAGCGTTTTTGCCAAACAAAAGCTGTTGTTTTTCAAAGATATGATTTAATTTGAATATTTGAACATGGTCATTAACATATTGGATGATGAGTAGCGCAGTTTTTCCGTTATTAAAAAGAAATATTATTTTGCAGTGTGACCATTTGCATATAGGGAAATAAAAACAAATATTCCCGCTATTCAAATGACGTATGTAAATAGATTGCATGTGTTGCATAGTGTTTTAATCTCTTTGTACACCACGCGTTTCATAAAAATCAAGATATGCTTTGTAATTTAAGAAAAAGAAAAAATAATATTGGGTTTTTAACAGTGTGGCATGAATTTTTCATCGGTAGCATAAAAAAATGGCGCAACTGAATGTATTTACTTTGTTGTCTTTATTTGTGTAATGTTTATACAGTGATAGGTGCTTCTGGTTTCAGTTTATGCAGATAGGTAATAAATAAATAAATGATCATACTCTATAATGTTTTTATATCTATTTCATGATTTGTCTAAATAATTCAAAGTTTATTACGAATACAAATTAATTTATGAAATATTTAGCAGATTATTAGCATGTAATAAATACTACAAGGGTCACAGTAGTATTATTGAAAATAAAATACAGTGGCGCACAAAAGTATGGAATTTTTTTTTTAATTTCACGATGTAATACAAATATAAAAAATCTGTTGTGGCCAGCACAATACCTTCCGTCAATCCTGTGTATAATATATAAATTCCATACATAATTTTTCTTGCAAAAGATTCTAAATTTCCAGTAAAATTATTTTATAAACAAACTATTTAAATTGCACTTGACACTGACATCTTTTTCCTCTTTAGCTTTTCCCATTCATTAGGGGTCCCTATTTTTGCGTGTCGTTCTCATTCAGTTCTTTTTCTCTTAAGTCTTCCGCAATACAGTCCTCTGTTTCTTCAACCTTCTATTACTAAACTACTCATTCTTGTTCAAATATAATTCTTCATTTATCCTCATGACATTTTCAAACCAATGTAATCATCCCTCTTGTATCTTTCTAGATTCTAGAAACTTGTAACAGGACAGTTATTTCCTTACCTATCTTTCTGTGTCTTCCCCGACATCTATTTCAACATCCTCATCTCTGCCACATTAATTTACTTTTTATTGATACTGACATCTGTCAATTTGAATTATATGAATATATTAGTAGTTTCCATGTTTAGCTTAGCTGGCTGATTTATAAAATTTAATTTGTTTAAAATTCTTTAACTCTATATTATATTGAATATAAAGTATAAAATGCAATCAAACCGTAGAGAGAATAATATATTCTTTAAGTTATAATAACGTTAAATGTCAATAAATCACATTAACTGTTAAATATTCAAATGATGCTACTTCCGGTTCACCTATTATCACCAAAACCTAATCAGTTGTTCTTCTGGATGTAAACTTGAGGAATACAAAAAAAAAAATTTTTGGAATCATGGTATTGAAGTTATGCGATCCGAAACTTTCGTCACACACACAGACACACATACTTACATACAGACATCATCGTAAAAATGGTAAATTCGTATTATAGGGACCCTAAAACATGCTTATTCACTAAAAACTCATTGTATTTTTTGACCTTCCTTACCTAAAGGTGGCGTAAGTTAAAAATATGATGAGAAATTCCATACATAAATTGTCTTGTAAAGATTCTAAATTTTCTTCAACTTCTTTAAATTTTACCATTCGTTAGGGGTCGCTATTTTTTATTTTCTTCTTCGACTTTGCGTGTCGTTCTCATTCAGTTACTTTTCTCTCAAGCCTTCCGCAATAGAGTCCTTCCATCTTATCTTTGGTATTCCTTTGTTTCTTCCACCTTCTGTTATTAATCCATTCATTCTTCTTCCAATATATATTCTTCATCTCTCCTCATGACATGTTCAAACCAATATAATCGTCTCTCTTGCATCTTTCTAGAAACATCCTACACTAGAGTTATTTCCCTTATTCTTTCATTTTTTACAGTATCTTTCTGTGTCTTCTCCAACATCTATGTCAACATCCTCATCTAATAAACTCATATTCTAGGATCCTTACATAAAGGTGACGAAATGTAAAAAATGATATATTTAAAAGTTTCTATACTTTTGTCTGTTGCTACGAATGGTTAATATGTTTAGAATTATTTCCTTTATTTTATGGCGCTTACTTTGACAGGGACAATATTTAATACCTATTAATAAATAGTTTTTTTTTAAACTCTATCGGTAAATTGTCACTTTTTGTGTCTTACATACTATGTAATAGATACACTATTAATTATTATTAAAGGACTACATGAATTAAAATAAGGTATGTGCAATAAAAAAAAAAACAAATTATCACATATACTAAAATGTTCCCAACAGTTTTTAGAAGGATTCTACGAGTATATAGAATTAGGTAACGAAACATTGTATATCTATCTAATGTGAGCATACATTCCTTGATTTCTTCCTAGATTTCGTTTTTGTGATGTGAAAAAGCGTCGGCCTCCTGGACAGGACGTAGATGGCAGCAGCAGCGCTGTACGGGTCCGCTAATTACACTCCTCGCTAATGAGTAATCATGCGTGCTGCTCTCGATTTGCATTAATTAGATTTGCAATTAATTGTGACCGCAATAAACCGATGCGGAGCGCAGGGCAGATCACAAGAACCAGATACACTAGAAACAAGAATGACTTACTATGTCAATGCACGCACTAAATTCAAACAAATTTAATTTGTTTAAACAAATATGGTATGCGTGGATAAAAGCCGTTTTGGATGATCATAAATAAAAAAAATTAAATTCTTTATCTGATACATTTAAATATTTTATTATATATTCTATAGATTTAGAGATAAAAGAAATATAATATATAAAATAATCTGTGGTAATAAATTTTACAGCCGAAAGAATGCCATGGAAAATAGTTGAAAATTTCAAATGTTTGTAAAATAAATAAATAAAATAAATATTTCATCACGGCATATTACCCATTGCTGGGTGTGCCAATCTGCTTCGTACACAGATATCGGCAATGATGGAATATTTGTACCGTGCGGGCGCTTACCAGGCGTCATCTCACGGGCACTCATTTCTGGCGTGGAGAGTGCGCCACAAAGATCAATTTTGTGCCATTAAAATGCGATGTAATTTTTGGCGTCGGTCCGGATCGAACCCGGGTCCCCTAGAATCGCGATCAGACACTCAGGCACACGGCCACGAGACCCCATAAATGTCAGTGTCAGAAATCCATTACTGAAGATTTTTTCTGGGAAGTACATACATTATATTATTTCTTATTATATTAATAGTGAAATATTTAAAATTATAAGTATATTACACATACCCTTCAGCAATACTGTTAATTCCAACAAAGAATTGGAATCATCTCGAAAAATTAGAAGAGTAGGACAAAATTTCTTCATAGACTGAATTTATATATAAAAAATCTAAATGTAAAGAATAGATATAAGCGAGAATACAGCTCGAAGGAAGACGATATTTAAATGTTATAAACGCAAGATGAAAGTGAAGATGGTCTCCACTCTGCAACGTAAAATACAGAAAAATTGTATCTCATCGAAATAATGAGTAATGAAAGAAAAATGTACTTGGAGAATCTCTTAATTCTTGATCTGTGACTCTTATGGAGGTGACAAATATAGGTTAAAGAACTTAAATTTGTTTCAAACATACAGCTCGAAGGAAGACGATATTTAAATGTTATAAACGCAAGATGAAAGTGAAGATGGTCTCCACTCTGCAACGTAAAATACAGAAAAATTGTATCTCATCGAAATAATGAGTAATGAAAGAAAAATGTACTTGGAGAATCTCTTAATTCTTGATCTGTGACTCTTATGGAGGTGACAAATATAGGTTAAAGAACTTAAATTTGTTTCAAACATTATGGGACAATGTACACCAACACTGTAGACTAGAGTAACATTGCACTGCGAAAATGCTATCAAATTCAATAAGAATAATCGGAGTGTAATCTATCCATAACTTTATTAAAGGGAATTAATGTGTTTTTTAGATACATGTATGAAAAAATTAAATTTTAAGAAAGATATGTAAGAATAGATGCACAATCCAGATATATACATTTTAGACCGCCCAAAATTAATGTTTTTACTAGAAGAATATGAAGAGAAAGTAAATAAGAACGTTGTTCGAATTGAAAATCCCTGTTACCAGCCTAACATTTATATATGGTAAACTCTTAAACTCTGCTTTGTAATTTATTGTACATAATTTATGGTAAAATATCCTATAGATTTTGTAAATATATGTGAAAATTGTTTTATGTTGAGACATGCTTTTGTTGAATAATAAAGAAGTTTATACGTTTTAGACTTATATGAATATATTATTTGTATTTCTAAAAATATTCTTTGCTTTATGAATAGAGCCAGGTAAAAAATACGGCGAGGGGTTATGTGCCGGCCACATCAGATTTTTTTTGTTAAGATGCTGTCAAATAATGTTTGAAAATCTGGCTGTGTTTTAAAATTGGTATAGATTGTTTTTGCATTAATCCACAAATTTAAAAATAATACTGAGCATAGAATAAAATTTCTATAACTATACCTATTAGTGTTTCGTATTTTTACTTCCTTGTACGTAAGTAAAGGAAGTATTGTAATCGCGAAAAATTTTGGTTTTCAGTTTTCAGCGGAAATATCCATTTTGATCATCCCTGAATCCATTTTGACTAATTTCGTCGTGACGTCTGTACGTACGTACGTATCTCGCATAACTCAAAAACGGTAAGCGGTAGAAAGTTGAAATTTTGTATTTAGGACTCCTATAACATCTAGTTGTGCACCTCCCTTTCTGGTTATTACACAATTACCAGAAGTGGCATTTTACATGAAGCCTATAATAGATTTTAATGAAAAACTGTTTTAAAATATAATCCAAAACTTTTCAAATTTGGTATACAAGACTTTTATGTCAATCGAAATAACATAATAGATTTTGGTTAAAATAGGCTAAGTTATTAACAGTTTTTCTTGAATAAAATTATTTTATTTTCATTTTAGAAATAAATGCTTCAAATAAAAGTTTTAGAGAATTAATTTCTGCGTCTAGCACATCAAGTATTATTAAATTAGCCCTTTATACAAGCGAGATATGTAAATTTAAAAATTATATAGTTTTTTGTTTTTGTAATAAAGCTTGCTATGGATTAGGACAAATATATAAAAGAATGTCCATGTCAGGCGGCTGACACCTTAATGGTTTTCTAATTGCAAAGCAATAGTTCATCCCTGCGAAACCAGTCCGCAGAAAAGCGCTAGTATCTGTGCTAGTATCGTAACCAGGCAACTGGGGCGGTTCGTTTGTCACGTTTGAATTTGATCTGAAAGTTGTCAGAATCTTCTGATTTAAGTCAATGCTTTTCAAACCATTTTGTGCAATTTAGTTGTGCAGTTACTAGCAGCGAATTGTGTTCTGTTAAGTGGGTTTAGTGGTAATTATACATATTGTGAAAAATGACGAGATCTGTAAGTATAAACAATTCAAATTTGATTACATTCTTAGCCTTGATCATAAGTTTATGTGTTTTATTGTTATATTAAAATGAAATAATGTTATTTTTTTCAGGAACCAACATGTGTCCATCATAAATGTATTACAAACAGTCTCCCTGTCGAAGAACAAGGGCATATGTTTTGTTTTCCAAGATTGGAAAGCCTACGGCGGGAATGGATCATCCGGATGGGTTGTCTTGATCTACTCGAATTGTCGTACCAGCAAATATTAGATCGAGGATTCCGGGTCTGCCGACTTCATTTTACTGATAAGCAATTTCGGAAAAAAAGAATTTGAATCGTCATGAAATACCTGTGGACGTTTTTAATTCTGGTAAGATTTTCTTTTATACTAAAATAGCTTTGAAATTATAGGTTAAGTAATGCATAACCGCCGAAATACTAAATATTTCTTTACGTAAGATTATTAAACTTTGCTGTTTTCGTATTTCCATGAAGGCGTTATTTCTTTATTAAAACTGTTTCAGAAATAACTAGTAATTTATTATTATTTTTTAGTTGCTGCTTCAAAAATGATGGAGGAAGAGGAACCAGTATTTGAAGTTCTTGCTAATAATATGCCTGCTATCGAAGGGACACCGAAAACACGTAAATGTTCTGCTGGTGATGCTACTGCTTCTGTTTCTGGTATGCTTTTATTTTAAATCATTTTTAGTTTTATATTGCACTTAACTTACGGTTAATTATGAGTTTTGAAAGTTATTTTAAATTGTCAACTAATATTTTTTTGTCTTTTCAGTTGCTGATCCAGAAACATCGAAGATAGGCGTATCATTTATTGAACTTCCTTCCGATAATACGGGAAATATTGCACCGGTTACACCGAAGAGACGAAAACGTTTTGCTGCATGAAGTTTGCGATACGAGCCATACGTGGAGTTGCATACATTAGTTTTTCTAAACCAATATTTTTTTTATAAAATTCATTGTATCATAATGATAATCTGTGACGAAATGATAACAAAATCTATCACAATGATTATCTGTATCGAAATAATAACTAAATCTGTATCATAATGATAATCTGTATCGAAATGAAAATTTGTTTCATAATGAGTGTCATTCAAGTACGTATGACATATATTTAATAAGTATATTAAAGCATAGAAGTAGAAAAATGTTTTTTTATTAATTACTTTCAGATTTTCTATATTTAAGTATTAATATATTCTGTAACACAAGTTTAATTTTTATATATCGATAATTTTTATATAATAAAAAATACCTGACAAAACTATTTTAAAATTTCACTTATCAAAAGTATTATCGATATATAAAAATTAAATATTGTGTTACAGAATGACAGAATTTTAAATTTGAATTATTTAAAGCTATCATTCAATTTTCCCGCCTTTTTAGTTTAGTTCATCCCTGCAAGGCCAGAGGTGCTGCGAACTGCGTTTTTATATTTACTATAGAGTTGGCAAGTCTGATAGTGTAGATGGTCTGTGGTCCATGTCAAATTACGTTAAATACGTGCAATTTTATGATTCGTACAATAACAAATATATTTTTATTGTGAAATTAGTCATATTCATTGTTGTAATCAAATATTTCTTTATTGTATACAAAACTCTCTTTAAAAAGAACCGGATTATATTATGGTCGCTATAGATCTTACTGTTTTGAAGTTAAAATTAATATTTTGTAATTTAATTATTATAAGTATATGTAGTTTAATAATCGTACAAGGAAGTCGTGTGGTGTCCACATCAGATTATTTTTAAATAGTATCGAACAATTATTTGACTCCTTGCACAAGTTTTTGTGCTACTTTTAGCAAAATCAAATAAGTTTCTTATCAGTTACAACAAAAACTATCACATCTCTTCAATTACAAATAATTAAACTTCACCAAAAACATCCCCATTCACCCCTACATTTTCTTTTACATTATACAACAGTGTATACAGCCCGGTCTCTTTTTCCATACCCCGTCGTGCACCTAAGAGCCTTGGGTAGGTGTGTTGTTCCGTCCCTGCACAATCTAGAGTGCCGTGTCGGCGCGATGAAGATTGATAAGTCTCCAGGTGCAGGTGCAGGCGACATGCAGGAAAAACTCCGCGCTGCTGCAGGGGAATAACGCAGCAGTGAAGAGGAAGGGGGTAAGCAGAACAAAGGGTTGAAAATGGAGTTAGGACAGATAAAAGAGGTGAAAAAAATAGCGTAAGAAATGGTGTATTGGGGATGGTTAAGAATTTATTATTAGGTTTAAAAACTGTGAGAATGGAACTAAATAAATAATGTATATTTAATTTAATGGTCTGGATCTGGAAGTTGACAAGTTGAATTATTTCCAATTTTTAAATTGTATATAAGTGACTACTGTGGAGCTCTTGCCACAGCACTTTTAAGGTGAAGTGGCGTCTATAACTTGAACCGTAGAATATACAAATACAGTAATTTTTACCTCTCGCTGAGAGAGGTATTGGAATCTTGCTAAAAATCGCATATCCAGATTTTAATAATTAAGCACGTTTTAAAGTCCCTAAAATCCGAGAATAACATTTTTACGATGATGTCTTTCTCTCTCTCTCTCTCTCTCTTTGTGTGTGTGTGTGTGTGTGTGTGTTTATGTGTGTGTGTGTGTGTATGGATGTGTGTGTGTGACGTTGTTGGAGGTACGATTTCTCAAATTCTATATGACTAAAGACCTGTGTAACTACGGATTCCTCAATCTAACAGTAACGGGAAGAGTTGAATGAATTCTGGTAACAATTGAACAACCGGAAGTATATATATATATATATATATATATATATATATATATATATAATAAAAATAAGGAATTAATCTTGAAACGAATATGAATTATCTAATATCTTGTTGTCGCCACATCTATATAACCCCCCCCCCCCCGCGGTCTTTCATTCCACATTAATTATTCATCTATAGTTTCTTAATCCCGTATTTCTGGCTGTCTGTAAACCGGAATATAAAAGTATCTACTCTCGTGTTCTCTACTGATCAGAACAGGTAGATGAGAAGTTTTAATCTCGCTCATATTAATTTTAATATTTAATACCGCGCTTTACAAGGCAAGCTTTTTGCCAGACTTTTCCTAATACTCTGATATTAAACCAAATATTCATACTTGACATGTGTTTTTACAGAAACATATAATCTTTTATAAAAATAGGGTGGATTTTTAATTGAAAATTTGTAATAATTTTTACGTGATCTGGGTAATTCCGGCGAGGGGATTACGTCATCGCTTGGAATATTCTACCAGTAGCGGCACTCGTATACTCTTAAGTTAGGACGCACGTCACAATACGGTAAAAATGACTCACCCCCATATATATCATTGGTTATAAGTGAATGTAAACGCTTTAAATACAATAAAGAATTATTATTATTGAAAATATTTGAAAGTTTATTATTATGAACATTGTAATGTACAGTAAAATTTTTGAAAGATGTCCAATCAAGGTAGCCTACGAATTGTATGAATTCAGATTTTTGCTCCGCCCATTATGACAAATTCAGTACTGCCGTTTGCTTAGTTTTTATGAGGGTACGTAAGATACTATTGTTATTTTATTATTATAAAAATATATATTGCAGTAAAAGCATTCAAAATTCAAAAATAAGTCAACTGGTAAGTTTATAAGCAAATGTAAAACCAAATATGTTAAAAATAAGATAATGAGACAATGTCAGTGTCAGTGACTCTGACAGAAAATAACGTTATTCGTACGGCTATGAATTAAGGTAATGTATCTGAATTAATAAATAAACTTACGTTACAGCGAAAGTATTATCAACAACGAGCATCGTTTTAAAGTGGAATGTCCTAACTTAGTCGAAACATTATGAATTTTTGAAAGACAAACGTGTTATATCCATCCTTATCGCACACTCTTATAGCCTTTGCAAAAGAAAGAGATAAATGTATGCCTATTTGTTAATTCCTTCGTGATACAAATGACCTTGATCGGACATCTTTTAAAATTTTTACTGTACCCGGATTTCAAAATATGTCGCGATGTCGGCAGGTATTTTTCCAAATGTATTTATGCCTACTGGTTGACAGGTACAGTAAAATTTTTGAAAGATGTCCGATCGAGGTTGTCTACGAATTGTATGAATTCAGATTTTTGCTCCGCCCATTATGACAAATTCAGTACTGTCGTTTACTTAGTTTTTATGAGGGTACGTAAGATACTATTGTTATTTTATTATTATAAAAATATATATTGCAGTAAAAGCATTCAAAATTCAAAAATAAGTCAACTGGTAAGTTTATAAGCAAATGTAAAACCAAATATGTGAAAAATACGACACTGACACAATGTCAGTGTCAGTGACTCTGACAGAATATAACGTTATACGTACGGCTATGAATCCAGGTAATGTATCTATAATAATATATAAACTTACGTTACAGCGAAAGTATTATCAACAACGAGCATCGTTTTAAAGTGGAATGTCCTAATTAGTCGAAACAATTTGAATTTTTGAAAGACAAGCGTGTTATACCCATACTTATTGCCTTTGCAAAAGAAAGATATAAAAGTATGCCTATTAGTTGATCGGACATCTTTCAAAAATTTTACTGTAAAAACCTGCATTATATAATACAAGTAAATTTGTAACTAAACCATATGTTTTTCCCACTCACTGTTCCATAAAAAATTGCAGGAAATCTATAAAATTTAATCCAACAGTAGTTTAAATGCAAGTCTCATAACATTTTTCTATTCATTCAATTAATGATGCTAAACTCACGATTAATTTAATGACAGGTTAAGTATATATAAAATTAAAATGTTAATAAATAAATAAATATTGCAAAAAAGGAAATTTACGTTTCATACTTTCCATTTACAGCCTTCTATAAAACAAATTACATTAACCAGGAAAGACAGAGGTTAGAAAAATGTAATTTAATGTGTGTAACGGGACGGATTAATATAAGTAGTTATGTTTTATTAAGAAACGAATGTATCGTATTAGAGTAGAGGAAACCTCGTAAAGAAAGTCGCCGGTCGTAAAATCAGCTCGCGCAGTAGCAATGTCATTTACGGCTGTCATCTACATATATAACGTACGGTCGAGTGCAACCAACCATTATACCAGAGATTCTTTGTCAACGAATACATTACACATTACTTATTGGGGATCCTATTACATATGCTCAACAGATACTTCAATGAATATAACTATAACTAACATGTAATACATACATAATTATAATCTTATATCGAATAGAAATGTATCTATTTTGTATAACAAAATACATAAAATTTATTGGAACTATTAATGATCTGCTCGCGAGGATCATTTAGGTTGGCAACACTGCAAATTGGATGATGCAATAACAGTGACATTTACGTCAGTTGTAGTAGAAGACTTGTTTTGCAGTTGTGGCTTGTCAGGGTAGGCAGGTGAGTGATATTGAATTATTTTAGATATTTCATATGGGGTCGCGTGGCCGTGTGCCTGAGTGTCTGGTCGCGAACCTGAGGACCCGGGTTCGATCCCGACAGACGCCAAAAATTACATCGAATTTTAATGGCACAAAATTGACCCCTATGGCGTACTCTCCACGCCAGCAATGAGTGCCCGTGAGGTGACGCCTGGTAAGCGCCCGCGCGGTACAAATATTCCATCATTACCGATATCTGTGTACACAGCAGATTGGCACACCCAGAAATGGGTAATATGCCGTGATGAAATATTTATGTTATTTATTTATTTAGATATTTCATTTAAAATTGAATTTGATTTTAGGAAATAAAGTTCTTAACTTGATCCCAATGTTATTATTTTTACTATCCTTCACCTTTAGGTAAAGAAGGTATTGTCTTTGATCAAAAAATTCAATGATGAGTTTTTAGTGAATAAGCATGTTTAGGGTCCCTATAATACGATTTTACAATTTTAACGATGATGTCTGTATGTATGTAGGTGTATCTGTGTGTCTGTGTGTGTGTGTGTGTAACAAAAGTTTCGGATCGCTTAACTTCAATACCACGATTCCAAAAATTATATATTTTTCGTATTCCTTCAGTTTACATCCAGAAGAACAACTGATTAGATTTTGGTTATAATTAGTGAGCCGGAAGTAGCCTCATTTAAAGAATTAACAGTTAAATTTGATTTATTGATATTTAACGTTATTACAACTTAAAGAATATATTATTCTCTATACGATTTGATTGCATTTTATACTTCATATTCAATAGATATAGAGTTAAAGAATTTTAAAGAAATTGAATTTTATAAATCAGCCAACTATGCTAAACATGGAAACTACTAATATATTCATATAATTTAAATTGACAGGTGTCAGTATAAATAAAAAGTAAATTAATGTGGCAGAAATGAGGATGTTGAAGTAGATGTAAGGAAATAACTCTAGTGTTACAAGTTTCTAGAAAGATACAAGAGAGATGATTACATTGGTTTGAAAATGTCATGAGGAGAAATGAAGAATATATTGAATAGCTTAGTAATAGAAGGTTGAAATAACAGAGGAAGACCAGAGATAAGATAGAAGGACTGTATTGCGAAGATTTGAGAGAAAAAGAACTAAATGAGAACGACGCGTAAAACAGAAATGAGTGGAAGAAGGAGATAAAAAATAGCGACCCCTAACGAATGGGAAAAGCTAAAGCTGAAGCGGAAGATGTTAGTGTCAAGTGAAATTTGCATAGTTTGTTTATGAAATAATTTTACTGGAAATTTAGAATCTTTTGTAATAAAATTTATGTATGGAATTTATACATATTACACAGGATTGACGGAAGGTATTGTGGTGGCCACAACAGATTTTTTTTTTAATTAGTTACAGAATATGGATACAAAGATAACAATTAAGTAAAAATAGCGATTTTCATAATAATGATTTCGTTATGATAACAATTCGTTAAGCGAATATTTTACAAAATAGATCTGTATGTCTGGTGGACTCATGTCCGGAGTGTAGGGTGCATGAGGTAACAATTCCCAACCGCATTCACGCAGTTTTCGGTTATGACATTTCCAATGTGGGGGCGAGCATTGTTATACAGTTTTTTTTAAGTAATAAGTAAATAATAATATTTACCAGTATTTGCGGAATATTTTACTATTTTATTTGGCTTTCCGTATTCCGCTTAATTAGAAATTTCATCCTGTATCTTGTAGTTTTATAGAGACACGCACGGCATTCAAATCTGAATTCCTCACTAAACGAACAAATTTTTCTACAGCATTCCTTCATTCAAATACCTACCTTGCTCTCATGATAAAATTCACAAAAATTAAATTAAAAGCAAAACTGATGAATTTGTATTACCTACGTTACGTAGCTTGCCATTTTATTACCATACGTATAGTTTTAATATAACCTCTTCCATGTCTGTGTAAAATGTAAAATGCTGGAATGGAATATTCAGCGTTATAAAAACGTTAATATAGAGCGAAGCGATCGGGAACGTTGCAATTTTCATTAAATAATACGAGTCAGAGTTACCTGCGTAGGAACAAGCATCCCAGGAACGCCGACAAGGATTTATAAACTTAACAGAAGCGAAGTACCAAGGATCACGATTATTTTCCTTTAACTTTTTTGCAAGATCGGGTTTTTTTCATATTTACCGATAGGGTTTCCAATGTGGTAATTTTTATTTATAAACTATTGTCAACTTGTGAGAAAATTCCCGTATTTTAAGAATCGGAATCCAAGAGAATACATAAGTTTTTCTCGATATACTTAAAAATAATGTTTATTATTTAACAGGAAATACATTCCTTTTACAAATTAATATCAATAAAAAAATCTGTTGTGGCCAGCACAATACCTCTCGCCACTTCCGTTTATGGTTACATAAGTTTAGGGCGCGAGCACTCATGTGACATTGTTGGCCTTGACTAGCAGATGTGGGGCCCGTGCCAGAATGACAAATAGTAATTATATACATAGATGTCAAATGTTCAAGATTTTCTAAATTCATTTGTCACCAAGAGTGTGGAATTTACTTGTCGGAAAATAAACCACATGAAATTGGAAAATCACTAAATTTAGAATGAAAAAATATATTTAACATCTATACATAAATACTAGTTATCATTCTGACAGTGGCCCCCATATTTGCTTGTCAAGCCCAACAAAGTCACATGACTGCTCGGGCTCTATTATATTTAACATTTCTTGTATACCTACACTCTACCCCAAAATTTCTACTTACATCTACTTAGATTTTTTAATTTTAAATTCATTCTATGAAGAAATTTTGTCCTATTCTTCAAAAATGTTTCCAATTCATTGTCGGGATTGATAATATTTCTGAAGGGTATGTGTAATATACCTATAATATTAAATATTTAACTATTAATACAATAAGAAATAATATATGTATGTATAGTGGTGCACTCTCCACGCCAGCAATGAGTGCCCGTGAGGTGACGACTGAAAAGCGCCCACACGATACAAATATTTCATCATTACCGATATCTGTACAAAGCAATGGGTAATATGCCGTGATGATATATGTATTTATTTTTATTTAAAATGCTGTAGTTACATTCGTGCTAGTGGTGGAATAATTTGTAACAAATAACTTTATAGTACATTTTACCTCTCGCTAAGAGAGGTATTGGATTCATGCTAGAAATCGCATATCCGTATTTTATTGAATAAGCACGTTTTAAGGTCCCTACAATCCGATTTTAACATTTTTATGATGATATCTGTGTGTGTGTTTGTTGAAAGTACAACTTCTTAAATGTTATACAAGTAAAGACCTGTTTAACTACGGATTCCTCAATCTAACATTAATGGGAACAGTTGAATAGGTTTTGGTAACAATTGGACTATCTGAAGCGTTAGTTTCTTAATTTTTTGAAAAATTATGTTAATAAAATAAAGATATTTAAATTCTCAATCTGATACATTTGATAAATCATTTGGACGTGTTGCCATGGTGATTTGGCATCTGTGACAGAATAATAAACAATAGGTTAGACAGACGCCACCAAAACAACATGGCCGCCACAGGATGTCAACATCGACCCGCCCAATTGAAAAACCCTTTAGTTTTTGGTTTCGTTTGGATATGTACTTCTGGAAAAAAGAATGCATTTTTCTCCCTTGCTCATAAATGTATTCTAAGCCATAAAGACTAATTATCAGTCAATAATTTAATGATATTCAGAAAGGCAGTAAAATATGACAATTCATCTAAAAACTATATATTCACTCTTAAGAGAAACTTCAGTAGTTAAAGAAGTTATTTTAATTAAATCACTCTATTTGCAGTATAAAAATCATGTTTACTACCAACCTCAGGATGCCATTATTTCAAATCTCGTTATTTAATTTTTACCAAACCGGTGCACTTCCGGTCATGGGCGTCCCTCCAGGCAGTGGAGGGGGCACATCCTCGACTCGAGCGCCAACGGAGTTCTCTCTCACTAATTTACAACCTGGAGAACGCACTCAATTAAACAAATTCCACTTCTTGCATGTGTGTGTGGCTACGGATTGATGTTCGTGTGTGTGAACCAGGCTTCTGGTCTTGAATATATCGATCTTTATTGCGTTTATTAGGGATTAATGACACGGTTTGAATTATAGCGCGACTGATAAGTGGCATGTACTGTGTTAACGGTGTTTTTTTACCGAACGAGTTTCGGACGAGTTAAAAAACCGGATTGTAGCTAGCTGAAAGTAAATTTTGTGCACGTGATGATGGAGATGGAGATTCGATGAAAAATAAAATCAAATAAAACTCTAAGCTGGTCTACTAAAATACTAGATGTAATAATTTTATTATGCCATGAATGCATGATTCACTCATGTAATTTAAATTAATTTGTGTATTACATGTTTCGAAATGCAAATTAAAATGTCATTTTTATTAAGTGTTAGTTTTGAAGTAGTAGCATTTGTTAATTTAATCGAACATCTCTAATTCGATTTTGAAAGAAAGATATTTTTAACTCTCGCTAAGAGAGGTATTGGATTCATGCTAAAAATCGCATATCCAGATTTTATTGAATAAGCACGTTTTAAGATCCCTAAAATCCGATTATAACATTTTTTGCGATGATGTTTGTGTGTGTGTGTGTGTGTGTGTGTGTGTGTGTGTGTGGATGTATGTGTTTGTGTGCGTATGTGTGATGTTGGAAGGACGATTACTCAAAAACTATAAGACTTTATATTTGTTTAACTACGTATTTCCCAATCGCACATTTATGGGAAGATCCGAAAAGGTTTTGGTAACAATTGGACAACCGGAAGTAGCAGATTCTTGAAAAAAATCTTCTAAATGTTATATTTTGAAAAAATTAAATTCTGAATCTGACACATTTAATTTTTTTATTATATCTCGTATAGGTTTGGAGATATAGTATATAATGATATAGAATAATCTGTTGTAATAAATCTCTTGCTCAAAAAACAGTTGAGATATTTAAATATTTATAATTGACAGATAAATGCAAAATGTCATTGTCAAAAATCAGATTTTTCTGGGAGGTACGAGTACATTATTGTATTATTAATTAAATATGTATTTAAATTATAGATATGTTAATATTACATATATCCTTAAGAAATACCGCTAATACTGCCAATGAATTTGAAAAATTTTGAACATAATGGAACAGTAGAACAAAATTTCTCATAGAACGAAAGAAGAGATACAATTTCAATTATTTGTGTGTACAAGAAATGTTAAATTCGTTACTTATAGGGCGCGAGAAGTCATATGATTTTGTTGGCAGATATGAGGATCCGTGTCAGAATGACGGCTAGTAGTTATTTACATAGATGTCACAGTTGTCATATGTCATAATTTTTCTTTCAAAATTTCAAAATAATGTCATCAATAGTTTGGAATATACTTGTCGACGAAAATAATTCACATGGATTTAGAAAAACATGATGTTTTAAATGAAAAATTATGAGTTATTATAAAGATCAAAAAAATAAATTTAGAATAGGGAATTTTACTGATTTTTAATTTTTTGTTATTCTTTACAAAAAAATCCGTAATTCTTCGTTTGTTTATGTACAGACTTATTTCGCAGTTTTTTTTTAAATAATGACCTTACACTAACGCGTCATAACGATGTAGACATACGCATTTCTAGCTTTTTAGTTTGGAGGTTATTCTAGATTATTATTTTAATGGGGTCCTCTGCCATAGTAGCAAATTAGAATATGAATCAATCTCTATAATTTTTTAACTCTACATATAACAGCTAAACGAGCTCCCTCAAATAATTCCTGTATTATTAAAGATACAATAAAATACTATAAAACAATGTTATAGAAGACTTAAGGTAGTTGTCACTCGAGTGTACCTATTCAAAAACTTGTTCTATGTTCAAAATAAAAATTAAGTTAATGCAGTTTATATTTGCAATAACTTATATTTTTTAACATTATATTATATAAACAGATTGCATCAAAATAGTTAAAAGCTAATATCAACGACTGTAATATATGAATTTTCTTTATTTTTCCGTAGAAAAGTTTTTTTTTGAACTGTACCACTCGCACTAACACATACACAAGTGTCGTATTTCATTGTTGAAGAATAACTGTGGCATCGTCGTATCTAGACATTTATTGGTACATTCGGGTATAAAAGTAATAAGATATTTTAAGATATAATACTAATTCTAAACTACAAATGGAAACTGCAAAACAAATTAATATATTTCTTTCTTAAAATTACAAAAGTAGTATTATACTGTTTAAAGTTTTCATGCTTTTCACGTAAAATACCAATTTCAAAAATATTTATTTCGAATGTACGTCTGAAATTCCTTTAGCCTAAGATCACCTCTTATTCGCTAATACCAAGCGGGTGTTAACTTAACTGATACTTCATCTGAAACGCTTGTACATGGTTGTCAAGTATAATTCTACCTATTTATCATATCTTCAGATTAAAATTTTCTAGAGACAATAAAATTAAATCTGGGTGGTAAATAATTTTCTAATTTTTACATAAAATCCGTTAATTAGTTTACTATAACATACTAGTTTTTCGATTAAATGTCATAGTGGATATAAAAGTTATAATTTAAAATGTTGTGTTTATTTTGCCATTTCCTATTCTTCACGTGTTAAAAAGGCCAAATTTAATTGCAAATATCTCAGGTACCGCTCGGTCAATTGTTTTAAAACTTGTAGAGCAGGTACATTATACTTCAGTTGAGATGTACTTAAAATTTCAATTAATTCTGTTGAAAATGATTTCACGATATAACTACCTTAAGTGGGACATCATATTAGAGAAGAAAATATTTTTTTTTAAACCAGTGGTTCTCAAGTTACAACTCAAAGTTATGGTATTCTTTCTTATAAAACATGCAACAACATTTATAGGAAATTAATTTATTTTTATTGTTTTACTCAAGTAAAAGATTTTAAACTTTTATTCCAGTTAAGCGAAATTCTGAACGAAATAAGTAAAATTAGGTAAAAAGAATTTTCCATCGAAGGAATTATTAAAATTAAGAGTTTATCTTATACTTGAGATATTCTAAAGAGAAAACTTTATCCATTATTATTAACTGAATGTTCATATAAAATATTTCTTATGATTTTCATATAACATTGTTTGTTTTGTGGTGTTGTATATTATTTAGTTCTTTAGATGTGTGTTGTGGATAAACAAAACGTTTTATAGAGTTGGTGGCTGGAATTGGCGGACCGTTTATTCACTTTGCACTTTGCTTATTCAAGTGAATAAATTCTCTGTTTTACTGAAGTAATCGGTGGAAATGAAAGCACCGATGAATTTAATTGTTACACAGATATATATGAGTGTGTACAGCCGTATATTCATTCACAAACCAATAAACACATACCAAAAGAAACGATATTATTCACAAACGCATAAACATAATATTTGTTTTTTCTATGATCGCTAAAAAAGCAGACTTTTCGAACGTCAATACTTTCGTATGAATCTCAGAAACCTCCTTCAAAATAATTTGGCGATTACTAAGCACAGTTTCGTCTTTAGTTGATGCTGTAGAACGCTCGACTCTCTTGACATCTTTTTACGTCTTCACGGCCCTCTAGAAAACATTTATATCATGCATAAATCCTTGGTTTCGTCAAAAGCCTTCACCAATATTTGTACCACTTCACTGCACTTTATACCATTGCAGTGAAAAGAAAATTAATATGGCAAAGATGAGGATGTTGAGATGGATACGGTAAGCAATGAAAGAAGAAGGGAAATAACTCGAGTATTAAAAGTTTCTAGAAAACAAGAGAGACGATAACATTGGTCTAAACATGTCATGAGGAGAGATGAAAGACCAAAGATAAGATGGAAGGACTGTATTGCGGAAGGCTTCAGAGAAAAACAACTGAATGAGGACAGCCGTCCGCGGGTCGCAAAACAGAAATGAATGGAAGAAGAAAATAAAAAATAGCGGCCCCTAACGAATGAGAAAAGCTAAAGAAGAAGATGTCCGTATCAAGTGTCACTTGCATAGTGTGTTTATGAAATAATTCTACTGGAAATTTAGAATGTTTTGCAAGAAAATTTATGTATGGAATTTGTAAATAATAAACAAGATTAACGGAAGGAATTGTGCTGGCCACATCAGATTTTTACCTTCCGTCACCTTTAGGTAAGGAAGGTATTGTCTTTGGTTAAAAAATTCAATGATGAGTTTTTAGTGAATAAGTACGTTTTAGGATCCCTACAATCCAATTTTACCATTTTTACGATGATGTCTGTATGTATGTATGTATGTATGTATGTATGTATGTATGTATGTATGTATGTATGTATGTATGTATGTGTGTCTGTGTGTGTGTGTGTGTGACAAAAGTTTCGGTTCGCATAACTTCAATACCACGATTCCAAAACTTATAAGTTTTTCAAATATTTCTCAAGTTTACATCCAAAAAACAACTGATTAGATTTTGGTTATAATTAGTGAACCGGAAGTAGCCTCATTTGAAGATTTAATAGTTAAATTTGATTTATTGACATTTAACGTTATTATAACTTAAACACTATATTATTCTCTATACGATTTTATTGCATTTTATACTTCATATTCCATAGATATAGAGTGAAAGAATTATAAAGAAAATAAATTTTATAAATCAGCAAGCTATGCTAAACATGGAAACTACTAATATATTCAGATAATAATTCAAATTGACAGATGTCAGTATAAATAAAAAGTAAATTAATGTAGCAGAGATGAGGATGTTGAAGTAGATGTTGTGAAATACACGGAAAGATAGGTAAGGAAATAACTCTAGTGTTACAAGTTTCTAGAAAGATACAAGCAAGATGATTACATTTGTTTTAAAATGTCATGAATGAATATGAAATATGAATTGTATTGCGGAAGACTTGAAAGAAAAGGAACTGAATGAGAACAACACGTAAAACAATAATGACTGGAAGAAGAAAATAAAAATAGCGACCCCTAACGAATGGGGAAAGCTAAAGAAGAAGATGTCAATGTCAAAAGCAATTGACATAGTTTGTTTATGAAATAATTTTACTGGAAATTTAGAATCTTTTGCAAGAAAATTAATGTATGGAATTTGTAAATAATACCTTTGAATATATAATACATATAAGAACGGCAACGCATATGGCTTAGCAAGATACTATATCTGTCTCTTTTTATTCACCAAATTATTATAGATAGCTGGTGACTCCTACCACAAAACTATGAATTACGATAAGTCGTGCTGACAGCATTGCCAAATAGTATTTGTTACAGGTATTCAATAATCAATAATTGAAAATAGTATATTATGTTATTAGGAGTAGAAAGCGGTCTTTTTGTGTTGAACCCAGCTATTGCGGCCGAGGCGCTCCGAATGACATATACTATTTTTTCTTCAAGTGTTTCAAAGAAAATTGGGGATTTTTTAATATTTTTCTAGAATTGTTTTAATTATAGCGTTTGCAATTTCAGCCATAGTTGGCTGTGTACATTACAAAACACAAACGATACAACTGTCAAATAACAATTTTTCAATATGGTCTGTGTTTCTGTGACGACTGCTGCCGCCAGCGGTGAACTAAGAAGCTAACATTTTTTTACTAGTACAACAATGAACAACATTGTTGTACTAGTAATAAAATGAATATCTTCTATAGTGTGTGTATAGTAGCATAATATGAATATTATTGTACACTTGAAGAAAAATATTGTTTCATAATAACCAGATAATATATTTTGAATCTTCAATTTACATGTATACTTGTTTTACAGTAGAAAACTTAAAAACCTTTTTAAAATCTTATCTTGTTGTTCTAGCTATGTGGCAACACTATGCAACATTCACCTATTATGTATTTTTTGAACTAACTCAGAAATAATTCGTATATGGAGGAATAGATGGCACCTTCTCTCGAAATATTTAATCTAAATACATTACGTTGCCGTTCTTGTATTGTATTATATATTCAAAGATAATACGTAGGATTAACGGAAGGTATTGTGCTATGGCCACATCAGAATTTTTTTTAATTGGTGTTACCTTAAATACCCCCATTGCAATCTTTTATAAGTTTTTATACATGTATACTTACTATTATTTCTGTAATCAAATTACAAATAGGTACCTACATTAGTAATTTACTCTACAATGTAGCACATCCGATCCCACATACCAATTTGCCAGCATTAGCTACCGCTCTTATTTCAATACCTACGAGTAGACCAGCTGCATATTTTTACCGCGTCCATCAACCACTATCTATACTATCCGTACTGGTAGTGCCCTTGGGCGATATGTATTTACCGTTGGTGCGGCGGCGGTGGAGGCGGTTTCCTCCGCAACGCACCGAGTGAGCGATAGAATCATTACCAGCTTCTGCTCCCGGTTACAACGTAAACATCACACGCAAAGAGCCCCCAGCGCAAATGCAAGAAAAATTCAGAGATATGCGTAGCCTGCTTCACTAAAGGATAATGTATTATACATCATATTGTGGGGTATGCATGTAGTACAGAATCTAGATAATCTTGAAGACAGTATGGTGCTAGGTAGTTAGTTTCGCGGGGTGTAGATCAAAATTAAAATAAACTGATTTGTTTCTGGATTATAAAGAACAGTGGTGGACAGAAAAAAATAGGACAAGTCGAATAATCAAGTAAACTTTCTTCTATAAATTTTATTTGCTTGAATTTGGCTTTAAAATTATGACAGTTGTCACTTTGATTTGTCAAAAATTGAATTGTCGAATCGAAGTAAAAAAAAATCTGTTGTGGCCAGCACAATACCTCTCGCCACTTCCGTTTTTGGTTACATAAGTATAGGGCGCAGATGTGGGGCCCGTTTCAGAATAATAATTAGTAACTATGTACATAGATGTCAAATGTCAAAATTTATCATTAAAAATTTCAAGATTTTCTAAATTCACGTAGTTAATTTGTTATCAGGAGTGTGGAATTTACTTATCGAGGAAAATAAACCATATGGAATTGGAAAATCACTAAATTTAGAATAAAAAATTATATTTGACATGTTTGCGCCCTAAAATATTTAACATTTCTTGTAAAAATTCTACTTATGTATATATATATATATATATATATATATATATATATATATATATATATATATATATATATATATATATATATATTCCTTATATTTAGATTGTACAATTTTAAGACATTTTGTCCTACTCTTTTAATTTTTCGAAATGTTTTCAATTCATTGTCGGGATTGACTGTATTTTTGAAGGATATATGTAATATACCTATAATTTTAAATATTTAACTATTAATACAATCAGAAATAACATAATGTATGTACTTCCCAGAAAAAATCTTCAGTAATATAATTTTTAACACTGACATTTATCTGTCATTTGCAAAACATTTTAATTTTATTCAATTAGTTTCCATGACATTATTTGAGTTGGAGATTTATTACAATAGATTATTAAATAACATATTTCTTTATCTCTAAATCTATAAAAGATATAATAGAATATTTATATGTATTTTTTTAAGAATCTACTTCGTCTGGTTGTCCAATTATTACCAAAACCTTTTCAGCTCTTCCCAGTAATGTTCGATTGAGAAATACGTAGTTAAACATATATTAAGTATTATAGTTTTTGAGAAATCGTCCTTTAAACATCCACACACACACATATATATACACACACACATACACACACACACACACACACACACACACACACACACACACACACACACACACACACACACACACACACACACACACACACTGAGACAGAGAGATATCATCGCAAAAATATTAAAATTGGATTGTATGGACCTTAATACGCGACCTGGATATGCATGAATCGAATACCTCTGTTAGCGAGAGGTAAAAATGCATCGAATTAGCGATATTATGAAGTGTTCGGTAATTGTTAAAGCGGTAGAAAGAATGCCAATCGGACAAATTGCCCAGCGCTATACCTTCCGTCAATCCTGTGTAGTGTTTCGGACGAGACGAGACATTCTCGAATCTCGTCTCGTCTTGTCTCGAAATTTCTCGTCTCGCCGAGACGAGAATGCTATTTCAACTCACGAGACGAGACGAGACTTACATGTCAAAATTCTCGAATCTCGACAATTATTGCGAGATTTCTCGACAATTTTCTTATATTTAAAAATACATTTTTTAAAAAAATTATTGGAACATTTTGTAAATTTATATTGATTATCCTGTTTTTTTTTAATATAAATTTAAACAGGATCGTGCTAAAATTTCTTAAATAAAACTACCTTCTTTCTTTCCTGACGTCACTGTGATGTATTCACGTTCACTTACCGACAAAGTGTTACACCCAGTAATGGGTAAAAAGCGTGATGATATATTTATTTTAATAGTTTATTATTTATGGAGTTTCTTTATAATAAAAATGTTTAAATAAGCAAAATATACACTTACAAAATTGAAGTCACGTGAAATTTTTATATTGTCAAATATTATGAACGACAAACAAAATTATGTTTGATTTGTCATAAAATAAGTAAAATCGATGACAATTTATTGAATAAATTAAATTTATTAAAGATTTTAATTTATTCTATCTGTAATACCAGGTCTTGAATTGTTGGTAAACCTAATTATTATTACATTTTTCATTAAAACAAAACGATTGACAGATAAAACAATTGCTCGCTAATCACTGTTAATCATTTGTTCATGCTACCAGCCATTGTGTTTTGTAAGACATTAAATAAGTATTACTTGGATTTATTTAACCCTTTAAAAATAAATGGCATATACTACATAATATATATTGATCATAAGTCAGATATTTATTTTAAAATTCATAAAATTAAAGGCTTGATTCTTAAAGTTTATATTTTTAGTGTCACTGGTTGACACGATTTTTTACATTTTTTAATAACAATAATTTATTTGTTATTCTACACTAGTTAAGTGAATAAATAATTCGTTATAATTTTTAGTTAAATTTCGTGTCGACCAGTGAAACTACAGATCGGCTCTTAACAGACAAGTTCGAGCTAATATTAAGACCGGTGTTTGTTGTTTATTATTGCTGTCTTTTGTCAGTGTATTTTTTACCTACAAATGAGAATGTCTTCTGCTCGTATTAAGTGCAATTCTCGTGAAAAACTTCTGTTGGGGAAGTTAAAATAGTATATATTTGTTTCTTTTAGTGTAAAACTAACTTTCGTGATATGAAGTTTTAATGTGTGATGGTTTTCAGTGCACTAAATAGTGAGATAATTGAAATTTTGCCCCAATAAACGTTCCTAGTCGCAGTGGTAGCTGATTTCCTGAGATGCTGAGATCTTCGATGCCTCTGTTGGCCAAATTGGATTGATAGTAGGCGAGGTTGGTCCAACATTTATCTCATTTTATTTTATAATTCTTCTACAGCTTATTAATATTAGTTAATCTGTCAATAATAATAGATTGTCTCACCGAGAATAGATAATAATTATAAAAATATATGATCAATTTGACAAAGTTTATTTTATTTCTACCTTGTGAATCAAGTTATAAAATATGCTACTTTTATGACAAAGAAAATAGTATATTGTGTTATTAGGAGTAAAAGTGATACTTTGTGTGGCGAGCGTGAAATTTGAACGACGAGAGAAGCGAGTCGGACAATTGCACACGAGACACATAAAGACACTTTTACTCCGAATGACACATATTTTTTCTTCAAACGTAGATAAAGAAAAATATCTACTACTGACGTTACATTTTACGTAAATTACGTTTGCGATTTAAATTGCCTTGTAGCTATGGATACTTATTTGTTCACTTTTTGTTATAAACATTGAAGTAAAAATTATCACGTTTTGACGTTTAAATAAAAATTGTGCAATTTTATATCCTCCTTGTGTGCAATTATGTCGGAATTTGATGTATTATAATGTAAGCCCCCCAATCGGATGGAAAACTAACATTGTGGCTGAAAGATATGTCTAGGAATCACTGCAAAACAATATAAACTTATCACTTTAATTCTAACTATTCTTACGTTCATTACCGTTCCTGTAATTGTAATCTGTAAGTCTGCTATTCTTTAATATGTTATTTCCTCAAAAGTAAACTCTGTTTATATTTCAATTCATAGGTTATTTATTTAAATTTGACAGCTATTGATCGTATTTACTAACTTTATTCTTAGGTTACTTAATGTGTTATAGTGACATTTAGGACGATATTACAGGTTTCTTTTATACAAGTTACTTTTTATTCGTTGATTCTGCATAGTTTCTATAGGTATTTATTTTATTTCTACCTTGTGAATCAAGTCACAAAATATGCTACTTTTATGACGAAGAAAAGTGGTATTTGCTATCGTTTTGTGCTTTTGTGTGTTTCATATATTAATTGAATAGTCGTTTTGCATGAATACAGTATCTATTAATAATAATCATTAAGTGTTGCATTCTTGCTTATTGATCTCATGTGATCTGATTTCTCGAGCATAGCATATCGACTAGCTCCTGCCACTCAAACCATAGATATAATATTTCTCTAAGCTAAGGTCATCAGCCTGTGGATCAGATCAGAGCCTACTATTCGCATGCGTCCTCCGCTGATGCTGGTGTTACCATTCTGCTCTACCCGCAATAAGGTCAATGTTAATTACCAGGTGAGACAGAACAACATCTACAACACGGCCAATCACAGCAAGGGATTTCTAGCTCTGTCTCTGTCTAATGAAGGGGGGATGCCAATCAGAGATGCTGCTACCGAACAACTATTAATTATAGAGTTTATCTATACGTTGGAAGAGAGTACAGTTGTTAGATACTATCGCAAAAATAGCGAATTTTAGAAATTCATGCTTATAATTAAGTAGATCTCTGTAATCAGTTGGTTTTTGTAAAACCAGATAGGAATATCTTAGCGGCAAGGTTGTTTATATACTTCAGAAGAAAATTGCTTGCTTTATCGACAACAGAGATAAATGTCTAAGTACGTCATATAGGAAAGAAATATAAATTTGGTTACAGTCCTTCCATCTTATTTTTGGTCTTTCTCAGTTTCTTCTTGCAATATATTCATCTTTCTAGAAACTTTATCATTCGAGCCATTTCCCTTAAATTCAATTCCTTACCCTATCTTTCCGTGTGTTCCCCAACATCTATCTCAATATCCTATTCATTTTTTACTTCCTTGTACGTAAGTAAAGTATTGTAATCGCGAAAAATTTCGGTTTTCAGATTTCAGCGGAAATATCCATTTTGATCAGCCCTGAATCCATTTTGACTAATTTCGTCGTGACGTCTGTACGTACGTATTTAGGACTGCTATAACATCTAGTTGTGCACCTCCCTTTCTGGTTATTACACAATTTCCAGAAGTGGCACTTTACATGAAGCCTATAATAGATTTTAATAATCCAAAACTTTTCAAATTTGGTATACAAGACTTTTATGTCAATCGAAGTAACATAATAGATTTTGGTTAAAATAAGCTAACCGGAAGTGGTACATTACTTGAAGTTGTTAACAGTTTTTCTTGAATAAAATGATTTTATTTTGATTTTAGAAATAAATGCTTCAAATAAAAGTTTTAGAGAATTAATTTCTGCGTCTAGCACATCAAATATTATTAAATTAGCCCTTTGTATAAGCGAGATATGTAAATTTAAAAATTATATACTTTTTTGTTATTGTAATAAAGCTTGCTATGGATTAGGACAAAAAAAAAAAATGTTCATATCAAATTACGTTAAATACGTGCAATTTTATGATTCGTACAATAAAAAATATTATATTTTTTATTGTGAAATTAGTCATATTCATTGTTGTAATCAAATATTTCTTTGTTGTAATCAAAACTCTCTTTAAAAAGAACCGGGTTAGATTAATGTTAATTTAAGAATGATAGTAGTAAATGAATTATTTTTTGTTCCACATCAAAATATTTCTCGGGCTTGGCTTAAGCCTGTCAATATTTTGTAATTTAATTATTAAAAAAATATGTATAGGTTAATAGGCGCACAAAGAAGTCATGTGGTGTCCACATCGCTCATGACATGTTATTAAAAAATATATATATAGTTTAATAATCGTACAACGAAGTCGTGTTTTTACCTTCCGTCACCTATAGGTAAGGAAGGTATTGTCTGGTCAAAAAATTCAATGAGTTTTTAGTGAATAAGCATGATTTAGGGTCCCTATAATAGGATTTTACCATTTTTACGATGATGTCTGTATGTATGTGTGTCTGTGTGTCCGTGTGTGTGTGTGTCTGTGTGTGTGTGTGACGAAAGTTTCGGATCGCATAACTTCGATACCACGATTCCAAAAATTATATTTTTTTCGTGTTCAAGTTTACATCCAGAAGAACAACTGATTAGATTTTGGTTATAATTGGTGAACCGGAAGTAGCCTCATTTGAAGATTTAACAATTAAATTTGATTTATTGACATTTAACGTCATTATAACTTAAAAAATATATTATTCTTTATACGATTTGATTGCATTTTATACTTCATATTCAATAGATATAGAGTTAAAGAATTATAAAGAAATTAAATTGTATAATTCAGCCAGCTATGCTAACCATGAAAATTGTTAATATATTCAGATTGACAGATGTCAGTATCAATAAAAAGTAAATTGATGTGGCAGAGAGAGGATATTGAAGTAGTTGTTGGGGAAAACACGGAAAGATAGGAAAGAAAATAACTCTAGTGTTACAAATTTTTAGAAAGATACAAATGCGATGATTACATTGGTTTGAAAATGTAATGAATGAATATGAAATATGAATAATAGAAGGTTGAAGAAATAGAGGAAGACTAAAGATAAAACAGAAACGAGTGGAAGAGAAAATAAAAACTAACGACCCCTAACGAATGGAAAAAGCTAAAGAAGAAGATGTTAGTGTCAAGTGAAATTTGCATAGTTTGTTTATGAAATAATTTTACTGGAAATTTAGAATATTTTGTAAAAAAAATTATGTATAGAATTTATACATATTACACGGAAGTTATTGTGGTGGCCACAACTGATTTTTTTTTTCATTGATATTGACATCTGTCAATTTGAATTATCTGAATATATTATCAGTTTCTATTGTTAGTATTAGCGAAGATCCGACAAAACTTGGATCCGAGAACCCGAAAAATTTATTCAAGTTTGGATCCGGATCGGACTTAAATCGTGCTTTTCAATAAAATCTGGATATGCGATTTTTAGCATGAATCCAATACCTCTCTTGGCGAGAGGTAAAAACTATGCAAAATTATGTACTCTTACTATTAATGTGGCATCGATATGTAAAACTATATAGATTTTTATTTGTCTTGGCGACATTAAATTGTTCGACAAATTGTGTGCGTTAGGTTAGTTTATATTGAGGTGTATATCAAGAAATTGCAAGCAAAAAGTCCGAATTTTAACGAGAGTTTTACAATCTGGCTACAACATATTATACAAAACAGCATTACTTATATTCTTTTTCTTCTTCTTTTATATATTACACATTCATCATCCGACCTATTAAATCTATCAATATCAGTCATAGAAAGATATAGGATTTAGAAAAAAACACTTGAACGTTGTCACATTTCTCTGATTACATTAATAAAACATAATCGTACATGAGTGGTGACAGAAACAAGTCGTGCGACAGCCAAGTAGAGCTCTTACTTACCGGCTGAGATCCGAGACCGACACTGGACGAGCAATTAGCCGACGCGCTTCAGGTATCTAAATGTCCCTGCTTTGATCACCATCACTGTGTGTTATTGCTTCTAAATGACGGAATTCGATTTATGACACAGATGGGGAATGAATTTATACGACGCTATGGAAATCGGGAGCTGATCAATGAAAGAATCAAGAAATTATTGTGGGTTTTACTTGTAGTATATTGCGCCCTCAGGACTCAATATTCGCTCTCGACAAATAATGACGAACTTTACTCCCTTGATATATAAACTACTATTATACACTCTTCTAAATTATAGTTTCAGGATTAATATTTCAAGTTTGTTATCTTTGTTAGTCAAAATTCTGTTTAGAAATAATTATCATTTTTCCCAAAGCGACTTGTTTAGAATGACTGTCAACGGACTAGACAGTTATTTGTTGACAAGTCTAGAAGTTATTGCAAGCCTACATGCAGGACTGATATTTTGATATGGATCCCATATGATACCCTCTTCAACCCCTCAGAGATAATCCTCTCACGAAAGTAACGTTTTGTTTGAAATAGTCGATCTTAGACACTCATGTCGACGAAACATGTAGTCTACGTTTTAGTTTCTGGCACGGGCTAAACGCCTGCCTGCTGAGTTACAATGTAACTATTTAGTTTATTTGATGTAGTTATGTTTAGTTTAGCAATCAATAATAATAAATTTAATAGAGTATAATTGATTAGTGTTAGTGTAAATATGTATAAATAAAGAAGTTAGTAATATTAATAATGTCTGTGTCCATAATGTAAGTCGTCATCATCGGTCATCAAAGTTAAGTGTAAGTGTATGTGTGTTCGTCCTTCGGTTAATCAAGTCGTGGTCATCGTTGGTAAAAGAAGTGCAAGACCACCATCATCAGAGCTTCTGTAACACACCCTCGTGTTACATTTTAAACAGTAAAATATGACGAAGAATTTTATTTTTTAATCTAAAAATGCCAACGTAATTAAAACCCCGGACTTATTCTTAAGGTGCTTTCCTTTTACATGCACAAAAAGGGTGAGTAGCACTGTACTGAACTGATCTTCAACTTGGCCTGGATAAAAAAGAAGGAACAAGAAGAGATTAATGTTTGTCAACGAATGATTTTAACAAGATAATTTTACCGCTCGCTAAGAGAGGTACTGGATTCATACTAAAAATGATTAAGCACGTTTTAAGGTCCTTACAATCCGATTTTAAATATCAGGTCATTCGAAAAAATTCTTGGTGCTTTGCGAAGACAGGGACGAAGTAAACGGGTAGATCTATCCCAATTAAAAGGAACAACAACTTCCGGATGACCAATTATAACCAAAATCTAATCACCTCTGTATATGTATCTAAACTCGAGGAATACAAAAATAATAATTTTTGGAATCGTGGACGAAATGATACGAAATGATCGTCACATACACATACAGACGCGCGCGCACACACATACATACAGACATCATCTTAAAAATAGTAAATTTGTATTCTAGGAACCCCAAAACGTGCTTATTCATTAGAAACTCACTATCGAAGTTTTTGACCAAAGACAATACCTTCCTTATCTAGTGTTGGAGGGTAAAAATATATCTAATTAACTTTAGAATTCCATTTTTTTTTTGTTTATAACATATTTACAAATAAAAACGACTACCTGTGTTTTTTATGTACTGAGAAACTAATAAAACAAGTTTTTATTCTGCAAAACAATTTAACTTTGTCATTAGCATTTATCACTTGTGGAAATAACTTAAACTACACAAACCATTAAACTTAAAAAGCGTATCTTATATACTTGTTGAGCATAAACATAATTACAAAATTTTTGGTTGTATTTGAAACCAATCAATTCTAACAGTAACAGACCAAAAAAGCAACCTCATAATTAGTAATTATTCCAGTCTATAATTCCGTAGGATGTCAATCTCTCATCTATTTATTTGTTGTTGAGTACGTAGGAGCAAGAAAGTAATAAAGATAGATGGACAGATAGAACACACGTCTGGTTGCAGCCTATAGCAGCTTCAGCTTGTCTCGTAGTATACGGAAGCCGTATAGTAATAACAGCGTTGTGTGCAACCTGCAACCAGCTACTACACGACTACACACCCTCTTAGGATTCTTACAGATATGTGGTTACGGTCGACTTACCAAGCTTGATTGACTGACTATGAAATACTGATAGTCACAAGGATTCTGACTGAAGCACATGAATTATTTTCTAAAATAAAATCACAATACGAATGTATTTTTTGCGCGATTGATCTTTTATAGCTTGTTCGGAGATATTTCGCTATGGCCCTCTCAGCGGGTCTATTGTTAGGGATTTAAGCTTGATTTATAGGGGTGGAAGGACAGGTATGTATTAAATATTTCCCAATTTAATTTTACTTTTAATAATGAAACAGAGAATTTTGTACAAATATTATTAATGATAATGAAGCAAAAAAAAAATGTTACATAAAAGTATCATTGTATAACAATTCGTAATTTAACTAAATAATGCAATTAACATCAGTATTGTCTTGTTCAAATGGTCGCCACATATTCAATACGTATATTGTTGACCTCAGTACGAAAGTTAGTATTGCTACTGATTTTAAATTTTTGAAAACTCATTTATATACCTACTCACAAGGTATGCCTTTGATATCTTAGTTTCCCTAATATGTATTAACACCGGTCAAGGACGATTCTTCTCATCTTATATTTCTAGTAATAGTCAAAGACAATTTAATTTAAATATATTGCAATCCTACCCTGAGCGCCAACAGGTAGAATATCTTGCTGTGTGCGGTTCACCACAGACTTAGTAAGCTAAAGCCATAACGAAATATCTTTGAACAAGGTATACCTCCTGCTACCCTTGGTAAGGAAGGTGTAGGAATCGTGCTAAAAATCACATACCGAGATTTTGGTAAATGACCACGTTTTAAGGTCCCTGAATCCATTTTTAACATTTTCACGATGATCTCTGTGTGTATGTATGTACAGTAAAAATTTTAAAAGGTGTCCGATCAAGGGCATCTGTATCACGAACGAATTAACAAATATGCATATATCTTTTGCAAAGACTGTAAGAGTGTGTGATAAAGATGGATATAACACGCTTGTCTTTCAAAAATTCATATTGTTTCGACTGAGTTAGGACATTCCACTTTAAAACGATGCTTGTTGTTGATAATACTTCCGCTATAACGTAAGTTTATTTATTAATTCAGATACATTACCTTGATTCATAGCCGTACGAATAACGTTATTTTCACTGACACTGACATTGTGTCATTATCTTATTTTTAAGATATTTGCTTTTACATTTGCTTATAAACTTACCAGTTGACTTATTTTTGAATTTTGAATGCTTTTACTGTAATATATTTGCATAATAATAAAATAACAGTAGTATCTTACGTACCCTCATAAAAACTAAGCAAACGACACTACTGAATTTGTCATAATGGGCGGAGCAAAAATCTGAATTCATACAATTCGTAGACGACCTTGATCGGACATCTTTCAAAAATTTTACTGTATGTATGTGTGTATGTGTGTGTGTGTGTGTGTGTGTGTGTGTGTATGTGTGTGTGTGTGTGTGTGTGTGTGTGTGTGTGAATCCTCTTTACGCTCTAACTCAAATACTATCATTCAGAAAGTTTTGAAACTATGTATTTCTACCTTATTCTAATATGGAAAGAAGTATTAAAGTTGAGTTAGAAAGTAAAGAGGATCCACATACACACACACACACACACACACACACACACACACACACATACACATACATGCACACATACACACAGACATCATCGTGAAAATGTTAAAATTGGATTGTAGGGACCTTAAAACGTGGTCATTTACCAAAATCTCGAAGTGAGATTTTTAGCACGATCCCTATACCTCCTTTATCAAGGGTAGCAGGAGGCAAAAAGAAACTGTATTGTAACCACAGTAACAAATGTAATTTTCAAATGTTTGAATTACAGTAGAACCCCGGTTAACCGAAATAAAGGGGGCGCAGCCGTTTCGGATAACGATTTTTTCGGTTAACCCATTAACATCTAAAAATAGCCTACATATGTACTAAAATGGGTGTGTAGGGGAAATGAATTATTTTGAAACAATGTACATTACATAATATTCATATGTAGTTACAGTTTTTAGATACAGTACAGTATGTACATAAGTTTTCAACTTCTTTGATAGCAGCTAATTTATCCGCAATAGAAATCACAACACGCTTCCGCTTAGATGCCATCTCACAACAATACGTAAAGATACACACAAAAAAACCTAGATTCCACTATACTATTTATTTGCGAGCCCCGTGCGAGCTCTCCGTCGCTACAGCCCGCCTGTGGAATGAAGGAGCCGGACAGTAAGTGGTGCTACATAATCAGTCGTGGAACTGATAATTATACGTGGAATTGTTTCGGTTAACCCGGGTTTCGGTTGACCCGAGTTCGATTAACCGGGGTTCTACTGTATTTGAATATTCATGTCATTCTGTCAGTCATGTGATAAAGATGATTTTTACCTCCCGCTACCCTTGGTAAGGGAGGTACACGGGTCGTGCTAAAAATCGCATATCGAGATTTTGTTAAATGATCGAGTTTTAAATTCCCTACAATCTGATTTTGAATCTCATTCGGATATCCGGAAATGGCACTTTACTTGAAACTCAAAATAGTTTTTCTTCAAAAAATTCCTTTAAATGGTTTAGATAAAAACCTATTCGCGCAGAATTGTTCTTTGAAAAAATCTGATGTGGCCAGCACAAAACCTCCCGCCATTTAATTCTTATTAATTTAAATACATATACCTGTACCTCCCTTACCAAGGGTAGCGGGAGGTAAAAAAAGTGACAGTGGGTTTTAATCCCAGTCCATAAATATTTCATAAAAATATTCCTTCAGTATTTCATACTTGAATTGTTTACGGTTTTGATTGTTGTAAAAATAACTGTGTAAAAACAATTTGTAACATAGTAACAAAAAGTTTCAATTTCACTACATTTCCTTTGACTCTAATTTCTTGGTCAATAAAAGCTATTAAGTACAGCATTAGATTCAATTACAATTACACCAATACATTTCCTGCATTTCAATAATCATCACCGCAACTAGATGCATAGTAGGTCAACAAAGAAGCCATCCAATCATCCATCACTTTACATTTTGCGTTTGATTCCACCACTATCATTTGTTTGTGTGGGTGAAGGCATTATGTTCACCTCAACCTAGAACTTGCGTCTTACAACTAGAGCAAAAGAGAGCACTAGATACGATTGTATGAATGCTAGACAAAGATAGCTACATGCTGGAAGGATGTTTTTATCTCGCCTTTCACTACGCGCGACGATTTTTCGACCTGCGAAGTTTTTAGAGTTTCTTGCGAGTAGAAATCTTAGTGATAAAATCGCAAATTAAGACCACGGTGAATTAAAATGCGGTTAAGGTGCTATTAGAGAAGAAATTGCTCAAGTTAGAAGGGTTTGAGTATTGGAGTTGAGTGACGGGTAAACCATTAGGTGACGACTGCAAAACGACACTGCTTCCTACATACATAAATATTACTAGTCATGGTTGTTTTATTTCAAAGCGCTATAGAAAGATAAATGCATTCATAAAGTAATCGTCTTCATTATACATAGATATATCAATTTCAATACCTTTCTATAAATTAATGCATATAATATTGCGGTTTAAAATTTGAAATCAGCGCGTTTACATGTATCTAAATATATAAAAATCTGATGTGGCCAACACAATACCTCCCGTTTAATTTAATTTTTATCTCTCGCTAAGAGAGGTATTGGATTCATGCTAAAAATCGCATATCCAGATTTTATTGAATAAGCACGTTTTAAGGTCCCTACAATCCGATTTTAACATTTTTACGATGATGTCTGTGTGTGTGTGTGTGTGTGTGTGTGTGGATGTGTGTGTGTGGGATGTTGGAAGGACGGTTACTCAAAAACTATAAGACTTAAAATTTGTTTAACAACGTATTTCCCAATCGGACATTCATGGGAAGATCTGAAAAGGTTTTGGTAACAATTGGACAACCGGAAGTAGAAGATTCTTGAAAAAAAATCTTCTAAATATTATTTTTTGAAAATTTTTCTTGATAATATTAAAGAAAAATAAATTCTCTTTCTGATACATTTAAATATTTTTATACATATTTTATAGATTTAGAGATAAAAGGAATATAATATATAAAATAATGTTGTAATTAATTTTACAACCGAAAGGATGCCATGAAAAATAGTTGCAAATTTAAATTATTTGTAACTGACAGATAAATGTCAGTGTCAGAAATAATGAGTAATGAAAGAAAAATGTATTTGGAGAATCTCTTAATTCTTGATCTGTGACTATTATGGAGATGACAAGTCTAGGTTGAAGGACTTAAATTTGTTTCAAACATTATGGGACAATGTACACCAGTACTGTAGACTAGAGTAACTTTGAATTGCGAAAAAGCTATCAAATTCTTCTCAAGTAAGTTGTAAATATTGACAAAATTACACATCGATATAAGAATAATCGGAGTGCAATCTATCCGTCACTTTATTAAAGGGAATTAGTGTTATTTAGATATAACATGTATGAAAAAATAAAATGTAAAAGAAGATATGTAAGAATAGATGCACAATCCATATATACATTTTAGACCGCCCAAAATTAATGTTTTTACTAGAAGAATATGAAGAGAAAGTAAACAACGTTGTTCGAATTGAAAATTGCAGTTACCAGCCTAATATTTATATATGGTAAACTCTACTTTGTAATTTATTGTAACATAATTTATGGTAAAATATCTTCATGTTGAGACATGCTATTATTGAATAATAAAGAAGTTTATACGTCATAGATTTATATGAATATATTATTTGTATTTATAAAAATATTCTTTGCTTTATGCATACAGCCAGTTAAATATACGGCGAGAGGTTATGTGCTGGCCACATCAGATTTTTATTCATGTAAATACTTAAAATTAAATTAAATTTAAATACCGGGTTCGATCCCGACTGACGCCAAATATTTCGAATTTTGTGGTGCACTCTCCACGCCAGCAATAGGTACTACTGAGGTGGCCCGCACGGTACAAATATGTCATCATCGTTATCGGAACCTGTGTACAAAGCAAATTGGCAGACCCAGCAATGGGTAATATCCCGTGATGATATATTTATGTATTCACAATCATTATAGTAATATGTCGATTCCTAACCTTTTAGAGATTGGGAAATACATCATTCCTAACTGTAATGACAATCTCTTGGGTTGAAATTAACAGATTTCACTTCCACCCCACGGGCTGGAAATGTTTATGTAGGGATTGCCTAGCAACAATTTCATACATCCCTATAATAAAGTAGGCTAAACAAATTTTAATGGAGCTGTCAAAATTATTATACCCTGTTTTTAAACTAAGAGGAGTACTTTAAATTTTAAGCGCCGAAACTGACGCTTCTGATTGGCTAGTGCTTCGTCAGGTTTACACTGCACAAATATTTTACATTTGATGTATTAGCTGTCATTCGTTTGGAGGTTATCTTTTTCTGTTTTGGTTTTTCGCATTTCTGTGACTTTAAAATAAATCAGTTCTTTTAAGAACTAATAATATTGATTGTATCGATATTATTTGTGTTTCTTTCATTTAGTTTTTTATATTCGA
Source organism: Harpalus rufipes (assembly GCA_951394225.1). NCBI lineage: Eukaryota > Metazoa > Arthropoda > Insecta > Coleoptera > Carabidae > Harpalus > Harpalus rufipes. Next base: position 5,059,118 of record OX596285.1, read on the forward strand.
GTTTTGTTTTTACTCGTGTTTTTTTCATTTCGTTTTACTAATATTCGAGTTTTTTTTACTAGTGATTTTTCATTTAGTTTTTTATATTCGTTAGTTTGGGTAGATAGTGGTGTCGAAAATCAAAGACAGGCTTTCCTTGAAGATTTATCTACTGGGTTAAAAAATCCTACAGGGAAAGGACGACGACTTATCACTCTTCATTGTGGATCTGAACATGGATTCGTGGATGATGCGTTGCTACTCTTTGAAGGTAAAAAATCTTCCGATTATCATGAAGAAATGAATGCAACTGTATTTGAAGAATGGTTTGCTAAACTGCTTAACAAATTACCCGAAAATGCTGTTATTGTCATGGACAATGCCTCCTACCATAGCCGCAAACTTCACAAAATACCAACATCATCGTCCAGAAAACAAGCAATGCAGGAATGGTTAGAATCAAGAAATATTAGCTTTGATCCCGACATGGTTCGATCAGAACTTCTTCATCTTATCAACCAACATAAAGAAAAATACAATTCATATGTGACTGACGAAATGGCAAAGAAAAATAACAAAATTGTATTAAGATTGCCTCCCTACCACTGTGAACTCAATCCAATTGAGTTGATATGGGCAAAAATAAAGAATGAAGTGGCTTCCAAAAATACCACTTTTAAGCTAAATGATTTGAAACATCTTTATCAACAGGCGGTGCAAAATGTTACATGTGCTGACTGGAAAAATTGTGTAGAACACGTCATCAAGGAAGAAGAAAAAATGTGTAAGGTGGACGGAATAATGGACGACTTAATAGAACCATTCATTATTTCGGTTGGCAATGGTGACTCCAGCTCATCGGAGAGTTCTTCTGATGAAGATTGTTAATGTCTGTGCACAAAATTTCCCCTTATTGATATTATAATACACAGTTTCAATTTATGTTCAATTTTAAACGAATTAAATGTAATATTTTTTGTATTTTGTTCCTTTGGTATTGTATTCTATGGTATAAATTTTTAAATAATAAATTATATATAGGTTTTGTGCATTTTATCGCTATGTTCAATTAAAAAATATAGATATAAATCAAGTAAGAGTGTTTATTTAGATTACATATTATCTTTATTCACATAATCAAATATACGGCGTGAAAAATAAGAGCCTATAATGTCAGTTTTATTTTAAAATAAGTTCCATGCGAAGTATACAGTATTGATGTGTACGGAATTTTTGTATTTCGCGCGAAAAAAAATCTAGTAACTTTTTCTGGTAACTTTCTATAGTGTAAATCAGACTTTCGTACCTACTCCTCCTAGTTTAAAAATAGAGTATAATAAAATTAAAGGTTATAACTCACTGATTTATTTTGAAAATTATTGATTTAAAAAGAGGATGATTGTGAATAAAATAGCATACATACCTCGGTGGGAGTTTCATCACAGCTTCGCGCTGTTTCTGTTCTGTAATATACATAAGCCCTCGGCTGTAATGAAACATATTACACCTCGGATGTATTATACTATTTATTTATTTATATACTTACCTATATTCATTTCAAAATATGTGGCACCCGGTTCCCCAGATTCGCGTGAGGTGACGCCTGGTAAACACTCGCACGGCACAAATATGTCAACATTATTACCGACATCGGTGTACAAAGTAGATTGTTTCACCCAGCAATGGGTAATATGCCGTGATGATATGTTATATATTTTTATTATCTTACATATTTACTTATGCTGGAAACTGTATTAAGTTCCTTTCCATATTGTTCCATTTTTTATTTTCTTTTTAAAACGTTACTATTATTATTTGAAATGATTAATGACATAAAATATATCTGTCACTTACATACATTTGAGATTTGAACTGTGTAACCATGGAGTTGTGATAAAGCGTAGGCTGCGGGATTAAAATTATAGATAATTTTATAAATTTATCCTTAAATATATAGAAAAAGTATTAATGCAAACCTGTAGAAAATTTTAAAAACTTTAATTTTTATTATAAAAAATCTCGAAAAAATATCATTTAAAGTTATTCTTTTAAAGAAAAACTATTTTGAGCTTCTAGTAAAGTCTATTTCAGGTTATTTGATTTACACCAAAATCTAATGGCTTCTTTCCATATAAGAGTAAGGTAGAAATACAAGGTTTCAAAATTTCCTGAACGATAGTATTTAAGTTAGAGCGTAAAGAGGATCCATACACACACACCCACACACACATACACACACACACACGTACCCACATACACAAAGACACCATCGTGAAAATGTTAAAATTGCATTGTAGGGACCTTAAACCGTGGTCATTTACCAAAATCTCGATATACGATTTTTAGCAGGATGTAACTTGGCGAGTTGGGGCAATTCACATTATCACTGCGGTAATGGGAAAGTTATAAAATCCATAGGCGTACCGAAGAAAAATGAAGTTCAATAAAATTACGAATATTACAAAAAAAAGAAATTATTTATACAAAAAAATATATTACAAATATTGGAATGAATTATTTATTATATAAATCATATTGTAATTAATTATTTTTTAAATTAATAAAGTTAAGAAAATAAAACTTCTATTGCTATTGAGAAAAAAATGTACCAACGCTTATGTATGAATATAACTTCTTGGGTTGAAAAGTACCTGACACCCCGAGTTTGAGTGTATTAGGATGAAATTTGCTTTGTGTAAGGCAATAAAACATTGTAAAATCATATTTCACTTCTGAAGCTGTGCGGCATCGAAGTAAAAGTAAATATTTGACAAAACGCAACTTAGGAATAGTGAACTGAATTACATTCTTTTGGGTCGCCAAGTTAAATCGTATGGACTGTACCTCCCTTGCCAGCATGTGGTAGAAAATGGAATTTCTAAAATTTTGAAGAATTCCAACTTTCAGTTTAATTCTTAACTAATGGTTAATAAACTGTCACTTTAACTAGAGGTGGTAGGTTCGTATATAAGATATGATAATAAAACTGTAAAATCCTAAGGAATTTAATACGAGTTTATTCCTAAAATCTGGATAAGCGATTTTTAGCATAATTTCTCTCTCTCTCTCTCTTACCTACAGTAAAAAATAGAAATATTACTCTCTGATCAGTAGATGTATGTTTCAATAAAATTTGGCATCTAAAATTTACCGACCAGCATCTCTGATTTGCATGTATAAAATTTCCATTATAAATTTATGATAATTAAAAGTCCGCTATAAAGGTACCGATAACTTCCTGCATTCGTGATAATTCCCCATATCTTAATATAAAACTTAAATTCTTCTTAACAAATCACTTAAAATAAATGCGCCGTGCATTCAATAAAACCAAAAACGGTTTCCAGCTACTGCGCTCGTAAAATAATAATTAAACAAGCTGACCAATAAAACAACTCATTGCATTGCATAGACAGAGACAGGCAGCATCTCTAGAGAGAGATAGTAGCGTTCGGTAGCTCGTACATAGGCGACCTCGATTCCAATCATCAATTAATTCGGGATTTTTGAGGCAGTGATGCGTTTACGCGCGCATAAAACATATCAGCCAGATCGTAAAATGTGAGCATGCGTGAGTAATTAACTGCGCACGCAGGAACAACAAGGATGGCGCATGCGCACCAGCTGAAAAAAACCGCTTTATAGACGTACAATAGCAACGTAAGCGTAGAAAGTAGTAAATGAGTGTTTGTTCATCAAAAGTGAATGTTTGTTAGCTAAATAAGACTGTTTAATACAATGAAATCATTTTCCCTTTTTTACCTCTCGCTAAGAGAGGTATTGGATTCATGCTAAAAATCGCAAATCCAGATTTTTAATGATTAAGCACGTTTTAAGGTCCCTACAATCCAATTTTAATATTTTTGCGATGATGTCTGTCTGTGTGTGTGTGTATGTGTATGTGTGTGTGTATGTGTGTATGTATGTGTGTGTATATGTGTGTGTGTGTGTGGATATTGGAAGGACGATTTCTCAAAAACTACTTATTTCTCAATCAGACATTACTGGGAAGAGCTGAAAAGGTTTTCTTAAAAAAATCTTCTAAATATTATTTTTTGAATTTTTTTTATTCTTGCTAGTATAAAGAAAAGTAAATTCTCTATCTGATATTTACATACAAATATTCTATTATATCTTTTATTGATTTAGAGATAAAGATGATATATTTATTTATTTATAATAATCTCACAGCCCAAATAATGTCATGGAAAAATGAAAATGTTTGTAACTGACAGATAAATGTCAGTGTCAAAAATCCAACGACATTACTGAAGATTTTTTCTAGGTATTAATAGTTTAATATTTAAAATTACAGGTATATTACATATACCCTTCAAAAATACTGTCAATCCCGACAATGAAATGGAAATATTTCGAAAAATTAAAAGAGTAGGACAAAATTTCTTTATAGAAAGAATTTCTAATTAAACAGTCTAAATATAAGGAATAGATATAAGTAGAATTTTTGATGTAGAGTGTAGGTATACAAGAAATGTTAAATACAATAGGACGCGAACATCCATGTGACTTTATTAGCCTTGAGAAGCAGATATGGGGGCCCGTGTCAGAATGATAGCTAGTAATTATGTACATAGATGTCAAATATCATAGTTTCTCATTCTAAATTTAGTGATTTTCCAATTGCATGCGATTTATTTTCCTCGACAAGTAAATTCCACACTTCTGGTGACAAATTAACTACGTGAATTTAGAAAATCTAGAAATTTTGAATGAAAAATTCTGACATTTGACATCTGTGTACATAAATATTAATTATCCATTTTTGGTTATTTGATTTACTCCAAAATCTAACGGCATCTTTTTATATAATAGTAAGGTAGAAATACAAGGTTTCAAAATTTTCTGAACGATAGTATTTGAGTTAGAGCGTAAAGAGGATCCACACACACATATACACAGACATCATCGTGAAAATGTTAATAATGGAATCTAAGGACCTTAAAACGTGGTCATTTACCAAAATCTCGATATGCGATTTTTAGTACGATCCCTTGGTAAGGGAGGTAAACAAACACCCATATTACGGATTTTCATGCTCACCCTGCATATAAAATATGAAAATATATTTATAGAATCATCTCAATTTGAAAACATAATAATATTCTACGCATGACTTAACTACTCCACTTTTAAAGAGACGTAGAATAAGCGCTCGCTCACATACCTACAAAGTATTTCTGCTTGATCAATAATTAATAATCGTAATCCAGGTAATTATGCAGGGCCCCCTCGGGCGCCGGTGCTCTGCCTCCTGCGGTCCGCCCCTGACTCTGCCAGGACCGGATGCTCAGTGGAAAATATTACACGGACAAAAATAGGAACGAAAATAGATAAGTTTGCTGCTTGACGCAGCGTTGAAGTCTCCCATTAGAATAACGTTAGTCCATGTAATACATGAATACGAGTTCATTTTAAATGTATATTAAATATATGTGGCTTAATGCAAAAAATGACCAATCTTAATAATTCGTACTTTTGTGATTGGCGTTGTCATGAAGCAAAATGTCATTTTTGACAGTTTGCGTTTTTCTTTTGCTCTGATAGGACAATTTTGCGGCACCAGTAAGTTACAATAATATTGCGCATTAAATGTGCCTTGATCATTATGCGTTTATCAGTCTTCATGAGATTCCGAACCGCCTAGATGTTGACTTCGGTCACGCTCATCCAATCGTGGCTCTGATTCTTGACCCTTTCTCACCCTTTAGAGAACTCCTCCACTGGGCTTTCAACCTCCGCAAAATATCGGTTGGACTTAGGCCTTCCTTGGCCATAAACTTGATAATAATCCGTTGCTCCACGGAGACATGCCCTTCTTGTTCGCTCATGGTTTTCTTTAATACTAAAGAGACCTAAGCGAATTGGGGTCATGTCTACCCCCTTCCTAACAGCCTAAGCTACCAGCTGATCAACTTCATACGGGTCTCTGACCACTTTGGAATTAAAAAATCTAAATGTAAGGTTAAATTATAAATAAAACTAAAACAATTACCCCTTAACCTTAAAATAATAATATAAGCTATAGCTTATATAGCTTATATTATTATTTTAAGGTTAAGGGGTAATTGTTTTAGTTTTATTTGTAATCATCTCGCTTGTATCTTTCTAGAAACTTGTAATACTAGAGTTATTTCCTTACCTATCTTTCCGTGTCTTCCCCAACATCTACTTCAACATCCTCATCTCTGCCACATTAATTTACTTTTTATTTATACTGACATCTTTCACTTTGAATTATTTGAATATATTAGTAGTTTCCATGTTTAGCATAGCTGACTGATTTATAAAATTTAATTTCTTTAAAATTCTTTAACTCTATATCTATTGAATATGAAGTATAAAATGCAATGAAATCATATAGGGAATAATATATTCTTTAAGTTATAATAACGTTAAATGTCAATAAATTAAATTTAACTGTTAAATCTTCAAATGAGGGTACTTCCGGTTCCGATTATAATTTTTTGAATCGTGGTATTGAAGTTATGCGATCCGAAACTTTTGTCATACACACACACACACACACACACACAGACACACACACACACACACACACACACACACACACACACACACACACACACACACACACACACACACACACACACACACACACACACATACAGGCATCATCGTAAAAATGGTAAAATCGTATTACAGGAACCCTAAAACATGCTTATTCAGTAAAAACTCATCATTGAATTATTAATCAACGACAATACCTTCCTTACCTAAAAGTAATGGAAGGTAAAAAAATCAGTCCCATTTATATTTGATTCAGCCTCGTCCCTCGTATCATTTCAAATGTGTGAGCACCTTTTAGCAAAAGGCGCCTGGAGCGATCGCTCCTTTACTCCATATCATCGCACGGCCCTGATAGTATAGATACCCTGGTGGGAGTTTCATTACAGTCTCGTACTGTATCTCACCCAGAAGCTTCGCCTCCCAGTAATATACATAAGCCTTCGGCTCTAATGAAACATATCCTACCTTAGATGTAATACACCATTACAAGTAGATCTTAGCATCCATCGTATAACGTCAATACCACTTCTAAATCTTCTTTTTTCCTCTGGGAGTATTTTCCCGCGTACGGTCCTGTCCGGCCCACCTGTGCCCACCTGTCCCTCTGCTCCCCCCCCCCCCTATCCCGCCGCTCACTCCGGTGACTGGTCCCGACAGCCAATTTATCATTCGATCAGAGCCAGGCGCCATCACACACACATGTGTGTATGTGTACCCACCAACACATACCATCGTACAAGGATAACATACAAGAGATGCGAAAATATTACCTCGAGAAGTTGAAGAAGATGAGAAGAGATAAAAAGTAATAACAAATATTTTAAAGGTATGATACACGCAGTGAGGAATTTATTTATTGTGGTTCAACTGTTTCCATTGTTTTTAAATATTGTTATTGTACAGTAAAAGTTGTTTGACGATGTTTATAAAGTGGTGAAATTGTAATAAAATACCTAAAAATTCTGATGTAGCCAGCACAGTACCGTCCGTCAATCTTGTGTATTATGTATAAATTCCATACATAAATTTTCTTGCAAAAGATTCAAAATTTACAGTAAAATTATTTCATAAACAAACTATGCAAATTGCACTCGACACTGACATCTTTTTCTTTAGCTTTTCCCATTCCTTAGGCGTTGCTATTTTTTATTTTCTTCTTCCACTCATTTCTGTTTTGTGTGTCGTTCTCTTTCAGTTCCTTTTCTTCCGCAATGTAGTGCTTCCATCTTATCTTTGGTCTATTTTTTCCACCTTCTATTACTAAGATATTCATTCTTTTTACCTTCCGTCACCTATAGGTAAGGAAGGTATTGTCTTTGGTCAAAAAATTCGGTGGTGTTTTCATTGAATAACCACGTTTTAAGGTCTTTACAATACGATTTTACTATTTTTACGATGATGTCTGTATGTGTGTGTGTTCGTGTGTGTGTATGTGTGTATGTGTGTGTGTGTGTGTGTGACCGCGGGGAAGTAACTCTAGTGTTAGAAGTTTCTAGATATAAGAGAGACGATTACATTGGTTTGAACATGTGAGGAGAGATGAATATATTAATAGAAGGTGGAAGAAACATAGGAAGATGAAAAGACTGTATTGCAGAAGACTTGAGAGAGAAGGAACTGAACGAGGACGACACGCAAAACAAAAACGAGTGGAAGAAGAAAATAAAAATAGCGACCCCTAACGAATGGGAAAAAATTAAGAAGAAGAAGAAGATGTCAGAGTCAAGTGCAATTTTTATAGTTTGTTCATGAAATAACTTTACTGGAAATGTAGGATCTTTTGCAAGAAAATTTATGTATAGGGCGCGTGCAGTGACATCACTTTGCTGACTTTGGCAAGCAGATATGGGGATCCGTGTCAAAATGACAGCAATTAATTATGTCCATAACTGACAAGTGTTATAATTTTTCATTCAAAATTTCATAATTTTCTTATTTCATGTGGTTTGTTTGTTATCAGGAGTATGGAATTCAGTTGCCGAGAAAGGGAATCACATAATACCAGAAATTTAGAATCTTTTGCAAGAAAATTTATGTATGGAATTTGTACATAATACACAGGATTGACGGAAGGTATTGTGCTGGCCACATCAGATTTTTTAATTCTTGATACCAGATGTTCAGGTTTTCTTGTAGGTTTTCCACAGAGTTTCCAAAAATAGCCATGTCGTCTGTGAACAGACATTCTGTTATTGAAATGTTTTGTAGGTTTAGATTACCTATCGATGTTTTCTTTACACTTGAAAAAGTTTTTCTTGCAATTTCATCCATAAATATAACAAAGAGTAAGGGGCTTAAGTTTTCTCCTTGTCTCAATCCTTGGGATGTTATGAATTCTTCAGACAAATTGTTACCTGTACGTACGTGGTTATCTAAAGGTGACGGAAGGTAAAAATGTCTAATTATTATGTAATATATTTTCAATTTAAACATGATTCATTCATTCCTATTCCTACTCAATATCCTGTGTCAAAATTTTAAAATTTATATTGGCGTTACAGTATATTTTCTGTAGATATTTATATTTCTTTCCATCATCTTTGGTTTAAGTTGTACAAGAATAATTAGATGAGAGAACAGGTTTGAAGAGTAGAGGAAATAATTAAGTTCAGGACTTAATGAACCTGTAAATTAAAATATGAAAATCAATTTGTTACACGTTGGCTATTGCTGAATGCATGTAAAAATCTTTTTCCGCTCTGCACAGGAAAATTATATTAGATTTGCTTGGGTAAATAATATATTCCAGTGAATTTTTACGAACACGACGGCGTTAACCATCAACGTTAAGATGGAGAAATCATAACAAATTATTATTACAAAATAATAATGTAGAAATAACAAAATAGTTGATAGTACATTGCAGCTAATTTAATATCAATAATTATAATTTTATAACTACGTGTTTTATCACTATTACATACTAGAAAATCAACACAATACCTCCCGTTTAATTTAATTTTTATTCATGTAAATACTTAATATTAAATTTAAAATACCGAGTTCGATCCCGACCGACGCCATTTATTTCTAATTTTAAATGGCACAAAATGACCGCTGTGTGCACTCTCCACGCCAGCAATAAGTGCTCGTGAGGTGACACCTAGTAAATGCCCGCACGATACAAATATATCATCGTTACCAAAATCTATGTACGAAGCAGATTGTCACACACAGCAATACGTAGTATGTCGTGATGATATATTTATTTTATTTATTTTTCTGTAGAAAAGTATTTCTTTGAACATTTAAAATTATAAAATTAATTATTTTAGACAAAAAGTTTCAAATGGCTATTGCAAAGCAAAAATTTCTACATCCGACTCAATAAAAAAAAAAACACTTTGGCTACTTCATAACTGGAGAAATAAAATTTGAAAATTCACGGAATTGGAAACAAGAGACAAACAAAAGTGTAACGTTTTATTACGTCAGTGTCAGAATAATGATTGTCAAAATACATATTTTACGTAGTAAATATTAATTTGCACTAATATAATCTTGAATTTGCCGTAAACTATGGCAAGAATAATGCCATTTAATTATTTGTAATTTTTCTTCATTTGAATAATTATTCTTTTTTTGAAAATAATTAACTCGAATATCGATTTATTATCGCAATTTGTCAAAATAAATATTAATAATTTGACATAAAAAACGTTACGCTTTTGTTCGTCTCTTGTTTCTAATTCTATGGCTAATACTATTAAATTGTAATTCCGTGAATTTTCAAATTTTATTTCTGCACTTATAAAGTAGCCAAAATGAATTTTTTTATTGAATCGAATGTACAGTAAAATTTTTGAAAAATGTCCGATCAAGGTTATCTATGAATTGTATGAATTCAGATTTTTGCTCCGCCCATTCTGACAAATTCATTAGTGTCGTTTGCTTAGTTTTTATGAGGGTACATAAGATACTACTGTTATTTTATTATTATAAAATTATATGTTACAATAAAAGCATTCGAAACTCAAAAATAAGTCAACTGGTAAGTTTATTAGCAAATGTAAAACCAAATATGTGAAAAATAACATCCTAACACAATGTCAGTGATAGCAAATAACGTTATTCGTATGGCTATGAATCAAGGTAATCTATCTGAATTAATATATAAACTTACGTTACAGCGAAAGTATTATCAATAATGAACATCGTTTTAAAGTGGAATGTCTTAACTTAGTCGAAACATTATGAATTTTAGAAAGACAAGCGTGTTATATCTATCGTTATCGCACATGCTTATAGCCTTTGCAAAGGAAAGAGATAAATGTATGCCAATTTGTTAATTCGTTCATGATACAGATGACCTTGATCTGACATCTTTCAAAAATTTTACTGTAGATATTTTTGCTTTATAACTCCAAAAATCAAGATGGCAATAGTAGAAAGTTTGAAGGTAGTAAAAACAAAATATTTTTCAAAAGGGCATTAAAAACTTTTTCAACTTTGATTATAGTCGCTACAATTTTACAGTCTAGTTTAATACGAGTATAAATGAATACGGTGGAGGATTCCTATGTCATAAGTCCTAAGTCATATGACTATAATTTATTTTTTTAATATTATGCATATACAAAATTCATAATAACAATTATTTTCTAAAAAAAGTTAATGTCAAAATATTTTTAGACGCGATAAACATATAAAAAATTCGCCAATTATCAAAATGTAGCAAAACAAATATTTTATTTGAATAATTATAAACACAGTCACGTAGGCAATTGGTTTGTTCGTTCAATTGTTTACATGAATTCCTTGACCTTCTTCGATAACGATCCGAGAATAATTTCACAATAAGAGCAAACAAGTTTATCTCGCGATAAGTCGCGATTTATAAAAATTAAAAAACGATCATTACATAAGCAAACCTCCAAGAGGATAAAATTTAAAGATATATGGTTATCATACCCAGAAATATCTGGTGGAATTACTGACGAAGGTTAAAAGTTACTGATATTACTGATATTTTTGTTGTGGCGACTTACTGGACACTAGAAAATAAAAGAGTGGCTTACAAAGAAAAAATTACAAGAGTTAGAATTATTAAGAATAAAGAGACTTGGATAATATTTTTACCTCGCGCTAAGAGAGGTATTAGATTCATGGTAAAAATCGCATATCCAGTTGTTTGTGAATAATCATGTTTTAAGGTCCAAACAATCCGATTTTAAATTTTTTACGATAATGTCTGTGTGTATGTGTGTATGTGCGTCTGTGTGTGTGTGTGTGGGTGTGTGTGTGTGTGTGTGTGGATATTGCAAGGACGATTCCTTAAAAGCTATGACTATATCTGTTTAACTACGTATTTCTTAATAAGGCAATAATGGGAAGAGCTAAAAAAACTTTTGTGTTTTGGTAACGATTGTAACAACCGGCAGCAAGTAGCAGATTCTTAATAAATTTCTTCCAAATATCATTTTTGGAAAATGTTTGTTCTTGTAAATATTAAAGAATATTAAATTCTCTATCTGTTTATTATATCATCTTAGAGATAAAAAATCTGTTTAGGCAGCACAATACCTTCAATACACTCAAAAGATTCTAAATTTCCAGTAAAATTATTTTATAAACAAACTATGCAAATTGCATTTGACATTGACATCTTCTACTTCTTTAGCTTTTCCCATTCGATAAGGGTCGACTTTTTTATTTTCTTCTTCCACTCATTTCTGTTTTACGTGTCCTTTCATCTTATCTTTGGTCTTCCTCTGTTTCTTCAACATCCTATTACTAAACTATTCATTCTTCATCCAATATATTCTTCATTTCTCCTCATGACATTTTAAACCAATGTAATCATCTCGCTTGTATCTTTCTAGAAACTTGTAACACTAGGGTTATTTCCTTACCGTATCTTTCCGTGTCTTCCCCAACATCTACTTCAACATCTTCATCTCTGCCACATTCATTTCCTTTTATTGATACTGACATCTGTCAATTTGAATTATTTGAATATATTAATAATTCTCACGGTTAGCATAGCTGGCTGATTTATAAAATTTAATTTCTTTATAGTTATTTAACTCTCATATCTATTGAATATGAAGTATAAAATGCACTCAAATCGTATGGAGAATAATATATTATTTAAGTTATAATAACGTTAAATGCCAATAAATCATATTTAACAGTTAAAATCTTCAAATGAGGCTACTTCCGGTTCACCAATTATAATCAACATCTAATCACTTATTCTTCTGGATGTAAAATGAGGAATACGAAAAAATTATAATTTTTGGAATCGTGGTATTGAAGTTATGCGATCCGAAACTTTCATAGTTTGTTATGAAATAATTTTATTGGAAATTTAGAACCTTGTGCAAGAAAATTTATGTATGGATTTTGTTCATAATACATAGGATTGACGGAAGGTACTGTGCTGGCCACAACATTTTTTTTTCTATGTATGTTCGAAGTTCAGTCTGTTAAAAAATATATCTAGGAATAGGCTATGAACAGAGATACGTATGTCTACCATTATTCAATTCAAAAGTCAACTTGTCAAAATGTAATTTTAAGGAGAAAAAAGAATAAAGAAGGGAACAAAGTATTACCATTCGCCGTTTTCAAATTTATTTCCATTTCTAAATTGCTACTCAAGAACAAAATCTTTGATATATTTTAATTAATATTGCTCCATATGGAATTTTATATATATATATATATATATATATATATATATATATATATATATATATATACAGGGTGATTCATCGGTCTGTCCTCTCTTTATAACTCTTTTATTTTAAGTCAGATAGAAATACTCTTCAAATATAATTTATATAATATATTATTGTCTATCTACGTACTATATGCATTTGTATACAGGGTGCTCCGTTGAAGCGCAACAATATATAATTTTATATTTCTTAATGGAACACCCTATATATATTTATTTATTTTGATAGTAAATTAGATTCCCTTTAAAAAACTATTAAGTAATAAGAGGTCTAAAATTATAAATTAAGAAGTTATTTACGTTCATAAAAAATAGTAGTTCATAGTGGAAAAAACCATAATTTAATACAAAATTTTGATTATTTTTTATTAATACTTATTTTAAACATTACACTAATTACAAAGAGGCTATTAAAATTTAGTGACAGACTAAATAATGCAAAATTATAATAAATTCGAAACAATTGATCAAATTATCCATAGCTTACTTTGTTAATAATAACATGATACAAAAATATCATTCAACGAATAAAGGTAAATAAGTTCTTAATTTATAATTTTAGACCCCTTATTACTTAATACTTTTTTAAAGGAAATCTAATTTACTATCAAAATAAATAAATATATATAGGGTGTTCCATTAAGAAATATAAAGTTACATATTGTTGCGCTTCAACGGAGCACCCTGTATAAAAGTGCATATAGTAAGTAGATAGACAATAATATATAATATAAATTTTATCCGAAGAGTTTTTCTATCTGACTTAAAATAAAAGAGTTATAAAGAGAGGACAGACCGATGAATCACCCTGTATATATATATATATATATATATATATATATATATATATATATATATATATACAGGGTGTTAATAAAAAAACTTTACACACTTTAGCAGGTGATAGTAGAGATGAAAACAAGAAAAAAATTCTAATACACTTAGGTCCAATACTCATTGGTTTTTAGAAAATTTATGTATGGAATTTGTACATAATACACAGGATTGACGGAAGGTATTGTGCTGGCCACATCAGATTTAACAACTAAGGACTAGGTGTTTACGATCAAGTGCGTGAGTCTCTTCGACGACGGCTGCAACTTTGTTTACAATTGATCGTAAACACCTAGAGTCCTTAGTTGTTAAATCTGATGTGGCCAGCACAATACCTTCCGTCAATCCTGTGTATTATGTACAAATTCCATACATAAATTTTCTAAAAACCAATGAGTACCTATTGGACCTAAGTGTATTAGAATTTTTTTCTTGTTTTCATCTCTACTATCACCTGCTAAAGTGTGTAAAGTTTTTTTATTAACACCCTGTATATATATATATATATATATATATATATATATATATATATATATATATATATATATATATATATATATACTTTGGTTCACGAAAGATGACTATTCAATGTCACTTGTTCGATGAAAGAATACACAGCACTTTATACAGTAGTAGCTTAGCAACATTTCATGTTAGAAAGAGAATTTGACGTATGTCTACATAGTTTATGTTGTGTGACAGATATACGTAAATGGTGACATTACTTTCTAACACATTACAAATAATAATAACATATGTCGTAGAGTTACAGATATCTATTTATCTACTGCACTGCCCTCTATCCTAATAGTTACCCAGTGACGTTGACATTTGAATCAAATTATTATTTCATGGTTTTTGTCAAGTTTAAGCTTTTGGGTTTCGCAAATACATAGGTGAAGAGCATAAATCCTTGAGAAAGGCATTATTTAAAAAGAAACATAATTTTCAAATTAATTACACTTATTTTTTCAGTTAAAATGTATCCATAAATATTTAATATTGCACGTCTATGTATACGAAATGCAGTGAAGTTATCTGCTAGTAATATTATACCATACGGTTAATAAATGACCTTGAATTGTCATCTTTCGTGAACCAAACTATACGCCTGTAATGATCTGATATCTACGAAAAATAAATAAAAACCTCGCTTCCCTATTAAAATATTCTGTACTTTTTACATTTTTAGTGATTGATGTATATTTTTTCCAATTATAAACAAAAACTAATTATATATTTTGCCAAATTATGAAATAATTTTAAATGTAAACATTTTTCTATTTGATCATGCAAAAAATTACAGAAAAATAAACATTGAATTAATATTTTACTAATTATAAAAACAAGAGCTGTGTTATTAGTTTTCCCGGGAGTTGCTAAATTGAACAAAAAATATAAAATAAAATTATATCAACTCATGAAACAGAAATTTATATTGAAATAACATTCTCATATAATGGTTTATAACAAAATCTTTTCAAATACGTTGACTCCAATACTTGAAAGCAAAGATTCACACAATTTATCAGGGACTTATCAATAACTTAACTCTTAATTTTCGATTTGTTTTAGCCCCCTATATGAAATCCCAAAAGCACGCCCTATATTATTCTGCCGATGGTGATTGTGTAAATCCAACTTTTGAGTTTGCTCCTCCTAGTTTAAAAACGGTCTGTAGCTAATAATGACGCCGATTACCACTTGTTTATTCTATGTGTTTACAATTTATTGTTTTTGTTTTTGACGCACACATATACGCTATCCTTGTCTAATCCACGCGATACAATCATGTCCAAGTTGATCTGAAAGCAAGCAAGCAAGCCAGCAGTTTGATTTACGAGTAAAAAATAGTCGGTGACGTAAGTCTTAGGTCAGTTTTTAATTTTTATTAAGTTGGTATCTTACGCAGAGATACTCTACTCCCGTTTTATTTTCATTCTTTCGATCGTTTCATTTGTTTCTTTTTCCCGCGTTTTCTTTTGTTTTCTTTCAACGCTGGCTTGATCGTTACGGTAAATGCATCGACGTGATCTTTTTTTGTTTTTTGGTTTATTTGTCTTGTTTCTTTTGTTTCATTCTGTAAAATTTAATTCTGTACGTGTGAAGAGCAACATCCGTTAAGAGCAAAAAGAGAAGATGTTGTTTTATTTTGTCCAATGGCATGTAAAAGTGAACTAATAAAATTTTTGTTGGTTTATTTTATCTGAATGAAGGCGCTAATGAAAAGCACATCGCATCGCTTCCGAGGGTAATTGGTAATGCATGGAAATTTGAATACCGTTTAGATAAAACTAAGAGATATTAACTGTTATGAACTTGTTAAATTACACTCACTGTACACTTATTACAACTATTTGCTTAAACACTCATACTGTTCCAACTTAAACAGATTATTTAAACCTCAGCTAATCTCAAATATTACCTATCAAATTATCTTTACAACAGAGCCACCTTGATTATTGCATTATTTTAATTGTTCCAAAAATTTTGGAAGATGTCCGATCAAGATTATCTACCAATTGTATTGTAACGTTTTATCTTTGAATATATAATACAATATAAGAACGGCAACGTAATGTATTTAGATTAAATATTTCGAGAGAAGGTGCCATCTATTCCTCCGTATACGAATTATTTCTGAGTTAGTTCAAAAAATACATAATAGGTGGATGTTGCACAGTGTTGCCACGTAGCTAGAACAACAAAATTAGATTTTAAAAAGGTTTTTAAGTTTGCTACTGTAAAACAAGTATACATGTACATTGAAGATTCAAAACATATTATCTGGTTATTATGAAACAATATTTTTGAATTATTGATTATTGAATACCTCTAACAAATACTATTTGGCAATGCTGTCAACACAATTTATCGTAGTTCACAGTTTTGTGCTAGGAGTCACTAGCTATCTATAATAATTTTGTGAATAAAAAGAGACAGATATAGTATCTTGCTAGGCCATATGCGTTGCCATTCTTATATGTATTATATATTCAAAGGTTTTATTTATATGGGTGAAGTGTAAAACTCAGACAATTATTGTTAATTAAAAGAATACGTTTATTAAACGATAAATAAATATTAAAAAGATAATTAAAAGATAATAAATTTAACTAACACTATGATTAAATAATTATAAACACTAAGAATATTATTAAATGCTTAAACACTAATATTATTTATTTAACCAATATTTATATCACTACATTTATTTATATAACTACAACTCGTAGACTACTTGCTCATAGAATGAATTTAAAATTATAGAAAATACGTAAATATAAAGATTAGGTGTAATAAGATTTTTTTGTGTGTACAAGATATGTTAAATATTATAATACTTATATATACCACAATGGAAAGAGCGAGAGAAATTGTGATGGCCACAACAGATTTTTTTTTTCAAGAAAAATTGTTAAAATCTTCATATGAGGGTACTTTCTGTTGATCAATTATAACCAAAATCTAATCACCTCTTCTTCTGGATGTAAACTTGAGGAATACGAAATAATTATAAT
This sequence comes from Harpalus rufipes, assembly GCA_951394225.1. Classification (NCBI taxonomy): domain Eukaryota; kingdom Metazoa; phylum Arthropoda; class Insecta; order Coleoptera; family Carabidae; genus Harpalus; species Harpalus rufipes. The sequence goes on from OX596285.1 coordinate 5,076,680, forward strand.
TTTTGGAATCGTGGTATTGAAGGTATGCGATCCGAAACTTTCGTCACACACACACACACACACACACACACACACACACACACACACACACATAATATATACACATACATACATACGTACATACATACAGACATCATCGTAAAAATGGTAAAATCGTATTATATGGACCCTAAAACATGCTTATTCACTAAAAACTCATCATTGATTTTTTTGATAAAAGACAATACCTTCCGTCACCTTCAGGTACGGAAAAAGTAAGATCCTATATTTTAAAAATGATTAGTCGAATTATGTTTCTGTTCATTTTATTATCCTTGTAAAATAGAAATTGTTTTCCAATTTAATTTTCTTTGTAGCTCTTATCGTTGCCGAGTTGTCCATTTAAAATTAAAAACAGTATTTAGTCAAAAATCAATAAAAATAATAGTGAAAAAATCGGATATGAATCCGGATTATTCATTGATAGGATGGTCCTCGACAGTATTATCCTTTGACAGTGGAATGTGTTCGCATTTTAGTTTGCTGTAGTGTATGTAATTAGTGGATGAATGATGGTGATCCATTATTTATGAAATGATTGCCAATTGAATGGTTGTAAACAAAGCACGATGAAATTGTCCGACGACTGTCGATTGTCACTGCATCGCTCGCGTATTACACAATTCAACTGTTTATCTCACGCATGCCATGCGCCAAGTGCCATGCCATTTGCAAATTCATTATTTTAATTCATTTATCTCTGCTTTTGTTTCTATAGCTACAGATTGCAGATTCATACACAAAGATCACATCACAAAAGAAAAAATCTGTTGTAGTCAGCACAATACCTTCCGGCAATCCTGTGTATTATGTATATATTCCATACATACATTTTCTTGCAGAATATATCCAGTAAAATTATTTTAGAAACACACTATTCAAATTACACTTGACACTGACATCTTTTTCCTCTTTAGCTTTTCCCATTCGTTAGGGGTCGCTATTTTTGCGTGTCGTTCTCAATCGGTTCTTTTTCTCTCAAGTCTTCCGCAATACAGTCCTTCCATCTTATCTTTGATCTTTCTCTGCTTCTTCAACTTTCCATTACTAAACTACTCATTCTTGTTCAAATATAATTCTTCATTTCTCCTCATGACATGTTCAAACCAATATAATCATCTCGCTTGTATCTTTCTAGAAACTTGTAACACTAGAGTTATTTCCTTACCGTATCTTTCCGTGTCTTCCCCAACATCTACTTCAACATCCACATCTCTGCCACATTAATTTATTTTTTATTAATACTGACATCTGTCAATTTGAATTATATGAATATATTAGTAGTTTCCATGTTTAACATAGCTGGCTGATTTATAAAATTTATTTTTTTTTTAATTCTTTAACTCTATATGTATTGAATATGAAGTATAAAATGCAATCAAATCGTATAGAGAATAATATATTGTTTAAGTTATAATAACGTTAAATGTCAATAAATCAAATTTAACTGTTAAATCTTCAAATGAGGCCACTTCCGGTTCACCAATTATAACCAAAATCTAATCAGTTGTTCTTCTGGATGTAAATTTGAGGAATACGAAAAAAATATAATTTTTGGAATCGTGGTATTGAAGTTATGCGATCCGAAACTTTCGTCACACACACACAGACACAGACACACATACACATACATACACAAATACATACAGACATCATCGTAAAAATAGTAAAATCGTATTATATGGACCCTAAAACGTGCTTATTCAATAAAAACTCATCATTGAATTTTTTGACCAAAGACAATACATACCTTCCTTATCTAAAGGTGACGGACGGTAAAAATAGTAAAAACTCGGTTACTTGATTTATAAGGTGTACGCGATTTTTTGCAAGCCAGTGTGCAAAAAACAGAACTGACAGAATGTAATATGCTGACCACATCAGATTTTTTTCGTTATAGTTAAAGAACGCTTTGTCATTTAATACTTTTTCAAGAATTTCTCCATCTCGCCGTTTCTCTTCGCTTTTGAAGAATCGTGGAGTATGCTTTGAGAATGCTGGTCTCCTTTCCTTGATTCGTTTACATTTGAGTGACATTGACACAAGTTGAGCTGCAGACTGTAAACATAGTTTGTAATGCAGAGTAGTGTTTGCAGGTCTGCTCGTTCGCACATTCAGTGGCGCGCACAAACGCATTCACCAACTCTGATTGATAAGACCCCGCATAAATTGATTTATTTATTTAAGTTTTCATCATAAGATTTAGAGAGGTCAGCAAAATTATGATCAGTGATGACTAAGCGCATTAGATTTTATAATTTGAAATTGTGGGACTTTTCATTGACAATGTTTTTCTTCGAATTTACTGATTTCCTAAATTTTAGATTTTCCAATATGTTCAATTTACCTCCTTTATACCTTTTTTGCAAAACATTCTAAATTTCCAGTAAAATTATTTCATAAATAAGCTATGCAAATTGCACTTGACACTGACATCGTCTTCTTCTTTAGCTTTTCCCATTCGTTAGGGGTCGCTATTTTTTATTTTCTTCTTCCACTCATTTCTGTTTTGCGAGTCGTCCTCATTCAGTTCCTTTTCTCTCAAGTGTTCCACAATACAGTCCTTCTGTTTCTTCAACCTTCTATTAGTAAACTATTCATTCTTCTTCCAATATATTCTTCATCTCTCCTCATGACATGTTCAAACCAATGTGATCGTCTCTTTTGTATCTTTCTAGAAACTTCTACCACTGGAGTTATTTCCTTTATTCTATCTCAACATCCTTATCTCTGCCACATTCATTTACTTTTGATTGATACTGACATCTGTCAATATGAATTATCTGAATATAATAGCAGTTTCCATGGTTAGCAAAGCTGACTAATGTATGAAATTTAATATCTTTATAATTCTTTAACTCTATATGTATTGAACATAAAATATAAAATGCAATCAAATCATATAATAAATATAATAAATAATATATTTTTTAAGTTATAATAACGCTAAATGTCAATAAATGATATTTAACTGCGTTTTTTCAAGAAAAACTGTTAAAATCTTTAAATGAGCGTATTTCCGGTTAACCAATTATAACCAAAATCAAATCACCTTATTCTGGATGTAAACTTGAGGAACACAAACGCAGACACACTTATATACAGACATCATCGTAAAAATGGTAAAATCGTATTATATGGACCCGAAAAATTTTTTGACCAGACAATACCAAAATTGTTGAAATTTATGTCAAAACTTATGAGACGTACAGTAACATTTTTGAAAGATGTCCGATCAAGGTCATTTGTATCATTAACGAATTAACAAATTGGCATACATTTATCTCTTTCCTTTGCAAAGGCTGTAAGAGTGTGCGATAAGGATGGATATAACACGCTTGTCTTTCAAAAATTCATATTGTTTCGATTAAGTTAAGACATTCCTCTTTAAAACGATGCTCGTTGTTCATAATACTTTCGCTGTAACGTAAGTTTATTTATTAATTCAGATACATTACCTTAATTCATAGCCGTACGAGACATTGTGTCAGTATCTTATTTTTCACATATTTGGTTATACAGGTTCTAATATACTTACCAGTTGATTTATTTTTGAATTTGGAATGCTTTTATTGTAACATATATTTTTATAATAATAAAATAACAGTAGTATCTTATGTACCTTCATAAAGCTAAGCAAACGACACTACTGAATTTGTCAGAATGGGCGGAGCAAAATTCTGAATTCATACAATTCGTAGATAACCTTGATCGGACATCTTTCAAAAATTTTACTGTAAGTTATTACGTCAGAAAAGTGTCTTCACAGGACTCGCAGGCTACCCCTGTAAAATACTTTCCACACTTAACGTAAATTACTATTTAATTTAATTTAATTTAGTAGTTGTTTGTTTCATTGATCTTTTATCACCATGTATTAAATATTGTATTTGCTAAAAAATGAAACAAATGCTACTTTGATTAAAATATGTAAATAAATGTCAACATCTTATATAATTTAATTAATTATTTTCAGTAAATATGTTTTCAGGAGTAAATAAATCATTTTCCAAGATTTACCTGTTTACAAATCTGTCGCAACCGAAGATACACTATAATTATTTATCATGTTGACAACTTTATTTATTTGTGCAATAATAATAACAACAATAACAATTTCGCTGAAGCTTCTATAAATAGCCACACATTCATATAGTTGTTTCACCCTGACCTCATAACAAGGCATCTCATTCTCAGAGACGGACAGCAAGTCTAGCATGTGTGAATGTGTGTACAACACTCATACACAACACACGCACGTTGCAAAACTGACCTAGACCGAAAGAAAACAGATCGCACTTACATATGTGAAGCAATATCAAAGTTCAGTAGCGCACAACGCGCTGTTTTTCCAAACAGAATTAAGATAGATGACAATAATATCAATAAATATGAATGAATTTGTTTATAATGTGTGTGAAAGGATTGTTTACACAGTGTGGCTATAATCATTTAGGATTTAGGGTACCTTTATATACAGGGTATGGCCATGGGGCAAGATCGCCGCCATAAGCGGGCCAATGTCAAACATACTGATAATTCATTTCCCTATTTATTTGTAAGAAATGTGATTTTATATTATACAGGCATATTAAATAATCACACTATGAATCTATAAAGGTAATAAAAATTCATTTATTTAAGAGATACACAATTATTATTATGACATAGATTTAGAGGTTATGTAGAGCATAGGATATAGGTAGTTATTATCACATCTAATTTAATAACTGTAGTTATTATTTGCATAATAAGTATATATTCTAAACTTACCTTTTAAAAATTTAGATGTTTATGCTTAATACTGGTAATTTTTATGTGTTTTCAATATTGTCAGTCATCGTAGTCAGTATCTCAAGAAAATACACAAATAAATAAAATAAAGTATTACTTACACTTGAAATAAATATTAGAAGTATACAGGGTGTTTCCTTTAAAACAACCAGCGCTTTTTTGGGCGAACTAATGACTTTAGAGAAAAATGTTATATACAAAAAATTACCAGGAAAAAGGGCTTAATTCATGAGGAATAATAAATAAAAAATTCAACCAGTGGTTCTCAAACGGTAGAATAAAATTATATTTTTTTAAATGGCAACCTATATAAATTTTTTGTCCACTAGATAGAGAGTTTTTTTTTCTGATTTCAACGATATAAATAGGATATGGGGTTGTATAACAATTATTTCGAGAAAAATGATATTAAAAATCAGAAATAATTTTACAATATTGAAGTAGGCTTTGCAATAACAAATGCAAACAAATGATACAGGTGACAGATAGTTTTGTTACTTACGTTATTAAGTGTTTGTTTTCGTAATTGTTTAATTACTTATTAATAAAAAATGGCTTTGCAGTTGCAATAGTCGTATTAATAGTTATTTATTCCCATTCGTTAGGGGTCGTTATTTTTTATTTTCTTCTTCCACTCATTTCTGTTTTGCGTGTCGTTCTCATTCACTTCCTTTTCTCTCAAGTCTTCCGCAATACAATCCTTCCATCTTACCTTTGGTCTCCCTTTTCTTTCTTCAATCTTCTATTACTAAGCTGTTCATTCTTCTTCCAATATATTCTTCATTTCTCCTCATGACATGTTCAAACCAATGTAATCGTCTCTCTTGTATCTTTCTGGAAACTTGTAACACTAAAGTTATTTTCTTACCGTATCTCTGCCACATTCATTTACTTTTTATTGATACTGACATCTGTCAATTTGAATTATCTGAATATATTTGCAATTTTCATGGTTAGCATAGCTGGCTGATTTATGAAATTTAATATCTTTATAATTCTTTAACTCTATATCTATTGAATATGAAGTATATAATGCAATCAAATCGTATAGAGAATAATATATTCTTTAAGTTATAATAACGTTAAATATCAATAAATCATATATAAGTGTTAAATATTCAAATGAGGCTACTTCCGGTTTACTAATTATAACCAAAATCTAATCACTTGTTCTTCTGCATGTAAACTTGAGGAATACGAAAAAAATATAATTTTTGAATTCGTGGTATTGAAATTATGCGATCCGAACACACACGCACAAACACACAGACACACATACATACATACATACATACATACATACATACATACATACATACATACATACATACATACATACATACATACATACAGACATCATCGTAAAAATGGTAAAACCGTATATAGGGACCCTAAAATCATGTCTATTCACCAAAAACTCATCATTGAATTTTTTGACCAAAGACAATAAATACCTTCTTACCTAAAAGAAATTTATAAATCAGCTAGGTATAATGACCATGGAAGCTATTAATATATTCCGAAAATTCTAATTGATAGATGTTAGTGTCAAGTACATTTTACATAGTTTGTTCGTGAAATAATTTCACTGGAAATTTAGAATCTGTTGCAAGAAAGTTTAGCTACGGAATGTGTACAAAATACATAGAATTGACGGAAGGTATTGTGCTGGCCACATCATATTTTTTACTTTAAATTTTACTGCATTAGAATACCCCATTATCAAATGGCACGAAAGTTGTGCCTGCGATGTTTTCTTCACGACAGCTTTGAAAGCCCGTGTATAGATATAAGAAATTAGCCATGGTGATACAAGTATTTATTTATATAATTATTACAGAAATGAAATATATTTTCTTTCATGCATGATGAATTGAATAAATTGATCATATTTCACATTTGGACAAATACCCTGATGACACATTAATTTGTATAACAATTGCTACATTACGAGTAATAATTCATACATTTTATAAAGCATAATAATAACAATTGCAATAACTGCATTGATAATAGAATTTATTGCAACATTTTCAGCAATTCCCATTTGTATAAATTACGTTAATTCAATAATGTGTGCGTGTGGGACATAAACATTTCGATTCACGCTAATTATAGTCGGGTAAAACAAGCAACACACACACACAGAGACACACCAAGCTGAGTGGATGGACAGACACAACAAATCACACATGATGCGTCGCAGGCTCTCGACATCCAGGCCTCGGCCAGGCGTTAAAATAACCTAACAATTAGCGCCGATTAACGGGAGAGGATTCTGAAAGATGAACACGGCACGGAGAAAGGATCAAGAAAACGGTTGTATTTGCTGGAGTTTCAGTAACATGTATTAGTGCTGAATTGTATTGTATTATGGTATTTTCATATATTATACAACAAGACGATTGAAAATTCTCGATTATACGAAACGTGTTGCCTGGAAACACATGTTTCCAATAGGCAACTCGTTGAGTTTGTCGAGAATTTTCTATTGTCGAGTTGTATACAGGTAGACTATATCATGAATTAAAATTAAATTAAAAAGTAAATAGTAAATTTAGCGTAGGCATGTAGTCTATTTTCTTTTAACAGAAACGTCAAACTGTATGCTAGATAACCTATCTTTTTAAATTTAGCTGTAGTATTACATTGAAGTGCTCGTATTTCAAATAAACTAGCCACAGTGGAGTTTCTAGACTTGTGATCCAAATAATTGTTTGTTTACTTGTCACATTTTTACTTCAATAAAACCTTGCTGTCAAATAATAGTGCATTCAATTATTTGTTTCGGTGAATTTGGAGCTGTCAGTGTCATTTCAGATGTCTAAAAGCATACAAAGCATGATTTTGCTGTCTAACTACTGATTCCTTTATGTACTCGATACTGTGTAAAAAGATCATGCCTTTCTTATGCTTCGTAAATATAATTAAAAATATCATTGATAGTTGAGTACATATAACAAAATAATCAAACGCACCTATAAGTGATATTCGAATATACAAAGGTTCGTATATTCGTTCACCATGGTTACTTAATAATAACCGCTGTAATACGTGGTAACTAAGGAAAATCACGCATTCTTATTGGTTTAAAGCTTAATGAATGATATAGTCTGTTGAATCCATTGCTTGAATTACTTATTTTTTACCTCTCGTTAAGAGAGGTATTGGATTCATGCTAAAAATCGCATATCTAGATTTTAATGAGTAAGTACGTTTTAAGGTACTTACAATCTAATTTTAAAATTTTTACGATGATATCTATGTGTGTGTGTGTGTCTGGAAAAATGTGTGTATGTGTGTATATGTAGATATTGCAAGGACGATTTCTCAAAAATTATAATACTTAATATCTGTTTAACTACGTATTTCTCAATCGAATATTACTAGGAAGAGCTGAAAAGGTTTTAGTAATAAATAGACAACCGGAAGTTTGTCCTTGTAGAAACGTCCAACACTAGAGTTATTTCTCTTATTCTTTCATTCATTTACTTTTTATTGATACTGACATGTCAATTTGAATTACCTGAATATATTAGCAGTTTCCATGGTTAAGTTAGCATAGCTGGCTGATTTATGAAATTTTATATCTTAAAAAATTCTTTAACTATATATCTGTTGTCTTTAAGTTATAATAAAATTTAATTCAAGAAAACTGTTAAAATCTTCAAATGAGAATACTTTCGGTTGATCAATTATAACCAAAATCTAATCAAGTCTTCATATGGTTGTAAGGAATACGCAAGAATTGTAATTTTTGGAATTCTAGTATTGGAGATATCGTGGCCGAAACCGCGGTCACATACACACACACACACACACACGCACACTCATACAGACATCATCATAAAAATAGTAAAATCGTATTGTAAAGACCCTAAAACATGCTTATTCAATGAAAACTCACCACCGAATTTTTTGACCAAAGACAATACCTTCCTTACCTAGAGGTGACGGAAGGTAAAAATAATAAATGAATCCATCATTCTTGAAGATTGCTATTCAAAAACGTGATGTTTGTAATTCTGATCGCATGTTAAATTGAACATAAAGAATTCAAATTTATTCATCTCCAAAATTTCCTCAATGGTTTATGACTCATGTTTATTCTCTGCTAACTGCTAAAATATGTATGGTATCTATTAAGATCTGAGATCCTTCAGATATTTCATTTCACATAACCGAAATTAATTTGTTAATTTAGAACTATTTCCATTATGACCCATGACTAAGATACATGTGAAGAGTATAAATAAAATAAAGAATACATAAAATGTTTAATGACATAAAAAAAATCTGTTGTGGCCAGCACAATATCTCTCGCCATTTTCATTTTATAGGGCGCGAACAGTTATGTGATTTTGTTCTCCTTGGCAAGCAGATATGGGGGCCCGTGTCAGAATGACAGCTAGTAATGTACATAAGTGTCAAGTATCATAAGTTTCCATTCAAAACATGATTTTCCAAATCCATGTGGATTATTTTCCTCGACAAGTATATTCCATACTGATGACAAATAAACATCAGAATAGTTTAAAAATTTTAATGAAAAATTATGACATAAGACAATTGTGACATCTATGTAAATAACTATTAGCTGTCATTCTGACACGGATCCTCATATCTGCTTGCCAAGGCCAACAAAGTCACATAACTGCTCGCGGCCTATAAGTAACGAATTTAACATTTCTTGTACGAATAATTGAAATTGTTTCTCATCTTTCGTTCTATGAGGAATTTTGTCCTACTTTTCTAATATGTTCAAAAATTTTCAAATTCATTGACGGTATTAGCGGTATTTCTTAAGGATATATGTAATATTAATATATTTATAATTTAAATACATATTTAATAATACAATAATATAAATTAAATGTATTCGTACCCCCTAAAAAAAAAAATTTACACTGACCTTTTGTATTTATGTCAATTATAAACATTTAAATATCTCAACTGTTTTTTAGGCAACGAGATTATTTTTTTGCAACAGATTATTCTATATTATTATATACTATATCTCCAAACCTATACGAGATATAATAATAAAAAAAAAATTCTGATTGTGAATTTAATTTTCTTTAATATTTCCAAGAAAATTTTTCAAAAAATAGTTTTTAGAAGTTTTTTTTTCAAGAATCTGCTTCTTCCGGTTGTCCAATTGTTTTCAGATCTTACCATGAATGTCCGATTGGGAAATACGAGAGAGAGAGAGAGAGAGAGACATCATCGTAAAAATGTTAAAATCAGATTGTAGGGACCTTAAAACGTACTTTTTCAATAAAATTTGGATATGCGATTTTTAGCATGATTCCAATATCTCTCATAGCGAGAGGTAAAAATAAATACATTTTGAATTCAATAAAAACACTACGAATTTATTCATCAACATGTTAAAGTTTACTTATTTATTTTTGTTTTTTTAAATGCTTTCCTTCCAAATACGTATACATTCACCACCGTTCTATTCGTAATCCTATCCTTTCTCTTTCTTGTAGATTGACAAGTAGTGACACTAGCAAGCATCCAACGAGTATGTTAAGAGTCTCGGCCATAAATTCAGCGTATGCAGTACGCTGTCTTCATCACGTCACCAACAACTAGCTCTAGTATAGAATAGCGGCTGATATCACCATGCAACTATGCAATGCAACATTGCAATTTTACTAGTGCTTATAGACAGACTGTGGGTTACTGCGACCGTGACTTAGAATACTTAAAAGTTGGAACGTTCGTGGACGTGAACTTGACAATGACTGATGGGAGAAGTAATGGAAATGAGGAAAAAATTAAATGAATTACTGGGAAATGTAGTTAAAAATGGAAATTTTAATTATGGTGATACAAAATAGTTTTTTCGCCACCGAGAGTAAAAATAGATTGGTATATCTGATGTCTTAACAGTGGCGGCGCTAAAGGGGGGCCGGATGGTTACTTATCCAGCCTAAAAAGTCTAGTGTCCACCCAAATGCCCACGCACTGCCCCCACTCAAATAATATTTTTTGTACATATACCATATCCGTGTTCCTTCGGGCTAGACTGTGATTTTGTGAATCCTGATTAGTTTAACCGTGATCCTTTTTAATCATGATTTAAAAATGATAACAATAAAACAACTTGAATAATATAAATATATTTTGGTTCACGAAAGATGACAATTCATGGTCACTTGTTCGAAGAAAGAATACACAGCACTTTATACAGTAGTAACTTAGCAACATTTCATGTTAGAAAGAAAAAGATTATTTGACGTATGTTTATACAGTGTATGTTGTGTGACAGATATACGTAAATGGTAACATTACTTTCCAACACATTACAAATAATAATGACGTATGTCGTAGAGTTACAGATATCTAATTATCTACTGCACTGCCCTCTATCCTAATAGTTATCCAGTGACGTTGCCATTTAATAATATTTTTTAATAAAAATAAAATTTATTGTTTTTATATATTTTTTATTTCATGAAATATATATCTTATTAATAAAATAATTACAGAAAAAATAAATAAAATACAGTTTAGTATAAGTACCTATACGAATCTTATGTTTTTTACCTCCCGCTACCCTTGGTAAGGGAGGTATAGGGATCGTGTTAAAAATTTAATATTGAGATTTTGGTAAATGACCACGTTTTAAGGTCCTTAGAATCCATTTTTAACATTTTCACGATGATGTCTGTGTGTATGTGTGTATGGATCCTCTTTACGCTCTAACTCAAATACTATCGTTCAGAAAATCTTGAAACCTTGTATTTCTACCTTGCTCTTATATGGAAAGATACCATTAGATATTGGAGTAAATCAGATACCCGAAAATGGCACTTTACTGGAAGCTCAAAACAGTTATATTTATGTAATGAAAAAATTAAAAATTATTAAATTTTCTACAGGTTTGCATTAACACTTTTTCTAAATATTTTATGGATAAATTTATAAAACTGTCTATAATTTTATCTCAGCAACTTAATCTATTTAAACTTAGTTAATATAAAATTTAATATTAAACAACTCTTTATTTTTCTAGTTTTGCTATAAAAGTCACAGGAGAGCCAATTTCCGCACTTTAAAATCCCATATTTAACGCCTATATTCCGTGTTACAGTTCACACCCAATATAGGTTCCTTAATATTTAAAAAATAGGTGTCCACCCTTTCAAATAATTTGTTTGATTGTGCCCACCCTATATTTACATTCTGGCACCGCCACTGTGTCATAATCATGACAAAATTTGCCTACTTGATAATTACCATCACTAACTCATAAATATATTTTCTTAGATTTTATATTGAAAAAGATTTTGATTCAGCTTTAGAACGTCTAGTCTTATGCGCGACTCATTTCGTCCCTCACCTTTACTCTCACTTGCAAAACCAGCCCGGCAGGTCAGGCCCAGGTCCAGGTCCAACGGCTTACAGGTCCAGAGGTCCTCGCCAGTCACGTGGGAGACTTTCGGCAAGTCAGCCCAACCAGAACTGGTTCTGTGCCCCCTTGATCCCCCAACCAAAACCGCTGCAACTGCACCGTAGCACCGTGACCGTGGTGCAGTCCATGCACCGAAAACGTAGTGCGATTTGAAGAAGGTATTGCGTAGTAATATATAAATGCATCTTGCAAAACGACTTCTTTAACTATGCAAAACACTTTTTCAAATAACTTTAATAATATCAACTTCACATTTATGTTAAATTATGTATACGTGTATGTATAAGTGCAGAAGTAATTGGTAATTATCTGAGGTAGTTTTGTGTACATTCTTGAAGAAAAAATCTGATGTGACCAACACAATACCTCCCGCCATTTAATTGTTATTAATTTAATACATACCAATGGGGTCTCGTTGCTGCGTGCCTGATGTCTGGTTGCGAATCTAGGGAAATATTTCGAATTTTAAATGGCACAAAAATGACCCCTGTGGTGCACTCTTCACGCCAGCAATAAGTGCCCGTGAGGTGACGCTTGGTAAACACCCGCATGATACAAATATATCATTTCCGAAATCTGTGTACAAAGCTGATTAGCTCACCCAGCAATGGGTAATATGCCGTGATGATATATTTATTTTATTTGTTTATATACTTACCGGGATCGAACCGGTTCCCAAGATTCGCGTGAAGTGACGCCTGGTAAACGCCTGCACGGAACAAATATGTCATCATTATTACCGACATCTGCGTACAAAGCAGATTGGCTCACCCATCAATGGGTAATATGCCGTGATGATATATTTATTTCATTATCTTAGCTATATTTTTACATTTATGCTAGAAACTATATTAAGTTCCTTTCCTTGATCCTGTATACGCTCTAACTCAAATACTATCATTCAGAAAGTTTTGAAACCATGTATTTCTACTTTATTCTAATATGGAAATATCTGATACTTGAAGCTCAAGATAGGTTTTCTTCAAAAAATACCTTTAAATGTATTTTTTTCTCAATTTGTTATTATAAAAATTAAAGATTATTCCATTTTGTACAAGTTTGCTTTAATACTTTTTCTATATATTGTATGGATAAATTTATAAAGTAATATAAAAATTATATGCATAGGTAAATGGCGGGAGGTACTGTGTTGGTCACATCAGATATTTATATTTCATATTCAATAAATATGGAGTTAAAGAATTATAAAGATATTAAATTTTATAAATCAACCAGCTGTACTAACCATGGAAACTGTTAATATATTTAGATAATTCAAATGTCAGTTCCAATGAAACGAAAATTAATGTGGCGGAGATGAGGATGTTGAGATATATGTTGGGGAAAGATTGGGCAAGGAATTAAAGGTAAGGTAAACAGCTCGAATGATATAAATATCTAGAAAGATACAAAATTAAAATAAATCTTCATTTCTTACAATTTCATTAAAGAAAATTGTATTGAGATTCTTATTGTAATTACACAATTATCCGTTGGAATCCACCAATATATCCTCATTTTCATCTCTCCCATACCTCAACATTCTGTTGAGATATTCCAGGCTCTCAATAACTGCCCTGTCGTATCTAAAGGGGTACAGCGGAGCTGAGGACGAGGGCGGTTCATCTGCATCAGCTCTACACACCTGCAGACCCTGTGACTGTGTTTGTGTCTGTGTGAGTGCATCGCATTTTTATACCTGCACCGCCTCCGGGTTTAACCACATACAGCACAGCGCAGAGCTGGCACCAAGGGAAAAGGGTAAAGTGGAAGATGGAAAATGTATTGGAGACTGAAAGTAATTCTTATAAGAAAAAATCTTCCTTGTACGATTATTAAACCATACATCTTTTTTTAATAAATAAATTACAAAATATTAATTTTAACTTCAAAATAGTAAGATATATAGCGACCATAATCTTACCCGGTTATTTTTAAAAAGAGTTTTGATTACAACAAAGAAATATTTGATTACAACGATGAATATGACTAATTTCACAATAAAAATATAATATTTGTTATTGTACGAATCATAAAATTGCACGTATTTAACGTAATTTGACATGAACATTTTTTTTTATTTTTTTGTCGTAATCCATAGCAAGCTTTATTACAAAAACAAAAAAGTATATAATTTTTAAAGTTACATATCTCGCTTATACAAAGGGCTAATTTAATAATACTTGATGTGCTAGACGCAGAAATTAATTCTCTAAAACTTGTATTTGAAGCATTTATTTCTAAAATCAAAATAAAATCATTTTATTCAAGAAAAACTGTTAACAACTTCAAGTAATGTACCACTTCCGGTTAGCCTATTTTAACCAAAATCTATTATGTTATTTCGATTGACATAAAAGTTTTGTATACCAAATTTGAAAAGTTTTGAATTATATTTTAAAACAGTTTTTCATTAAAATCTATTATAGGCTTCATGTAAAGTGCCACTTCTGGAAATTGTGTAATAACCAGAAAGGGAGGTGCACAACTAGATGTTATAGGAGTCCTAAATACAAAATTTCAACTTTCTACGGCTTACCGTTTTTGAGTTATGCGAGATACGTACGTACGTACAGACGTCACGACGAAATTATTCAAAATGGATTCAGGGCTGATCAAAATGGATATTTCCGCTGAAAACTGAAAACCGAAATTTTTCGCGATTACAATATTTCCTTTACTTACGTACAAGGAAGTAAAAAGGATGTATCATTCTTATTGAAATATGAGTTCTGAAAGATTTTTTAATAATTTAGCAGAATAGGGTTTTGACAAAAATCGTTATTATAACTACATGTCGCCTGGTAACGTTTATTCCTATTATTTTCTGGTGTTCCGATTTCAACAACCGCTAGATATTCATCATTTATAGTATCTGAACATAAGATTTGAGTTAACATGCAACTCTACAAAGAAACCACTAAGTTATCTACTAGACCACAACTTAGAAATTATAGTAGAATTGTATTATAACTGTTTCATATTTAAAAAAAAAACATTTTCCGCGACCTGCATCAACTAAATCTGCCACTCCCAGCTACAAAAAGTATAATCACATATTTACATTCCGCAAAACCAATCTCAAAAAGTTTCTACCTATTAAAATCTCATAACCGGACCTTTCATTACATCTTACAGCGTTGATAAAAAGTAGAAATAGGCTAAAAAGGCAAAACATCACTTCATTTGTTAGTGCGCAGTTGTTTTTTTCCACGGTCAGTTGTTTTTTGCGAAATTGCACAAGCATTGTGAATTTGAAACTGACCTTACTTAACCAATGTCATGTTGATGTCAACGTAGAAAACAGGTGAATGTAACCTGAAAATATTTTTATTTGCAGACGTATTTCTGATGGTATCTGGTTGATAAATATGTTGTGGCTGCGCTTTGCTAGAATAAATATAATTTACAGGAAAATATAATTTGTATACGATATCTGATTGTAGTTTAATGTATAATGATTCACAAATATAATTGTACAAATGCTAGATAAGTCATTATGTTGTCATATATGTAATTTTGGATGTTTAAATATATTCATACAAAATTTGAATATATAAATTATTATATCAAGGTTTTTTCCTTTTTTATAGAGTAAATTGCCTGTACTAGACGGCATCGCAAAAAATCTGTTGTGCCAACACAATTCCTCTCGCCACTTCCGTTTCCGAGCAGTCATGTGACATTGTCAAATGTCAGAATTTTTCATTCAAAATATCAAGATTTTCTAAATTCACTTAGTTAATTTGTCACCAGGAGTGTGGGATTTACTTGCTGAGGAAAATAAACCAGATGGAATTGGAAAAATCATTAAATTT
Organism: Harpalus rufipes; assembly: GCA_951394225.1. Classification (NCBI taxonomy): domain Eukaryota; kingdom Metazoa; phylum Arthropoda; class Insecta; order Coleoptera; family Carabidae; genus Harpalus; species Harpalus rufipes. The sequence continues at coordinate 5,092,757 of OX596285.1, forward strand.
AGAATGAAAAATTATGATATCTTACATCTATAATTACTAGCTATTATTCAGATACGGACCCCCATATCAGCTTGTCAAGGCCAACAAAGTCACATGACTGCTCGCGCCCTATTGTATTTAGCATTTCTTGTATACCTACACTCTACACCAAATATTCTACTTATATCTATTCTTTATAGGTATATAAGAAATTTTGTACTACTCTTCTAATTTTTCGAGATGTTTCCAATTCATTAGGAATTGACAGTATTTTTAAAGGGTATATGTGATATACCTATAATTTTAAATATGTAACTTTTAATACAATAAGAAATAATATAATGTATGTATTTCCCAGAAAAAATCTTCAGTAATGTCTCTAGAGTTTTGACACTGACATTTAACTGTCAGTTACAAACATTTTAATTTTTCAATTGGATTCCATGACATTATTTGGGCTGTTCTTTATCTGTAAATCTATAAAAGATACAATAAAATATTTATATGTATCAGATAGAGAATTTAATCTTCTTTATAATACTAGCAAGAACAAAAAATAATATTTAGAAGATTTTTTTTAAGATCTTATTCTCTATACGATTTGATTGTATTTTATATTTCATATTCAATACAGATAGAGTTAAAGAATTATAAAGATATTAAATTTCATAAATCAGCCAGCTATGCTAACCATGGAAACTGCTAATATATTCAGATAATTCAAATTGACAGATGTGAGTATTAATGAAAATAAATGGCTGTGGCAGAGATGAGGATGTTAAGATAGATGCTGGGAAAGACACGGAAACATACGGTAAGGAATGAAAGATGAAAGAATAAGAGAAATAACTCTAGTGTAAGAAGTTTGTAGAGAGATATAAGAGAGACGATTACATTGGTTTGAACATGTCATGAGGAGAGATGAAGAATATATTGCAAAAAGACGGAATAGCTTAGTAATAGAAGGTTGAAGAAACAGAGGAAGACCAAAGATAAGATGGAAGGATTGTATTGCGCAAGACTTGAGAGAAAAGGAATTGAATGAGAACGACACGCAAAACAGAAATGAGTGGAAGAAGAAAATTAAAAAATAGCGACCTTTAATGAATGGGAAAAGCTAAAGAAGAAGATGTCAGTGTCAAGTGCAATTTTCTTAGTTTGTTGTATAAAATAATTTTACTGGAAATTTAGAATCCTTTGCAAGAAAATTTATATATGGAATTTGTACATAATACACAGGATTGACGGAAGGTATTGTGCTGGCCACATCAGACTTTTGACTTTCAAAACGATGGAAATAAACATTCCAAAGACGTATATATACACTTGAAAAATATAAAATAAATTATTCAAAATTTTGGCATCATTTTCTGCACTAAACATTTCTTTATACAAAACATAAAATCTTCATCACCTCTTTCTATTTTAAATCTAAAACTATGTTACTATATCATCTCACCAGTCTCAACCCACACATAACAATAAAGAATCTAAAAAAAAACATCATCGAAAGTCGTTGGTGTCGTCATCCTTGGTCGTATTGCGCAACAATGATGGCCTATGTCTAATAAAAAGAAAAGTTTCTTTAACTAGTTGAACTTGATAATAAATAATACACAGACTGAGCGTTGTGTACTGTAGACCGCGTTGCCTAGGTCAGTGTTAATATGATTTCAAGTGTCTGGAGGACAAACAGTTGAATAACGTATGCGGTCATGTGACACGGCCGGCGCAGGTGACTTGATGAATGACAACAAAAATATTTCTATTATTTTGTAAAAGTTTTTCAAAGGGATTTTATTATGTAAAAATGAAAAGACAAACTATTTGTAAAGGTATTTTGGAACTGTTGTATGTTTTGATTCAAGTTGCAGATTACGTAAGTACTTGTTACAGTATTTATTTTATAGAAGCCAAAGGCCAATAAATTTTTATATTTTTGCACATACATGAGGTCTTTTTAAAAAAATCTGTTGTGGCCAGCACAATACCTTCCGTCAATCCTGTAATGTATAAATTCCATTCATAATTTTTCTTGCAAAAGATTTTAAATTTCCAGTAAAATTATTTCATAAACAAACTATTCAAATTGCACTTGACACTGACATCTTCTTCTTTAGCTTTTCCCATTCGTTAGGGGTCGCTATTTTTGCGTGTTGTTCTCATTCAGTTCCTTTTCTCTCAAGTCTTCCACAATACAGTCCTTCCATCTTATCTTTGGTATTCCTCTGTTTCTTCAACCTCCTATTCTTGTTCCAATATAATTCTTCATTTCTCCTCATGATATGTTCAAACCAATGTAATCGTCTTTCTTGTATCTTTCTAGAAACTTGTAACACGAGTTATTTTCTTACCGTATCTTTCCGTGCCTTCCCCAACTTCAACATCGTCATCTCTGCCACATTAATTTACTTTTTATTGATACTGACATCTGTCAATTTGAATTATATGAATATATTAGTAGTTTCCATGTTTAGCATAGCTGGCTGAATTATAAAATTTAATTTCTTTAAAATTCTTTAACTCTGTATCTATTGAATATTAAGTATAAAATGTAATCAAATCGTATAGAAAATAATATATTCTTTAAGTTATAATAACGTTAAATGTCAATAAATCAAATTTAACTGTTAAATCTTCAAATGAGGCTACTTCCGGTTCACCAATTATAACCAAAATGTAATAAGTTGTTCTTCTGGATGTAAACTTGAGGTATACGAAAAAAATATAATTTTTGGAATCGTGGTATTGAAGTTATGCGATCCGGAATTTTGTCACACACACGCATACGTACATACAGACATCATCGTAAAATGGTAAAATCGTATTATAGGAACCCTAAAACATGCGTATACACTAAAAACTCATCATTGAATTTTTTGACCAAAGACAATACCTTCCTTACCTAAAGGTGACGGAAGGTAAAAAACCGAATATTTCAATCGTGACCATCGTTTCGGATCGCATAACTCGAATACCCATAATTCCAAAAGTTATTTTTCCAGAAAATTATTGTTTATTTATATTAATAAAATATGAAAATAATAAATTTGTGCGCTGCAAATAACAATAATAAAAATAAAACAAATTTAAAAATCTGATGTGGCCAACATATGACCCCTCAGCATTTCCATTTTATGTTACATAAATAAATAATAAATAAATATATCATCAGGGCATATTACCCATTGCTGGGTGTGCCAATCTGTTTTGTACGCAGAAATCTGTAAATAATGAAATATTTGTACCGTGTGGGCGCTTATCAGGTGTCACTTTACGGGCACTCACTGCTGTCGTGGAAAATGCATCATAGGGGTCAATTTTGCACCATCAAAATGTGCATATAAAAGCTAGCTTCAATTTAATCGCTGTTAAAAAGCTAGGTGCTATTTAATCACTTATTTAAAATACACAACAATGGAAAATGAGACATTCTGATTGGTCAAATTTGTAATGAATGAAATAATCGTCATTATTAATACACTTAATAGTTAATAATTATTTTAAGCGATTCATAGAAAATGAAAATCATTCATTAATAAATGTTTTATAATTAATTATAATTATGTACTCAGGCACACAATATCATAATAAATAATTATACATATATTAATATTAATTTAACAAATAACAAGTTTGGAAGTGACAAAAAAATAAACCTATTATCAAAACTTTTCCAGGAAACATAGAGCAAAACAAAATATTATAGAAAAAAAATATAATTTGCAATATAAAAACATGTTTTTTTGTTTATTTTGCAACGTAGATACCACAGTATTACATTATGAAAGTCCAAATTTCACATTACCTTGAGCACAACACAAGGTGAATAAGAAAAAACTAAAAAACAATATCATAAAACAACGTGAAGTTAGTTGGGGCAGGTCATGTATGTTTATCAAACAAAAATTTAAAACAAAAGCAAATAGTAAACAAAAAATTCCGAGAAAATCCGCAATTACTTGAAAATATTCCAGTTTAATAATAAATATTTATTATGTAAATAACCCCCATCGTATTTTGCATAAATATCTGAAAAATAAAATCAGCAAAAGACGTAATTCAGCCATTTATCTCTCGACGACCTTGCTGTTACTAAAATCACCAATAAGGCGATGTTCTTCTTTTTCTTCTTCTGTCATCCAGTCCGCTAACATGCACGTGACGTCACACAAAAACAACAAGAGGGGAAAAACAATGAAAAACACCAAAACAAGTGCAGCTCGACAAGGCATTCCTGATTTACATAACGGGGCATCGCATTTTGTTAGATTTTGAGATTTGTTTTGTAAATTAAAGAGGCGTAAACACCAACCAAACAAAAATATAAATATGCGAAATAAAATAACAAATGTTTAAGCTTTATATTAAAACAGAGCAGAGCGATTACTGAACCGTTAAATCTGAAACAAAAAAATATTATGTACTCGAATAAATATATACGAAATATGTTATTTATCGCACAAATTAAATAGCGTGCTACACTTTCCTGAAAATGAAAATTATAGTTTTATTATTTTATATTATAAAAAAAATCTGTTGTGGCCATCACAATACCTCTCGCCCTTTCCATTGTGGTATATATAAGTATTGTATTTAACATTTCTAGTACACACAAAAAATTCTAATTACACCTAATCTTTATATTTACGTATTTTCTATAATTTTAAATTCATTCTATGAGCAAGTTTTCTCCTATTCTTCTAAATGTTTTTCCAATTCATTAACGGGATTGGCGTTATTTCTGAAGGGTTCATGTAATATATTTATAATTTTAAATATATAATTAATAATACAATAAGAAATAGCCTTCAGTACTATCTCTGAATTTATGACACTGACATTAGTAACATTTATCTGTCAATTACAGACATTTTAACATGTTTACTGCCGACTACGAATTTTCCCGTACTTGGCTTTTGTCACAGTGAAGCCGAACCTATTTTTGATATGCTTTTCCCTGACGTCAGAGACCGTTTTATTTTTTTATTGCATATAATGCCGAAATAAATATATAAAATAATTATGTTATATAAATACCCATGCCCTACATTAAAAATTTAGATTTGGTAAGTATTGCCCAAAAAATATGTATAATAATTAAATAATTGAACCAAATCTGTATCCATACGCCAATCATATTTCTCCAATTCCTACCTCACACGCTTAGCTTTGTGAATCATCATTATATTGAACGAGAACAATCGTAGCTAGCTTCAAAAATTATATTGTGCGGCACGAGTTATTTCGTGGCTGGCGTCACAAGCTGAACTGCCAAATACAAGATAACTCGTAGTGGGCAACTGCAATACACTTGCCGAAATCTGCTTTGGCAGTGAACGTGTTAAATTCTCAAGTAGTTACCATGGAGATGTTTGGGCTGTGAGCAGGCTGTGAGATTTACTACAACAGATTATTTTATAGATTATATATCTATATATCTTTAAATCTATAGAAGGTATAAAAAAAATTTAAATGTGTCGGATAGAGAATTTTGTTTTTTACCTCCCGCTACTCTTGGTAAGGGAGGTATAGGGATCGTACTAAAAATCGCATATCGAGATTTTGGTAAATGACCACGTTTTAAGGTCCCTAGAATCCATTTTTAACATTTTCACGATGATGTCTGTGTGTATGTATGTATGTATGTATGTATGTGTGGATCCTGTATAGTGTATACGCTCTAACTCAAATACTATCATTCAGAAAGTTTTGAAACCATGTATTTCTACCTTATTCTAATATGAAAATATCTGATTAGATTTTGGTGGCAATCGGATAACCGGAAATGGTAGTTTACTTGAAGCTCAAGATAGTTTTTCTTTAAAAAATACCTTTAAATGTAATTTTTTCTCAATTTGTTACTATAAAAATTAAAGACTATTTCATTTTCTACAAGTTTGCTTTAATATTTTTTCTATATGGATAAATTTATAAAGTAATATAAAAAATATATACATAGGTAAATGGCGGGAGGTACTGTGTTGGTCACATCAGATTTTTAATATTTGTAATAACATAAATATTAAATAAATAATATTTAGAAGATTTTTTTTTTGGACTACTACTACTTCCGGTTGTCCATTGGTTACCAGAGTAGTTACACAGGTCTTTAATCTTATAGAATTTGAGAAATCGTACCTCCGACAACCTAACACACACACACACACACACACACACACACACACACAGACATCATCGTAAAAATATTAAAATCGTATTGTAGGGACCTTAAAACGTGCTTATTCAATAAAATGCGGATATGCGAATTTTAGGATGAATCCAATACCTCTCTTAGCGAGAGGTAAAAATTATTGAAATTTGCAGACTGTAGCCAACAAAAATGGATATGTTTTTGGTTTTTGTCAGTTTTTTACAAATTTACAGATCTGTCAGATTTACAATTTTGATCATAATGGCCCGTGCTACGATCACGGTTTTAACTAAAACGCTGTTTTAAGAAGTGTCAGATATCATTATTTAATAACAAAAATAATATCGAATTTATCAAAATATGATTTAACAGCAGAACATAGTTTGTATTCAAACAAATATTTTTAAAAAAATCGATCTTCAAACATACGTGCAAAATTAAATGTTGAAATTTGAATTTGACATTTTTTAAAACGTTTTAGTTAAAACCGTGATCGTAGTATGGCTACAGTAAAAATTTAAAGGTGTCCGATCAAGGTCATCTGTATCATGAACGAATTAACAAAAATCTCTCTCCTTCGCAAAGGATATAACGGTGTGCGATAAGGATGGATATAACACGCTTGTCGTTCAAAAATTCATATTGTTTCGACTTAGATGCTCGTTGTTGATAATACTTTCGCTGTAACGTAAGTTTGGTTATACATTTGCTAATAAACATACCAGTTGACTTATTTTTGAATTTTGAATGCTTTTATTATAACATATATTTTTATAATAACAAAATAACTGTAGTATGCACCCTCATAAAAACTAAACAAACGACACTAAATCTGAATTCATACAATTCGTAGATTACCTCGATCGGACATCTTTCAAAAATTTTACTGTATATATTTCCCTGTTACCACAACTACTTCCAATCACATACAACAAACATAACCTCTACAACCAACATAATTTTTTGTTATTCTACCCACTTATTGCTCGTATCTCTCCCGAAGACTATAATTCCTTATCCTCGTGTATCTCGGTTTGGTCAACCACTGGGAATGTTAATAGCTCAAGTGCTCTCATTAATTGTTTTTCCAGTGCTCACTATGATTATCAGTAGCAGAAGCAGGAAGCGAACACATTCCTAATTCATATAATTATTGATACGGGGAAAAAATTGCAAATGCATGCGCCCGTTATGTAGATCGAGTTGCCTTTGATTTTGATTTCGTTTGTTTGGAGGTAATGTCATTATTAATGGTATAAATGGAGAGAAAGTGTGGTTAGGGAAAATAAAGTCAAGTAAAAAGAGAATGACTACTGTTTGGATGGGTGAACACGAAGATAAAAATTGAATCTTGTGACATTCTAAAAAAAATAGGTGTTAATAGCTGTATTCTTTTTGGAATATTTTTGCTCAGCTCAGTAGATAAGTGAATTGAAATGTCATTACCTTATATTACATTTTTGTTTTAAACCATGAAGATTCAATCCTCAACTTTAATAATAAAATAAGGTATTGCAAAAAAAATGTCTTTTTCACGACATGCACAGAAAACTTAACTTTCTTCTCCCGAAATGGTGAGGAAAATGTTTTTCCTCTCTAGAGAGGAAAATATAGAAGTGTTACCAACATGAATGTTATTTACAAAAAATATATTGTAAAAACTATAAATAAATTTCTAATATTATTTAAAATCCTTATTTTAGTGATATACATAATTTAAATTATCTTACAATTATATCTTATATTTTTCCTTTTCTAGATTAAATCACAATTTGACAACTTTAATTTAGATTTAAGATTGGTTCATTGGAAATGAGACGAATTTCACGATTTTATAAAAAAAAAAACGATTTTTATTTTCCGTCACTTTTAAGTAAGGAAGGTATTGTCTTTGTTCAAAAAATTCAATGATGAGTTTTTAGTGAATAAGCATGTTTTAGGCTATAATACGATTTTTACGATGATGTCTGTATGTATGTGTGTGTGTGATATATTTCATATTCCTCAAGTTTACATCCAGAAAAACAACTGATTAGATTTTGGTTATAATTGGTGAACCGGACGTAGCCTCATTTGAAGATTTAACAGTTAAATTTGATTTATTGACATATAACGTTATTACAACTTAAAGAATATATTATTCTCTATGCGATTTGATTGCATTTTATACTTCATATTCAATAGATATAGTTAAAAAAATTTAAAGAAATTAAATTGTATAATTCAGCCAGCTATGCTAACCATGAAAATTGTTATATTCAGATTGACAGATGTCAGTATCAATAAAAAGTAAATTAATGTGGCAGAGATGAGGATGTTGAATTAGTTTTTGGGGAAGTCACGGAAAGATAGGTAAGGAGATAACTCTAGTGTTACAAGTTTCTAGAAAGATACAAGAGAGATGATTACATTGGTTTGAAAATATCATGAGGAGAAATGAAGAATATATTGGATGAAGAATGAACAACTTAGTAATAGAAGGTTGAAGAAACAGAGGAAGACCAAAGATAAGATGAAAGAACTGTATTGCGGAAGATTTGAGAGAATAGGAGCTGAATGATAACGACACAGAAATGAGTGGAAGCAAATAAAAAAATAGCGACCCCTAACGAATGGGGAAAGTTAAAGAAGACGAAGATGTTAGTGTCAGATGTAATTTTCATAATTTGTTTATGAAATAATTTTACTGGAAATTTAGAATATTTTGTAAGAAAATTTATGTATGGAATTTATACATATTACACAGGAATTTTGTTTTTAAAATGACCCCATTGGACAACCGGAACCACTATAACATTTTTTTTCTACAGTCTATATAGAAAGTAGCCATTTGCGCTTTCTTTTGTCAACGCAAAATGTCACTTTGCCGCTCTAGCGCGACAAAGTAAAAAAACGCTCGCTGTCCCAAATTTCTAATTATACAATGGTGAGAAATGTCACTTGTCTACATTATTAATGGAACGTTTAGTCAAGGAACTAATGGCACTGAAGTGACACGTTTACCACCTTTACAAATAAATCTGACATAACTGCTCTGTCGGTATATTACATAACCAAAAAAAAAAAAATGCCGCACTATTGTGAAAATAAAATAGGGCATTCATTTATAAAAACGAAAATATAAAATGTTTATTATATTGAAGCAACAGGTCAAGAAGAATGGGAAATAACGATAAATTAAAATTAAATATAAAAGACGTTTTTACTTCCTTGTACGTAAGTAAAGGAAGTATTGTAATCGCGAAAAATTTCGGTTTTCAGATTTCAGCGGAAATATCCATTTTGATGATCCCTGAATCCATTTTGACTAATTTCGTCGTGACGTCTGTACGTACGTACGTACGTATCTCGCATAACTCAAAAACGGTAAGCCGTAGAAAATTGAAATTTTGTATTTAGGACTCCTATAACATCTAGTTGTGCACCTCCCTTTCTGGTTATTACACTATTTCCACAAGTGGCACTTTACTTGAAGCCTATAATAGATTTTAATGAAAAACTGTTTTAAAATATAATCCAAAACTTTTCAAATTTGCTATAAAAGACTTTTATGTCAATCGAAATAACATAATAGATTTTGGTTAAAATAGGCTAACCGGAAGTGGTACATTACTTGAAATTGTTAACAGTTTTTCTTGAATAAAATGATTTTATTTTGATTTTAGCAATAAATGCTTCAAATAGAGAATTAATTTCTGCGTCTAGCACATCAAGTGTTATTAAATTAGCCCTTTGTATAAGCGAGATATGTAAATTTAAAAATTATTTTTTTGTAATAAAGCTTGCTATGGATTAGGACAAAAAAATAAAATGTTCATGTCAAATTACGTTAAATACGTGCAATTTTATGATTCGTACAATAACAAATATTATATTTTTATTGTGAAATTAGTCATATTCATTGTTGTTATGAAATATTTCTTTGTTGTAATCAAAACTTTCTTTAAAAACTACCTTTATGGTCGCTTTATATCTTACTGTTTTGAAGTTAAAATTAATATTTTGTAATTTATTTATTAAAAAAATATGTATAGTTTAATAATCGTACAAGGAAGTCGTGTGGTGTCCACATCAGATTTTTTCTTTATATTAATCCTTATTAATTAATGGTAGAGGACCCCTTGTGGCGAGTGAAGAAAAAATATTGTGTGTGTTTCGAGCACAAATGGCAACAACCTCTCAATCGACAATGTCCTATTTTTCGCTCTTATTACACAAATAGCTATTGTGAAACCAAAAATAAGGATTTTTTCCCTCTTGTAAACTAAAGCCGGGGACACTGTATATCGCTATTTATCGTTATGGTACGAAATATAATTTATTTAAACAGCTGCACGTCAATTTCCAAGCACTCCACACCAAATACTCGCGACTGTGAAACCCGTGGGGTATCAGCTAGTAACCTATAAAACATTCCACAATTTCAAAATCAAAACTACAAATTTAAACAAATTTCTTTCAAATTTCCATCCAGTATAACACTCCATAATTCGCCTAATCTAAAAATTTTGCTATTCCCAGTCGTAGTGATAGAGGATGCTTCGTTCTCATCTCAGCCTGAAAGGATTGGGGCGTCTTACAGCCAGCGAATCCTTCTCATCTATCTTGCTCGCAGGAGCCACCAGACGGCACTCATTACGCCAGCGTAAGGCGATTGTCACGACACTCACACACAGCCTCCTAGATGGATGATGTAGGATGAATATTCGCAGCAAAAACTACCAACAGCAATGCAAAAGTGTAGGAGAATAGAAGAATGTTTACAAAAGATGGATGACTTTTATAGGGAGGAGTCGATTGATAATTTTAAAAAGAGCTCTTTGAGCAGTTTGACGACTTTGATAACTCCCTATATGTTCAGTTAAAAAAAAAACGATAATACATTGTTGTCAATCATTGTACATGTAACTATGGTACTGGCATATGCCCATGTTCACTAATAAAAAAATCTGTTGTGGTCATCACAATACCTCTCGCTCCCTTTCCATTGTAGTATATAGAAGTCTTGTATTTAACATTTCTTATACACACAAATTCTAATTATACCTATCTTCATATTTACGAATTTTCTATAATTTTAAATTTATTCTATGAGCAAGTTTTCTCCATTTCTTCTAAATGTTGAAGGTTTTTCCAATTCATTAACGGGATGGGCGGTATTTCTGAAGGGTTCATGTAATATACCTATACAATTTTAAATATATAATTAATAATACAATAAGAAATATCAAATATCGTTCCAAGAAAAAGCCTTCAGTATTATCTCTGAATTTTTGACACTGACATTAGTGACATTTATCTGTCAATTACAGACATTTTTATTTCTCAAGTAATTACCATGGAGATGTTTGCAAGTCATTTTTAAAATTTTCACGATGATGCCTGTGTGTGTGTATGTATGTATGTATGTATGTATGTATGTATGTATGTATGTATGTGTGTGTGTGTGTGTGTGTGTGTGTGTGTGTGTGTGTGTGTGTGTGTGTATCCTCTTTACGCTCTCATTCAAATACAATCATTAAGAAAGTTTTGAAACCATATATTTCTACCTTATTCTAATATGAAAGAAGCCATTAGATTTTGGTGGCAATCGGATAACCGAAAATGGCAGTTTACTTGAAGCTCAAGATAGTTTTTCCTCAAAAAATACGTTTGAATGTATTTTTTTCTCAATTTGTTATTATAAAAATTAAAGATTATTCCATTTTCTACAAGTTCGCTTTAATACTTTTTCTATATATTTTATGGATAAATTTATAAAGTAATATAAAAATTATATCTCGGAGCTTATGCTTTAAACACATCTCCGTGGTTACATAGTTCAGCTCAAATGTATGTAACTGACAGATAAATGTCACTGTCAGAAAAATAATCATTTCAAAATAATAATAGTAACGTTTTAAAAGGAAAATTGTAAATAGAACAATAGTTTTATGAAAAAGAACTTAATATACATAATTTCTAGCATTAATAAATATGCAGGTATATATTTAAATAAAGAAACAAATAAATATATTATCACGGCATATTATCCATTGTTGGGTGTGCTAATCTGATTTATACACACATTTCGGTAATGATGATGGCATATTTGTATTGTGCGGGCGTTTACCACAAGGATTAATTTTATGCCATTTAAAATTCGAATGTTCGGATTCCCCAGATTCGCGACCAGACATCAGGCACGCGGCAACGAGACCCCATAGGTAATTGGCGGGAGGTATTGTGTTGCTCACATCAGATCTTTTTCATCATTATAATAATATCTACTGTCCTTTTTCTTATAATCCCCCTTCTGTTTTGATAGTACCTATGTCAAGCTTCAAGCCATACTCTGCATCTATTCTGAGTCTGCTTGTTGCTTTGCTGGTTGAAGAGGTCCTTACGGCTGCGGGCTTGATGAAGGAAACGATTAGAGCGACCGGGCATCATCATCAGCAGACTAACGATCTTGGACTTGGACGCGCACAACACAACGAACAGATATTACTGCTAATTGTTGTTTAATTACAATATAACGCACGGGAAATGTATATACAAAGGAATGCAATGCGAGACATGGTGTGAATTCAATCAAATTATAATCAATACAATTTGTCGTACATACTTTTTATGTTTAAGCTATTTATGGTTAAGGCTATTGAATTTTAAAACAAACACTACAGGTGTTATTTAAGTAAGTGTATTATTGTTTTACATGCTTTCTATAAGAACTGACCAATAACAACGTAGCTTTTTAAACGTAAGGGTGAAATTAAATATTGAAATTTGAATTTGACATTTCTTAAACAGCGTTTTAGTTAAAACCAGGCTTGTGGTACCAGCCATTAATTTTTACTTTTTTTACCTTCCGTCACCTTTAGTTAAAGTCTTTGATCAAAAAATTCTATAGTGAGTTTTTAATGAATAAGCACGTTTTAGAGTCTCTAAAAATGATTTTACTATTTTTGCCTCCCGCTACCCTTCTTTGGTAAGGGAGGTATAGGGATCATGCTAAAAATCGCATATCGAGATTTGGTTAAGGTAGGTATTGTGTTGATCACATCAGATTGCGACCCCTCGGTTAAGAAACGATAGTCTATGTCAAATTAATACAAAAATATATCGTCATCATTACCGAAATCTACGAACAATAGTATATATTCAATGAGCATGTAATGGATGCTATTACTCATGAGAATGAAGCCTTTCGGCTAGTGATGTAAATCATTCGAATGAGTAATAGCCATTACATGCGAATAGAATACTATACTTTATCCACAACTGTCAAATAATAACATATTGTACTATTATAAAATCAGAAACAACCTAACAAATTTTAGAAAATTGTTTGTTTACAAATATAAACATAGTTAGCCTTGATCGCTAGGTATTTGTTATAACAAAAATATGAAGTGATTTGACATTTAGCAGAAAATTTTAAACCGACAATTCAGCTATATTTTAAGCTTAAGAAGCAAATAAAACTATAAAAAATGAGAAAACTAGTATAATTTTGGAATTTTATGTGGAAAAAAATAATTATTAAAAGTAATTTGTTTGTTCTCTTTGAATGGTAAGATTTGAATTTGACATAACGATTGAATAATATTATTCCATCGAACTGTCAATATTATTCAATTAGCAACAGTAACTAAGGTCATTAATTGATAAAAAAACGGTTGAATTATGGGTATATTATTTGGCAGTCGTGGGTAAAAGTACATTGACACATCCAGCAATAGATGTTAATCTGTGATGAATTATTTATTTATTATATGCTGAAGAATCGATTATCAGCAATGTTGAAATAATGGATAATCTTAGCATTAAAGATAATTGATCAATAACCATTCATTCAATCAATTTTATCTTATTTCAGTTTTAAATTACCATGAGCATAAAGTATGAACAACGTGTTAACACTAAAGTTTATATTGGTTGTACATCACGAACAAATGACTGCTTTGAACAATAAATAAAATATAATCAGTCAATCATCGCGGCAATAAAACAAGTGCTGCATGAAAAACCAGCATCAGCCTGCTAGAAGACAAACGACTGTCTCTGGCTGCACGGCACAGCACTCTAGATTGAGTTCTCGGAGGTGACTTGCCATTGCTGTATAACACATCGTGGATCGGTCGGGAATTGATTAGATTTTCGCATTTTTCCATCGCTTGATTGATCGTCTGCTGGCTGCCTGACACACCACGTAACGGATTGCTTTAAACGAAATAGATGTAAGTACACGAACGTGTACCCCAACAATTCCCAGCCAACCCAGGGCTTGCTTGCTGTTCTTTTTGCTAAACTAAAAGATGAAAAATGGTGGCGTAATTCGCAAGACCAGATTCCTAGATTTATTTCGGAGAAAATGGCGGCAAAGGTGAGCGAGAAATAAATTTAAAGGTATCTGACTGGTACACGAATTACACATGGCAGATTTACACAAAAAATGGAAAGAAATAGAGATACATAGATTTTTACTTCTCGCCATACCATAGCTGGGAGATTTTCATTAAGAGAGGGGTACTGGATTCATGCTAAAAATCGAATATACAGATTTTAATGAATAACCATGTTTTAAGGTCCCTACAATCCGATTTTAACATTTTTACGATGATTTCTGTGTGTGTATATGTGTGTGGATGTATGTGTGTGTGACGTTGGAAGGACGATTACTCAACAACTATAAGACTTAATATTTGTTTAACTACGTATTTCCCAATCGGACATTACTGGGAAGAGATGAAAAGGTTTTGGTAACAATTATTGGACAACTGGAAATAGCAGATCTTCTAAATATTATTTTTAGAAAATTGTTCTTGGTAATATTAAAGAAAATTAAATTCTCAATATGACTCATTTAATTTTTTTTATTATATCTCGTATAGATTTGAAGATATAGTATACAGGTGTTTATTAAACATAGGGCAAAAATTGAAGGGATTATTCCCTGGACCATTCTAAGATGATTTTGTCCTTTGATGATTTTTGAAAAGCCGCTTTGTTTCGAAGATACAGGGCGAAAAAAAATTTCGACAATAACAACATTTAATATCAAAAATTACATGAAAAGTTTCTTAATCTACAAGTACTGTTGAAAATGACTACATCCAGCTACGATGCAAGAATCCGCCTAACTTGTAATGAATTGCCATCAGCAAATGAAATGCATGTCAGTCATCTCGGCGTTCGTATAGCTATTCATAAGAGGACTTCACCAACAAAAGTTTAAGTATTATAGACAGAAAATACACGTCAAACAGCCAAACGTCTCAACAAATTTGACACATAACTTGCCTGCTGTTACTAGATTAATAATTTGAAAAATATCAAAATTGGTTCTGTCGTATAACAATATAGAATATTCTGTTGTAAAAAAACAGTTGAGATATTTAAATGTTTGTAATTGAGAGATAAATGCAAAATGTCAGTGTCAAAAATCAGATTTTTCTGGAAGGTACACGTACATTTAATATACAGTAAAATTATTTAAAGATGTCTGATCAAGGTTATTTGTACCATGAACGAATTAACAAATTGGCATACATTTATCTCTCTCCATTGCAGTCTATAAGCGTGTGCGATAAGGATGGATATAACACGTTTGTCTTTCAAAAATTCATATTGTTTCGACTAAGTTAGGACATTCCACTTTAAAACGATGCTTGTTGTTGATAATACTTTCGCTATAACGTAAGCTTATATTAATTCAGATACATTACCTTGATTCATAGCCGTACGAATAACGTTATTTTCTGTTAGTATCACTGACACTGATATTGTGTCAGTATCTTATTTTTCACATATTTGGTTTTACATTTGCTAATAAATTTACCAGTTGATTTATTTTTGAAATTTGAATGCTTTTATTCTAACATATATTTTTATAATAATACAATAACAGTAGTATCTTATGTACCCTCATAAAAACTAAGCAAACGACACTACTGAATTTATCAGGATGGGCGGAGCAAAAATGTGAATTCATATAATTCGTAGACGACCTTGATCTTGATCGGACATTTTTCAAAATTTTTACTGTATTTAAATTATAGGTATGTTAATATTACATATATCCTTAAGAAATACCGCTAATACGTCAATGAATTTGAAGAATTTTGAACATATTAGAAGAGTAGGACAAAATTCCTCATAGAACGAAAGAAGAGATAGAATTTCAATTATTTGAATGTACAAGAAATGTTAAATTCGTTACTTATATGGCGCGAGCAGTCATATGACTTTGTGGGCCTTCGCAAGCAGATGAGGATCCGTGTCAGAATGATGGCTAGTAGTTATTTACATGTCACAATTGTTATATATCATAATCTTTCATTCAAATTTCAAAATATTCTGATGGATAGAAGTCACATGACTGCTTGCACTCTATGCAACATAAAATAAAAATGGCGAGAGTAATTGTGCTCGCCACAACAGATTTTTAATTCTAGAATCAATATCCTTATTAACTTTGATCACTTATAAATTATAAATTAATATATTCAACCATGATTTCCTTCTTATGTCATTGTATTTCAAAATTCAGCAATAAATTACGAGCATCCGTCTTTATATTTGCCGCCAAAGCATCACTTAATCAATTACATCTACAAGATCTCTTTTCTTCGATTTTGATCGATCGATCTTCTCCCAGAGATCTACAGCTTCGATAAACGGCGGGTATTTAGTGAAACGCGCGTAGAATGTTAAAAAAAGAAATCATTTTGTTCTGTTCCTAAGCAACGGGAGAGAAAAATCGCCGATAAATAATTGTTGATAATTGAAGCAATGTGCAATGAAGTTTGCGATTGATGGGCGATAAGGCGATTTCCTTTTGTTTATGTTTCAATTCCGTGATTGGTTGTGAGTTATAACAGTAGTGAGTAATTATGCAGATTGTAAACAATGATAACTTATTAATATTACGGTTAATTGATGCCTTAGTGATAATAAAGCTAGTGATAAGACTTTAATTATTAAACGTTCCGGGTTTAAATGAAAGCTTCATTAAAAATATGAGGCATGTAAATAGAAGAATTTGATAATAAATGCAATTAATTTACTTACTTTCTAATATTATAATTATTATAATTTTCTTGTTATTTGTTTAATGATAACGACTTTGCAACTTCTACAATTACAGTAGCGTGGAAAAGTATTGAGCCAAAAAGATTTTTAAACCATATTATATAGAGGGTGAGTCTGGAAGTCGCCCCCCCCTTTAACTTTTTTATTATAATAGAAAAAAATCTGATGTGGCCAGCACATTACCTCCCGCCATTTGATTTGACCTCTGCGATCTCGCGTGCCTGATGTCTGGTTGCGAATCTATGGCACCCGATTCGATCCCGATCAACGCGAAATATTTCGAATTTTAAATGGCACAAAATTGACCCCTGTGGTGCACTCTCCACGCCAGCAATGAGCGCCCGTGAGGTGACGCTTGGTAAACGCCCGCACGATATAAATATGTCATCATTATCGAAATTTGTGTACAAAGCAGATTAGCACACCCAGCAATGGGTAATATTCCGTGAAAATACATTTATTTATTTTTTATTTAAATACATACCTGCATATTTACTAATGCTAGAAATTATGTATATTAAGTTCCTTTCCATAAAACTATTGTTCTATTTACAATTTTCCTTTTAAAACGTTACTATTATTAATTTGAAAAGATTATTTTTTTGACACTGACATTTATCTGTCAGTTACATACATTTGAGCTGAACTATGTAACCATGGAGATGTGATTAAAGCATAAGCTCCGAGATATAATTTTTATATTACTTTATAAATTTATCCATAAAATATATAGAGAAATTATTAATGCAAACCTTTAGAAAATGGAATAATCTTTAATTTTTATAATAACAAATTGCGAAAAAATAACATTTAAAGATATATTTTGGGGAAAAACTATTTTAAGCTTCAAGTAAACTGCCATTTCCTGTTATCCGATTGACACCAAAATCGAATGGCTTCTTTCTATATTAGAATAAGGTAGAAATACATGGTTTCAAAAGTTTCTGAATGATGACAGTATTTGAGTTAGAGCGCCCAGAAAATCCACACACACACACACACACACACACACACACATATATATATACACATACAGTCCATACGATGTAACTTGGCGAACCAAAAGAATGTAATTCAGTTCACTATTCCTAAGTTGCGTTTTGTCAAATATTTACTTTTACTTCGATGCCGCACAATATTTTATTGCCTTACACAAAGCAAATTTCACCCTAATACACTCAAACTCGGGGTGTCAGGTACTTTTCAACCCAAGAAGTTATATTCATACATAAGCGTTGGTGCATTTTTTTTTTCAATAGCAATAGAAATTTTATTTTCTTAACTTAATTAATTTTAAAAAAATAATTATAATATCATTTATATAATAAATAATTCATTCCAATATTTGTAATATTTTTTTTTGTATAAATAATTTCTTTTTTTTGGTAATATTCGAAATTTTATTGAGCTTCATTCTTCTTCGGTACGCCTATGGATTTTATAACTTCCCCATTACTGCAGTGATAATGTGAATTGCCCCAACTCGCCAAGTTACATCGTATGGACTGTACACACAGACATCATCGTAAAAATGTTAAAATCGGATTGTAGAGATCTTAAAATGTGCTTATTCATTAAAATTTGGATATGCAATTTTTAGCATGAATCCAATACCTCTCTTAGCGAGAGGTATAAATGGTTTAATTAAAACAATAAAGTTGGTTTTCACCGTTTGAAAACCATTGGTTAAAAAAAATTACATATTAAAATAGTCTAGTAAAATTCGAAATTGATTGGTCAATTTAAACAACCACGTAGCTCTTATAGTTCTCGAGCATAGCAATAATGGACAAAATAAAATGAACACCTGTATGTGCGACAGGGCTCGTATTACTTTATGAAACAAATGAAAATTGTCATATGTTTATAAATATTACAAATTGGAAACACATTTCCCTACTGCTTTGAGCGCCCATGACATTCTAGGATGCAAATATATTGTCATTATCGAAAATTAAATAAAACAAATAGTTACATTTCTATCTATTGGTAAGAAACCGTGAAGATAAATCTGTTTATCTATAATAATTTATTATTACAAGACCAAAGTGCAAAAACTGAGTTCGCTAGGTAAATAAATAAATAAATAAATAAATAGTGAGACAGTTTGTTGAGGTAACTGTATATAGTTGAGTGATTGAAGTACCGAGTCGCCGACAAGCGCAATAAAAAATCACTTTCAAACCGAGGCGGAGGCATTTCTCTTCATAAACCCGTACCTGCCGCAACAATCATTTATAAGCCAAGCACTAGAAAAAATAAATGAAAACTTCACAAGAAAATAATTAAATTACACTTAATATAAATTGTAGTGTCATGTTGTAAGAACCTAATAAACCGAACCGAACCGTCGCTCTGGGAACAAGTGCAACGCGGAGACAAACGACAAACGATACAGCAAAACAACCAAACATCGCCATCGATTTCATTCTATGCCAATCCTTCAAGATTCCATTAATTGTCACAGAGATAAAATTTGATAGGGTTGAAATTTAAATTTGTTTTCTTAATATATTTATGTCACGCTATTCAGTCGTTATAGTTACTTGCCTGTAGTTTTTATTTTTGTCTAACGAGGGTGAAGGGGTAACGATATTTTATTTCTCTAATTGTATACTTTGTGATTTCCGCCAGGTTTGTTTGGAAATGGTTTTAAATGCGCACTAAAATCTACAGTAATTTTTTTGAAAGATCAAGGTTATCTACGAATTGTATGAATTAAAAATTTTGCTCCGCCCATTCTAACAAATTCAGTAGTGTCGTTTGCTTAGTTTTTATGAAGATACATAAGATACTACTGTTATTTTATTATTATAAAAATATATGTTACAATAAAAGCATTCAAAATTTAAAAATAAGTCAACTGGTAAGTTTATTAGCAAATGTAAAACCAAATATGTGAAAAATAAGATACTGACACAATGTCAGTGTCAGTGACTCTGACACAAAATAACGTTATTCGTACAGCTATGAATTAAGGTAATGTATCTGAATTAATAAATAAACTTACGTTACAGCGTATTCTAACACGCTGTCCCATATCTGCTTACCAAGGCCAACAAAGTCATATGACTGCTCGCGCCCTATGGACATAAAATAAAAATGAGTATTGTGCTGGTCACAATAGATTTTTTTTTGTTTACATCCAGTTCAAAAAGTTGCGTTATAATCATATTTGTATTAATTATTCTTACTCAATTCTAATAGAATTTGAAATCCAGTAGAATTTAAAACTATAAAATTAAAACCCTCTAATGGAATATGACAGTAGGTAATAATAACTAAAAAAAGAAATATATATATATAATTATTATTGTCAAAGAAATACGGATAACTTTGTAATATCTATAAAAATATGTTTTTTACTTATTTTCATGATATCTAAAGCGTGTCTATTTTCTTGTCCGTGTCCGTATTTAAATTCTGCAGGAGTAGTCTATGAAAATATTGACAATTCTTTACTTTATAATATGAAAGGATGTAATTCTCATGTTCACATTGAAATCAAAGCAATTCTTAATCAAAGAAGAACAAATAGCGCTGTACTCTACTGTACAAAACCAATACTTTTTCCTGGCAAAAAAGAACCAACGCGCAGAACATGAAACAAATTTCAATTAAAATCTTTCTACATCTCCCTATGAAAATTAATTACAGAACGCGTATAGTGCAACACGAAAAACGAAAAAGAATAAAATAAAATAATTTCGCAAACAGAAGAGATGAAACACTGCATCAGTCCACTGTATGTGAGAGGAGGACGGATCGGCACCTAACAAATCGTTCCCGCTTAATTCAACCTCGTAATTTACATTATATATCTGTTCGAAAAGTATACTTTGGTTCACGAAAGATGACTATTCATGGTCACTTGTTCGAAGAAAGAATACACAGCACTTTATACAGTAGTAACTTAGCAACATTTCATGTTAAAACGAGAAAGATTATTTGACGTATGTCTATACAGTTTATGTTGTGTGACAGATATACGTAAATGGTGACATTTCTTTCCAACACATTACAAATAATAATGACTTATGTCGTAGAGTTACAGATATCTAATTATCTACTGCACTGCCCTCTGTCCTAATAGTTACCCAGTAACGTTGACATTTAAATCAAATTATTATTCCATGGTTTTTGTCAAGTCTATGTTTTTGGGTTTTGCAAATACATAGGTGACGAGCATAAATCTTTGAGAAAGGCATTATTTAAAAAGAAACATAATTTTCAAATAAATTATACTTATTTTTTTCAGTTCAAATGTATCCATAAATATTTCATGTTGCACGTCTATGTATATGAAATGCAGTGAAGTTATCTGCTAGTAATATTATATTTACTAGTGCTGTGAGGATCCGACAAAACTTGAATCCGAGAACCCGGATTTCAAAATATCCGGATCCTCGGATATCCGACGTTCGGATATTGAAGCGGATATCCGAAAATTTTATTCGAATTTGAATCCGGATCCTGATATGGATCCGGATACTGATTTGGATCCGGGTCCGGATTCGAAATTTTGTTTACAGATCCGGATCCGAATTCGATGTTTTGTTTGCGGATCCGGATTCAAATTTTAATTCTAGATTCGATTCTTTATTTTGAATGTAAAGTCTAACATCTGGAATTGTGTTCAAATTCAAACCGTTAAAGTGGGCCTGTTTATCTTTACAGCGGTCTGTAAACACCAGTACACAAACAGTAATACATTTTATAATACCCCTCTAAAATAACCAGGTAATATGTGTAAATGTAAAGAAAAAATAAATTTGAGAAACAATGGCCATAAGTTCGTTATACCTATCGTGCACGTGTTTACATAAAAGGGGTTGTTTTTGTTACTTATAGTTCTGTGGAATCGAAGAATTTCCTTCTTAGCGGGGATGCTAAAAGTCCAGAAATTTATATCTGCCAACTATTAATTAACTACATCAAACAAAAATGTATTGTGAACTGTCATCAGATTTATTTGGTTTTGATGAGACCCGATGCTAATATTGAAATGTAAGGTTCAATACTGAGAATATTCGAATCCGAGAGCTGATCCGGATACTGGAATTCCATATCTCATACTCATATTCGAATCTAAGATTCGATACTCAAATCCGTTTCCAAGATTCGATATTCAGATCCGGATTCAAGATCCGATACTCAGATTCGGATCCAAACACCAATACTCAGATTCGGATCCAAAATCCGATACTCAGATCCGGATCCAAAATCCGATACTCAGATCCGGATCCAAAATCCGATATTCAGATCCGGATCCAAAATCCGATACTGAGATTTGGATCCGAGATCCGGATCCCACCACTATATTATACCATACGGTTATTAAATGCCCTTGAATAGTCATCTTTCGTGAACCAAATTATACCTTTTTACTCTAATGGTTTACTTCAGCATTTTTAGAACGAGCTGTAGGCCAATCTTAATAACTTTCGATACCAGTACCTACAAAAATTTATTTAGTTGAGTGTGCTGAAGCCGCCTCTATGGCTAAATTATTTTTACCTCCCGCTACCCTTGGTAAGGGAGGTATAGGGATTGTGCTAAAAATCGCATATCGAGATTTTGGTAAATGGCCATGTTTTAAGGTGTGTGTGTGTGTGTGTGTGTGTGTGTGTGGATCTTATGGGCACTCTAACTCAAATACTATCATCCAGAAACTTTTGAAACCATGTATTTCTACCTTATTCTAATATGGAAAGAACCCATTAGATTTTGGTGTCAATCGGATAACCGAAAATGACAGTTTACTTGAAGCTCAAAATAGTTTTTCGCAATTTGTTATTATAAAAATTAAAGATTATTCCATTTTCTACAGATTTGATACTTTTTGTATATATTTTATGGATAAATTTATAAAGTACTATAAAAATTATATCTCGGAACTTATGCTATAAACACAACTCCATGGTTACACATTTCAGCTCAAATGTTTGTAACTGACATAAATGTCACTGTCGAAAAAATAATGATTTCAAATTAATGACAGTTTAAAAAGAAAATTGTAAATATAACAATGGTTATATGGAAAGGAACTTAATATACATAATTTCAAATTAATAATAACGTTTTAAAACGAAAATTGTAAAGAGAACAATAGTTATATGGAAAGGAATTTAATATACATGAGATACAGGATATAATTTTGTGCCATTTAAAATTCGAAATATTTAGCGTTGATCGGCATCGAATCGGGTTCCCCAGAATCGCAACCAGATATCAGGCACGCGACAACGAGACCCCATGTATTTAAATTAATAAAAATTAAATGGCGGGAGGTATTGTGTTGGTCACATCAGATTTTTTGATGACGTATTCCAGTAGGAGTGTCGTGTGGGGTTGCAAAACATGACCAGTTATTTCAAACCTTTCCCTTAGTTTTTCAAAAGAACGCGGATTTGGATGTCGTCTTCCCGGAAACCGTTAAGAACCTTAAAACGTGGTCATTTACCAAAATCTCGATATGCGATTTTAGCACGATCCCTATACCTCCCTTACCAAGGGCAGCGGGAGGTAAAAATAAGTAGAAATGTATACTTGAATCAACAATTTATCCTATAAAATGGGGGCCCCACTTTCTCGTTGCGCGGTGCCTTTCCTTAATGGCCACTGTTTCCCAAATTGTAGAAAGGAGGCGCGAAAAATAAAGTGTTTTGGGTTCAAAAACTACTGACGGGGGTCGCGATGATAAAAAGTTTGGGAAACACTGGGCTAGGTACATAACATACAAATCTTTCTTTTTAATATTTCCTGCCAATCATTCTTCCTGGTCTTTTGAATTGCCGAAACGGGACAATCCGTAGTGAGCCAGCTAGGTGAGGAGATAAAAACGTGTTCGCTTGAGCAAACAGAGGCTGTAGCCTGTAGCCTGTACCGTTTTATTTGCACAAGTTTTTCGCTATTGGATTCACATTGTGTTTGCACTGTTGCACACACTCCACCTAGGCCCGCATCGAATCGTATACATACGCTATGCGAATACCTACAAGCGCAAATGGACTAGAATTCGAGCCTACATCACGCGGGACCTCTTGCCAAACACATCGTGGCGAGCAAACCTAGAGGTTGTTTTAGGTTTCACACCTACAGGAGTTAAAATAGTGGAAGGTAGGAAGAATAGTAGGAAATAAGGGAAGATAAAGAAGAATAACAAATTTAACCCTAGGATTATCAGGATCCAATGGACCCATTTGAAAGTTTATATATCAATAAACTTTAATTTTCATTTTAATTATTAAATGTACTTTTACGATGTTTAAAATAAATTATATAATGGTCTCACTTAATTTTTAATTAATGTAACATTTTTAAAACAAATTTAATTTGTTTTCGCAAACACTATACAGCACATCTTACAAATAGTACAAACACTGAGATTTTTTTTTATTAAGGTGTTGCAGGATTTTTACCTCTCGCTAAGAGAGGTATTGGATTCATGCTAAAAGTCACATATCCAGATTTTACTGAATAAGCACAATTTAAGGTCCATAGAATCCGATTTTAACATTTTTACAATGATGTCTGTGTGTGTGTGTGTGTGTGTGTGGATGTGTGTGTGTGAGGTTGTTGGAGACACGATTTCTCAAATTCTATAAGAATAAAGACCTGTTTGACTACGGATTTCTCAATCTAACAGTAATGGGAGGAGTTGAATAAGTTCTGGTAAAAATTGGACAACCAGAAGTGGTAATTTCTAAAAAAAAATTCTAAATATTATTTTTTGAAAATTTGTTACTACAAATATTAATGATAATTAAATTCTCAATCTGACACATTTAATTTTTTTATTATATCTCGTATAGGTTTGGAGATATAGTATATAATAATATAGAATAATCTTTTGTAATAAATCTCGTTGCCAGAAAAACAGTTGCGATGTTTAAATTTTTGTAATTGACAAATAAATGTAAAATATCAGTGTCAGATTTTTCTGGAAGGTATGTGTTCATTTAATATATATATATATATATATATATATATATATATATATATATATATATATATTATTGTATTATTAATTAAATAAATTACAGGTATGTTAATATTACATATATCCTTAAGAAATACCGCTAATATCGTCAATGAATTTGAAGAATTATGAACATATTAGAACAGTAGGATAAAATTTCACATAGAACGAAAGAAGAGAAAGAATTTCAATTATTTGTGTGTACAAGAAATGTTAAATTCGTTACTTATAGGGCGCGAGCAGTCATGTGACTTTGTTGGCCTTGGCAAACAGATATAAGGACTCGTGTCAGAATGACGGCTAGTAGTTATTTGCATAGATATCACAATTGTCATATGTCATAATTTTTCATTCAAAATTTCAAAATATGTATTCTCATGTTTATTTGTCATCCATTTAGTATGGAATATACTTGTCGAGGAAAATAATCCACATGGATTTGAAAAATCATGATGTTTTAAATGAAAAATTATGATACTTGATACCTATGTACATTATCACTAGATGTCATTCTAACACGGGCGCCCATATCTGCTTGCCAAGGGCAACAAAGTCACATGACTGCTCGTGCCTTATGCAACATAAAATGAAAATGGCGAGAGGTATTGTGCTGGCCACAACAGATTTTTTTCTTTGCTTTAATGGAAAGAATAAGAAAAATATTTTATCTGTATTTTTTATTTTCTTTCATTTTACTCTTAATTCATGAGAAAATTATCTCTGAAAATACAATATTTAAATTGCCGCTTTTTGCGTCGCCTGATGACGTCATTTTTTTGCTTTTCGCTCTCATTCAGTTCCTTTTCTCTTAAGTCTTCCGCAATACAGTCCTTCTATCTTATTTTTGGTATTCCTCGGTTTCTTCAACCTTCTATTACTAAGCTATTCATTCTTCTTCCAATATATTCTTCATCTTTCCTCATGACATGTTCAAACCAATGTAATCGTTTCTCTTGTATATTTCTAGAAACTTCTGACACTAAAGTTATTTCCCTTATTCTTTCATTCTTTACCATATCTTTTCGTCTCTTCCCTAACATTTATCTCTGCCACATTCATTTACTTTTCATTGATACTGACATCTGTATGTATATATATTCAATATGAAGTATAAAATGCAATCAAATCGTATAGAGCATAATATACTCTAAGTTATAATAACGTTAAATGTCAATAAATCAAATTTAACTGTTAAATCTTCAAATGAGGGTACCAAAATCTAATCACCTCTTCTTCTGGATCAAACTTGAGGAATACGGTAAAATTATAATTTTTGGAATCGTGGTATTGAAGTTATGCGATCCGAAACTTTCGTCACACACACACAGACACACACCCACAATACCTTCAGTACCTAAAGGTGACGGAAGATAAAAATAATGAATGGGAAAAGCTAAAGAAGAACATGTCAGTGTCAAGTGCAATTTACAGTTTTTGTTTAGATTATTTCCCGGAGAAAAAAAATGTGTTATTTTAGACATGACTTTGATATCATAGAAACCAACATTCTGTCTCGGTCGTAGAAAATATTAATTAATACTTTTAATAACTTTTTTAATAACAATATATTAGAAATTTAATTTGAATTGTTATTGCAACAATTCCATTTAACCTGCTTATCTTTGTCTTCTGAAAAATATCTCAATTCACAATTATCTTATTAACAAATTCTTTTCCTCAATTCACTTAGCAGAACAAATGCAGCAGAAACAAAAGAACTCATCTCTGCGACGGTTTACTCTACTCTTTTCAGTTGTTTCACATTTCAATCAGGCTGAGCATCGCGACTTGTGTTGTAGACTGTACACTCGGGATGGGATTTGATGCTGAGTGTACCTCATACATGCGAGTTGGCGTGACGTAGCCACCAAGCGAAATAACGAGACGGCACGGAGGCAAATTTACGAAGAGGAGGTGGACAAAAAATACAAGTTTTGGAATACATTCATTACATGATGTATTTACACGTGTAGGTCCAAAATTATACTCGTATAAGACTATGTTCTTCAAAACAACCCTAGACTGTTGTAGAATCACCTTTGAATATAACTGAATATGAAGAAATAATACAGGGTCAGTAGTTTTTATTCGATCGTATAGCAAAAAATATCAGGGTGCAAAAATAGTATATTGTGTTATTAGGAGTAAAAGTAACACTTTGCACGACGAGCGAAGCGAGTCGGACAATTGCACGCGAGGCACACAAAGACACTTTTACTCCGTCTGACACATTATATTTTTTTTTTTCAAACGTGGATATTTAAAGAAAAATATGTACTACTGACGTTACATTTTACGTAAATTACGTTTGAGATTTCAATTGCCCTGTAGCTATGGATACTTATTTGTTCACTTTTTGTTATAAACAGTGAAATGAAAATTTTCACTTTTTGACGTTTAAATAAAAGCTGTGCAATTTGATATCCTCCCTGTGTGCAATTATGTCGGAATTTGAAGGATTATAATGTACGCCCCCTGAAGTTGTTCAATCGGATTGAAATCTAACAGTGTGGCTGAAAGATATGCACAGGAATCACTGCAAAACAATATAAACTTTTCTTATCACTTTAATTCTATGAATTCTTATGTTTATTACCGTCCCTGTAATTGTAATGTGTAAGTCTGCTATTGTTTAATATGTTATTTCCTCAAAAGTAAACTCTGTTTATATTTCAATTCATAGGTTATCTATTTAAAATTGGCAGCTATTCATGGTATTTGGTAACTTTATTCTTAGGTTACCTAGTGTGTTCTAGTGACATTTAGAGCGATATTACAGGTTTCTATTATACAAGTTACTTCTTATATCTAAAAATCTATAAATAATCTGTTGTAGTAAATCTCACAGCCTGCTCACTCCCCAAACATCTTCATGGTAACTACTTGAGAAATTAAAATGTCTGTAATTGACAGATAAATATCACTAATGTCAGTATCAAAAATTCAGAGATAGTACTGAAGGCTTTTTCTGGGAACGATATTTAATATTTCTTATTGTATTATTAATTATATATTTAAAATTATAGGTATATTACATGTACTCATCAGAAATACCGCCAATCCCGTTAGTGAATTGGAAAAACCTCGAACATTTAGAATATATAGAGAAAACTTGCTCATACAATGAATTTAAAATTATAGAAAATACGTAAATATAAAGATTAGGTATAATTAGAATTTTTTGTATGTACAAGAAATGTTAAATAAATACAATACAGTAAAAATTTTGAAAGATGTCCGATCAAGGTCATCTGTATCATGAACGAATTAACAAATTGGCATACATTTATCCCCCTCCTTAACAAAGGTTTTAAGCGTGTCTGATAAGGATGGATATAACACGCTTGTCTTTCAAAAATTCATATTGTTTCGACTAAGTTAGGACATTCCATTTTAAAACGATGCTCATTGTTGATAATACTTTCGCTGTAACGTAAGTTTATTTATTAATTCAAATACATTACCTTGATTCATAGCCGTAGTAATGACGTTATTTTCTGTCAGTGTCACTGGCATTGTGTCAGTATCTTAATTTTCATATATTTGGTTTTACATTTGCTAATAAACTCACCAGTTGATTTATTTTTGAATTTTGAATGCTGTTATTGTAACATATATTTTTATAATAATAAAAAACGCCGACCCAGGTGGAGTAGCGGTAGCGCAATCGCTTTACGCTCCAAGGGTCCTGGGTTCGAATCCCGGGTAAGGCATGGCTGTTGTGTGTGTCTTTCATCACTTCATCTTCATCAACGAAATGTATATAATGTAAAAGTTATAAAAATATTAAGCAAAATGTCACCCCCATGCATCAATTGTAATAAGTTCGATGTAACTTTGAATACAATAAAGAATTATTATTATTATTATTATTATTATTATTATTATAATAATAAAAAACAGTAGTATCTTATGTACCCTCACAAAAACTAAACAAACAACACTACTGAATTTGTCAGAATGGGCGGAACAAAAATATGAAGTCATACAGTTCGTAGATGACCCTGATCTGTACTTATATATACCAAAATGGAAAAGGCGCGAGAGGTATTGTGATGGCCACAACAGATTTTTTCTCTTAAAAAATCATAGAATATCCAAGATGATACAATAATTCAGTATAAATTTCAAGTATTACTAAGAAATTTCTGAGGTATTACCAAGAAATGTAGATATTCTGTTTTTTTAGAAAAAAGTAGGTATTCCCAAAGAGTATATTAAAAAAGGTAAGTTATTATTAGGTATGAACTTAAGTGACTCTACTCATAATCTATATTTTATTCTACTTCTTATAAGATATGAGAGTAATAAAGCAATAAGAAAAGGGTTAAGCCTGGTGTTTGTAAACACTCCTCCGGGCGTTTGGTTCGGTTGGGTATTTCGAGTGTGGTTTGTGACTGGTCCAGTCACGGTCGACCTTGGATCCGGCCGAGTCGGAGTCTGCTGGCTGTGCTGCACGCTGACGCTGCTACAGACGAGGACTGCACCCCCGCGCTCTGCCCCAGCAAAGCATTCACAAGGCCCCAACAACACAACACTACTATACGCAGACACCAACTAAATCATTCAAAAGATCGCAAGAGGAAAGAAATTATCAATAATCATTATTTTATTAGGAGATGCATTCATTTAAAATCAAAATTAAGACGATTTTTTCAAAGCTAGTAGTAACTAGAAAAGCAAAAATAACAAGGTACTACATTTATTTCATACAAGAAAACAGATATAAATGGTACAAAAAAAATTCTGAATAATATGGACTTTGATTGATCGGACTATAGTACACACACCGTCAAAATTAGAGGAATGCCAAAAAAAGCTATGTACAGTAAAAATTTTGAAAGATGTCCGATCAAGGTCATCTGTATCATGAACAAATTAACAAATTGGCATACATTTATCCCCCTCCTTTACAAAGGCTTTAAGCGTGTGCGATAAGGATATAACACGCTTGTCTTTCAAAATTCATATTGTTTCGACTAAGTTAGGACATTCCACTTTAAAACGATGCTCGTTGTTGATAATACTTTCGCTGTAACGTAAGTTTATTTATTAATTCAGATACATTATCTTGACACATAGCCGTACGTATAACGTTATTTTCTGTCAGACTCACTGACACTGACATTGTGTCATTATCTTATTTTTAACATATTTGGTTTTACATTTGCTTATAAACTTACCAGTTGATTTATTTTTGAATTTTTAATGCTGTTATTGTAACATATTTTTATAATAATAAAATAACGGTAGTATCTTATGTACCCTCACAAAAATCAAGCAAACGACACTACTGAATTAGAATGGGCGGAGCAAAAATCTGAATTCATACAATTTGTAGATTACCTTGATCGGACATCTTTCAAAATTTTTACTGTATTTAAAAAAGTATAAACCCTCTGTCTTTCATATTTATGTTGGTAATTCTACATCTACAACAAATAATAAATGTCTGGAAACTAATCACTTCGGAATAAAACACTCTTTTGTTTGAATTTTTATTTTATTTATAGTAATGTTTTTTATTCTCAAAATTACAATAGTTACGTTAATACTTGTAATTTGTTTAATCACGTTTCCTTAGCAACTGTCATAATTTGTTGTCACCGTAATTAAATTATTGAATCCGCTTGATTTTTATTTTTGGGGTCATTTAAAGAGCTTAGTTTATTCGACGCCCATTAATAACGTAGAGGATTTGCGGCAAAGAATCATAGACTGTTGCAATAGTAAAGACAAAAACCAGGAATATACGAATGTGTTCGACAATTCATGAGAAGACGTCTACAATGTTGCAAGTTCAAGGAGGACATTTCGAACAACTATTGTAATTTTGAGAGTAAAATACATTACTAAAAATAAAATTTAAAATTCAAACAAAAGAGTGTTTTATTCCGAACTATTTCGAACAACCTGTAGATCAAGGGTTAATAGTGATTTCTGCTTTTGTCTGCTATTTTATGTATCTAGGACGAAAAGTGAATCTTTAAGGTATGACCAAGTTGTTTACTTGTGAGTACCTTAATAGTTATTTAACACACGTGTTAGTTACAATATTTTTTCGTTGACCGTATCTTACTTAAATGGAAAATCTAATTTTATTCCATGACAAATTTTTTTAGGTTAGTAATGGTTGATCGAACGTCAAATTTTACGTCAGAAAATCAATAAGTTTTGTTATCAATTGTTTTCAGTGGGTGCGTTCAGTTTACTTAATGCTAGAAACACAAGTGGTTTTTTTATGTTATTTGAGGAATTTTATTCTTTCAAATTCATTTTAAAGGTATGCTACGTGAATATACCTAGCTAGTAAGTGTCAAAAGCATGACTTTTAATTCTGTCTACCTTTTTGCTACAACTTAGCGATAGCAATACATGCTGTGTTCCATGTGGTGAACGCACCCAAGAAATCGTTTATTAATAAAAAAATCATGCATTAATAGGGGTCATTAATGAATGATTTTCTATACATTAAGATAGCCTATTAATAAACGGTCGACGGAAAAGACACTTTTCGTGTGAGGTGCATATACACAATTTTGTCATACGGGTTTTTACTTCTTAAATTATTAAAAGAAATATGCAGCAATTTGAAGAAGTATGAATTTTGTATAAGTAGGCCAAGTCGCAATTGTTGAAAAATCCTAGAAAATTTTTGACAAATTAAAATTGAATTTTTCTAGTTTCGGTAACATTTTTATTCACTAAAATTGAGGTAAAAATAAAAAAAAAATACGCTAAACTTCCCCATTGTTGACTTGATCAGATATTACAAATAATACTTAATAAAATTGTATCATTCTAACTTGACAGGTAAAACGTCAAACATTTGTTTATTTATTTGTTTCAATTCCATGACTATCGCGATTTTTTGGGTGATTTTTAACATTTCATACATAATTTCTGCTATTACGTGTAAAATTAATGTTGCTTATTGATTCAAGTATACAGAATTTTAAGATCTACAACTTTTATCTGAAGCATGTTTACCTAAAATAATTAGGGAAGCTGAAAATTACGAAAATATAATTTTACATGTTCCGGTGTCGCGGTCAATACCTTGTATAACTGTTTAAAATGATTTTCAATTATTCTAGCGTAACCCGCGTAATAGTTGAATTAATTTTATTTTGGTTTTCTTTGGTTTTTTTCTTTATCGTAAAATTTCTATGCAACCTGCTAATCCCGCAGTGCAAAGGTGCGAAAATCAAACACTTTTATTTCCACAGAGCGTTCTTGGCGAAACAATAGTAAACAAAGTTGAAATGATAACAAAAACAAGCTAAGTGTGGTAGTAGGGTAAACCCGGAGTAATGTAGCAATTTAGTGTTAAACAAAAGAAAAAACCAAATAAGAAAATAAGTATAAATTGTTTAGAATCAGAGCCGAGCACAGCACACCTGCAGTACGAGTACCAGTAGACATCTCACTTCCTTCAAACAAAACTGCATCAACAAAAAACCCAGCCCAAACAGAACAAAACACTCGCGCTCGCATCCACACAGAAAAACAAAACACTCGGCACACGGATAAATGCATTGTATTCTTTTTTAATTATACTCTATGGCGTGTGCACCCAGTCGAACTAAAAAATTACACCGAAAAAATAATTATAACAAAACGAAAAAGCACAAAAAATCATACGACGCGAACCAAATAAATAACAAAAAAATTGGAAATTTAAACACACGCGCAAATCTAGACAGCCATGCGTGAAATTAAAATGCGGTTTGTTTTCCCAATTAAAATATGCATATGTTTACTAATGAGATAGCGAGCGTATGCTGTGAATTTCGCTCTGTGCATTTTCTGTTTATGTGTGTGTGTGTGTGTGTGTGTGTGTGGGTGTGTTTGTTCTTTCCATGTGTGCATGTGGATGTGCCCAGCGTAGCCCTAAGGGCTCCTGAATGCGCGCTACTGATGCAGCCGTTTTATTTTTATGTTATTTGTTAATTTAGCTGAATATTAAAATTATTTTTATGCTTTGATTTTTCGCTGCAACCAGAGTTTGTTACACGAGTTCCATTGATTTTATCTTGGCTTTTCTATTTGCTATAACCTATAAATATAGATATGTAGTACGAATTATTCACATAGACAAAAATTATGAAATATAAAAGCGAATAAAATTATTTTTACCTCTCGCTAAGAGAAGTATTGGATTCATGCTAAAAATCGCATACCCAGATTTTATTGAATAAGCACGATTTAAGGTCCATAGAATCCGATTTTAACATTTTTACAATGATGTCTGTGTGTGTGTGTGTGTGAGTGTGTGTGTGGATGTGTGTGTGTGTGTGTGTGGATGTGTGTGTATGTGTGTGTGTGTGTGTGAGGTTGTTGGAGACACGATTTCTCAAATTCTATAAGACTAAAGACCTGTTTGACTACGGATTCCTCAATCTAACAGTAATGGGAAGAGTTGAATAGGTTCTGGTAACAATTCGACAACCGGAAATGGTAGTTTCTAAAAAAAAAAAATTCTAAATATTATTTTTTGAAAATTTGTTACTACAAATATTAAAGATAATTAAATTCTCAATTTAACACACTTAATTTTTTTATTATAGCTCGTATAGTTTTGGAGATATAGTATATAATAATATAATAATAATCTGTTGTAATAAATCTCGTTGCCCGAAAAACATTTGCGATATTTAAATTTTTGTAATTGACATGTAAATGCAAAATGTCAGTGTCAGATTTTTCTGGGAGGTAAGAGTACATTTAATATATATTATTGTATTATTAATTAATTATATATTTAAATTACAGATATGTTAATATTACATATATACTTAAGAAATACCGTTAATACCATCAATGAATTTGAAGAATTTTGAACATAATAGAATAGTAGGATAAAATTTCTTATAGAACGAAAGAAGAGAAACAATTTCAATTATTTGTGTGTACTTATAGGGCGCGAGCAGACATGTGACTTTGTTGGCCTTGGCAAGCAGATGAGGATCCGTGTCAGAATGACGGCTAGTAGTTTTTACATAGATGTCACAATTGTCATATGTCATAATTTTTCATTCAAAATTTCAAAATGTTCTGATGTTTATTTTTCATCCATTAGTATGGAATATACTTGTCGAGGAAAATAATCCACATGGATTTGAAAAATCATAATGTTTCGAATTAAAACTTATGATACTTGACACCTATGTATATTACTAGCTCTCATTCTGACACGGGCCCCCACATCTGCTTGCCAAGACCAACAAAGTCACATAACTGCTCTCGCCCTATACTACATAAAATGAAAATGGCGAGAGATATTGTGCTGGCCACAACAGATTTTTAATTATTTTATTCATTGTTGCATATGACATTTTGTGACTATGATTAATAAAACAATACATAATTATTTTTACCTTCCGTCACCTCTAGGTAAGGAAGGTATTGTCTTTAGTCAAAAAATTCGGTGGTGAGTTTTCAATGAATATGCACATTTTAGGTTCTCTACAATACCATTTTACTTTTTTTACGGTGATGTCTGTATGTATGTGTGCGTGTGTGTGTGATCGCGGTTTCGGCCGCGATATCTCCAATACTAGAACTCCAAAAATTACAATTCTTACGTATTCCTCTTCCTTACAACCATATGCAGACTTGTTTAGATTTTGGTTATAATTGGTCAACCGGAAGTACCCTCATTTGAAGATTTTAACAGTTTTTCTTGAAAAAACGCTGTTAAATATTATTTACACATTTAATGTTATTACAAATATTCCATGGATATAGAGTTAAAGAATTATAAAGAAATTAAATTTTATAAATCAGCCAGCTATGCTATAACCATGGAAACAGCTGCAATATTAAGAAAATTATAACTGACAGATGTCAGTGTCAATGAAAAAAAAATGAATGTGGCAGAGATGAGGAAGTTGAGATAGATGTTAAGGAAGACACGGAAAGATATAGTACGAAATGAAAGAATAAGGGAAATAACTCTAGTGTTAGAAGTTTCTAGAAAGATAAAAGAGAGCCGATTACATTGGTTTGAACGTGTCATGAGGAGAGATGAAGAATATATTGAGAATGAATAGTTGAAGATACAGAGGAAGACCAAAGATAAGATGGAAGGACTGTATTGCGGAAGACTTGAGAGAAAAAAAACTGAATGAGAACGACACGTAAAACAGAAATGAGTGGCAGAAGAAAATGAAATATAGCGACTCCTAACGAATGGGGAAAGCTAGAGAAGAAGAAGATGTTAGTGTCAATTGCAATTTGTATAGTTTGTTTATAAAATAATTTTACTGAAAATATAGGATCTTTTGCAAGAAAATTCATTTATTCAATTTGTGCACACAGGATTGACGAAAGGGAATGTACTGGCCACATCAGATTCAAGAATAGCTACTACTAACGAGAGGAAAAAGCTAAAGAAGATGTCAGTATTAGGTGTAATTTAGATAGTTTGTTTATGAAATAATTTTGCTAGAAATTTAGAATCTTTTGCAAGAAAATTTATATATTTATAAAATCTCCAATTTTTGTCAAAATATAATGAAAATTTTGTAGCTCCATTAAAATATTAATAAAAAAAAAGATTCAAATTTTCACCGAATAATTATCATACCTACGTATTATTTAAACATACAGAAGTTTTCATCACATGATATGAGTTATCATTCTCTTTAAAATAGTATATTGTGTTATTAGGAGTAAAAGTGATAGTGGAAGTTTAAACGACGAGCGAAGCGAGTCGGATAAATTCACGCGAGTTACACAAAGACACTTTTACTCCGAATGACACATTATATATTTTCTTCAAACGTAGATATTTAAAGAAAAATATCTACTACTGACGTTACATTTTACGTAAATTACGTTTGCGATTTCAATTACCCTGTAGCTATGTATACTTATTTCTTCACTTTTTGTTATAAACATTGAAGTGAAAATTTTCACGTTTTGACGTTTAAATAAAAACTGTGTAATTTTATATCCTCCTTGTGTGCAATTATGTCGGAATTAGACGTATTATAATGTACGCCATCTGAAGTTGTTCAATTGGATGGAAATCTAATAATGTGGCTGAAAAATATGTCCAGGAATCACTGCAAAACAATATATACTTTTATTATCACTTTAATTCTAAGTATTCTTATGCTCATTACCGTCCCTGTAATTGTAATCTGTAAGTTTGCTATTCTTTAATAATGTTATTTCCTCAAAAGTAAACTCTGTTTATATTTCAATTCACAGGTTATTTATTTAAATTTGACAGCTATTAATGGTATTTTGTAACTTTATTCTTAGGTTACCTATCGTGATATAGTGACATTTAGGGCGATATTACAGGTTTCTTTTATTATAGTTACTTCTAATTCGTTGACCTGTATTGTTTCTATGGATATTTATTTATTTTATTTCTACCTTGTGAATCAAGTCACAAAAGATGCTACTTTTATGACGTTTGAAGATTTTTTTTTTGCGTTTTGTGAAATTTACAAATTTGGAGTTTCGAGGTTTTCTAATTAGGGTGGCGATAGGGAATTTGTACATAATACACTAAATAGTTGCCACTGAATTGGCAACAGTGTAGAAATATCCAGCCCATACTTATTTGACAGCAAGTATACTAGATCTTCACAACAATTTAAATGCGATCAACTGTACCACATCTGCCTATCTGAAACAAATTCTTTGCTTAACCTTCTTCTTAGCATGTGAAAATATTTATTCTCTAAAAGTGTCCAGCATTTATTTTGGACTGGAGTATTTTTATCTTCTCCAGAATGATTTCTTATTCCAGTAAGTCGAGTCTTTCTCGTATCGTATTTAGCGTCTCTCTGTTGTCACTGTAGAGGATTAAATTTGAAAAACAGGAAATGAAACAGTTGATACACGTTGCGTTGTCGGCGTTCTTCGCTTGTTTATAATTTTAGATTTGTCAGGCGAGTGAACGTATCCACATCCGGTGGACGCCGCAGATATCCGAGCATCGTATTCGTGATCGTGTACCTACCACACAGATGAAATGATCGTCTGAAGGTTAAGAACAGATCAACGGTACAACAGGTTATGGATCTTGGAACATATAATAAAAGATATATGCTAAAACAATGCAGTGAACAGCAGTTGCATAAAATGGCCACTTGAAGGTGGTTAAATTTTATGTAACGCGAATGCATATTGCACTTATGGAAATCATATGGATACCTACACACATTGGTATCAGTAAAGATGACATTTATGATATTTGTACATTATTGGAAATATTTACGAACCAAATAATTTGAAATGACTGAGTGTGTAATGTAATCAGTTATGATTCTGACGTCTCGTCCTCGAATATGACTCGAATCGTAAATGTTAAAAGTTAAAAGTTCGTGACTAATTTGACTGTCCTCTGTCAAAATTCAATAAAATTAAGAAGCTAGTAATCTTTGAGATTCACACCTTAAAATGGAATACCAAGAATACAAGAACGAACACTCAAAAAACCCTAAGAAACTTTTGATGTAGCTTCTATATTTAATATAAGTATCAAATACTACCGTTGAACTGCTAAAATAATATAAACGCAAAATGTTTTACTTCTGTCATGGTTTTGACATCAAAGATTTCGAGTTCTACTCCCGGTGGTGATAATAGTATATTGTGTTATTAGGAGTAAAAGTGATGGCGAGCGTGGAAGTTTGCAGGACGAACGAAGCGAGGCACACAAAAACATATATTTTTTTCTTCAAACGTAGATATTTAAAGAAAAATATACTGACGTTATATTTTACGTAAATTACGTTTGCGATTTCAATTGCCCTGTAACTATGTATTCATTATTGTAAAAATACCAAATACAAAAACTAACATTCAACGGACATTTACAGTTATTATTGTGAAACCACATATGTGAAAAATAAAATACTGACACTGTGTGTATTTATTGAAATCAAGCATTTCTTTGTTGTAATCAAGCATTTTTTTGTTGTAATCAAGCATTTCTTTGATGTAATCCAACCCCCTTTGAATGCCGGTCGAACTACTATTATTTAAATAAATTTATAAATTATTAAATTTATATACTTTACTTACCGTTCAGTGAACAGTAAGTAAATCACTTACCGTCGTGTTAGTCCTAACAACCAGTAAACATAACTTACTGTCGTAGAAACAGACATGTTGATAAAAAAGATCAATCGCGCAAAAACATTGTTTAAATAAATAATCTTAGTGTATAAGTATTTAATAATATTCTTAGTCTTCAATAATTAGTGTTTATGGTTGTTTAATCATAGTGTTAATTATTTTATACAAAATATACAAAATATACAATTTGTGAAAAGCCGTGTTAATATTCTTATTCATATTTATTTATTTTGCTCAAATTCCACGAAATTCAAATATATCATTATCCCAAATCTTGTGTTCCACCAAATGACGATAATTATAAAATGCATGACAATTATTTAGTAATTAGCGTGGTCCACTCCTTTCCCAGTCCAGAGCATGTGTTATTCCCACTTTTCAGTTTTCCTTGTCGAACATAAAATGTGATTATTATGCCGAGTAGTAATTAGCCGCATGTATTTACATATTTATTAATAATTATTTAGTTTTTGCAAAGCAGGTTTATATTTAGTACTTGGCCGGTAATATCACTACACATGTTGATGGCTCTTGTTAAGTGATACAAAGTAATAATTATTTTGTTTATATTTAATCATTTACATCTAAATGTATAGACGACATGGATTTAAAACTGTATCCCGTGGTGAAGTCTCTAATAATCTGTTATATTTTTAAAGAAATAAATAACTGTTTGGAGCATTTAGAAGCCGGCATATCAAAGACGCCAAATATGGAGAGAGGAAATTCACAACACATGTAATTTGAATTGATGAATACACTATTATCTATCAATATTACAATATGGATTTAATAAGGTATTTCGCATTAATCAAATTTTACAATTTTGGTTAAGTATATTAATGAGATCATCCACCATAGTAATAAATTAGAAACTGGATCATTTATATTAAAATTAGGCTTTAAAATTATATGAAAAGAATTACTATTACACAGGGTTTATCAAGAAAAGTTATCAGCTCGGTTATTTTCTTTATTATTGGGAATAGAAAAAATCTGTTGTGGCCAGCACAATACCTTCCGTCAGTCCTGTATATTATGTATAAATTCCATACATAAATTTTCTTGCAAAAGATTCTAAATTTCCAGTAAAATTATTTCATAAACAAACTATGCAAATTGCACTTGACACTAACATCTTCTTCTTTAGCTTTCCCCTTTCGTTAGGAGTCGCTATTTTTTATTTTCTTCCTCCACTCATTTCTGTTTTACGTGTCGTTCTCATTCAGTTTCTTTTCTCTCAAATTTTCAACCACAATATATTCTTCATTTCTCCTCAGGACATTTTCAAACCAATGTAATCCTCTCGGTTGTATATTTCTAGAAACTTGTAACACTAGAGTTATTTCCTTACCTATCTTTCCGTATCTTCCCCAACATCTACTTCAACATTAATTTACTTATTATATTATATGAATATATTGTTAGTTACCATGTTTAGCATAGCTGGCTGATTTATAAAATTTAATTTCATTAAAATTCTTTAACTCTATATTTATTGAATATGAAGTATAAAATGCAATCAAATCGTATAGATAATAATATATTCTTTACGTTATAATAACGTTAAATGTCAATAAATCAAATTTAACTGTTAAATCTTCAAATGAGGCTACTTCCGGCTCACCAATTAGAACCAAAATCTAATCATTTGTTCTTTTGGATGTAAAAATATAATTTTTGGAATCGTGGTATTGAAGTTATGCGATCCGAAACTTTCGTCACACACACACACAGACACACACTTGTGTGTACAAAAAATGTTAAGTTCGTTACTTATAGGGCGCGAGCAGTCATGTGACTTTGTTGGCTTTGGCCCGCAGATATGATGATTCGTGTTAGAATGACGGCTAGTAGTTATTTACATAGATGTCATAATTTTTCATTCAAAATTTCAAAATATTCTGATGTTTATTTGTCATCAATAGTATATTTGTCGAAGAAAATAATCCACATGGATTTGAAATATCATGATGTTTTAAATGAAAAATTATGATACTTGACACCTATGTACATTATTACTAGATCTCATTCTAACACGGGCCCCCATATCTGCTTGCCAAGGCTAACAAAGTCACATGACTGCTCGCGCCCTGTGCAACATAAAATGAAAATGGCGAGTGATATTGTGCTGGCCACAACAGATTTTTACCTTCCGTCACCTACAGGTAAGGAAGGTATTGTCTTTGGTCAAAAAATTCGGTGGTGAGTTTTCATTGAATAAGCAAGTTTTAGGGTCTTTACAATACGATTTTACTATTTTTACGATGATGTCTGTATGTGTGTGTATTCGTGTGTGCGCGCGTGTGTGTGTATGTGTGTGTGTATGTGTGACCGCGGTTTCGTCAACGGTATCTCCAATACTAGAATTCCAAAAATTACAATTCTTGCGTATTCCTCTTCCTTACAACCATATGCAGACGATTAGATTTTGATTATAATTGGTCAACCAGAAGTAACCTCATTTGAAGATTTTAAAAGTTTTTCTTGAAAAACTCAGTTATATGTTATAACTTAAAGAATATATTATTGTCTATACGATTTGATTGCATTTTATATTTCATATTCAACAGATATAGAGTTAAAGAAGAATAAAGATATAAATTTCATAATTCAGCCAGCTATGCTAACTTAACCATGGAAACTGCTAATATATTCAGGTAATTCAAATTGACAGATGTCAGTATCAATAAAATGTAAATCAATAAAAGAATAAGGGAAGTAACTCTAGTGTTAGAAGTTTCTAGATATAAGAGAGACGATTACATTGGTTTGAACATGTCATGAGGAGAGATGAATATATTAATAGAAGGTGGAAGAAACATAGGAAGACCAAATATAAGATGAAAAGACTGTATTGCAGAAGACTTGAGAGAAAAGGAACTGAATGAGGACGATACGCAAAACAAAAATGAGTAGAAGAAGAAAATAAAAAATAGCGACCCCCCTAACGAATGGGAAAAACTAAAGAAGAAGAAGAAGATGTCAGTGTCAAGTGCAATTTGCATAGTTTGTTCATGAAATAACTTTATTGGAAATATAGGATCTTTTGCAAAAAAATTATGTATAGGGCGCGTGCAGTGACATGATTGTGCTGCCTTTGGCAAGCAGATATGGGGACCCGTATCAAAATGACAGCAATTAATTATGTCCATAACTGACAAGTGTCATAATTTTTCATTGAAAATTTCATGATATTCTTATTTCATGTGGTTTGTTTATCAGGAGTATGGAATTCAGTTGCCGAGAAAGGGAATCATAAAATACCAAAAATTTAGAATCTTTTGCAAAAAAAATTATCTATGGAATTTGTACGTAATACACAGGATTGACGGAAGGTATTGTGTTGGTCACATCAGATTTTTTTATTATTTATCACACCAAAGAAATTTTATTAGTGCACTTTGCACAGTCCCGTTGTACGCCCATAAAGAAACATATGTTAAATTCCCTCTGCGATAAAAATATATCATATACCTCATTACACGTAAAGTACTTCGACACACTCAGTAATTAGTAAAAATCAGCGATGATCATTTTAGTTATAATAGTCACTTATTTCTTCCTGTAGCTATTCATCTTTGATTTATTCCCGAGTTAACAACTTTCTATAGGTTATTAAGTAGCAAATTTTGTAACATTTTAACGTATCGTAATTATTTGTGATAGGCTGCCGCCAATTATGGTACGAATGAGTATGGTTGGGCACATAAATAAATAGCTATAAAACAAATAGGCTCGCTCCTTGTATGTGGATGTTTCCTCTGTAACGTATGTAAACGACTCAATTACGAGTTTTATCCGCGGCTTGCCAGGATAATTAGCCTGCATAACACTCATAATATTCGCCACATCCTGCGGACACAAAAGCAGGAAGAAGGGATGATGGCCGGGAGCAGGACAGCTGCCCCTAATAAATCACAACAATGAAAAAGTCAGCCGTATCTATAAAATTATTATATGAATCACCTATTTGAAATACCACATAAATCAAGAATCTGATGTGACCAATACAATACCTCCCGCCATTTATCTATGGGGTCTTGTTGCCGCGTGCCTGATGTCTGGTCGCGAATCTGGGGAATCCGATTCGATCCCTATCAACGCCAAATAATTCGAATTTTAAATGCAAATTTAATTAATAATTATTGTAATGGAACAATGAGGTCATTTAAAAAAAAACGTTTTTTATAAAATCGTGAAATCCGTCTCATTTAATAAATATAGTAATATAAAATAACATGAAATATGCGACTTTTCATTCATAAATTTCGCGGCTGTAAAATTCGTGACGTCACAGCT
Organism: Harpalus rufipes; assembly: GCA_951394225.1. Lineage (NCBI taxonomy): Eukaryota > Metazoa > Arthropoda > Insecta > Coleoptera > Carabidae > Harpalus > Harpalus rufipes. The sequence goes on from OX596285.1 coordinate 5,135,353, forward strand.
TGTTACACAAAGACATTCCTCTCACACACACACACAACGGTCCACGTGATATCCGTTTGCTGCTGTAAACAAGTTAACCTAAAATTTGTGACAAGTGACAGCAGAGTTAAGAGTAAAGGTATGTAAATAACACATTTATTAAAATAAATACCAAAAGTTGTATGAAATATGCTTTTCGTTAACAATATGTTGCTGTCACAAAATTAAACTGACAAGTGATAACTCAAACACTCGTAGTTCCAAATACAACCGGTAGAGAGCTACTACTGCATCCGACAAGCCGTGACGTATGCCGTGACGTCAGCGTCCAAATATTTGAAATTAAAGACAACTTTTAAAAAATCATATCTCTGATTCTAAAGACTTGTAAAGTGTAAAACATACACCTACATATTTAATTTGACCTATTCTGTCAGGAAAAAAATAAATTAGAAAATGAGAAATGCCCCATTGGTACAATTATTATGAGAAATATGACTTGTAGCAATGCTTTGCAATGGTGCAATTTTGATATGGTGTATTAATAGAATGTATAGAACTTGAATACATTGCTTATAATAAAATTTCTTAGGTTTAATAATAATTTATTTGCAAATAAACTACTGTCTGCATTCTGCATGTGACAAATGTAAAGTAATAAAATTTAAGATGGCAATTAATTGAGTAAATTGTCAGTTACCTTTACCCTCAGTTTTATAGATAATACTAATATAAATATTGTATTATTTACAAAAAAAATGGGTCTTGTCTTTTGTCATATGCCCGTAGATTATTGTTTAAATGAGAAATTTAGTTAATAACATTGTATTTAAATCCAGTACACTTTATTAATACATAAAATAAAAAAATGCCCAAATATAGTCTTAACTATTGTAACCTAAAAATTTATTTTTCATTGCTGTTAATATATTTATTTCAGATGGTACGAATACATTTGGGGTTGGGCTCGTATATTGTTATCAATTGCCCAAATTAATTACACAGTGATAGTACAAATAAATAAATATACCAATACGGCTTATTAACTGACGTCCGTATTACAAAAGTATTAAAATATCTAGAAACTTTTCATTAACTTCTACATTCATACTAATTATCTCTTTCAATAATTTCTTCATATTTAAAATGAAATCTTTCATCTCTCATCTATCATATCGTCCATCATCACTTCATTTGGAGCTGAAAATAACTGTGAGTAGTGAGCAATGATGTTAGTAAAGTTATGGTTCGGACGCAACTTACGGAATCCTTTCATCTCTGTTGGTGCTCTCTAATGAAGGAAGGCTGAGTTTTTGTGGAGATTTTCTTAATTTTTACGTGAGTGACGAGCGTAGCATAGCAAGCATCCGTTAGGCTTCAATTAACGGCCGAGCATCGGGCACGTAAACCAGCCGAACACGTCAAGCCAACATTATAGAAATTCTGGAATTCGTATGACTTTGTTTTAATTACCAGCAATAACAGATATATTGACAATAAATTAATATGTTATAACTCTTGGGTGGTAAAGCATGTGGTTCCCATTAATAGAAATGTAATAGATTAATCATATTAAACTAAAAATTCATCTTCTTTTTCTCTGTCATTACTCCTACATTTGACACGACAATGGTTCATAATTAATTCATTCAGATGTAAGATGTTTATGTAAAATACTTGTTTTTACCTCCCGCTACCCTTGGTAAAGGAGGTATAGGGATCGTGCTAAAAATCTCATATCGAGATTTTGATAAATGACCACGTTTTAAGGTCCCTACAATCCAATTTTAACATTTTTACGATGATGTCTGTGTGTATGTGTGTATGAATGTATGTGTGTGTGTGTGTGTGTGTGTGTGTGTGTTTACGCTCTAACTCTAATACTATCATTCAGAAAGTTTTGAAACCATATATTTCTACCGTATTTTAATATGGAAAGAAGCCATTGATTTTGGTAACAATCGAATAACCGGAAATGGAAGTTTACTTGAAGCTCAAGATAGTTTTTCTACAAAAATTACCTTTAAATATATTTTTTTTGCAATTTGTATTATAAAAATTAAAGATTATTCCATTTTCTACAGATGTGCTTTAATACTTTTTCTATACATTTTATCGATAAATTTATAAAATAATATAAAAATTATATCTCGGAACTTATGCTTTAAACATACTCAATGGTTACATAGTTCAGCTCAAATGTATGTAACTGACAGATAAATGTCAGTGTCAAAAAATAATCATTTCAAATTAATAACAGTAACGTTTTAAAAGAAAAATTGTAAATAGAACAATAGTTTTATGGAAAGGAACTTAATATACATAATTTCTAGCATTAGTAAATATGCAAGTATGTATTTAAATAAAAAAATAAATAAATATATTGTCATGGCATTGCTGGGTGTGCTAATCTGATTTGTACACACATTTCGGTAATGATGATGACATATTTGTATTGTACGGGCGTTTACCACAAGGGTTAATTTTATACCATTTAAAATTCGAATTATTTGGTATTGATCGGGATTGTATCGGATTCACCACATTCGCGACCAGACATTAGGCACGCGGCAACGAGACCCCATAGGTAAATGGCGGGAGGTATTGTGTTGATCACATCAGATTTTTATAATAACATTTAAAAGGATTTTTCGAAGAAAAACTATTTTGAGCTTCCAGTAAAGTGGCATTTCCGGTTATCTGATTTACACCAAAATTTAATGGCTTCTTTCCATATAAGAGTAAGAGAGAAATATAAGATTTCAAAATTTTCTAAACGATAGTATACTCACATACATACATCATCGTGAAAATGTTAAAATTGGATTGTATGGACCTTAAAACGTGGTCATTTACCAAAATCTCGATATGCGATTTTTAGCACGATCCCTATACCTCCCTTACCAAGGGTAGCGGGAGGTAAAAATAGACATTTATCCCTATTTTTCAGTTATCCATACCCATTATATATCTCCATACAACATACTGTATAAACCTCATAATTTCCATGTAATAACAAAATACATCCACAACATCTAATTTGGTTGCTTTGCTATTTCTATTGCTCCGAACTTCTGAATTCCACGTATCAATTACTGGTCTCCAGTATGTCGGTATGAGATAACGGACTGGTGCAGAGCCTGCCTATGGTGGGACCGCGAGCCATAGGACCTATATAGACCAAGCAAGACCAACGTCGCGGACGTGGAGGCTGACCGTTGTACGATTAGCTACACGACACCGGCCGCGGCCAGCACGCATACAGAAGGTAATTACACAAGAATCTCAATAGAGAGATGATTGGCGAAAATAGAAGATGTTGGTATAGAATATTGTAACTGTATATTGGAATATAGAGATAGTATACCACGAATTAGGTGATACACTGATACCAGGGTCACAGTAAGTAGAAAAATTATTAGAGTTATGCAGAGCCAATATTATATTTGTGATTTGTCATACATACTAAAGGGTTTTCCAATAAGAGGTGTTATTTTGAATAGCCCGCTATTTCGGTAGATGTCGCTTTTGAAGCTGTCATTTTTTGACATTTGACAAGTAGAAACTACGCCATTAATAAAAATCTGTTGTGGCCAGCACAATACCTTCCGTCATTCTCGTGTATAATGTATAAATTCCATAATTTTTCTTACAAAAGATTCTAAATTTCCAGTAAAATTATTTCATAAACAAACTATTCAAATTTCACTTGACACTGGCATCTTCTTCTTCTTTAGCTTTCCCATTCGTTAGGGGTCGCTATTTTTGCATGTCGTTCTCATTCAGTTCCTTTTCTCTCAAATCTTCCGCAATACAGTCCTTCCATCTTATCTTTGGTCTTCCTCTGTTTCTTTAACGTCCTATTACTACTAACTATTCATTCTTGTTCCAATATAATTCTTCATTTCTCCTCATGACATGTTCAAACCAATGTAATCGTCTTTCTTGTATCTTTCTAAAAACTTGTAACACTAGAGTTATTTTCTTACCGTATCTTTCCGTGTATTCCCCAATATCTACTTCAACATCCTCATATCTGCCACATTAATTTACTTTTTATTGATACTGACATCTGTCAATTTGAATTATATGAATATATTACTAGTTCCCCAGTTTGGCATAGCTGGCTGAATTATAAAATTTAATTTCTTTAAAATTCTTTAAATCTGTATCTATTGAATAAGAAGTATAAATTGTAATCAAATCGTATAGAGAATAATATATTCTTTAAGTTATAATAACGTTAAATGTCAATAAATCAAATTTAACTGTTAAATCTTCAAATGAGACTACTTCCGGTTGACCAATTATAACCAAAATCTAATCAGTTGTTCTTCTGGATGTAAACTTGAGGAATACGAAAAAAATATAATTTTTGGAATCGTGGTATTGAAGTTATGGAATCCGAAAATTTTGTTACACACACACAGACACACGGACACACAGACACACAGACACACAGACACACATACATACAGACATCATCGTAAAAATGGTAAAATCGTATTATATGGACCCTAAAACGTGCTTATTCAGTAAAAACTCATCATTGAATTTTTTGACCAAAGACAATACATACCTTCCTTACCTAAAGGTGACGGACGGTAAAAATGGAACGATACACGCTTCAACAACGCATTGAAATTATTAAAATTCACTATAAAAATGGTGAAAATTTGGCAGAGACGGTTCGTAAAACTCGACAATTTTTGGGTCGTCGTGAAGCACCTTGTCGGACCGCAATACAGAAATTGGTGGAAAAATTCGAGCTGTTGGGACAAGTTAGTGATGTGAAGAATAAAACCCGTGCACGTCGCTCAAGAACAGCCGAGAATATTGCTGCTGTAGCCGAAAGTGTTGAAGAAAACCCAGGTTTGTCCATTCCTCGTCGTTCTTTGGAATTAGGCATTCCACAAACGTCATTACACCGTATTTTGCATAAAGATTTGGGTCTTAAGGCTTATAAAGTCCAGTTAACACAAGAACTCAAGCCGGCCGATCATCAACAACGTCGTGTCTTTGCTGATTGGGTCGTTGAAATGCATGAAAATGATCCGGAATTCCATCGAAAAATCATCTTGAGTGATGAGGCCCATTTCCACCTCGGTGGCTTCGTCAACAAACAAAATTGTCGCATCTGGGGCTCAGAAAACCCAAGAGTTATTGTTGAAAAGCCTCTCTATCCTCAACGTGTGACTGTTTGGTGCGGTTTATGGTCCGGCGGAGTCATTGGACCTTACTTTTTCGAAAATGAGGCTGGAGCAACAGTTACGGTGAATGGATTGCGCTATCGAGAGATGATTAACGATTTTTTATGGCCGGAATTGGATGGTATTGATCTGGACAACGTTTACTTTCAACAAGACGGCGCTACGTGCCACACAAGCAACGAAACCATTGATCTTTTACGGGAAAAGTTTCCGGACCGTGTTATCTCTCGAAGAGGTGATCACAATTGGCCACCGAGATCTTGTGATTTAACACCTTGCGACTTCTTTCTTTGGGGCCACGTGAAAGAAAAGGTCTACGCCAACTGCCCAGCGTCGACTCAAGACCTCAAAGATGGAATTCGTGAGGCTATCGAGGACATAGGACAGCCACTTTGCGATTTGGTTATGGAAAATTTCATGAAAAGGATATTGTCCTGTCAGCGTGGTCGTGGTGGTCATTTGCCTGATGTTATTTTCCACTATTAACGGCATACCTTCCTCTTTATAATGAAATAAACATCCGATCATTTATATTAAAAAATGGCATTTTTCTTTGAATATCAAAATAACACCTCTTATTGGAAAACCCTATGAAATTTGCAAATGTAATACTGGACGTATTAGTTACTTCTGTAAAGTAAACAACGGTCCCAACTTGGATTAATAAAATATAATAAACCCACGTCAGAATGACAACTAGTAATTATGTATCAGGGGGGTGAATCTGCACTCGGAAACGTAATAACAAGTTTTTCAATCTAGTAGCGTTTGAAAATACTTCCAAACCCTTTCATAGATGGCTCTAGTAGTACAGATTTTACAGGGATTCTCAAACTTGAATGTCAAAATACTTTAAAAAGGTAACATGTTTGAGAACTGTTGTAAATTTCCTACAATTCTCTATTGCATCGTTCGAAATTCTTTGACATTTAAAACTATTATTTGTGAATTTGTATCTTTATTGCAATATAGTACTTTATCATTCAATATATTTTCGGTAAGTATACTAGATTTCATACTAGCATTATTTCAGAAAAAAATCAGTGAAAACACATTCTTGCAGAAGTTGACAGTGCTCAATAGAAGAAATGGTGCATCAGGAGAATTTATATCATGGTGGTGCTCTTAGATATTTACACCGTAGAAGAGCAGCAAAATATTACATTATTAGGCGAAAGAACGTGAAGTTTCACAAGATTCATCAAAGAATGTTGAAATAGTATGGTGTCAGTTTTAAGAAAAAAATAGTATAGAAGAGGGTAGATTTGTTAAAAAGTGGACGAACATCGATAACGAGGTCAATGAAGCAGTGCTTTATTTTATATTATTATTATACCTCTTGTATAATTCATATTTTTGATTCCTTGTGTAGTATGTTTTTAAATTTTAATAGTTGTCGCCGTGTAGTTTGAGATTTGTAGTTATTTATTATTTGATTTAAATAATGTAATGTATATATACTTTTAAATAAAGACATTAACTATTAAGTACTGTAATTATTTTTTTATAGTTCAACATATATTTCACATTTCTTGATAATGTTTTTAATAAATTATCTATTTTCAATAGTTTTTTATTAATTAAATTAGGTATCAAGAAATAATATTTAAAGTTTCGAATAATTCAAAATGAATTCATATTTCCCGCCACTTTCTCGGCTGTCAAATTTAGTTCTCTGACCTTTTCATAGACGGCACTAAAACTTGTTTCGACTAAGTTAGGACATTCCACTTTAAAACGATGCTCGTTGTTGATAATATTTTCGCTGTAACGTAAGTTTATTTATTAATTCAGATACATTACCTTGATTCATAGCCGTACGAATAACGTTATTTTCTGTCAGAGTCACTGACCTGACATTGTGTCATTATCTTTTTTTCACATATTTGGTTTTACATTTGCTTATAAACTTATCAGTTGACTTATTTTTGAATTTTGAATGCTTTTACTGTAATATATATTTTTATAATCATAAAATAACAGTAGTATCTTATGTACCCTCATAAAAACTAAGCAAACGACACTACTGAATTTGTCATGATGGGCGGAGCAAAAAACTGAATTCATACAATTCGTAGACGGCCTAGATCGGACATCTTTCAAAAAATTTACTGTACATAGTTTTTTGACGTCCCTCTAATTTTGCCGGTGTATGTATAAGCCACCTCGCGAAATCAACTCCCAAAATCCATCTTACTATTCACTATGCATACACAGCACATCATCTAAATATCTCCTGGAAGATACGTCACATCTCTAAGTCTGCGTCTAGCCACCATCTTCTGGTGTCTCCGCCTGCTAGATTCTGTCGCTTGTCTCACGTTCTGTGTCTCATGTCCGTATCTTGTCCGTGTTCGTGTCTGGAGCTGACGATGATGAATGTTGCGCCCTGCAGGGCGCCTGCCGACCCTCTAACCCTTCCCTCGTGCCAGGAGACGAGTCATAAACAAGATAAATTTGTTACAAATGAAACGTGGATTGATTAAATGTTGATGTTGTTGGGTGGTAGATTTTTCTGGTGGTTTCAGATTGATAGGATTGAATGTTTTTAATTTTGAAATATTTTCTGTTTATATCATGTAAAAGTACATAATTTCCCCATAAGCGCTCTCTAAAATTGATTTGATTTATTTATTAATTTTACAGCAAACAAAAAATTGTTTATAGGCTGATTTATTTCATCTACAGCCAAATTCTCTATTAATCCGTTAATTAATAATCAGCTGATTAAGGAATCTAGCTCATCTGTAGATCAACGTATGTTATAATTCACCAACTTGATTTCTGAATCAAGGAACCATGATCAACAGATTCACAGATTTGGTTTAAATTTTCTCAGTTAATGTAACTGTCATGTAATTTCATTCGTGGTAATTGTACTTTCCGTTAAAAAGTTATTAATATGTAAGTTTTTGATTTATTTATAAAATATATTTTATAATTTTTACATCTCGCTAAGAGAGGTATTGGATTCATGCTAAAAATCGCTTATCCAGATTTTAATGATTAAGATCGTTTTAAGGTCCCTACAATCCGATTTTAACATTTTTGCGATGATGTCTCTGTGTGTGTGTGTGTGTGTGTGTGTGTGTGTGTGTGGATGTATGTGTGTATGTGTGTGGGATGTTGGAAGGACGATTACTCAAAAACTAAAAGACTTAATATTTGTTTAACTACGTATTTCCGGAAGTAGCAGACTTGAAAAAAATCTTCTAAATATTATTTTCTGAATTTTTTTATATATATCCTTAAGAAATACCGCTAATACAGTCAATGAATTTGAAGAATTTTGAACATATTAGAAGAGTAGGACAAAATTCCTCATAGAACGAAAGAAGAGATACAATTTCAATTATTTTTATGTACAAGAAATGTTAAATTCGTTGCTTATAGGGCGCGAGCAGTCATGTGACTTTATTGGCCTTGGCAAGCAGATATATAAGGATCCGTGTCAGAATGATGGCTAGTAGTTATTTACATAGATGTCACAATTGTCATAATTTTACATTCAAAATTTCAAAATATTCTGATGTTTATTTGTCATCAATAGTATGGAATATACTTGTCGAGGAAAATAATCCACATGGATATGGAAAATCATAATTTTTTGAATGAAAACTTATGATATTTGACACTTATGTACATTATTAATAGCTGTCATTCAAACACGGGCCTCTATATGTGCTTGCCAAGGCCAACAAAGTCACATGACTGCTCTCGCCCTATGTAACATAAAATGAAAATGGCGAGAGGTGTTGTGCTGGCCACAACAGATTTTTCTATTTTATATTATATTTTTATTTTGATATAGTTAGAAATTATACTGATTTTAATAAAGGAGTGTTTTTAAATATAGTGAAAAATAAAAATATGAAATATATTTGAAAATAATAAAACCAATATGGTTTTAAATAAAAGATAAAGAAGAAGTATGAGACAAAGTTACAAATGAATACAACAGCAATAAATGTTAAAATTAGTATTCAAAGATATGATCAGTCCGAAATAAATTATGAAAGGGTGAAAAGATAATATCAGCCACATGGATTTGAACCATGGACCATTACTTTGTCGGAGTAACGGTGTACAGTAAAAATTTTGAAAGATGTCCGATCCAGGTCATCTACGATCTGTATAAAATAAGATTTTTGTTCCGCCCATTTTGACAAATTCAGTAGTGGCGTTTGCTTAGTTTTTATGAGGGTACATAAGATACTACTGTTATTTTATTATTATAAATATATACGTTACAGTAAAATCATCCAAAATTCAAAAATAAGTCAACTGGTAAGTTTATTAGCAAATGTAAAACCAAATATGTGAAAAATAAGATATTGATTAGATTACTGACAATATCAATGTCAGCGACACTCAAGCACTGACATAAAATAACATTATTCGTACGGCTATAAATCAAGGTAATGTATCTGAATTAATAAATAAACTTACGTTACAGCGAAAATATTATCAACAACGAGCATCGTTTTAAAATTAAATATCCTAACTCGTCGAAACAATATGAATTTTTGAAAGACAATCGTGTTATATCCATCCTCATCGCACACGCTTATAGTCTTTGTAAAGGAGTGAGATAAATGTATGCCAATTTGTTAATTGTTAACTTACAGCCTTGCACATTGTACACTTACTTACATAACACCCTGTATTTACAAGTAAGTGTGTCTTTTATAACAAATCACGCATTACTTACCTTATCTCAATTTGATGATTTTCTGGACTAGTAACCTTATAATAAGGCCAAAGCGCAGCTCATGAAAATGCATACATTTAAAAGAACGCATTATTCAAATTGTGTTGTTAACATCGCCCACCTGCATGAGAATAAAACACCCAATAGTAACACATTCAGATCTTTCTAGAAGAATCCCCATTAAACCAATCTAAAATCTCAAACCAGATTCACTTTTCAAGGTCAAAATCCTTTAGGACTATAAAAAGCCAGACCACCTGACATTCGAATGAAAGGGAAAGGGTTAAATCAGAGTTCCGCCTTCCAGCACGCACATTGTAGGGTTGCCGTTCCCACCCTTACATATAGTACGAGGAGTATACAATAAGGGTTAAGGGCAGGTAGTAAGGGAAATAATTACATGCAGGGATTCCAGACACACGACAGACGGAGGTCAAGGGTCTCCAGGTAGATTCAAATGAGGATTGGAATTGGGATTGGAATTGGAATAAACAATTCGTACACTACTAAAAAGGAAAGGAATTTTATTTTTTTGTAAAACTCTGCACTAAATACTATTTATTAAATCGTTGGTTATAGTGTTTTGAATTCAACATATTAAATTATTATTTGTCTCGTGGCTGTGTGCCTGAGTGTCTGGTCGCGAATCTGTGGACCCGGGTTCGATCCCGACTGTCGCCAAAAATTACGTCGCATTTTAATGGCACAAAATTAACCCCTGTGGCGCACTCTCCATGCCAGCAATGAGTGCCCGTGAGGTGACGCCTGGTAAGCGCCCACACGGTACAAATATTCCATCATTACCGATATCTGTACGAAGCAGATTGGCACACCCAGCAATGGGTAATATGCCCTGAAATTTTTATTTATTTATTTTATATTTTAAAGAATATGTTATTCTCTTTACGATGTGATTGCATTTTATACTTCATATTCAATAGATATAGAGTTAAAGAATTATAAATATATTTCAAAAGTCAATCAGCTATGCCAACTATGGAAACTGCTAATACATTCAGATAATTCAGATCGACAGATGTCGGTATCAATGAAAAGTATATGAATGTGGCAGAGATGAGGATGTTGACGATTACATTAGTTTGAACATGAGGAGAAATGAAGAATATATTGGAAGAAGAACGAATAGCTTAATAATAGAAAAGAAAGACCAAAGATAAGATGGAAGGACTGTATTGTGGAAGACTTGAGAGAAAAGGAACTGAATGAGGACGACACGCAAAACAGAAATGAGTGGAAGAAGAAAATAAAAAATAGCGACCCCTAATGAATGGGAAAAGCAAAAGATTCTAAATTTCCAGTAAAATTATTTCATAAACAAACTATGCAAATTGTACTTCACACTAACATCTTCTTCTTCTTTAGCTTTCCCCATTCGTTAGGGGTCGCTATTTTTTATTTTCTTCTTCCACTCATTTTTGTTTTACGTGTCGTTCTCATTCAGTTCTTTTTCTCTCAAGTCTTCCGTCTTATCTTTGGTCTTCCTCTGTTTCTTCAACCTTCTATTTCTAAGCTATTCCTTCTTCATCCAATATATTCTTCATTTCTCCTCATGACATTTTCAAACCAATGTTATCATCTCTCTTGTATCTTTCTGGAAACTTGTAACAATAGAATTATTTCCTTACCGTATCTTTCCGTGTCTTCCCCAACATCTACTTCAACATCCTCATCTCTGCCACTTTAATTTACTTTTTATTGATACACATTTGTCAATTATATGAATATATTAGTAGTTTTCATGTTTAGCATAGCTGGCTGATTTGTAAAATTGAATTATTTTAAAATTCTTTAACTCTATATCTATTGAATATGAAGTATAAAATGAAATCAAATCGTATTGAGAATAATATATTCTTTAATTTATAATAAATAACGTTAAATGTCAATAAATCAAATTTAACTGTTAAATCTTCAAATGAAGCTACTTCCGGTTCACCAATTATAACCAAAATCTAATCAGTTGTTCTTCTGGATGTAAACTTGAAGAATACGAAAAAAATATAATTTTTGGATCGTGGTATTGAAGTTATGGGATCCGAAACTTTCGTCACACATACACACACACACAGTCACATTGAATTTTTTGACAATAAACGGTGACGGAAGGTAAAAAATATTTTGAAAATTAAATATTTTAATTTTAATATCCTAATCATTGTGACACTGTAATTTTAAAAACTAAAAGCTGTACTGCACACAACTTCATGTTGTACGATAACAAGATTGTTACTAAAGAATAATTTAGCTTATCTAACAATGAGACATATGTTAATACGAAATTTTAACAATATTGTTATCAATTATTGTTAAGTAACATTTTCTCATTTAATAACAATGTGCTCGTGAATAAGCCCCACTGCAACATTTTTATATGTGTGTAGTTAGTATGTGGCAACATAGATTCAGGCGCAACTATATCATTCATCCAAGAAGCAATAAAATCTATCTTACAGAAACGTGTACAGTCCATTCGATGTAACTTGGCGAGTTGGGGCAATTCACATTATCACTGCGGTAATGGGGAAGTTATAAAATCCATAGCGTACCGAAGAAGAATGAAGTTCAATAAAATTACAAATATTACAAAAAAAAAGAAATTATTTATACAAAAATAAATATTACAAATATTGGAATGAATTATTTATTATATAAATCATATTATAATTAATTATTTTTTAAATTAATAAAGTTAAGAAAATAAAATTTCTATTGCTATTGAAAAAAAAATGCACCAACGCTTATGTATGAATATAACTTCTTGGGTTGAAAAGTACCTGACACCCCGAGTTTGAGTGTATTAGGATGAAATTTGCTTTGTGTAAGGCAATAAAACATTGTAAAATCACTATTTCACTTCTGAAGCTGTGCGGCATCGAAGTAAAAGTAAATATTTGGCAAAACGCAACTTAGGAATAGTGAACTGAATTACATTCTTTTGGCTTGCCAAGTTACATCGTATGGACTGTAGCTAGGAATGGAAGGATTGAGTCTTGGGGTAATGTGTTGTGATTAGAGGCGGTGCCTCTGGTTGGGGCAGAGGCAGGGGCAGGGGCCAGGGGCCATCCATCACGCGACCTGAAACCCGCGGGGCCAAGACAGTGGGAAGAACACCCGGGTGATCAAGCAAACTCTGTCACAATGCACCTGTCAATACACCTACCGTGAGAAACTAACGACCAGAAGGGATATTCAAATGCGTATAGTAAAGAAGTAATATTAGAATATTATAGAAACAAGATGACTGAATATATATAAAAAGGCCAAATTCGTTTGTTGTGAACACGTTTACGAAGAGGTAAAAGATGTAATGAGTAATATGTGAACAAATTTGTATGTATAATAAAATTGACAAAGTGTCAGTGCCAGTGACACGGATTAAAAATAATTTTATTCATATCTATCTGAATTAATAAATAAATTTACGTTATAGAGAAAGTATTGACAACAACGAACATCGATTTAAAATGGAATGTCCTAACTTAATCTAAATAATATGAATTTTTGAAAGACAAGCGTGTTATATCCATCCTTATCGCACACGCTTATAGGCTTTACACGTTCATGATACAGGTGACCTTGATAGGACATCTTATATTTACTGCAAACCTAATAATATTTTTACTTCCTTGTACGTAAGTAAAGGAAGTATTGTAATCGCGAAAAATTTCGGTTTTCAGATTTCAGCGGAAATATCCATTTTGATGATCCCTGAATCCATTTTGACTAATTTCGTCGTGACGTCTGTACGTACGTACGTACGTACGTACGTCCGTACGTACGTCCGTACGTACGTCCGTACGTACGTATCTCGCATAACTCAAAAACGGTAAGCCGTAGAAAGTTGAAATTTTGTATTTAGGACTCCTATAACATCTAGTTGTGCACCTCCCTTTCTGGTTATTACACAATTTCCAGAAGTGGCACTTTACTTGAAGCCTATAATAGATTTTAATGAAAAACTGTTTTAAAATATAATCCAAAACTTTTCAAATTTGGTATAAAAGACTTTTATGTCAGTCGAAATAACATAATAGATTTTGGTTAAAATAGGCTAACCGGAAGTGGTACATTACTTGAAGTTGTTAACAGTTTTTCTTGAATAAAATGATTTTATTTTGATTTTAGAAATAAATGCTTCAAATAAAAGTTTTAGAGAATTAATTTCTGCGTCTAGCACATTAAGTATTATTAAATTAGCCCTTTGTATAAGCGAAATATGTAAATTTAAAAATTATTTTTTTGTAATAAAGCTTGCTATGGATTAGGACAAAAAAATAAAATGTTCATGTCAAATTACGTTAAATACGTGCAATGATTCGTACAATAACAAATATTATATTTTTATTGTGAAATTAGTCATATTCATTGTTGTAATCAAATATTTCTTTGTTGTAATCAAAACTCTCTTTAAAAACTACCTTTATGGTCGCTATATATCTTACTGTTTTGAAGTTAAAATTAATATTTTGTAATTTATTTATTAAAAAAATATGTATAGTTTAATAATCGTACAAGGAAGTCGTGTGGTGTCCACATCAGATTTTTTGAATTTATGATGACATGCCAGATGACAGAAATGTTGAATGACTAACGGCCTAATTCACCATTAATCTGTTGGTTAATAATCAGCTGATTACGAATCAAGCTGATCTGTAGATCAACGTATGTTTTAATTCACCAACTTGATTTCTGAATCAGGTAATCATGATCAATAGATTCACAGTTTTGTTTAGGTTTTTGTGATGTAATTTCATTCGTGGTAATTGTATTTTCCATTAAAAATGTATTAATATGTAAGTTTTTTAATTTATTTATAAAATATTTTTATAATTTTCCTATAATAACAATATATTTTTATTTTGATATAGGTAAAAATTACACTGATTTATATATAGGAGTGTTTTTAAATATAGTGAAAATGAAAGATATAAAAGTATATTTGAAAATAATAAAACCAATGCGGTTTTAAATAAAGAAGAGAAGAAGCATGAGACAAAGTTATATATGAGTACAACAGCCAGAATCTTGACAGATATAAATTTTACAATTATGATTCCAAGATGTGATCAGTCCTTGATCCATGGAATATAACGAATCAGTTGATCATTGAATATAATCAGTAAATTAGCTTGATTTGAATGGTAAATTAGAATGATTTAGAATCACTATTGATCTGTGGATCAACTCATACTTAATGGTGAATTCGACCGTTAGGTATGTAATTGAATATGAAATACTATAGTGTATAATGGGTTTTGAACAACTCAAATATGTACGTCAGTTAGAGATGCACGCGAGGCGAGACGAGAAATTTAAAATATCGATCTTGCCTCGTTTTGAAACCGTAATCTCGTATTCGTTATCATCTCGCGTAACACTACGAGACAAAACGAGAAGCAAGATATTTCTCATCGAATACATCATACTACGTTTATCTCGCACTAGTTTATCCACTTAAATGCTAACCCGCTTGAGTTAAGCGGGTTAAACGTGCGATATAAACACGTTAGTTTAGCGCTAAGTGAAGTAACTTAAATAATGGGTTGAGTTAACTAACCTACTTGCATTTTGCGAGATAAACGGTTAAGGCTATGGATTAACCTCAACATTTTTTTAAAAACATGAAAATAATTATTAAAACTATATATTACTACACTCAAAACTTCTAAAAACTGTTTGTTTCGAGGTTTGCTTCAAGATCGTGAGCGTTTTGTTATTTTTATTATAGTAAGTCATCCGCAAAATTGTATATCTGTCCTTGTTTAACAGCAGTGGATAAACGCTAATTATCCTGTAGTCACTTTAAAATATGCGATATAAACGAGCTGGAGTTAAGAATTAGTTTTAAGTCACTAGATTTTTAAGGGGGTTATCTCACTGCGAGATAAACGTAGTCAATAATGATGCACGTTAGACGATAAATGTAAAATATCGTACTCATCTCGTTTTGGGATATGTAATCTCGTTCTCGAGACGCATAACGCTACGAGACAAGACAAGATGAGAGAGTACTCTCGTCTTTTGCATCACTATACGTCCAATTATCATTATATGCGGTCTGCTCAGAAAATAACCGAACATTTTGATTTACGCGCCAAAAGAGATATTTAGTGATATGCGGTGCATTGCGTTGCGCATAACCTCTACTGTAACTACATGTTCTTGGATTGTTGGTATCTCGTTTAGTTTTCGTGATATTGTTATTTAAGTGCAACGTTTTTAAGTGTTAGTAGCGATTTTTGAAATGTGCGATTTTCTAGAGCAACGATTCAACGTAAAATTTTGCTTGAAAATTTTCACAGAAACGTTTCAACTTTTGAAACAAACTTACAGAGATGATGCTTGGGTCGTACGTAATGTTACGAACGATTTTTACGATTTAAAAGTGGTCGTCAGTCAATTGCAGATGATCCTCGACTAGGAAGGCCTTCAGCTTCAACTAATGACTCCCACGTTTAGATCTGGTGCGTGAAAATCGCCGATTGACTGTTAGAAAAATTGCAGAAGAGGTTAGAATCTCAACTGGGTTATGCCATGACATTTTGACTGAAAAATTGAACATGCACCAAGTTGCAGCAAAATTTGTTCCTCGTTTGATAACCAAACAAAAAAAATCGAATAGACGTTTGACGACAACTCTTTGAAGAGGATCATAACGGGAGACGAAAGCTGGGTTAACGCCGTTTTCAGACTATTGATGACATCAAAGCAAATTCGTCACAGACCTTAAAGGCCATTTCAAATGAAGCTATCTAGGACTGCTTCGCGAAATGGAAAAGTGTGTGAATAGGGGAGAGGGTACTTTGAAGAGGACAAGGACCAATAATCTGTAAAATTAATAATAAAATTTTAAAAAATAAAGTTTGGTTATTATCTGAACAGACCTCATATTCATAATTCTTAGCTTCAGCATCTATGAATGAACCATCTTTCATGTTCCATCCACCCCGCCATCTACCATGTATATAACAAACCAGTTTTTCATACAAGTTGTAAGTATTTAGCCAGTGGCGTCTAATTACTACATCCACACGCATGCAAACACGCGAGCCCTGGAACAGGATACGGACGATTAATGCACACTTGTGTCTATCTAACACCCTCCTAAGTGCTGCCCTGTGGAATACAGATCCATTCCGTTTCGTGGTAGACATCGACGAGGAATGAATGTATACATTGACAAGAAAGACAGAGATTGCGTGAGGAGTAATTACTTAAGCCAATTTGTATGATTGTCACGGAGAATGATCGGGGAATAATGTGAATAGGATGGGTAATAGTGAGGAAAATTGTTATAGAAATTTTATACATGCTTTATTAACAAATATACCATTATGTTTACATATACAGTAAAATTTTTGAAAGATGTCCGATCAAGGTTGTCTACGAATTGTATGAATTCAGATTTTTTGCTCCGCCCATCATGACAAATTCAGTAGTGTCGTTTTCTTAGTTTTTATGAGGGTACGTAAGATACTAATGTTATTTTATTATTATAAAAATATATATTACAGGAAAAACATTCAAAATTCAAAAATAAGTCAACTAGTAAGTTTATTATCAAACGTAAAACCAAATATGTTAAAAATAAGATACTGACACAATGTCAGTGTCAGTGACTTTGACAGAATATAACGTTATACGTACGGCTATGAATCCAGGTAATGTATCTGAATTAATAAATAAACTTACGTTTCAGCGAAAGTATTATCAACAACGAGCATCGTTTATAAATGGAATGTCCTAACTTACAGCCTTATTCTCGTGACACTTGTATTGAAAACAATATTGTTTTGAATACGATATTGAAAATCATATAGTTTAAGATATTGTATGAAATTCGTATTCCCGTGACTCCTTGTAAACTGTCTCTATACAATTTATTGTATTGAAATGTATACAAGTATGAAGTTAGTTCATTTTCTTATTTGACATTTATTTACTTGATCTTTTGACATAAGCGACATTTCCTAAACTCAAAAGCATTATCATATTTGTTATTAATTGTGTTGGGGAAGAAGAAAAAAGTATAGAAGCCTCAATAACAGATATAAGTACAAGAACATTTAAAACCAGAAGAAAAAAGCCAAATTTAAATTCGGAAATATTTTAGGTATGACAAGAAATGGTTTTAAATTTAGATTCTTATTAAAATGGGTTATTTAACGAAAAAAACTGGCGAAAAACATAAAAATAAGTAAATGGGGTCTCATGGCCGTTGTGCCTGACTGTCTGGTCGCGCGAATCTGGGGACCCGGGTTGGATCCCGACCGACGCCAAAAATTACTTCGCATTTTAATGGCACAAAATTGACCCCTGTGGCGCACTCTCCACGCCAGCAATGAGTGCCCGTGAGGTGACGCCTGGTAAGCGCCCGCACGGTTCAAATATTCCATCATTACCGATATCTGTACAAAGCAGATTGGCACACCCAGCAATGGGTAATATGCCGTGATGAAATATTTTTTTTTTCTTTACATCAGTAGATAACTTCTTTCATTGAATAAATGTAATGTGTATTTATAAATGAATAAAGAATATACAATCTAATAAGATACATAGTTTTATTGTTATAAAATAGAAATTTTATCTCGATCTGGATTTGGATAATTTAGCAGAGATGATACTTAAATTTATTCAATAGCATTTTCATTTGATGAACCTGTAAGTTAATTTTTGTAAAAATTTGTTGTTTTTTGTAAGGATAAAGGATCATTCATACTCTTAAATGTTTTTTTTTTTTAATTCAGCAAAATGTCAGAATTATTTAATTCATAAAGATACATTACACGTATGTAAGTACATTGGCTATATATTACTTTAACATATCATATTTCCTCTTTTCGAAGTCAATAATAGCACTAATGAATGTAATAAAAATTGTGTTTACCATTATTCACAATTTAGATAGTATTTTAAATATTATTGTTTCCGTAACAAGTAGCTCAGTTTCTTGTTCAGAATACAATATTTTAAAACAATTATTGTTTTCCATACAATACAACTTTGATCATCTGAATACCAAAAATTGTATAGTTTACGATAAATTTTTGACATTGAATTTATTGTTTTGTATACAATATTGTTTCAGAAACAATGTTCACGTGAATTTCAAAATTACAATTTATCGTATACGAAACAATAATTGTTTTCATTACAATATCGTTTTCTAAACAAGTGTCACGAGAATCAGGCTGTTAGTCGAAACAATATGAATTTTTGAAAGACAAGCGTGTTATATTCATCCTTATCGCACACTCTTACAGCCTTTGCAAAAGAGAGAGATAAATGTATGCCTATTTGTTAATTCGTTCGTGATACAGGTGCCCTTGATCGGACATCTTTCAAAAAAATTATTGTATGTGTTTGTAGAATATTTTTTTACCTTCCGTCACCTTTAAGTAGGAAGGTATGTCTTAGGCCAAAAAATTCAATGAAGAGTTTTTAATCATTTTTACGATGATGTCTGTATGTATGTGTGTCTGTGTGTGTGTGTGTGAGACAAAAGTTTCGAATCGCATAACTTCAATACCACGATTCCAAAAATTATAATTGTTTCGTATTCCTCAAGTTTACATCCAGAAGAACAAGTGATTAGATTTTGATTATAATTGGTCAAGGTCAACCGCGCGGCAGTACCTTCATTTGAAAATTTTAACAGTTAAATATGATTTATTGACATTTACCGTTATTATAACTTATAGAATATATTATTCTCTATACGATTTGATTGCATTTTATACTTCTATTCAATAGATATAGAGTTAAACAATTATAAAGATATTATATTTCGTAAATCAGCCAGCTATGCTAATCATGGAAACTGCTAATATATTCTGATAATTCAAATTGATATATGTTAGTATCAATGAAAAGTAAATGAATGTGGCAAAGATGAGGATGTTGAAGTAGATGTTGGGGAAGACCTGGAAAGATAAAGTAATGAAATAACTCTATAGTGTTACAAGTTTCCAGAAAATACAAGAGAGACGATTACGAGGAGAGATGAAATATATATTGGAAGAAGAATGAATAGCTTAGTAATAGAAGGTTGAAGAAACAGAGGAAGACCAAAGATAAGATGGAAGGACTGTATTGCGGAAGACTTGAGAGAAAAGGAAATGAATGAGAACGACACGCAAAACAGAAATGATGGAAGAAGAAAATAAAAAATAGCGACCCCTAACGAATGGGAAAAGCTAAAGAAGAAGAATATGTTAGTGTCAAGTTAAATTTACTGGATATTTAAAATGTTTTGCAAGAAAATTTATGTATGGAATTTATACATAATACACAGGATTGACGGAAGGTATTGTGCTGGCCACATCAGATTTTTTTTCTTCTTTTTTTAAAAATAAATAACACCCAATAATTTCATTTTATAAGGTTTTTTTCAGATTGATGACGTGAGTCTTCTGCCTAACCATTTTCACTATATTTTTATATTTATTTATTTATACTAGTATTTTTAAAATTTGTTGCACATTAATAAAATTCGAGAAAAATGGCATTAAAACATATTTTGCGTCACTGATGCGAGAGCTAATGTGCTGGCCACATCAGATAATTTTTATAACATTTTCAAAATTCTTAGAAATAACAGTTGGTAACCGTCGTCTAGTCTAAATAAATATAGATCTACTCGAGCAGATAAAGTAAGTTATCATTTCGCTAATTCTAAACATAAAAGATTATAGATATATCCTCAAACAGACATACATAATCATACACTATTAAAATGATATTACAGAATTCTAAAATTAAGAAAATTACCCTTACATTTCAATTAAACACACAAATTATTAGACGCGCATTTTAATTTAGCCGTAATAATGTTTAAAAACATACATTTCAAACAATTTTGCTACTCTAAAAAAACAAACTATGTAATGAAAACTAAATATTTTGCCGGTATAAAAAAGAGAGTGAACTTCTTCTTCTGTTAGTTGTTTTCTCTCTTGTTTTCTGTGCTGTGTGTTGTTTTCTTCAGCTGTTTGCAGTGTTTGCTTTGATTTATACGTTTATAGCGCCGTGAAACAATGAGTTGGAATTTTCTTCACATGTGAAATTATGAAACACTTGTAGCTGACGGTGTTATGCATATTGATGAAAACTTTCATAACTTTACAAGTTCAAACATGTTTGCAGTGTTCGTTGTTTGAAATATAGCGAATATATTATAAACAACACAATGTTTGTTTCGGATATTTTACACAAATAAATGTTTTATTTATTCTGTAGTTAATAATATAAGAAGGAATTGTGTCAAAAAATTCGATGGTAGTTTTTAATCCTTAGAATATGAATTTACTATTTTTACGATGATGTCTGTATGTGTGTGCGTGTGCGTGTACGTATGTATGTGTAACAATCGTTTCGGCAGTCCAATAATACAATTCCAAAAATTACTATTTTTTCATCTTTCTCATTGTTACGTCCAAATGAAGACTTGATTAGATTTTGGTTACAATGGAGTAGTTACCATATGTTAAAATTTAAAGAAATTATTATTTGTTTACAATATATGATTCATTATAAGATATATACTGTAATAAAATTCGCCATTTATTATGGAAATATTTCAAAATATCTGTAATGGCCAGCACAATACCTTCCGTTAATCGTGTGTATTATCCCTTATGTATAAATTCCATACATAAATTTTCTTGCAAAATATTTTAAATATATACTTCATCTCTCCTCATGACATGTTCAAACCAATGTAATCATCTCTCTTGTATCTTTCTAGAAACTTGTAACACTAGATTTATTTCCTTACCTATCTTTCCGTGTCTTCCCCAACATATACTTCAACATCCTCATCTCTGCCACATTAATTTACTTTTTATTGATACTGACATCTGTCAATTTGAATTATATGAATATATTAGTAGTTTCCATGTTTAGCATAGCTGGCTAATTTATAAAATTTAATTTCTTTAAAATTCTTTAACTCTATATCTATTGAATATGAAGTATAAAATGAAGTCAAATCGTATAGAGAATAATATATTCTTTGTTATAATAACGTTAAATGTCAATAAATCAAATTTAACTGTTAAATCTTTAAATGAGGCTACTTCCGGTTGACCAATTATAACCAAAATGTAATCAGTTGTTCTTCAGGATGTAAACTTGAGGAATACGAAAAAAATATAATTTTTGGAATCGTGGTATTGAAGTTATGCGATCCGAAACTTTCGTCACACACATATACATGCATACAGACATCATCGTAAAAATGGTAAAATCGTATTATAGGGACCTATATTATGAGGACGAGGTACTTACCCCAAAATTTAAACTTATACCTTTAACTGTCGCTTCGATTTTAATAAAATTATTTGTTTGGAAAATCATAGTCAGAGATACAAAATTTTATATTTTAATAATAAATGTCAACAAATCTTGATGATATTTTCTTGTCTTGTCTTAGGAGATAAAAAATATTTCTTGTCTTGGTCTTGTCTTGATTTCAAGAAAAGATTAAGAGTATATCTTGATTTTTGTGAAACACTAATTACTAATTGGCAGATGTCAGTATCAAGTACAATTTACACAATATGTATGTGAAATAATTTTACTGAGAATATAATACATTAGTCACGTGATATGTTTTCCGCCAATCAACATTCAGAATTTCACTAGTTACATGTCTATCACAGCGATGATAAAAAACAAAGAAATTATCATCGTTACTAAGGGATTTGTTTTCTTTATTTATGACATTGACAGTTAATTTTGAGTATAAAAATAAATAATAACAATAATTCAAACTCCGAAATATTAAATAAAACTCGTAAGTACCATGTTTTAATACAATATGAATATGTATATCAAAAGTTAGGTTAGGTTAGATTGCAAAAATTCATTATATTCTCTCATTAAATATAAGCTCGTGATATAATTAATAATCGAAGATATTGCTCGTGAAACCGAAGCAGCACATTTCAACTCGTCCTTCGGACTCGTGAAATCTGCAGCTCGGTTTCACTCGAGCATATCATCGATGATAATCATATCACTTGTTATATTACGTATGAAAATAAAATAAACTTTTTGTGTGGAATTTATATAAAATACATAGAAATGACGTGTGCTGGCCACAACAGATTTTTTTGTTTAAATTTAAATTGCTGTTTGAAAAACCGTCCATATGCCTTACACTCTTTTCCTCTCAAATATCACACCCCACAAAAATCAATATAATTTTTAACTCATCACGCCCCATATCTCACATTATCTAAATTATTTCACCCTGTTCCACCTCCTTTACCATTATTCCTTATTCCATCATTTCCTATCTCTCATTCCTGCTTTTCTCATTCCTTCCTGCTTCCCCCACCCCCCTGCGCTACCCCAGCGCCCCTAGTGTCAGGGTGCGTCATTAACCCCGGCGCTGAATGTCAGAGGTAACGACCCAGATGTCTGGCGGGCGTCTGCAGCCCAAGATGCACCGCGCATGCGCAAGCCCGGCGCAATGTGACGTCATTGTTACGTCACAGGGTTGAAGGGCGGAGAGGGGCGTAAGTTAGAGTGGGAGTAGGGAAAGAATGTTGGATGGGGAACGAGGAAAAGGAAGTTAAGGATTAAGGACAAATTTTTCAAATGGGTGAGAAAGAAAACTTGAAATGGAACAAAAAGTAGAAAATTAAATTATTATAATAAGGACCGGCATTTTCAAATTACAGTATTTGGGTAAACATGTGTCAATTTTTGGAAGGGACATTTTTCATTTAAAGTGACAGTTAAATTAATGGACAGTTTAACCACAAATAAAAAAATCTTTTGTGGCCACTACAATACCTTCCGAAAATCCTGTGTATTATGTATAAAATCCATACATAAATTTTCTTGCAAAAGATTCTAAATTTCCAGTAAAATTATTTCATAAACAAACTATGCCAATTGCACTTGACACTAACATCTCCTTCTTCTTTAGCTTTCCCCATTCATTAGGGGCGCTATTTTTTATTTTCTTCTTCCACTCATTTCTATTTTACGTGTCGTTCTCATTCAGTTCCTTTTCTCTCAAGTCTTCCGCAATACAGTCCTTTCATCTTATCTTTGGTCTTCCTGTGTTTCTTCAACCTTCTATTACTAAGCTATTCATTCTTCATCCAATATATTCTTCATTTCTCGTCATGACATTTTCAAACCAATGTAATCATCTCTCTTGTATCTTTCTACCTATCTTTCCGTGTCTTCCCCAACATCTACTTCAACATCCTCATCTATGCCACATTAATTTACTTTTTATTGATACTGACATCTGTCAATTTGAATTATATGAATATATTAGTAGTTTCCATGTTTAGCACAGCTGGCTGATTTATAAAATTTAATTTCTTTAAAATTCTTTAACTCTATATCTATTGAATATGAAGTATATGAAGAATAATATATTCTTTAAGTTATAATAAGGTTAAATGTCAATAAATCAAATTTAACTGTTTAATCTTCAAATGAGGCTACTTCCGGTTCACTAATTATAACCAAAATCTAATCAGTTGTTCTTCTGGATGTAAACTTGAGGAATACGAAAAAATTATAATTTTTGGAATCGTGGTATTGAAGCGATCCGAAACTTTCGTCACACACACACACACACACACACACACACACACACACACACACACACACACACACACACACACACACACACACACACACACACACACACACACACACACACACACACACACACACACACACACACACACAGTCACATTGAATTTTTTGACAATACCTTCCTTACCTAAAGGTGACGGAAGGTAAAAATTGAAATAATAGATAAAATATTAGCTATTATTTGAACAGAGTGTTTAAAATAATTGTAAATATATACGTGGATAATTTAATAAATATTTAAAGGGTAATTGCATGATATCGCGGTTCAAATTAGCATTTTGAAACAAAACAGGAAAATTCGAGGGCAACTCCCAAAGCTCCTAACTCAAATCAACAAATTTGAACAGTTTAGCTCACTTGAAATTTAAACTAACGAAACGTAACATGAGGCATTAAAGCAAATCAACCTCATGTTCAACTGCAAACTTCAACTTTACTATTACCCCTACACTATTTACAAATACAGAGGAACGGGGAAGGGGAGGTCATTTGGTTGTTGTAGAATTGGCAAAATGCTTTATATGGAGTATTGTGTTGCAAGGATTCGAATCATGGACCTTGGGGAAAAGAGAGTATGTAGAGTAGATTGGGTGAAAAGAGGGAGTTACAAATGAGAAGGTAATGATAATGATAATGATAATGTCTCATTTATTTAGCTAAACGCTATATACAATACAAAATGAAATAAAATATATAACAAAATATAATATGGTAATGTTGATAATAATGGAATAACTAATAATAATATGACAATATAATAATAAAGATAAAGAAAAAAGAAATATTAATAATTAAAAAATCAGGTAACTTGTAATAATACTGAAAACAAACTTTACATAGAAAGTAGATCAAAAAATAAGTTACCATTTGAAAAGGAAAAAGAACAAATACACTATATTTCTGCAGATTTCAAGAATATTTTTACACTTTTCTTAAATGCTTTGAAATTCGTTAAATTTTTTATATCTTCTGGTAACTTATTGTATTCAGCTATACCACTATGAAACAAGGATTTTTGTGTTGAAGACTTTTGTACTCGTGACAATACGAAATTCTTATTAAACCTCGTTTCATAACAATGTATCGTGTTGAAAGGAATTAAAATGTTTCTTAAGTACGTTGGTACTTGCCCAAATTTTATTTTTTGTATTAACATAAACATTTGCATTTTAATTAATTGTTCTACATTTAACCATTTTAGTTCCTCCAACATTGACTTAATACTTCTATATCTATTGCACTTTAATATCACTCGCATGGCTCTGTTTTGCATTTTCTGCAATCTATTTATATCAGCTTTATTAGCCATGTACAAAATGGATGATGCATACATAAAGTGTGGTAAGATTATTGCATTATAGATTAACAATTTTGTATTTCTTGATAAATATTGACTCACTCTACATAATACACCAATTTTTTTAGAGATTTTCTTACACAGGTAATCAGTCTGAGATTTAAACTTTAATTTTCTATCTATAATTACTCCCAAGTATTTTGTCTCATCAACTATTTTGAGTTCCTCATTATTTATTAATATCTGAAAATTGTTTTCAATAAAATATTTATATTGCGTATCACTACCTAGTAACATTACTTTTGATTTAGATGTATTAAGTTTTAACTTATTAAGAGATAGCCATTTATTTACATGTTCAAGATCTTCATTTAAATTTTGAATAATTTCAGGCATATTCTTCCCTGCTACATATATAATTGTATCGTCAGCAAAGAGATGAAACCGACATTTTTTTATAACTTTCTCTATGTCATTAATGTATAGACTGAACAAAAGAGGCCCTAAGATACTTCCCTGAGGTACCCCATAATCAATATTCAAGATATCTGAGTAAACATTATTACATTTTACTCTCTGTTTTCTGTTTTTTAAATAACATGTTAGCTAGTTTAGAACAGTACCACCAATACCTATTTGTTTAAGCTTTAAAATCAATTTATTTCTATCCACAGTTTCGAAAGCTCTCTTCAGATCCATGAAGAAAATGAAAACCATATTGTTGTCATCTAATTCGTTTTTCCAATCATTAATTAGAAATTGTAAAGCCATTTCACAACAATATCCTTCTCTAAAACCCGATTGGTATTTAGTAATAATATTGTTGTCATTTACATACTTCGAGATTTGCAAATAAACTACTTGTTCAATAATTTTCTCTATAGAGGGTAACATATTAACTGGTCTAAATTCATTAACTTTATTTGTATTATGAACTTTCCGAATTGGTGTTACTGTACTCAACTTCAAACATTCAGGAAAAGTACCTGTTTCCAGAGAATAATTTATAATATGTAGTAAAATATCTTTAATTTCATTGAACACAGATTTTATAATGTACATATGAATATCATCTGGGCTGTTTTTATTATTCATGCTATATAAGATATCACTTAAAGTTTTTATTGATATTAACTGAAAATCACAGAACGATTTATTTGTATTGATCGGTAGGTTGAACGGTTGAACATTAACACCGATTGTGTCTACAATTTCTTTGATACTGTTAATAAAATATTGATTAAAACGATTTACCATATTATTTATATTTGATGATTTACCGTCTGGAAATTCAATTTCATTAAAATACTCTGTTTTTTGTTTACCGATAATACTTTTCAATGTTCTCCACATTTTCTGGGAGTCATTGCAGCAAGCATCAATTTGTTCTTCATAATATCTACATTTTTCATTTTTAACTAGACTTACTGTTGAATTACGTTTAATTTTATACTTGTTCCAGTCCTCTCGCGACCTTGTAATGATATATTTTTTGTAGAGTTTATCCCGTTCTTTAATTGCATGTAGAACCTTTTTATTGAACCATGGATTCTTTTCATTGTTACAAGTTATTTCAATTTTTGGCATAAAAGTATCAATTATTTTGATTATTTCATCATGAAAACGTTGATATTTTATGTTAATATCCCTTTCCCTAAAATCAAAAGAAATGTTACCAGTAGCTGAGCTGAAATTTTCAAAGTTTGATAATTTTTTCCTAGTTATTAACGTGCGATTACTATTGAATTCATTATGGATGCACGCTTTTACTATCGCATGATCAGTTATTTTAGTTGATTTTTCAATACCACACTTTATGTTATAATTTACACTTGTAAATAGTAAATCTATTAAACTATCACTGTCATGAGTGACTCGAGTAGACTCCATGATATTTTGTTTTAAACCTGCATCAGTCATTATAGTTTTAAGTCTCTTTGTGTAAGAGTTAGTAACATCATCCCAATGAATGTTAAAATCTCCCCCAATTATAATTATAAGGTGTTGAGAGAGTTTGAAGAAAAGTAAAGAAATGGAAATAATAAAGAGGAAGACTAACTGAGACATATTTTGAGGAGGAATTATATTCAGAAAACTATAATTAAAAGGAAAATACATAAAAGAGGAATAGGAAGAATTTGAATGTTGATACAGGGTTTTTACCTCTCGCTAAGAGAGGTATTGCATTCATGCTAAAAATCGCATATCCAGATTTTATTGAATAAGCACGTTTTAAGGTCCCTACAATCCGATTTTAACATTTTTACGATGATGCCTGTGTGTGTGTGTGTGCGTGTGCGTGTGCGTGTGCGTGTGCGTGTGGGTGTGCGTGTGCGTGTGCATGTACGTGTGCGTGTGCGCGTGTGTGTGTGTGTGTGCGTGCGTGCGTGCGAGCGTGCGTGCGTGCGTGCGTGCGTGCGTGCGTGCGTGTGTGTGTGTGTGTGTGTGTGTGTGTGTGTATAGGATGTTGGAAGGACGATTACTCAAAATCTATAAAACTTTAAATTTGTTTAACTACGTATTTCCCAATCGGACATTCATGGGAAGATCTAAAGAAAATCTTCTAAATAATATTTTTTGAAATTTTTTTTTGGTAATATTAATAGTTATTTAACTATCAAGTGTGTTAATGAGGGCGATTAATGATCGAAACAATGTTGAGATCATTAATCGCTAATTAACACACGTGTTAGTTACAATATTTTTTCGTTGACCGTATCTTACTTAAATGGGAAATCTAATTTTATTCCATCACAAATTTTTTTAGGTTGACCGAACGTCAAATTTTACGTTAGAAAATCAATAAGTTTTGTCATCAATTGTTTTCAGTGGCGTTCAGTTTACTTAATGCTAGACAACACAAGCGGTTTTTTATGTTATTTGAGGAATTTTATCCTTTCAAATTCAATTTAAAGGTATGCTACGTGGATATACCTAGCTAGTAAGTGTCAAAAGCATGACTTTTAATTCTGTCTACCTTTTTGCTACAACTTAGCGTTAGCAATACATGCTGTGTTCCATGTGGTGAACGCACCCAATAAATCGTTTATTAATAAAAATCATGCATTAATAGGGGTCATTAATGAATGATTTTCTATTCATTAAGATAGCCTATTAATAAACGGTCGACGGAAAAGAAAATTAAATTCTCTATCTGATACATTCAAGTATTTTATTATATATTCTATAGATTTAGAGATAAAAGAAATATAATATATAAAATAATCTGTTGTAATAAATTTTACAGCCGAAAGAATGCCATGGAAAATAGTTGAAAATTTAAATTGTTTGTAACTGACCGATAAAAGGCAGTGTCAGAAATCCGGAGACATTACGGAATACTTTTTCTGGGAAGTACATACATTATATGTAATAATAGTTAAATATTTATAATTATAGGTATATTATATATATCCTTCAAAAATACTGTCAATCCTGACAATGAATTGGAAACATCTCGAAAAATTAGAAGAATAGGACAAAATTTCATTAAAAACTCAACATCGATTTTTTTGATCAAAGACAATACCTTCCTTACCTATAGGTGACGGAAAGTAAAAAAGTTATATCAAAAAGGGGCTGAAAATAGAGGCGAAGGACAAACTGATGTGACAAGATTCACTAATGACGATGATTTTCGATTTTTTCATGAAATGTATGAATAATTTGTGATTAAATATCCTGAAAACAGAAACCCTAACTAAAACTAATACAATTGCCCTTTAACCTTAAATAATAAAATAAGCTATATACAGTAAAAATTTTGAAAGATGTCCGATCAAGGGCACCTGTATCACGAACGAATTAACAAATAGGCATACATTTATCTCTTTCTTTTGCAAAGGCTGTAAGAGTGTGTGATAAGGATGGATATAACACGCTTGTCTTTCAAAAATTCATATTGTTTCGACTAAGTTAGGACATTCCATTTATAAACGATGCTCGTTGTTGATAATACTTTCGCTGTAACGTAAGTTTATTTATTAATTCAGATACATTACCTGGATTCATAGCCGTACGTATAACGTTATATTCTGTCAGAGTCACTGACACTGACATTGTGTCAGTATCTTATTTTTAACATATTTGGTTTTACATTTGCTTATAAACTTACTAGTTGACTTCTTTTTGAATTTTGAATGCTTTTCCTGTAATATATATTTTTATAATAATAAAATAACAGTAGTATCTTACGTACCCTCATAAAAACTAAGCAAACGACACTACTGAATTTGTCATGATGGACGGAGCAAAAATCTGAATTCATACAATTCGTAGACAACCTTGATCGGACATCTTTCAAAAATTTTACTGTACGTATTTCGAGAATTAAGTTCTCATCATCAGTAGTACAAATTTAAGCAAAGTAGTTAAGATTACTCAACATGTAACAACTCTGAGTTGTTAGACCTCTGGCATGGTTTACCTCCTATTATTATAACGGCTGTATAAGTTTATTTTTCTTCTGAAGTCCTGCAGTATTATGAGTGAAAAGAAATCTACTCGTAGGTGTCAAAATATGTATTTTTTATTGTCAATATGATAGCAATATGAAAAAGATTTATATAATAGTTAGGCAATAAATAGTAGTATGAAAAATCCATGTGTAGACTAATAAATATCTAGTATGGTAGCCAATAAATATCACAGCATCTCTGGTGCTGTATAATCGATCTTAGCTACTGCAGTCGAGCCGTAGATTCAAACCCGTTCTCGCGAGATCTTAAATCACTTTTACAACATTCCTGGCACATATTTATCGACATAATGCGCCATCAGTGCTGCCACCATGGCAAAACTAAAACTCCCTAGCCGTGTGATTAAATCCTCATCAGAGATCTCAGTCGCTACTGAAAAACAAATGCACGTGACACGATTTTCTTTCTTTTTTTCGCTAGCTCGCTGTTGTTTTTGCCCGACTGTGTGTTTTTTGTGACTAAGAGTGGGGGAGGGACGTGTGGTTTTTGTTTTTCACCAAGGTTACGGTGTAAGTGACCTGTGTAGACAGGAATTTGTGCAGACAATAATGGAAATGCTGTTTTTTTGATGCTTTTTACGATGTTGTAATTGATTGTAATTATTTTTATTTGGACATGCAGTTATGAGTTTGGAGGAATTTCTGGGTTGACTCATATACGAGTTTGTGCATGTTTGTTATGGATTCTTTATTTCATTAATACGCGACGCAACGCGACACTTTTAAACGTCTCACTGCTTTTTTTAAAGACGCATCAAGAAATGCATTGTTGCATCTTTTAATTATATAATAATAGTTATCAGTTCATATATTGTAATACTCGTAATTATACATGTACGTATAGAATTATTTTTTAGTTTAAATAAATACCCATTTAATTACTTAGCAATTTTCTTCATGCAGTTCAAAATATGTTTTCTTTTTCAAATTGTCTTAAACAATTCGTAGTTCTATTCAGCCAGTTTTACCATGGACACAGCTTTTTCTACAAGAGATGTATCCAGGTTTTATGTGGGCAGATTGAGGTGAAGCCCTGAATAGTCAAAGGTATATCAAACAATATTAGTTAATTTTATTCAAAAAAAATCTGGTGTGGCCAGCACAATACCTTCCGTCAATCCTGTGTATTATGTATTCCATACATAAATTTTCTTGCAAAAGATTTTCAATTTCCTGACACTGACATCTTCTTCTTCTCTAGCTTTTCCCATTCGTTAGGGGTCGCTATTTTTTTATTTTTTCTTCCACTCATTTCTGTTTTGCGCTTTTGCGTGTCTTCCTCATTCAGTTCCTTTTCTCTCAAGTCTTCCGCGATACAGTCCTTCCATCTTATCTTTAGTCTTCCTCTGTTTCTTCAACCTTCTATTACTAAGCTATTCATTATTTTTCCAATATATTCTTCATCTCACCTCATGACATGTTCAAACCAATGGATCGTCTCTCTTGTATCTTTCTAGAAAATTGTAACACTAGAGTTTTTTCCTTACTGTATCATTCCGTTTCTTCCCCAACATCCACTTCAACATCCTCATCTCTACCACATTCATTTACCTTTCATTGATACTGGCATCTGCCAATTTGAATTATCTGAATATATTAGGAGTTTCCATGATTAGCATAGCTGGCTGATTTATGAAATTTAATATCTTTATAATTCTTTAACTCTATATCTATTGAATATGAAGTATAAAATGCAATTAAATCGTATAGAGAATAATATATTCTTTAAGTTATAATAACGTCAAATGTCAATAAATGATATTTAACTGTTAAAATCTTCAAATGATTTTTGGAATCGTCACACACACACACACACACACACACACACATACACACATACACACACGCACACACACACACACACACACACACACACAGAGAGAGAGAGAGAGAGAGACACATACATATATACAGACATCATCGTAAAAATGGTAAAGTCGTATTATATGGACCCTAAAACGTGCTTATTCACTAAAAAATCATCATTGAATTTCTTAATCACAGACAATACCTTCCTTACCTAAAGCTGACAGAAGGTAAAAAATTAAACCGGAGGAATCAATTTTTAAAATTGTAGTGTTGGAGTCTCACACACACACACACACATATCCATACACATACATATATCATTGTCAAAATAGTAAAATCGTATTCCAGGGACCGCAAAACGTGCTTATTCATTAAAAACTCACCATCGATTTTTTTAAGAAAATAAAAAAAAGTAATAGAGTTAAAATTTATGCTAAAACTTATGGGACTTTTGTTACAATAATAATTGTTTCTATATTCATTTAAAACACGCTCCTTATTCTTAAATCTCTCCTCCCACGTCCTTATTAATATTCCCGCAAAATGTTAACCCTTTCAATCTTCCTTCACCCAAATTCCTCCTACTCTTCGCATTCTGCTATCACGTCCGTTGAACCTTGTGCACATCTGCAATGCATCTCGTTTAGTTGTGTGTGTTGGTGTCTGTGTGTCTGTGTCTGTGCGCTTGTGTCTGTGTGTGTGTCGAGTAGAGAGTGCATCCATCATGGAGGCGACAGGCCAGGGCCGGCGTAGGGGGAAGGGGCCAGGCCCGGCCCGACGGTAATTGACACCATGTGTGTGTCTATGTGCTGCTGTCTGGCACGATCAAGGACACACAAGGATTTATAACAGAGGAAGGAGGCAGCTAAGCTAAGAGATGCACAACTAAATAAAACTCTGGAATCAATTTGAATAATTGTGCATGTTATACCTAAATATGTACCATTTATGAAATGAATTTTTATATGTGAAATGTAAAAGATTATTCTATATTTATAATCAAATAAATGTGACATCCTATGCATCCAAGAAACGCATAGAGGGCTTAATTCTAACCGCCCTAAAATAGCGGGTATGAAACTAATGATAGAATGTCCTCACGATCATTATGGCAGCGCTATATTTGTTAGAGAAGATATACAATGTGCTAATGTAAGACTAAATCAAAAGTATCTTCAAGAAACAATCTTTTACAGAAGTTACGTTGTAGCAAGTGGGGAGCAGATCCGCACACTCTCCGTACTACCGCTCTTGCTCTATGCTTTTCTACCGCCGAATACGCTGCACCGGTCTGGGAACGATCATCGCATGTATACAAGCTTGACTCCGTTCTTAATCAAACTTGCAGGTTGATAACAGGATGCCTTAAGTCAACTCCGACTGGATATCTTTACCTTCTCAGTGGTATTGCTCCGCCATCAATAAGACGTTCCGTTGCAAGTCAGTTAGAACGAAAAAAACAAGAATCAGATCCACGGCACCCACTACATGGCCACGTAATGTCCGTTCCCAGACTCAAATCTCGAAAGAGCTTCCTAGCTTCCGTGAGACCGCTTCTAACATCAGCAAGTCAAGAACGGATCGCTAAATGGGTTCACTCTTTGAAAGACAGAGATAAGGAGCTACAAGTTCAGCCAAAGGAGCAACTTCCTCCCGGCGGCGATCTACCTTGGTTAACTTGGAAGAGCTTAAACCGTCTCCGTACCCAAACAGGAAGATGTAGAGTAAATATGGTAAAATGGGGACTGCTTAGCGGCTCAGACTTATGTTCATGCGGACTTCAACAAACCATGGCTCACATGCTTAACTGTCCCATCTTACAACATCCCTGTCAGATGAGTGATCTTGCTGCTGTCAATCCAACAGCGTTGATGTATGCAGTTCATTGGTGTTTAGAAGTTTAAATGGTCCGAAAACAATTCATATACATTTATATTTTGTCAATGTTATTATTTTCTGTTATTTTATTCTTTTTGGTTGGACACGCTATTATTATTATTATTATTATAGCGGGATGTCACAGAAGCAGAATATTTATTTGAAACCAACTTTTAAGGGGCAAGATACCTAGGGTTTCATCAAGTCAAGTAGCTTGATATTTTTGTAAATTACTTGACTTGACTTGAAAATCAAGCTTTTCAAAAATTCATTACTTGACTTGACTTGATTTTCTATCGATACTACTTGACTTGATCAAGCTATTTCAAGCAAATTCAAGCTACTTGATAACGAACCGATTATGCACGAAAACGCGCGAATCAGTAGAATCATAACCTAGCTGTGTGTGGTACGGCGTGGTGTGCCATATTATGCTGTGCTGATTCACTACTGCAAGTTATTAAAATCTGTGCAGAGGTTTAAAAAATTCACTCAATATTGGAATATATACTAGAATGACCCGAGACTATCACACAAAAGCCCAAAAAGCTATACTCCATTCGAAATAACAATAATAATTGGGACTTCAGATTTTGTCCACATATTCTCGACTCATTCTAGTATATATTCCAATAATGAATGGGTTTTTTAAACCTCTTAATATCTCGGAGAAACATGAAGTTCCAAAATGTGCCATGTTATTTAAATGGGAAAAAATCAAGTGCATTTAGGCACGGTCAAATATTAAAATTAAGCGGAATCATTGTCAGTATAATTTGTTTTTATTCATTTGAAACCATTTTACGGGTTGGTCCAGTTAAAATTCGACTTGTCCCCTTTTAAGGTCTACCATAATACATATACTATAAATAGTTTGTTAATTCATATATACTTTCAAATCTTTTTTTTTAATTTTTAAATTTGAATGTATGATTTATTTTTAGGAATACAAGTTTATATTTCAAGGTATATTATTGATATTGTTATAAAACATAAGGAACTATATGAAAATGGAATGTTGTCTTGAAGAACTTTTTCTGGTAATTAAAAAAATAATTACTTGATTTTTTCAAGTAATTGAAAAATAACTACTTGATTTTTCAAGTTCTTGAAATTGTAACTACTTGACTTGACTTGATTTTCGGCTACTATTACTTGACTTGAGATTGACTTGATTTCAAGTCAAGTCAAGTAACTTGAATATCAAGTCAAGCCGTGAAACTCTAAAGATACCGTATTTCAGATAAACGTAAAGCAATGAAGTCCTCCACCTTAGTAGCAAAGTAGAAATTTGATAATTCATATTAAAACTAAAGGATGGTTTATGCAATTTACATAAAGCATAAGTTTCAACTAATCATAGAAAATATACAGGGTGTTTATTAAACATACGGCAAAAATCCAAGGGGTTATTCCCTGGACCATTCTAAGATGATTTTGTCCTTTGATGATTTTTGAAAAGCCGCTTTGTTTCGAAGATACAGGGCGAAAAAAATTCGACAAAACCAATTTTGATATTTTTCAAATTATTAATCCAGTAACAGCAGGTAAGTTATGTGTCAAATTTGTTGAGACTGATTGACGTTTGGCTGGTTGACATGTATTTTCCATCATGAATCGCTGACTGTCTAATTGGACCGGTATTTCTACCAGAAAGACTTACCGGCGAGGTGTATCGCATCTTTCTGAAACATACTCTACCTCAGTTTCTGGAGGATGTACCATTGGCAACAAGAAATGCAATGTAGTTTATGCACGATGGTGCACCAGCGCATTTTAGTTTGGTTGCTCGTGATTTTTTAACAATAACATACGGAGATTGCTGGATTGGTCGAGGTGGACCTCACTTATGGCCTGCTCGATCTCCGGACTTAAACTCCCTGGATATTTTCCTATGGGGCCATCTAAAGTCATTAGTTTATTCTACTCCATTGGCAAATTTAGAAGATTTAAGACATCGGATAATTGCTGGGTGTAACTTCATAAGAAACAACCCTGGTGTTTTTGAAAGAGTTCGGCAATCAATGAGAAGAAGATTGGATTCTTGCATCGTAGCTGGAGGTAGTCATTTTCAACAGTTCTTGTAAATTAAGAAACTTTACATGTAATTTTTGGTATTAAATGTTGTTATTGTCGAATTTTTTTTCGCCCTGTATCTTCGAAACAAAGCGGCTTTTCAAAAATCATTAAAGGACAAAATCATCTTAGAATGATCCAGGGAATAACCCCTTGAATTTTTGCCGTATGTTTAATAAACACCCTGTATATTTATTTGATGGATAAAATGTAAACACGAATACCACTCTTTAAAAAATCTGTTTTGTATTTAACATTTCTTGTACACACAAAAAATTATCTACTTAATTAAGTATAATTAATAATACAATGAGAAATATTAAATGTCGTTGCCAGAAAAAGCCTTCTCTACTATCTCTGAATTTTTGACACTGGCATTAGTGACATTTACCTGTCAATTACAAACATTAATTTCTCAAGTAGTTACCATGAAGATGTTTGGGGTTTGAAAAGGCTGTGAGATTTACCACAACAGATTATTTTATAGAGAATATAATTCCTTAATCACGTGACATGTTTTCCGCCAATCAACATTCAGAATCTCCCTAGCTACGCGTATATCACAGCGATGATAAAAAACAAGGAAATAAACACCGTATTTATAGTCGTTACTAAGGGATTTGTTTTCTTTATTTATGACATTGACAGTTAATTTTGAGTATAAAAATAAATAATAACAATAATTCAAACTCCGAAATATTAAATAAAACTCGTAAGTACCATGTTTTAATACAATATGAATATGTATATCAAAAGTTAGGTTAGGTAAGATTGCAAAAAATCATTATATTCTCTCATTAAATATAAGCTCGTGATATGATTAATAATCGAAGATATTGCTCGTGAAACCGAAGCAGCACATTTCAACTCGTCCTTCGGACTCGTGAAATCTGCAGCTCGGTTTCCCTCGAGAATATCATCGATGATAATCATATCACTTGTTATATTACGTATGATTATACAGTGCGTTCAATAAAAAACCTAACTCGGAGTAAGCTATGATCAGGCAAACTTATGTCTGATCATTATTAAATTCAAAAGTCAAGTTGTCAAAATTGATCTTGAAATATAATTTTAAGGAGCAAAGATGATAAAGAATCATACATTAAATTATTATAAAATCTTTCAGAACTCATATTTCAATAGAATAATACAACCTTTTTTAGTTAAATTCTGTTTATATTTATTTAAATTACGACGTTTCGGCAATATAAACTATTGCCTTCTTCTGGTAAAAACATGAACTACAAATCAACAATTTATTGATTTGTAGTTCATGTTTTTACCAGAAGAAGGCAATAGTTTATATTGCCGAAACGTCGTAATTTAAATAAATATAAACCGAATTTAACTAAAAAAGGTTGTATTAATCATACATTATATTGCCATTCGCCGTTTTCTATTTTGTTATCATTTCTAAGATAAGAATGAAAAAGAAAGGATTTTATTTCTTTAGATATATTTTTATATAAATTGACATTAAATTAAATCTTTTTAAATTTATATACGTTTGTTTGAACACATTAAAATAATAACAAAAAGTCTGTTGTGGCCAGCACCTTCCTGTGTATTATGTATAAATTCCATACATCATTTTCTTGAAAAAATCCTATATTTCCAGTAAAATTATTTCATAGACAAACTATACAAATTGCACTTGACACTGACATCTCCTTCTTTAGCTTTTCCCATTCGTCGCTATTTTTTATTTTCTTCTTCCACTCATTTCTGTTTTGCGTGTCGGTCTCATTCAGGATTGCTGGCCACAACAGATTTTTATATTTGGCGCTATTTTGTCCGCCATTTGTAAAGGGACCACTGTAATACCCCTTCCTCTTCATGGCTTCATTCCCCTCACCCAGGAAATAGGAAATAGGAGTATACTCCCTATATATTAGTTTCTATACTCTAAGGTTTGAACAGTTATTGCTAGAAATAGGAATTATATTCGGCTGAATTGTACTATTTAAGACTTCTACAGTATATTACTATTAATAAATGTCTGATGATCCGTTGTTATCGTCAATACAATAGAGACTTTTCCATCTCATATTCATCCCTTGATATTTGGCTGTCAGTGTCATACATTTATGCATAATAAGCAATATTGCACATCACATGACATCATCCCTTTCGCTAGCTAGTATATAGCTGGTACTGGTATAAAATATAAAAGTGGTGTTGGGTGTTCGCATATCGACCGGGTTGTGGGTGGGTGGAACGGTTTTTTTGCGGCGTTGTTTTTCGCGTCGTTATTCTCTTGCACCCGCGTCGCTATGGCAACGAGACGTGACACCGTGGTAGCTGCACTGTGCAGTGCACGCCACTGCATGCTCTACTGCTCCCAGAGACAGAGACTGCATGGGCTGTCGCTGTCTACCGCCCCCAACGAAACAAATACACCCCCGCCCCAATGGGTTACAGATAGACTGGATGGTGAAGTGACTTTGACCTTTATCAAACGATAAACAGATTGGGAAAAACATATGTTATGTAAGATCGGGATCATAACGAAAAATAAACAACTAATCTGTGCCATAGATAGATTATACGATTGTCTAGAGCTTTTTTTTGTTAATATCAAGTACGTAATATAAAGTAATTCTTGTGGTGTACTCGTTATAACAGCTTTTAGTGGTTTAGAATTGTCTGGTAAACATCATATACCCGTTTAATTTAATTTTTACCTTCCGTCACCTTTAGGTAAGGAAGGTATTGTCTTTGGTCAATAAATTCAATGATGAGTTTTTAGTGTATAAGCATGTTTTAGGGTCCCTAAAATACGATTTTACCATTTTTACGATGATGTCTGTATGTATGTGTGTCTGTGTGTGTGTGTGACAAAAGTTCCGAATCCCATAACTTCAATACCACGATTCCAAAAATTATAATTTTTTCGTATTCCTCAAGTTTACATCCAGAAGAACAAGTGATTAGATTTTGGTTATAATTAGTAGAAGTAGCCTCATTTGATTTAACAGTTAAATTCGATTTATTGACATTTAATACTATTATAACTTAAAGAATATATTATTCTCTATACGATTTGATTACATTTTATACTTCATATTCAATAGATACAGAGTTAAAGAATTTTTTAAAAATTAAATTTTATAATTCAGCCAGCTATGCTAAACATGGAAATTGCTAATATATTCATATAATTCAAATTGACAGATGTCAGTTTCAATAAAAAGTAAATTAATGTGGCAGAGATGAGGATGTTGAAGTAGATGTTGGGGAAAACACGGAAAGATACGGTAAGAAAATAACTCTAGTATTACAAGTTTCTAGAAAGATACAACAAATATGATTACATTGGTTTGAACATATCATGAGGAGAAATGGAGAATTAATATTGGAACAAGAATGAATAGTTTAGTAATAGGATGTTGAAGAAACAGAGGAAGACCAAAGATAAGATGGAAGGACTGTATTGCGGAAGATTTGAGAGAAAAGGAACTGAATGATAACGACATGCAAAAATAGCGATCCCTAACGAATGGGAAAAGTTAAAGAAGAAGAAGATGTCAGTGTCAAGTGCAATTTGAATAGTTTTTTTATGAAATAATTTTACTGGAAATTTAGAATCTTTTGCAAGAAAAATTATGTATGGAATTTATACATTATATACAGGATTGACGGAAGGTATTGTGCTGGCCACAACAGATTTTTTTTATTATGGTGGCTACTGTACACAAAATCTTGTGTGTGTTGTCGATTTCGAGAGAACAACCTCTCAATCGACAATGTCCTATTTTGCGCTCTTAATACACAAATAGCTATAGTCAAATTTTTTGACTCTGTCGGGTACAGTAATAAAAATATAAATGAACTATAAATATCGCAATTATGATAAAGCGGCATATCCTTTCTGTAGTATAATACTGTTTGGCATCGGCCCATATTTTTGAGCCGCTCTATTCATTTATGTTAAAGGACTGTAAGGCTATGTTCCTATACATACCTGGTAGACGTTTGATTCAATGCATGAACAGAGCGGCTCAAAAATATGGGCCGATGCCAAACAGTATTATACTGCAGAAAGTAAAGGATATGCCGCTTTATCATAATTGCGATATTTATAGTTTTATTACTGTACCCGACAGAGTCAAAAAATTTAACTATATTAATGCAGTTATGCATAATTATTATTTACGTTGAAAGCCATATGAAATTATATTCCGCATTATCGAAGATCTTAAAGAGGAAATTCTAATTTCAACATTAGATTTGCAGACCTATACGAATATTCAATAAATAAATTTGTCTTAGTTTTCCAAAAATTTCGTATAAAATCCATTTGCATTCTCGTCCTCATCTATCCTCAATATCTTCATGCTCCCAGATTTCCTCCAATCCTCAATCTATTCCATCTATCTATCTCGTCTATCGTAACCTCTTCCACTTTCCTAATGAATCTGTGTGAATGCGTGCACTGCACCTGCCTCCCTGGTGCTCCAGTTTTTCCGTGAATGCGCTGTTTTTGTCCGAAGAGAAGAGCCCGGCAAGAGGACGGCCACGTCACGGTTTGTTTTTATACCCGTGGAGCACTCGAGACGCTAGCTAGCTAGATGCGTCTGTATGATTAAGTGGACTCCACCAAAGAAATCCGAGATTTGAATAATTCTAATTGAATCCCAGGCACAGGATTAATTAGTCTACCTAGATTCATCACAGACGTAATTAAGGAAAGAAATATATACGAGATGTTGGATGTTAGTGCAGGATGATGAGAAAAAGGATAATTAAAAAATGGATTTAGGTGCTTCGTATTATATTTTAAGTTGGAGTACATTTGAAATTATATTGAAAAATCTGTTGTGGCCAGCACAATACCTCTCGCCACTTCCTTTTTTTGGTTACAAAAGTATAAGGCGCGAACAGTAATGTTACATTTTTGGCCTTGACAAGCAGATGTGTGGCCCCGTTTCAGAATGATAATTAGTAATTATGTACATAGATGTCAAATGTCAGAATTTTTCATTAAAAATTTCAAGATTTTCTAAATTTACGTAGTTAATTTATCACCAGGAGTTTAAAATTTACTTGTCGTATGCCTTAGATATTTAACATTTAATTCTGCTCCACATGGAATTGGAAAATCACTAAATTTAGAATGAGAAATTATATTTGACATCTATATACATAATTACTAGCTATCATTCTGACATGGGCCCCCATATCTGCTTGTCAAAGCCAACAAAATCACATGACTGCTCGCGCCTTATTGTATTTAACATTTCTTGTATACCTACACTCTACACCAAAAATTCTACTTACGCATATATCTCTTCCTTATATTTAGATTGTTTAATTTTAAATTCATTTTATGAAGAAATTTTGACCTCTTCTAATTTTTCGAAATGTTTCCAATTCATTGTCAGGATTGATAGTATTTTTGAAGGACATATGTAATACCTATAATTTTAAATATTTAACTATTAATACATTAAGAAATAATAAAATGTATGTACTTCCCAGAAAAAGTCTACAGTAATGTCTCCGGATTTCTGACACTGACATTTATCTGTCAGTTACAAACAATTTAAATTTTCAACTATTTTCCATGGCCATTCTTTCGGCTGTAAAATTTATTATAACAGATTATTTTATATATTATATTTCTTTTATCTCTAAATCTATAGAATATATAATGAAACATTTAAATGTATCAGATAGAGAATTTAATTTTCTTTAATATTACCAAGAAAAATTTTCAAAAAATATTACTTAGAAGATTTTTTTTCAAGAATCTTCTACTTCCGGTTGTCCAATTGTTACCAAAACCTTTTCAGATCTTCCCATGAATGTCCGATTGGGAAATACGTAGTTAAACAAATTTAAAGTCTTATAGTTTTTGAGTAACCGTCCTTCCAACATCCTACATACATACACACATACACACACACATACATCCACACACACACACACACACACACACACACACACACACACACACACACACACACACACACACACACACACACACACACACACACACACACACACACACACACACACACACAGACATCATCGTAAAAATGTTAAAATCGGCTTGTAGGGACCTTAAAACGTGCTTATTCAATAAAATCTGGATATGCGATTTTTAGCATGAATGCAATACCTCTCTTAGCGAGAGGTAAAAATGTATCCAAATCCCCGCGTCAGTATACGTAAAAATAAACAAGAAATTTATTTTAATTTTGATTACCTCTCGCTAAGACAGGTAATGGATTCATGCTAAAAATCGCATATCCAGATTTTATTGAATAAGCACGTTTTAAGGTCCCTATAATCCGATTTTCACATTTTTACGATGATGTCTGTGTGTGTGTGTGGATATACAGGGTGTAACACGAAAAGCGGGCCATAGGCGTTTAACATGGGAAAACAGTTTTTCCTTGGCCAAAAGTGGCCTATTAATTTTAGACAAAAATACTTCAGATAAATGTTGTAGAGAATTAAATTCTGCATCTAACTCAATATTCATGTTTTACTTTGCATGTTTAGTAACCGAGCAAATCGAGTTTAATTTTTTACAAAAGTTACTTCTTTATAGTGTTACTCATGACACAAACAAAATCAAACAAATGTAATGACTTTTTAGCTGTCAGAAACACTCTGTTTAAGTCTAATTATTGAAAATGGAAAACTTATCACTCAAAATAAACTAAATAAACAATAATAGAAATAAAGTTTTTCAACTCATATTTATTAAACATTAATTTTTATTACATTATTTTATTTATAAGTAAATATTATAAAAGGTGCTCAAAAAGCTTTCCGTTTTGCGCTAATCAATAGCCTAATCTATTATAAAAACTTTGCCTAACATTACTTATTTGTCTACGATTTATGTTATTGCATTCATTTTCTATAGCGTTTTTCAGATATTCAATACTATTGTATCGTTCCTTATAGACACAAGATTTTAAGTGCCCCCATAAAAAGAAGTCACACGGATTTAAATCCGGTGACCTAGCTGGCCAGTTTACTGATCCTCCTCGCCCTATCCAGCTTTCTTGAAAAACATCATCCAGATAATTTATAACCTCCCTCGTACTATGTGCAGGACAACCATCGTGCTGGAACCACACATGATCATTATTTAAGTTCGTTAGTTCTGGCCCAAGTGTTTCCCTTAATAAGTCCAAATATGTTTTCGAATTTAGCCGTGTAATAAAAAAAGGACCAATAATTATTTTGTCTAAAATTCCTGCCCAAACATTTACTGATTGCCGGTACTGTGTTCTTGATTGTATTACACTATGTGGATTTCTTTGAGACCAGTAACGAAAATTATTTTTGTTTGGTTCGCCATTCAGTGTAAATGTGCACTCATCGGTGAAAAATATTTTTTTTAAAAACCTCCTATCCTGATTAGCCTTTTCCGTAATTATTTCGCAGAATATTGCGCGTCGTTCAAAATCTTGTTCAAAAATTTCCTGGTGGTTTTGTATTTTAAAAGGGTGATATTTATGTTTTATTAATATTCTAAAAACGGTCATAAAACTGATTCCTATTTCATTTGAAATTTCTCTGACACTGAGATTTGGATCCATTTCAATTAACGCTAGAACATCTTCTTCGTTGTTGTAATTTCTATTGTGGTTTCTTCGCCAAAAAATACTAATTAAATCCCGAATTTTCCGAAAACTTTCCCCAGGATAATGCCACTTAATAATTTGTAACTTTTCTTCATGAGAATAACTTACCATTTCCAATAATTATATTTCTTGACTTAAACAGAGCGTCTCTGACAGCTAAAACGTCACTACTTTTGTTCGATTTTGTTTCAGTGTCATGGCTAACACTATAAAGAAGTAACTTTTGTAAAAATTTGAATACGATTTGTTCGGTTACTAAACATTCAAAATAAAATGTGAATACTGAACTGGATGTAGAATTTAATTCTCTACAACATTCATTTGAAGTATTTTTGTCTAAAATTAATAGGCCACTTTTGGCCAAGGAAAAACTGTTTTGCCATGTTAAACGCCTATGGCCCGCTTTTCGTGTTACACCCTGTGTGTGTGTGAGTATGTGGGATGTTGGAAGAACGATTACTCAAAAACTATAAGACTTAATATTTGTTTAACTACGTATTTCCCAATCGGACATTCATGGGAAGATCTGAAAAGATTTTGGTAACAATTGGACAACCGGAAGTAGAAGATTCTTGAAAAAAATCTTCTAAATATTTTTTTTGAAATTTTTTTTGGTAATATTAAAGAAAATAATATTTAACAGCGTTTTTTCTAGAAAAACTGTTAAAATTTTCAAATGAGGGTACTTCCGGTTTAAAAATATAACCAAAATCTAATCAAGTCTGCGTATGGATGTAAGGAAGAGGAATACGTACAAATTATAATTTTTGGCGTCAGTCGGGATCGAACCCGGGTCTCCAGATTCACGACCACACACTCAGGGCCCGTATTCTTGAGAGTTCGTCATTTCGTTCGTATTCGCGTTCGTTTTCATATTAGTAGTCACAGAAGTCTGTGTTTCAAAAACAATATTGGATATGTCATTGTCAGTGTCAACTGTATTGCAGCATTTATTCACATCATTTACAAGTTAAAAAAAAATATTTATTAATCTGAATAAATGTGACAATACAATTGACACTTACACTGACATATATAATATTATTTTTGAAACACAGACTACTATCACTACTAACATGAAAACGAAAGCGAATACGAATGTAATTACGAATGCTCAAAAATAAGGGCCCAGGACCCCATATATAATTTTCTTTCAATTTATTCGTTTTATTT
The DNA here is from genome assembly GCA_951394225.1 of Harpalus rufipes. Classification (NCBI taxonomy): domain Eukaryota; kingdom Metazoa; phylum Arthropoda; class Insecta; order Coleoptera; family Carabidae; genus Harpalus; species Harpalus rufipes. Next base: position 5,180,225 of record OX596285.1, read on the forward strand.
GTATTATAACTTGTCGATCACCAAATAATTTGGTATGCAAAAGTTGCTCGTTAGTACAAAAGGTTGAACATTAATGAAGGATTAAATTAAATCTTATACAATTTTCGAGCCCAATTTTAATGTAAATAACTCATGGTCTAATTTGTTATTATGGTGGAGGACCCCATTTATCATTTCATCTAGTTATCTAGTCTACGTAATGCCTAGTTTAGTATAGTTCTCTCGCTCATAATAGATAATAGCATAGGACGGAGAGGACATAGGATAGAGAAATGTGGAATAAATAATGTCCGGTATCTGTAGAATCCGACATAAACGCTTTCCAGGGCCGTATATTAGAAGAAGAGACGGAGACGGAGCCGGCCCTGCACCCCGCTTATTCAGCTGCAGGGGATTCCCGCATGTGGCGCTGGTGTACCACACAGTGGACAACAAACAATACAATAGAGGACTTATTATCCTTAGTACAGTAAAATTTTTGATAGATGTCCGATCAAGGTCGTCTACGAATTGTATGAATTCAGATTTTTGCTCTGCGCATTATAACAAATTCAGTAGTGTCGTTTGATTAGTTTTTATGAGAGTACATAAGATACTACTGTTATTTTATAATTATAAACATATATGTCACAATAAAAGCATTCAAAATTTAAAAATAAGTCAACTGGTAAGTTTATTAGCAAATGTAAAAACAAATATGTTAGTGTCAGTGACTCTGACAAAATAACGTTACTCGTACGGCTATGAATTAAGGTAATGTATCTGAATTATTAAATAAACTTACGTTACAGCGAAAGTATTATCAACAACGAGCATCGTTTTAAAGTGGAATGTCTTAACTTAGTCGAAACAATAAGAATTTTTGAAAGACAAGCGTGTTATATCCATCCTTATCGCACATGCTTATAGCCTTTGCAAAGGAAATAGATAAATGTATGCCATTTTGTTAATTCGTTCATGACGGTGTTTAACTTGCTTACCAAACCATTCTCGTAAAGAGTACACACTATGTACATATTTTGCACAAATTCCTTACAGAAAATTTCTTGCGAATGGGGTCATTAAAAAAAAAAATTCGTTGTTTTTTTTATAAAATCATGAAATCCGTTTCATTTAATAAATATAATAATATAAAATAACATGATATATGCGACTTTTCATTCATAAATTTGCTAATAAACTTTCGCGGTTGTAAAATTCGTTACGTCACGGCTTGTTACTCACACAAAGACATTCCTCTCTCACACACACAACGGTCCACGTGGTATCCGTTTGCAAGCTAACCCAAAATTGTGACAGATGACAGCAGACCTAAGAATAAAGGTATGTAAATAAAACATTTATTAAAATAAATACCAAAAGTTGTGTGAAATATGATTTCGTTAACAATATGTTGCTGTCACAAAATTAAACTGAAAATTGATAAGCCAAACAATCATTTTTCCGAACACAACCGGTAGAGGGCTGCTGCCGCATCCGACAAGCCGTGACGTATAGCCATGACGTCAGCGTCCAAATATTTGATATTTAAGACAACTTTTAAAAAATCATATCTCTGATTGTAAAGACTTGTAAGGTGTAAAACATACACCTACATATTTCATTTGACCTATTCTTTTAAGAAAAAAATAAATTAGAAAATGTGAAATGACCCCATTCTATATTTCCAATAAAATTATTTTATAAACATACTATCTAAATGTATCAATTAGTAATATTGGAACATTTGTCTATATCTCAAACTTTTATCATCATCTTTCTTACAACTTATAACTAGTATCTTAATTCTTTCTCCCTCCTTGTTGAGAACTGCTGGTGTTGATCGCCTCTCGTCTCGTTTATTTCATTTTGAGTGTTCGCGTTCGAGTTTCACAAGTTGGGCCATAATGTTGTTGTACACGGCCCTTATTGTTCTATTTGCTCGCTCCAATTGTTCGCTGTCTCTTTCTGGTTCGTGGGCTCGCTCTGTATGAATGAAACTGTTTTGATGCCTTTATTGCCGAGTGAGACTTAAGGTAGGCACAGGCACAGGCATGCGTGATTGCAAGGTCACGCATAGGGATGAATGAAGGGTGGAAAGGACAATTAGGGAAAGGGAAAGTAAGGAAATCAGGATGTAAGGATATGGGGATATAATTAAGGAAATATACAAAACTAAATTATTTATTTATGTAAGATGGACAGATATTAACCCGTAGCAAACTTGTAAACCCTCCCAATGCAGTATATGAACATAATAGAATTTTAATATTCAGGTCACAAAATTTTTAAAATTAGACACGATCTTCGAATTACAAATGAAGATATTAAACATTATTTCGTAATAATAAAGTTATTTGCAACTTGTTTTGGAGATGAGATATGACATACCGGATAGCTATTAAAAAAATCTGTTGTGGCCAGCACAATACCTCTCACCATTTTCATTTTATGTAGCATAGGGCGCGAGCAGTTATGTGACTTTGTTAGTCATGGCAAGCAGATGTGGGGGCCCGTGTCAGAATGAGAGCTAGTAATATACATAGGTGTCAAGTATCATAAGTTTTAATTCGAAACATTATGATTTTCCAAATCCATGTGGATTATTTTCCTCGACAAGTATATTCCATACTAATGGATGATGACAAATAAACATCAGAACATTTTGAAATTTTGAATGTAAAATTATCACATATGACAATTGTGACATCTATGTAAAAACTACTAGCCGTCATTCTGACACGGATCCTCATATCTGCTTGCCAAGGCCAACAAAGGCACATGTCTGCTCGCGCCTTGTAAGTACACACAAATAATTGAAATTGTTTCTCTTCTTCCGTTGTATGAGAAATTTTATCCTACTATTCTATTATGTTCAAAATTCTTCAAATTCATTGACGGTATTAGCTGTATTTCTTAAGGATATATGTAATATTAACATACCTGTAATTTAAATATATTATTAATTAATAATACAATAATATTATATTAAATGTACTCTTACCTCCCAGAAAAATCTGACACTGACATTTTGCATTTACTTGTCAATTACAAAAATTTAAATATCGCAACTGTTTTTCGGGCAACGAGATTTATTACAACAGATTATTCTATATTATTATATACTATATCTCCAAACCTATACGAGATATTATAAAAAAATTAAATGTGTCAGATTGAGAATTTAATTATCTTTAATATTTGTGGTAACAAATTTTCAAAAAATAATATTTAGATTTTTTTTTTAGAAACTACCATTTCCGGTTGTCCAATTGTTACCAGAACCTATTCAACTCTTCCCATTACTGTTAGATTGAGGAATAGAGGAATCCGTAGTCAAACAGGTCTTTAGTCTTATAGAATTTGAGAAATCGTGTCCCCAACAACCTCACACACACACACACAGACATCATTGTAAAAATGTTAAAATCGGATTGTAGGGACCTTAAATCGTGCTTATTCAATAAAATCTGGATATGCGATTTTTACCATGAATCCAATACCTCTCTTAGCGAGAGGTAAAAATCTGATGTGGCTAGCCCAATACCTTCCGTCAATCCTGTGTATTATGTATAAATTCCATACATCAATTTTCTTGCAAAAGATTCTATATTTCCAATAAAATTATTTCATAAACAAACAATGCGAATTGCACTTGACACTGACATCTTCTTTCGCTTTTCCCATTCGTTAGGGGGTCGCTATTTTTTATTTATTTTTTCCACTCATTTCTGTTTTGCGTGTCGCTCTCGTTCAGTTTCTTTTCTCTCAAGTCGTGCGCAATACAGTCCTTCCATCTTATCTTTGGTCATCCTCTCTTTCTTCAACCTTCTGTTACTAAGCAATTCATTTTTCTTCCAATATATTCTTCATCACTAAGAAAAGCAATCAACTCTATTTTCATATCAAATGAATAATCAACCACTGGAGAGTGTTACAGAGTCCAAAGATTTAGGTGTTTTATTCGACAGTAAGTTATTATTTGATCGACACATTCTCTGCATTGTATCTGCGTCATATCGTAGTTTAAATTTTGTTATTCGTTCTTCTAAAATTTTTAAAAATATCACCACAATCATGTCTTTATATTTTTGTTATGTGCGGGCAAAATTAGAATATTGCTGTCAAATATGGTGTCCGTACTATTTGAAATATAAATACATGATTGAGAACTTACAAAAAAGATTTGTTAAATACTGCTGGTTTAAGGAGAATGGTGTTTATGATAATAACTTGAATTACATTGTTGGATTACGTACATTTAACTTATTGTCATTGGAAAACCGGAGAAATGTTATAAATGTTCTACACGTATTTAAATTAGCAAATAATATGATTGCTGATAGTGTAATCCTGTCTAGATTAATTTTTTTTGTACCGCGAGTACATTCAAAATTTAATTGTATATTTTTTATACAATATTATGTAACTAATTATGAAATTAATTCACCAACTAACCGTATGTGCAAAATGTTTAATAAGTTAAAGTTTTGAATATGATTTGTTTCTTGATACATACGATTGTTTTAGATTGAAGACAATTTCGTACTTCTCTAATAATTAAGCTGTTGAAAAATTACAATTGTTGCTATTCATTTTGTTTTTGATGAGTTCTGTAATATTATGTATTATTATTATTATCTAGATACAGTTTGATGGGATACTGTTTATTTTTACCTTCCGTCACCTCTAGGTAAGGAAGGTATTGTCTTTGGTCAAAAAATTCGGTGGTGAGTTTCTAATGAATAAGCACGTTTTAGGGTCTTTACAATACGATTTTACTATTTTTACGATGATGTCTGTATGTGTGTGTGTGTGTGTGTGTTCGTATGTGCGTGTGTGTGTATGTGTGTGTGTGTATCTGACCGCCTTTCATGCACGATATCTCCAATACTAGAATTCCAAAAATTACAATTCTTGCGTATTCCTCTTCCTTACAACCATATGCAGACTTGATTAGATTTTAGTTAAAATTGGTCAACCGGAAGTACCCTCATTTGAAGATTTTAACAGTTTTTCTTGAAAAACTCAGTTAAATGTTATTATAACTTAAAGAATATATTATTCTCTATACGATTTGATTGCATTTTATATTTTTATATTCAACAGATATAGAGTTAAAGAATAATAAAGATAAAAAATTCGTATAAATTTCATAATTCAGCCAGCTAATGCTAACATAACCATGGAAACTGCTAATATATTCTGGTAATTCAAATTGACAGATGTCAGTATCAATAAAATGTAAATCAATGAAAGAATAAGGGAAGTAACTCTAGTGTTAGAAGTTTCTAGATATAAGAGAGACGATTACATTGGTTTGAACATGTCATGAGGAGAGATGAATATATTAATAGAAGGTGGAAGAAACATAGTAAGACCAAATATAAGATGAAAAGATTGTATTGCAGAAGACTTGAGAGAAAAGGAACTGAATGAGGACTACACGCAAAACAAAAATGAGTGGAGGAATAAATAAAAAATAGTGTCCCCCTAACGAATGGGAAAAACTAAAGAAGAAGAAGAAGATGTCAGTGTCAAGTGCAATTTGCATAGTTTGTTTATGAAATATAGGATCTTTTGCAAGAAAATTTATGTACAGGGCGCGTGCAGTGACATGACTTTGCTGCCTTTGGCAAGCAGATATGGGGACCCGTATCAAAATGACAGCAATTAATTATGTCCATAACTGACAAGTGTCATAATTTTTATTTCAAAATTTCATGATTTTCTTATTTCATGTGATTTGTTTGTTATCAGGAGTATGGAATTCAGTTGCCGAGAAAGGGAATCATAAAATACCAAAAATTTAGAATCTTTTGCAAGAAAATTTATGTATGGAATTTGTACATAATACACAGGATTGACGGAAGGTATTGTGCTGGCCACATCAGATTTTTTAGTATTAATAATTATTGTTTTGAATAATTATTATTATTATATTAAAAATAATTATTATACATTATATATACCTTCTGTAATTGGGATCTTTATCCTGTTGAGTGGTAACAAATAAATAAATAAATCTTTCCTCATGACATGTTCAAATCAATGTAATCATCTCTCTTGTATCTTTGTACAATTTTTTTAAATTAGAGTTATTTCCCTTTCCGTGTCTTCCCAACATCTATCTGAACATCCTCATTTCTGCCACATTCATTTTCGATTTATTGATACTGACATCTATCAATTTGAATTCACTGAATATATTAGCAGTTTCCATGGTTAGCATAGCTGGCTGATATATGAAATTTAATAGATACAAATAACTATAATTCATTTGTATTTTTGAATATTTTGTGCCATCACAAAACCGTACCAAAAAGACAAGGAAATGGACGAAGTAGACAAGGCAGAACAAAATGAAACAGAAATATCAAAACGCATCAGAATAAGACAGGATCAAACTGGATAAAAACATCTCCTTTCAGGAATTACAAATCCATCTTCCAATCTATTCTTACACTTCCATGCAATTTCTGATATACTCAATCACGCATTTCTTCACTTCGCTATGCCTGCTATGTTGTTGGTGTATGGGGGACCTTGACACGGTGTAATCTGTGAATGTCACGGCTACTCGAGTGCTCGGCTAGGCTAGTAGAGCACAGCATAGACGGGCGATAGAGCATAGAGCACTCCGCACACACATGATCGGAGTGAGGCTGGGCTAGCAACACCAACACAACAACAAATACACATGTTGCGCGGGTCAGGTACGGCACGGGGCACAGGGGACGCAAGGTCAAGACCGCGACCACCAATAGGTTACTGGATAATCAAAACAGAATAATAAGAGTTATGAGTATATAGCTATAATAAGAGAGAAGTTCAAACGAAATATAGGACAGTGAATGTGTGGTATATAGGCGAGAAGGATGCATCAGAACTCCTTTCGTGAGTCCAGGACCCCGATTCTAATTCAACTTTTCGACGTGAAATAATTTTAATCGTCGAAAAGCTACACGCAGCCATCTATGAGTTGAGTCAGATACTAAAACTAATTTACCGACATGGAATCGTTTGCGTCGAATTCTTTTCGACGCCAAATTTCGCGTCGAATTCTTTTTTCACGTCGAATAGTTTGACATTTCACATTTCAAGTTAGTCTTGTTCATGATTTTGATGCAGATTTGGAGGTTAATATTATTTTCAATAGCACTGTAGACAATTTGTAAATAAAATACTTTATTTTTTATGTATGATTTTGCTATAGCGTGGTTTTATATGCATCATTTATTAATTAGAACTAGAAGAAGAAGAGTGGCGAAATGCAGGCAGAATTTTTGCCACTTATATGTAGATTTTGTAGCACCGTCCAAATTATTTAAAATATTTGTTAATTCTTCCCACAAAATTTTGGCCATTTTGCGCCCATATGCCCCCAAAAAATTCAATAATTGTATTTTTTTGTTGTTTTGTGACCCTTTCCAAATATGTTCGATCCATTATAAAAAATTAAAAACGCTTACACAAACAACACAACTTGTCTAGCTAAAGGCTGAAGGGAAAATGATTTCATCTTTAAGATTTCATGGCCATCTAAGGGTGAAGGGTGACCATAAAACTCGCTTTCGGTTCATCCAGGCTATTTCTAAGTAAGGATGGTTGGGATTTTCTGAGGAAATTTTAATGTGTAGACAACCGTTTCTCATTTTCGTCATATGAAACATTTTTACCTTTTTTACTGCATTTTAATGGTATTCAAAATAAATTTTCTCCCGTTAATTTGCAATTTTTTATTGAATCGAAGAATGCAACTTGATTTCAAACTTAATACTTACCCGGCAAAAGTAAATTTTATTGATACCAACAATAAATGACAAAAAATCCCTACAGTGAAGGTGATGAGAGCGTTAATTTCCCTAGATATATTTAATCGTCGAAAAGTTTAAAATTGGCGCTATGATTTTAGTTTCACTATGCGCCACTAGACTTCGTTCAGCGCCACTATCTTTTTCGACATGAGTTCGCGTCGAAAACAATTAGAATCGAGGCCCAGATCAACGTTCCACGTTAGGCCTCCAGGTTTCCCATGGCATTTTATTTTCCCCAATCCCATACGGATTTTCTACAACGGGCTCCTATTACAAAATTAGCCTATACTTTTCCTTCAAAAACAACCAATGTACCGGGACTGAGGTTGTTTCAACTGAATCTCGATAGGACTATAGTTATTTTTGAAGAAACACTGAAATTCTACAATATAAAAACTTAAAACAGTGTTAGCCATCCTTAAATGTCGCTGAACTCAAATTTACAATATTTGGACTACGGTTTTTTTTTACCTTCCGTCACCTTTAGGTAAGGAAGGTATTGTCTTTGAACAAAAAATTCAATGATGAGTTTTTAGTGAATACGATGATGTCTATATGTATGTATGTGTGTGTGTGTAATGAAATTTTCGGATCGCATAACTTTTAGTGAATAAACACGTTTTAGGCTCCATATAATACGATTTTACTATTTTTACGATGATGTTTGTATGTATGTATATGTGTCTGTGTGTGTGCGCATGTGTGTGTGTGTGTGTGTGTGTGTGTGTGTGTGTGTGTGTGTGTGTGATGAAAGTTTCGGATCGCATACTTCAATACCACGATTCCAAAAATTATAATGTTTTCGCAGTCCTCAAATTTACATCTAGAAGAAGTGATTATATTTTGGTAATTGGTCCACCTGAAGTAATCTCATTTAAAGATTTTAATAGTTAAATATGATTTATTGACATGTAACCTTATTATAACTTAAGGAATATATTATTCTCTATATCATTTGATTGCATTTTATACTTATATTCAATAGATATAGAGTTAAAGAATTATAAAGATATTCAATTTCATAAATCAGCCTGCTATGCTAACCATGGAAACTGCTAATATATTCAGATAATAATTCAAATTGACAGATGTTAGTATCAATGAAAAATAAATGAATGTAGCAGAGATGAGGATGTTGAAGTAGATGTTGGGGAGGACACGGAAAGATACGGTACGGAAATAACTCTAGTGTTACCAGTTTTTAGAAAGATACAAGAGAGATGATTATATTGGTTTGAAAATGTCACGAGAAGATATGAAGAATATATTGGAAGAATAATGAATAGCTTAGTAATAAAATATTGAAGAAACAGAGGACGACCAAAGATAAGATGGAAAGGCTGTATTCCGGAAGAATTAAGAACGACACGTAAAACAGAAATGAGTGGAAGAAGAAAATAAAAAATAGCGACCCCTAACGAATAGGAAAAGCTAAAGAAGAAGAAGATGTCAGTGTCAAGTGCAATTTGGATAGTTTGTTTATGAAATAATTTTACTGGAAATTTAGAATCTTTTGCAAGTATGGAATTTATACATAATACACAGGATTGACGGAAGGTATTGTGCTGGCCACAACAGATTTTTTTCGCAGTGGCTCCTCAATTTAAAGGTGGCAATTTTCACTGCGATCAATGTTCCTATGGCCAATTTTTCCTAACTTGTACCGTTACCAGTTCTGCACAATTATTCCTAATCAAAATGATCTCATACAGCAATATACTTATTTAATCCACATTCCCTTGCAAAATTGCCATTCCCTATCGTTTATCCTTTAATTCCTTCCTAAAACCTCTCCGCCACAAATCTTAGTTGGCGCGTGTAAGTTTATGAAGTGAGTTGCTGAAGTATTCCAGGGATTCCGAGATGCATAAGCCCGCCATTGTTGCACTCGGGAATGTATCACAAGTAATGAACTCGAGATTGTTGTAAGGATTGTTTCATTTCATTCTTAACACTGCATAAGAGCGTATGAGATTGTATAAGGCACTAGAGAAACTGGAAGAGATTGGTGGAAGACTGGAAGATGTATGGGAGGAACTAGCGAGAAGATTTAAATAAGAATTGCTGGATTGTGGTACTCGTAGTGAAGATAAAATTAGTTTATGTACGAATGAGATGGGAAGTTAATGGAGTCGTTGTAGCTTTTTTACCTCTCGCTAAGAGAGGTATTGGATTCATGCTAAAAATCGCATATCCAGATTTAAATGAATACGCACGTTTTAAGGTCCCTACAATCCGATTTTAACATTTTTACGATAATGTCTATGTGTGTGTGTGTATGTGTTTGTGGGACGTTGGAAGGACGATTCCTCAAAAACTATAAGACTTTATATTTGTTTAATTACGTATTTCCTACTCGGACATTCATGGGAAGATCTGAAAAGGTTTTGGTAACAATTGGACAACCGGAAGTTGCAGATTCTTGAAAAAAATTTTCGTGATAATATTAAAGAAAATTAAATTCTCAATCTGACACATTTTTTTTTATTATATCTCCTATAGGTTTGGAGATAAAGAAAAAATATATTTCATCACAGCATATTACCCATTGCTGAGTGTGCCAATCTGCTTCGTACACAGATATCGGAGATATAGTATATAATTATATAGAATAATCTGGTGTAATTAATCTCGTTGCCCAAAAAACAGTTGAGTTGAGTTTGTAATTAACAGATAAATGCAAAATGTCAGTGTCAAAAATCAGATTTTTCTGGGAAGTACGAATACATTTAATATATATTATTGTATTATTAATTAAATATATTTTCCGTCGACCGTTTATTAATAGGCTATCTTAATGTATAGAAAATCATTCATTAATGACCCCTATTAATGCATGATTTTTTATTAATAAACGATTTATTGGGTGCGTTCACCACATGGAACACAGCATGTATTGCTAACGCTAAGTTGTAGCAAAAAGGTAGACAGAATTAAAAGTCATGCTTTTGACACTTACTAGCTAGGTATATTCACTAGCATACCTTTAAAATGAATTTGAAAGAATAAAATTCCTCAAATAACATAAAAAACTGCTTGTGTTGTCTAGCATTAAGTAAACTGAACGCACCCCCTGAAAACAATTGATGACAAAACATTGATTTTCTGACGTAAAATTTGACGTTCGGTCAACCATTACTAACCTAAAAAAAATTGTCATGGAATAAACTTAGATTTTCCATTTAAGTAAGATACGGTCAACGAAAAAATATTGTAACTAACACGTGTGTTAATTGGCGATTAACACACTTGATAGTTAAATAACTATTATTTTATAGGTAAGTTGATTGTTCTATTTACAATTTTCTTTTTAAAACGTTACTGTTATTAATTTGAAATCATTATTTCTTTGACAGTGACATTTATCTGTCAGTTATATATATTTGAGCTAAACTGTGTAACCATGGAGTTGTGTTTAAAGCACAAGTTCCGAGATATAATTTTTATATTACAGTAGAACCTCGATTATCCGAGTCGCAATTATCCGAGCTCCGGATTAACCGAGCCGATCTAAAGACCCAACATGCGAGGTACGCGCGTCTATGATCTGGATTAACCGAGCCAATCTAAAGACCCATCCGTATTAACCGAGCTTCTAAAATATTTCCATTTAAAATCTGGAAAAAGCTCTGAGGTATATCGAACAACAATCAGAGGCAACCCCAGCGGATTTGCTTCTTCTTAATAGATGGAGAAATATGGCAGCGAGAAAAAGATGCAATATGAAATAGCAACGCATAGATAACTATTTCAATGTTTTATAATATACATACATACTTATTTACATGTTAAAAACGTTAAAAAACCGTTTAAAGTACATTTGTGTTTATTTTTTTAATGAATAAAAAATAAATCCGGATTATCCGAGTTTTCAGATATCCGAGGAGGGTATCCCCCACGTTACCTCGGATAACCGGGGTTCTACTGTACTTTATAAATTTATCCATAAAATATATAGAAAAAGTATTAATGCGAACCTGTAGAAAATGGAATAATCTTTAATTTTTATAATAACAAATTGGGAAAAAATAACATTTAAAGGTATTTTTGAAGATTACTATTTTGAGCTTCCAGATAACTGCCATTTCCGGTTATTCGATTGACACCAAAATCTAATGGCTTCTTTCCATATTAGAATAAGGTAGAAATACATGGTTTCAAAAGTTTCTGAATGATAGTACTTGAGTTAGAGCGTCCAGAAGATCCACATACACACACACACACACACACACACACACACCTACTCACCCACAGACATCATCGTGAAAATATTAAAATTGGATTATAGGGACCTTAAAACGTGGTCATTTACCAAAATCTCGATATGCGATTTTTAGCACGATCCCTAGACCTCCCTTGCCAAGGGTAGCGGGAGGTAAAATTGGCGCATCGAAAAATTGACACGTGTTATTTTTACAACTAATGCTGTAATATCCATGGTACACTTTTCGTTTTAAATGACAGTTAAATGAACAGTTTAACCAGAAATGAAAATGCCGGTCTTGAGAGTAGGTTCCAAACCACTTGGACACATCTACATTATTTTATTTATCACCGATCTCTCGTTTAATATACAAGTTCTATAACCATTCATCCGTTCATATAATTCACTATCTATGTCCAATATTTCATCTACCACAATTTCAAACCATTTCACAGCCATTATCACCATACTTTACCTCCATAAGAAACCCATAACGCTAACTCGTCCAACAACTGTAATCTTTTCGAAAAGTATATATCCTACGCCACTGGTGGTTCATATCTACAATCTGGTTGGCTTTAGGGGCTGCCCGCCCATGACCACCCCACATGCTGCGCCCATGTGCCGCTAGGGGCAGTAGTGTCGCCTACGCACTCCTCACAATGTATAATTATCGTTTCAAATCGCGCGAATCCGTTATAATTTAGATTACGCATTATAGCCACGTATATTCAATGGGAAAAAATGTGTTTACTGTTGAGTCTCGAAGCTAGGAAAGGGATTTTTGTGTAAGTGATTTATACGATGATTTACGCGGGAAGAATAACTAATGATTTATGGAAAATAGTGTAGATTGTAGGAGAAATTGTTGTTATTTCTTATGGACTATAAAAATGGGGACTATTGTTCAAAGCTGTAATTTACTCGCCGACTAGAAATAGTTATGTTCTAGGAAATATTTATAAGTGTTAAAAGGAATAGTTTAAGAAGGAGTTCCAGCTACACCTATGTCAAGCAAGGGCAGGAATTATTTCTGATATAAATATTTTTTTACCTTTCGCATATACATATCCGCCGGAGTAGAAATAGCTAATTTCTACGCCGCCGGCGTAGAAATAAAATAAATAAGTATCCATAGAAACTATACAAAATCAACGAATAAGAAATAGCCTTAATAAAAGAAACCTGTAATATCGCCCTAAATGTCACTATAACACGCTAGGTAACCTAAGAATAAAGTTACTAAATACGATCCATAGCTGTCAAATTTAAATATATAACCTGTGAATTGAAATATAAACAGAATTTACTTTTGAGGAAATAACATTATTAAAGAATAGCAGACTTACAGAGTACAATTACAGGGACGGTAATGAGCATAAGTGTACTTAGAATTAAAGTGATAAGAAAAGAATATATTGTTTTGCAGAGATTTCTGGACATATCTTTCAGCCACACTGTTAGATTTCCATCCAATCGAACAACTTCAGGGGGCGTACATTATAATCCTTCAAATTCCGACATAATTGCACACAAGGAGGATATAAAATTGCACAGTTTTTATTTAAACGTCAAAACGTGAAAATTTTCATTTCAATGTTTATAACCAAAAGGGAACAAATAAGTATCCATAGCTACAGGCAATTGAAATCGCAAACGTAATTTACGTAAAATGTAACGTCAGTAGTAGATATTTTTCTTTAAATATCTACGTTTGAAGAAAAAATATAATGTGTCATTCGGAGTAAAAGTGTCTTTGTTTGCCTCGCGTGCATTTATCCGACTCGCTTCGCTTGTCGTTTAAACTTCCACGCTCGTCACACAAAATGTCACTTTTACTCCTAATAAAACAATATACTATTAAATATTATTTTTTTGAAAATTTTTATTCTTGCTTGTATTAAAGAAGAGTAAATTATCTATCTGATACATATAAATAATCTATTATATCACTTATAGATTTAGAGATAAAATAATAATATATTGTAATAAATCTCACAGCCCAAATAATGTCATGGAAACCAATTCAAAATTGTAATGTTTGTAACTGACAGATAAATGTCAGTGTCAAAAATCCAGAGACGTTACTGAAGACTTTTCTGGAAGTACATACATTATATTATTTCTTATTGTATTGACAGTTAAATATTTAATATTATAGCTATATATATATACCCTTCAAAAATACTGTCTTCCCGACAATGAATTGGAAACATTTCGAAAAATTAGAAGAGATGGGCAAAATTTCTTAGAATGAATTTAAAATTAAACAATCTCAATATAAGGAATAGATATAAGAATATAAGTAGAATTTTTGGTGTAGAGTGTAGGTATACAAGATATGTTAAACACAATAGGACGCGAGCAGTCATGTGACTATGTTGGCCTTGACAAGCATATATGGGGGGCCCATGTCGGAATGATAGCTAGTAATTACGTACATAGATGTCAAATATCATAATTTCTCATTCTAAATTTAGTGATTTTCCAATTCCATGTGGTTTATTTTCCTCGACAAGTAAATTCCACACTCCTGGTAACAAATTAATTACGTGATTTAAAAAATCTTGAAATTCTGACATTTGACATCTATGTACATAATTACCAATTGTCATTATGTAACCAAAAACAGAAGTGGTGAGAGGTATTGTGTTGGCCACAACAGATTTTTTTTAGTTTAATTTTTTTTTCACGTTTTCTTTCTTGAATTGTTGAAAAAACAAGTATTATTTCATTTTACATTAAAACAATAACATATTTTAGAAAACATAACTTGCTATGTGTCATTAGAACGAGAATGTCTATAATATTAATAAAAATTGGCGATAATTTATGTTAGTATTTGTATCATAAATTAACTATAAAAATGAAATTATAAACAATTTGCAAGTTATAATATGTATAGAACACTTAAAATATGATAAATCCATTTAGTAAAAAGAACTACAGTAGAACCCCGGTTATCCGAGGTAACGTGGGGGATACCCTCCTCGGATATCTGAAAACTCGGATAATCCGGATTTATTTTTTATTCATTAAAAAAATAAACACAAATGTACTTTAAACGGTTTTTTAACGTTTTTAACATGTAAATAAGTATGTATGTATATTATAAAACATTGAAATAGTTATCTATGCGTTGCTATTTCATATTGCATCTTTTTCTCGCTGCCATATTTCTCCATCTGTTAAGAAGAAGCAAATCCGCTGGGGTTGCCTCTGATTGTTGTTCGATATACCTCAGAGCTTTTTCCAGATTTTAAATGGAAATATTTTAGAAGCTCGGTTAATACGGATGGGTCTTTAGATTGGCTCGGTTAATCCAGATCATAGACGCGCGTACCTCGCATGTTGGGTCTTTAGATCGGCTCGGTTAATCCGGAGCTCGGATAATTGCGACTCGGATAATCGAGGTTCTACTGTATTTAAATTAAAATACTTAGAAATAATCTCGTTAGTAATTTGATAGTCTGATATTATAATAAGTATCTGTGTGTGTGTGTGTAAGTGTATGTGGCATCTAGTTGTGGAGTGACATTGGTGGATGTTTTTAGCTTAGGCTGTGGTGTGGTGTGCTGTGCTGTGTGTGAAGAATGACGCTGATGGTTGATGGCTGATGCGGCATCTCACAGCCTCATTTACTCCATCCTGTGGACACTAATAGCTCTGGAAAATATCACATCACATCCCAACGCACTTACATACACTACCAAACATTTATCTACAATATTACACAGACACTTCTATTTAGATTTAGATAAAGGAATCATTATGAAGTATTATTCGACACCTAATAAATATATGAAATGTGTAGATATTTTCATTAGGCCGAAAAAAAATGCGATAAAAAGAAAATTTTCATATATTTTAGAATTTTATTTTAAATATCCTTTAACAATAATACATTTTGTTTGTGTTGTCATTTATGATCATTTAATAGGACAAAATATTCACTTTTTTCTGTCAGGGAACTTTAATTCTATGTAAAAAAAATCTGTTGTGGAGATCACAACAAGTATATTCCATACTATTGATCACATATAAACAACATGGTATTAGATTATTTTGAAATGGTCTGCTCGCGCCCTATAAGTAACGAATTTAACATTTCTTGTACACACAAATAATTGAAATTGTATATCTTCTTTCGTTCTATGAGGAATTTTCTCCTACTCTTCTAATATTTTCAAAATTCTTCAAATTCATTGACGGTATTAGCAGTATTTCTTAAGGATATATGTAATATTACCATACCTATAATTTAAATACATATTTAATTAATAATACAATAATATAAAAATTATATTTTTTTCGTATTCCTCAAGTTTACATCCAGAAGAACAAGTGATTAGATTTTGGTTATAATTGGTGAACCGAAAGTACCCTCATTTGAAGATTTAACAGTTAAAATTGATTTATTGACATTTAACGTTATTATAACTTATAGAATATATTATTCTCTATACGATTTGATTACATTTTATACTTCATATTCAATAGATACAGAGTTAAAGAATTTTAAAGAAATTAAATTTTATAATTCAGCCAGCTATGCTAAACATGGAAACTACTAATATATTCATATAATTCAAATTGACAGATGTCAGTATCAATAAAAAGTAAATTATTGTGGCAGATATGAGGATGTTGAAGTAGATTTTGGGGAAACACAAAAGATACGATAAGAAAATAACTCTAGTGTTACAAGTTTCTAGAAAGATACAAGAAAGACGATTACATTGGTTTGAACATGTCATGAGGAGAAATGAAGAATTATATTTGAACAAGAATGAGTAGTTTATTAATAGGAGGTTGAAAAAACAGAGGAAGACCAAAGATAAGATGGAAGGACTGTATTGCGGAAGACTTGAGAGAAAATTAACTAAATGAGAACGACACGCAAAAATAGGGACCCCCTAACGAATGGGAAAAGCTAAAGAGGAAGAAGATGTCAGTGTCAAGTGCAATTTAAATAGTTTGTTTATGAAATAATTTTACTGGAAATTTAGAATCTTTTACAAGAAAAATTATGTATGGAATTTATACATTATACACAGGATTGACGGAAGGTATTGTGCTGGCCACAACAGATTTTTTTAAGTATCGTTGTAAGTGAAAGTATAGAATTAACCAAAGAGCATTTTATTCGGTTTTTGTGTGAAAAAAGTATAAAAGTAATAGAACACCCGCCATACTCAACTGATTTAACAAAATGTGACTTTTGGCTATTTTTTTGGACTTACAGTAGAAGGTTTTCGTATGAAAAAGAGATTAATGTATTATTGTTAAAGAGAACTACTTTAAACATATTTAAAATAAAATTCCAAAAAAATTCATTCTACGGTTACCGTCTGGACAGTATCATTTTCTTGAAAGCTTCTCCCGATTTTCCAAACTCAACAAATAATTTAATTTACAACAGTGAGCCGTCACATTGTGTTCAGTAAAATACGGATTAATCTCAATACGCTTTACAACAGTTTCATTATAAATCCTTGAAAAACACAGCATCGCACCACTCAATAGCCAAATTTCTTCCTCTACCCTTTCCCTCGCATTCCAGTGGCGTCCGTCCTGTTTAGGGGCAGTGACCCCGGTTCGTAAATAACCTGTGTAAATGTCCCATGTCGCCAACATGATTCACCGACTGCGTCGCGTATTTATAGACAGGCATTTGTTTATTTCGAGGCCGAATCTCCGCTGCAGCCCAGCTCCAGATGCAACCTCGACGAATATTAACAGTAGAGACATCTAGCGGTTGTTGGGAGAAGCTATATAGTATAATGAAGCGTATGTAGATGGCAGTAGTAACTGGAAACATTATTGACGGTTGGGGATATAAATTTTAAAGTTTTACAGCACTTTAAAAGTAATATAATCTGATATTCTAACAACTCATTTTTTAAAATATGCTTTTATAGGATCCAGTAGACTTGGCATATACAGAGTGTTTGGCATAAGTCCGACACCACGAATATTTCGTTTATTTTGAGAGATACAAAAAAATGTTAATAAGCAAAGTTCAACTAGACAAAGGGGCTCATAAGATGATCATAGCAGAAATTTTGTACCACTTCCTGTTTTAGCGGAAATGGGTATAACTTTAAAACTAGCATAGGGAATCGGTATTTTTATATGTTTTTCCAGAATATACATAAAATTAGCTTCACAATGATACCAAATTTTCATAGTTTTACTTTCACCATTTCAAAATGGCAACCATCTATTCTCAAAATATGTATTAATAAAATTCCATACAAAATAAAACATAGCAAGCTATGAAAACAATTTTATTATCTTATAACATACATATACAGTCCTTCCATCTTTTGTTTAGTCTTCCTCTGTTTCTTCTACCTTCTACTACTAAGTTGTTCATTCTTCTTCCAATGTATTCTTCATCTCTCCTCATGACATTTTCAAACCAATATAATCGTCTCTCTTATATCTTTCAAGAAACTTCCATCGCTCGAGCCATCTCACTTATCCTCTTATTCCGTATTCTATTTTTCCGTGTCTTTCCCAACATCCATCTCAACATTCTCATCTCTGTGCCACATTCATTTTCTTTTCATTGACACTAACATCTGTCAATTAGAACTTTCTTAATATATATGGACAAGTATATTTTACACTCCTGGTGACAAATTAACTATTTGAATTTAGAAAATCTTGAAATTTTTAATGAAAAATTCTAACATTTGACATCTATGTACATAATTACTAATTGTCATTCTGACACGGGCCCCCATATCTGCTTGTCAAGGCCAACAATATCACATGACTGCTCGCGCCTTATAGTTATGTAACCAAAAACGAAAGTGGCGAGAGGTATTGTGCGTTAGTTGTTCATATTTTACCAAACAAATAACAAATAAACCCATATTTCGTTTGTTTTAAGCCGATAATTTTTTTTTTTTTAACTGTCCAGTTTTTTTGCAACTAGTGTATTTACAAATAATATCAAAAAATATTTCTATTTTCATCATAAAAAAAGACTATGTATTAATAAAACATATTTCCATATTATTATTTTTTTCGCCTATTTTGCGTATTTAAGTATGTATATAAATCAATATTAATACAAAATAATAAATAATCCACTTACTACTTGATGTCCGCTATTATTTTTGTTGTTTCCAGACTCCACAAAATAATTTTTTTGTATAACACAACAATACACGTCTAATTTTCACTACTGTTTACAAAATATAAGTTCAAACAGTCAATTTGCTAACAAAATAACATTATAATTACTTTAAATAATATTAAAAACATAAATAAAAACAGAATAATTATAAACGTCGAGCGACCGTTACAAGTAAAAACGCGCGAATGAACCTACATTTTCGACTGTTTCCAATGCATACTTGATTCAAGATTTAACGAGATATCTGTCAGTTTGAGAATCAAAATGGCAGAGTTAATAGTGAATCCAAGTGTATGTGTGTGTCTAAACTTTATAAAATTGAATAGAACAAATATGTTTATAAATAAATAATGCCTTATGCATCTTCTAGTGAAAAACATTTACAACGAACTATAAAATTAAAGTGTAGTGTGTTTGAAGAACAGAAATCGTCATGGAACAAAACAGTAAGTAAATTTATAAATGTAACAACTCTTAATTTAAATAAAAATTAATATAATAGTTTATTAATAAAATTAAATACGAGTAGGTAACATTATTACAAAAATATCTAATAATTATAATAAAATAAATGCACAAATATACGTATTGCACTTAAAAATATTAAATAAATTATTTACATTTCACTGGAACTACAATAGTTAGCTAGGTATAAAATTTATTGTACAAGCACGTTTATTTCTTATGTATTAAGTTAAAATCATTATATTAATATATAAATGTATAAATATTAGTTTAATTAGTCAGTTTTATTACATCATTCGTTTATTATTTAGTGTAAAAACATATAAAATAAATATATGATTTTAGCATTTTTTACAAGTTGCATTGTTATATTAAATATATTAAAAAGGTAATAATATATTTATTTGTCAAAGGCAGTGATTGGTAAACTACTGTCATTAATAAATTTTAAATATTTCTGTCATGAAAAATGATATATTTAACTAAAGAAGACAGAAGTAAACCCATGATTATTATGTATATTGACTGATTTTAGTTATGTTAGCTAAATATTACAGTAAACAGAACTATTAACAACGGTAAATTAACGTTAAAATGAATGTAGAATACCGACCAGTCTGTCTGTGTTTCGTGTACAATCTATACTATAGTCTGCTAATTAACTATAAGGAATTGAACATTATCTAAATGGAGTAAATTTCAAGATATGTGCGGGTTCTAAAAGATTTCGGCCCGACCAGAAAAAACTAATATTTCTATAGCCTTGCAAAAATAATCTGAATTTTATTTGCAAAATGACTGGATGCTACATCATTCTCTTTATTATCAGCCAAAATTTTGTTCCTCAAAAATCTGTCTTTAGATTTGAGAAAAGTCACTGGAAGCTAAATCTGGGTTGTAGGGTGGATGTTCTATTTCGTGAAAACTTTCAATGAAGTCTTGAAGCATCCATTATGCACATCCACTGACCTTTGTCATGAAAATTGTTCGTGAATGACCCGATAAATGGTTATACCTGAAAGAATTTGAATTCCTTACCGAATACATTATATATACGAGTAATGCTATTTAAGATAGTTATATTGTGAAACCATTTTATCCAGAATTAATTGAAATTTAAGTACATCTCAACTGAAGTATAATCTACTTGCGCTCCAAGTTTTAAAACAATTGACCACGCGGTACCTGAGATATTTGCAATTAAATTTGGCCTTTTTAACACGTGAAGAATAGGAAATGGCAAAATAAACACATTTTAAATTATAACTTTTATATCCATACCGACATTTAAGCGAAAAACTAGTATGTTATAGAAAATTAACGGATTTTATGTAAAAATTTGAAAATTATTTACCATCCAGATTTAATTTTATTGCCTATAGAAAATTATAATCTGAAGATACGATAAATAGGTAGAATTATACTTGGCATCCATGTACAAGTGTTCCAGATGGAGTATCAGTTAAATTAACAACGCCCGCTTGGTATTAGCGAATAAGAGGTGATCTTTGGTTAAAGGAATTTCAGACGTACATTCGAAGGAAATATTTTTTAAATTGGTATTTTACGTGAAAAGCATGAAAACTTTAAACAGTATAATACTACTTTTGTAATTTTACGAAACAAATATATTAATTTGTTTTACAGTTTCCATTTGTAGTTTAGAATTAGTATTATATCTCAAAATTACTTTTAAACCCGAATGTACCAATAAATGTCTAGGGGCGACGTTGCCACAGTTATTCTTTAAAATTCATACTGTAGTGTGAGTACATTGAAATACGACACTTGTCTATGTGTTAGTGCGAGTGGTACAGTTCAAAAAAATATATAAACTGCATTAGCTAAATTTTTATTTTGAACAAGTTTTTGAATAGGTACACTCGAGTGACAACCAACTTAAGTGACGCAAAACAACATATTTCAATGCATAAGTACAAAAAATCTTAAACAGGCATTAATTTTCACCGCAGTATGGGAATAGGAATATATAAAAAGATTAAAAAATGACACCTTAACACAGTGAATATGTTGGTTTAGATAAAGAAATAAATTCAGCCGTCAGTTGTCAAATAAAATCAACAGAAACAAGTGATAACCATGTTTTTGAAAAATTTCCGATCAAGGTCAATGTACGAATTGTATGAATTCAGATTTTTGCTCCGCCCATTCAGACAAATTCAGTAGTGACGTTTGCTTAGTTTTTGTGACGGTACATAAGATACTACTGTAATTTTATTATTATAAAAATATGTTACAATAACAGCATTCAAATTTCAAAAATAAATCAACTGGTAAGTTTATTAGCAAATGTAAAACCAAATATATGAAAATTAAGATACTGACACAATGTCAGTGACACTGACAGAAAATAACGTTATTCGTACGGCTATGAATCAAGGTAATGTATCTGAATTAATATATAAGCTTACGTTACAGCGAAAGTATTATTAACAACGAGCATCGTTTTAAAATGGAATGTCCTAACTTAGTCGAAACAATATGATTTTTTGAAAGACAAGCGTGTTATATCCATCCTTATCGCACACGCTTAAAGCCTTTGTAAAGGAGGGGGATAAATATATGCCAATTTGTTAATTCGTTCATGATACAGATGACCTTTATCGAATTTAAATTATTATTATGTGAAAACGGTCGCCTCTCAAGCGCAATTTGCGATTTTCTTACTTAAAACGCACTACAGATTAAAATTCCAAAATTGAAATTTCCTTTTATAATGAAATCTTTAATTTAAAATAACTCCCCTTATATTAAAAGCAGACTATAGCTCATTTTTCTATCTTAAACCGTTCTTAATACCTCTGACTTCCCCGATCGCTATACTTAGCACTCATTTTGCTAACCGAGTACCTATCGCTGTACCTATCTGCATCTGGATACTTTTCTTCAGCTCTATAGTGTATTTCTGGAGGAGAACCTATAGTTTTCTGCCAATGATGCGTCCAATACATGTCTTCTGGACGAACATCCCTCGGGTGTTTCACTTCTCGACAGATCACCACACAGTAGATCAGAGAACCGGTCAGGGTTAGAAGGCCGAAGATAAGGAAGACTATGCCTAACACCCTGAAAGAAAAAAAAATACTGAATTAGTAAAAAATGATATTATTGAAGGGCCAAGCTGGTTATTGTTTCCCACGAGACCAAATTAATTTAGGGCTAAATTGGACATTTATTGATACCGCCTACTACTTTTGAAAATTAATCTTTACTATACTTGCCGTCAAGTAAGTGTTGTCAACTCAATATAGCAATACTGAAAATGCTAAGTTAAGAAGAAGTGGCAATACCGCAGGGGAACGGACAAGGTACGGGGAAGAGAAAAAATTGAGGATCAGTCCATATTTATTTGACGGCGACTAGTTACTATATGACACATATTCGGTTTTTGATTGATTCGGACGAAGCGCTTTCTGGCGATGCGCGATTCTGTTTTTGAATATCCGGGATTTGAATGATTATATGCATACATATTCTGGCTTTGAATATTCGGGCGTTGAAAACATTCCCGTAAAATGCAGTATTAGTGACAGATAGTTCATACATCCCAGCTGTGACGTCACAACAGAGCTATATAACGGCGGGAAAAGTTAATTTGAATCGCCATTGAACCTTTTACATGAAAAGAGAGAGATAGAGAAAAATGACATATATGATTGCGCAGTAGTTTGTTTGCGCATAGAGGAGGCCAGTTATATTTCAAACAAAATTTGAAATGGCGGAAATAAGAATGTAACTATATTAAAAAAATTCACACATAGCGTTTGTGATGATAAATATTTCAAGACGAGGGGACGGGTAAATGGGAATCAGAAACGTGGTTATATGTTCTGAAGACGCGAAATAAACACCACATAAAGTGACAGATAATTGCGTAGTTGCCAGTTTGTTATTAAAGAAGTTACAAACAAGAATAAAACTTGTTATTATTTTTAAATAAATTGTTTTGTCTTTATTAATAATTTCTTTACAATCAAAGTCAAAATAATTTCAGTTTTTGTGTTGTTTAAATAATTTTTTATCAAAAATAAATGCCTGTCCTTTTAATCATTTTACTTAACATGGTGCCTACTCATCTCTAGTTCATAAAAATTTCACTACGTGGTGTATTGAAAAATTACGTCACGGTGCAATAAAAATGTAAAAGGTCCATTACTTTTTCAAACAAACTAAAATTCTCGTAATTTTTTTATCCAATCTCGTTCTACTTACTACCAAATCATCTCTACTTACCATACGAAGAAAGGCTCTATAAACTGCACAACAATAACGATTCCTAGGGTCACTAGTATCAGTCCTAAGTTCAACAGTAACATCAAGCAACACATGCCCTTGATGTTAGGACAAAATGGATTCGGCGCCGCCATGGTCTCTACTGTTACACCCCCTTTTCTCGACGTCCGAGTCTTGGTGGTACTTGCTACACTTGGGGCTACTCCACTACGGTAGGAATAGTGCGAAGGAGGGGCTCGACTGTAACGAGACCCTCGACTAAAAAGAAAAAGGGTTAGATTAGTATATTATAATTTCCCAAAAAAATATCGTTAGTAAATTGATAGGGAAAAAATCTGATGTGACCAACACAGCACCTACCTATGAATATAATTTTTATATTACTTTATAAATTTATCCATACAATATATAGAAAAAGTATTAAAGCAAACTTGTAGAAAATGGAATAATCTTTAATTTTTATAATAATAAATTGAGAAAAAATTACATTTAAAGGTATTTTTTGAAAAAAACTATCTTGAGCTTCAAGTAAACTGCCATTGCCGGTTATCCGATTGCCACCTAAATCTAATCAGTTATTTCCATATTAGAATAAGGTAGAAATACATGATTTCAAAACTTTCTGAATGATAGTATTTGAGTTAGAGCGTATACATGATCCATACATACATACATACACACAGACATCATCGTGAAAATGTTAAAAATGGATTCTAGGGACCTTAAAACGTGGTCATTTACCAAAATCTCGATATGCGATTTTTAGCACGATCCCTATACACTCCATACGATGTAACTTGGCGAGGCGAAAGAATGTAATTCAGTTCACTATTCCTAAGTTGCGTTTTGTCAAATATTTACTTTTACTTCGATGCCGCACAGCTTCAGAAGTGAAATAGTGATTTTACAATGTTTTATTGTCTTACACAAAGCAAATTTCATCCTAATACACTCAAACTCGGGGTGTCAGGTACTTTTCAACCCAATAAGTTATATTCATACATAAACGTTGGTGCATTTTTTACCTCTCGCTAAGAGAGGTATTGGATTCATGCTAAAAATCGCATATCCAGATTTTATTGAATAAGCACGTTTTAAGGTCCCTACAATCCGATTTTATCATTTTTACGATGATGTCTGTGTGTGTGTGTGTGTGGATGTGTGTGTGTATGTGTGTGTGTGTGTGGGATGTTGGAAGGACGGTTACTCAAAAACTATAAGACTTTAAATTTTTTTAACTACGTATTTCCCAAACGGACATTCATGGGAAGATCTGAAAAGGTTTTGGTAACAATTGGACAACCGGAAGTAGAAGATTCTTGAAAAAAAATCTTTTAAATAATATTTTTTGAAATTTTTTCTTGATAATATTAAAGAAAAATAAATTCTCTTTCTGATACATTTAAATATTTTACAATATATTCTATAGATTTAGAGATAGAAGAAATATAGTATGTAAAATAATCTGTTATAATAAATTTTACAGCCGAAAGAATGGCCATGGAAAATAGTTGAAAATTTAATTTGTTTGTAACTGACAGATAATGTCAGTGTCAGAAATCCGAAGACATTACTGAAGACTTTTTCTGGGAAGTACATACATTATATTATTTCTTAATGTATTAATAGAATTGGAAACATTTCGAAAAATTAGAAGAGGACAAAATTTCTTCATCAAAAATGAATTTAAAATTAAACAATCTAAATATATATGGAATAGATATATGCGTAAGTAGAATTTTTGGTGTAGAGTGTAGGTATACAAGAAATGTTAAATACAATAGGGAGCGAGCAGTCATATGATTTTGTTGGCCTTGACAAGCAGATATGGGGGCCCATGTCAGAATGATAGCTAGTAATTATGTATATAGATGTCAAATATCATAATTTCTCATTCTAAATTTAGTGATTTTCCAATTCCATGTGGAGCAGAATTAAATGTTAAATATCTAAGGCATACAAGTAAACTTTAAACTCCTGGTGATAAATTAACTACGTAAATTTAGAAAATCTTGAAATTTTTAATGAAAAATTCTAACATTTGACATCTATGTATATAATTACTAATTATCATTCTGAAACGGGCCCACACATTTGCTTGTCAAGCTCAAAAATGTAACATTACCGTTCGCGCCCTATACTTATGTAACCAAAAAAAGGAAGTGGCGAGAGGTATTGTGCTGGCCACAACAGATTTTTTTTCAATAGCAATAGAAATTTAATTTTCTTAACTTAATTAATTTAAAAAATAATTAGTTATAATATGATTTATATAATAAATAATTCATTCCAATATTTGTAATATTTTTTTTTTGTATAAATAATTTCTTTTTTTTGTAATATTCGTAATTTTATTGAACTTCATTCTTCTTCGGTACGCCTATGGATTTTATAACTTCCCCATTACCGTAGTGATAATGTGAATTGCCCCAACTCGCCAAGTTACATCGTATGGACTGTACCTCCCTTACCAAGGGTAGCGGGAGGTAAAAAATTGATCGCAAGGAAAATAAATCGTAGGAAATTTTTCTGGACACACATGGTAAACATGTAAAGCCTTAGACCACGATGAACGACATGCTGCTAATGTGCTAAGCAGCATGAAAAAAATCTGATGTGGCCAACACAATACCTCCCGTTTATTCATGTAAATACTTAAAATTAAATTAAAGTTAAATACTTAAATATTTCGAATTTTAAATGGAACAAAATGACCCCTGTGGTGCACTCTCCACGCCAGCAATAAGTGCTCGTGAGGTGACACCTGGCAATCTATTAGTCTTCTATTTATTTTGTATAACATATTACGAAACAAATAACGCACTATACTTGTTTATTTATGTGAAATGGATCGCACAGAATGTAAATTTTTGTTCTCACCAAAGATAACTGTAATCAAATTAGATTCTATATACATAATTCTAGTTCAACAATAGTACCTAATTAATATGTGTACATCATTGTATATTTAAGTAGTTATCAAAACATTTATTGGATAAAGTTTATGAATTTTCTGCCCGGTTAATAATCATATTCTGTACAAAACTATAAGTTCTTACATATCTATAAATTTGTACAAAACTGACAATGTTGTTGACTAATATAAAATTTACAGATTTGTAAGATAGTTTTGTACAGAATACGGCCATAATTTTGAATTAATTTCTCTATCAAAATATCACCAAACATTTTAAGAAAGAGAACAACATTCGAACTTTTTATTTATCTATAAAAAGTGTTTAGAGAAATTTTATTGCCAGAAATTGCGTATATTAGATCAACAATAACAAGTCTTTTAACGAGTCAAACAATGAAGACAGCTATTTTATTTCTCATTACTGTCGAAAATATAAATACAATATAAATAAGCGATTTGAAACTATATCGTGGGAACAGCCAAAATGAAACCATCATTGTTGATGCGGTATTTTCGGGTTGACCGAAGGTTAAAGGTGAAAAAATTGGAACAATGAGAAGAGAAATTGCTCGCAAGTTTATTTACAAGAAAGAAATTCATCTCAAAATATTTATACCATGATAATAAATTGTATTTTCTATTTGAATTTCATATGTGGTCTTTTTAAAATGCAAGATTCTATTATGGTATCAAAATGTAGGTCTTTTCAAAACTACAGGCTTAAAAGAGAGCATTTTCTTCCGTTTTCGGTGAAAAAAAAATCTGTTGTGGCCAGCACAATACCTATAGCCACTTCCGTTTTTGGTTACAAAGTATAGGGCGCGAGCAGTCATGTGACATTGTTGGCCTTGACAAGCAGATATGGGGACTCGTGTCAGTATGACAATTAGTAATTATGTACATAGATATGAAATGTCAGAAGTTTTCATTAAAAATTTCAAGATTTTCTAAATTCACGTAATTAATTTGTCACCAGGAGTGTGGAATTTACTTGTCGAATCACATGGAATTGGAAAATCACTAAATTTAAAATGAAAAATTATGATATTTGACATCTATGTACATAATTACTAGCTATCATTCTGACACGGGCCCCCATATCTGTTTGTCAAAGCCAAAAAAGTCACATGACTGCTTGCGCCCTATTGTATTTAACATTTCTTGTACACCAAAAATTCTACTTACATCAGTTCTTTATAATTAGATTTTTTAATTATAAATTCATTCTATGAAGAAATTTTGTCCTTTTCAAATTTTTCGAAATGTTTCCAATTCATTGTCGGGATTGACAATATTTTTGAAGGGTATATGTAATATACGTATAATTGTAAATATTTAACTTTTAATACAATAAGAAATAATATAATGTATGTACTTCCCAGAAAAAATCTTCAGTAATTTCTCTGGATTTTTGACACTGACATTTATCTGTCAGTTACAAAAATTTAATTTTTCAATTGATTTCCATGACATTATTTGGGCTGTGATATTTATTACAACAGATTATGAGTGTCTGGTCGCGAATCTGGGGACCCGGGTTCAATCCCGACCGACGCCAAAAAATTACATCGCATTTTAATGGCACAAAATTGACCCCTGTGGCGCACTCTCCACGCCAGCAATGAGTGCCCGTGAGGTGACGCCTGGTAAGCGCCCACACGGTACAAATATTCCATCATTACCGATATCTGTGTACGAAGCAGATTGGCACACCCAGCAATGGGTAAAATGCCGTGATGAAATATTTATTTATTTTTTATCTCTAAATCTATAGAAGATATAATAAAATATTTATATGTATTAGATAGAGAATTTACTCTTCTTTAACACAAGCAAGAACAAAATTTTTCAAAAGATTTTTTTTAAGAATCTGCTACTTCCGGTTGTCCAATTATTACCAAAACCTTTTCAGCTCTTCCCAGTAATGTCCGATTGAGAAATACGTAGTTAAACAGATATTAAGTATTATAGTTTTTAAGAAATAGTCCTTCCAACCTCCCTACATACACACACACACATATATATATATATATATATATATATATATATATATATATATACACTCTCACAGACATCATCGTAAAAATATTAAAATCGGATTGTAGAGACCTTAAAACGTGCTTTTTAGCATGAATCTATACCTCTCTTAGCGAGAGGTAAAAATATATAAATAATAGAACATTCGCCATATTCACCCGATTTGGCAATGCGAGACTTTAATTGGTTTTTGAACTAAAAAATACAAAATGTAAGGTTTTTGTCGATAAAGATGCATTTCATTTTTCTACTCTGTATTTTTATTAATATTGTGTTTTGATTTTTTTACTATTTCTCTAAATCCTAGCAAAAAAAAATATTTTCGTACCTAATTTCTGAAGGAGCCTTATAAGCAGCACTGGTAACGTAGATATCTGAACCGGTGTCCCCATAGGCGCTGTTTCTAGAGTGACTTATAACGGAGGGCGGTTTAGAGGAACCATTTCTAGATTTGTGTTTCCTTGGTGGAGGTACTGCTAATCTTTCGTTCACCACCGTGTAGGGCTGAAAAGAAAATAAATACATTCATTATTGCTACAATATTCTGGGTTGAAATACAGGGGTGACGACTTATGGTCCTCAGAAATCTATTTTCCCCGAAATCTTGAAAAATTTTGAAATTCCATTTTTCAAACAATTTGCTGAGTTCTGTCAAATTTCACTACTGTTTCTACGAAATAGGCTATTTCACATTCTACCATATTTTTTTTATAATTCCATCTGATATTACGTATACGTAAATCTAAGATTTATTGGTAAAAATTCGGTGAAAAAATTCGTATTAACTTTGAATATATAATACATATAAGAATGGCAACGTAATGTATTTAGATTAAATATTTCGAGAGAAGGTGCCATCTATCCCTCCATATACGAATTATTTCTGAGTTAGTTCAAAAAATACATAATAGGTGAATGTTGCACAGTATTGCCACGTAGCTAGAACAGCAAGTTAAAATTTTATAAAGGTTTTTAAGTTTTTTACTGTAAAACAAGTATACATGTACATTGAAGATTCAAAATATATTATCTGGTTATTATGAAACAATATTTTTGAATTATTGATTATTGAATACCTCTAACAAATAGTATCTGGCAATGCTGTCAGCACGATTTACCGTAGTTCATAGTTTTGTGGTAGGAGTCACTAGCTATCTATAATAATTTTGTGAATAAAAAGAGACAGATATAGTATGTTGCTAGGCCCATATATCTATTAACTAATATATTGCTAATGCTCCTATCTTTTACGTAGAAACCAGTTGAGGCAAAGAAAGAGAGATGGGAATATCATTGCTGCATAAGTCTGTCACTCTCTAATTCCGGTTTCTTAATTTTGCGCATGCACGTAATATTTGAATTCTATTGGCTTCGGTGACAGCGACGGTCAGTTGATCCAGCGAGCACATGGTTAGTTTCATTCTTTCATTTTCTGTTTGTACTTTGAGTCGTTCATACTGTTCGTATTCAGTCTTAGGGAATAAAATCATTCACAGTGGCAGGAAAATTGGGTTTCTGGGCTTTTAATTAATATAACAAATATGTTTGAACTTTATGATGAACAAAAAATAGATTTAGAGTTTTTATTGACTTTTAAATTAAGTCAAGATTTTCTTGAAACATTCTTCAGCGCCATTAGGAGCCGGGGCGGATTTAATAACAATCCCAATGCGCTACAGTTTGAATCTGCGTATAAAAGACTACTGATTAAAACAGATATTAAATCAATGCAAAATGCCAATTGCTTAGTGGACGGCATAAATATATTACAGGTCTCTTCGAAAAGGAAAAATTTTAAAAATCCTGTTTGTGGATTCTGTGAGAGTAAATAGATTTGACCATGATTATGTAAATACGATGTGGGGTCTAAACACCTATGTTGAAAATGTAGTAGAGTACATAGCGGGATATGTTCTCAGTAAAATTAAAAAAATGAACATCTGCTCATTTTGTTGGGACTACTTATGCTCTGATAAAAGAGAAAGCTTATTAATAAACATAAAAAATCGGGGAGTCTCCTATACCCCTCAAAAGACATGATATTTATATGCAAACGCGCTGAAAGGATATTCAGAGAAAAGCAAGAACAAATGTTTAAAAATAAAAAATTAAAACAACAGATGGTTCTTACCATAGTTTTCCATATGTATTTAATACAACAGAATTTTTAAACCACATCAAAGAACAAACCATTTTAGACAACCACAAAACGCAAATTATAAAAAACTATAATTCATACTTTTATAAAAAATAGATTTTGTCACGAGACGAAGTTACTGTCACAGAAAGACGATTATATTCGAAATAAATTCACCAGAATTGTATTATTTAGAAATCAATAAATATTTTAAAAAATATTTCTTTTACTCTTTACCTTCACCAAAATAAATTAATCCTGACCAGATTTAATTCCTATTATTTTTACAGTACAACAAAGTTAATTATTTAATTCAAGTTCAGTACTAGAATATTTCATTGTTATTTATTATTACTAATATTTATGTTGAAGGATTTACACACAAAATAAATAGTAGGTATATTACTTAATTTCTCAGATTTATAATTATATACTCTTACTCTAATACTCCACTCTGCACTCCATGCTATGATTTTGGAACACACCCGGATCAACTGGCCGTCGCTATCAGCGTTAGCCAATAGAATTCAAACATTACGCGCATGCGCAAAATCACGAAACCAGAATTAGAGAGTGACAGACTTATGCAGCAATGATATTCCTATCTCTCATTGTTTGCTTCAAGAAAAGCACAGGATCCGCAATATATTAGTTAATAGATATATGGCTAGGCCATATGCGTTGCCATTCTTATATGTATTATATATTCAAAGGTATTAATAAGTAAGTTATGGTCCCTTAAAGTTTGAGTGAGTCTTCTGCCTGATCATTTTCACTATATGGGGTCTCGTGGCTGTGTGTTCGATCCCGACCGACGCCAAAAATTACATCGATTCTTAATGGCACAAAATTGACCCCTGTGGTGCACTCTCCACGCCAGCAATGAGTGCCCGTGAGGTGACGCCTGGTAAGCGCCCACACGGTACAAATATTTCATCATTACCGATATCTGTGTACAAAGCAGATTGGCGCACCCAACAATGCCGCGATGATATATTTATTTATTTATTTAAATGTAACATGGATTGCCTGTTCATGAATTTTCAGGCGGGAACAAATAAAATGGGTATACTTTTTTTACTACTTTCTCTTAATTCGATTGAGTGGAATAGGCTATTATGAGTGATTAATAAACAATCTCTTACCACACTGGTATACTCCGACATGGTACGTTCACTAGGTGCCCTGTGGCTCTCTTCTCCATCTGTAGAGTACCCTCTATTCGACCGCCCTAGGTCCATGTGCCTGGACACATGTACAGGAGTAGGGCTTTCGGTATTAACTGGAGACGGTGCCACGTAGTGGTTCTTATGGACTCGGCGCGCCATTGTTGACGACATGGATACTTAGGGAGAAGATCTGAAGAATGATTTCAGAGACGAGGAGGAAATGATAATGATAACCTGGAAACAATAATCAAATTAGAAGAATTGAGAATTTCCTAATGATCTTTCTCCAGATATATAGTTCATTTTTGGTAATTCTTTAAAAGCATTTTAAGTAAAACATTACACAAATCTGAGTCAGTTCTTTATATCACTAATGTCCGGTTGCAGAAAACTGGAACCAACGCTGGGTTTAATTGATGCATCATCAAAGCGAACAAATGCAACGCAATTTAAATGTCGTAAAAACAAGGAAACTGATTCGAATTTGTTCATTTTGATGGTCCCTTAAATAAAGAAAGTGTTGATGCAACCGGGCATAAAAGTGTAAGCAATTATGAACCTAAATACATAGTTTTTCTCTTTACCAGTACAGACTATTTTCTATTGCTATAAATTTCATAAAAAAAAATGTGGAGAACCCCATTTATAAGCGATCTAAAAAGTAAAGAAAGAATTGGTACGGGTAATATTTGGATGGGTATTAACCTGAAAATATCATGCACAGTCATAATAATAATAAAAAATTGTTGGCCAGCACAATACTTCTCCACTTCCATTTTTGGTTACATAATTATAGGGCACGAGCAGTCATGTGACATTGTTAGCCTTGACAAGCAGATATGGGGGACCCGTGTCAGAATGACAATTAGTAACTATGTACATAGATGACAAATGTTAGAAATTTTCATTAAAAATTTCAACATTGTCGAGGAAAATAAACCACATGGAATTGGAAAATCATTAAATTTAGAATGAAAAATTATATTTGACATCTATGTACATAATTACTACTCATTCTGACACGGGCCCCTATATCTGCTTGTCAAGCCAACAAAGTCACATGACTGCTCGCGCCATATTATTTCTTGTATACCTACGCTTTACACCAAAAATTCTACTTATATTCTTTATATTTACATTTTTTAATTTTAAATTTATTCTATGAAGAAATTTTGTCCTACTCTTCTAATTTGTCGAAATGTTTCTAATTTATTCTCGGAATTGACAGTATTTGTGAAGGATATAATGTAATATACCTATAATTTTAAATATTTAACTATTAATACAATAAGAAATAATATAATGTATGTACTTCCCAGAAAAAATCTTCAGTAATGACTCTGGATTTTTGACACTGACATTTATCTGTCAGTTACAAAAATTTAGTTTTTCAATTGGTTTCCATGACATTATTTGGGCTGTGAGATTTATTACAACATATTATTATATACCTTATATTTCTTTATCTCTAAATCTAATAAAAGATATAATAAAATATTTATATGTATCAGATAGAGAATTTACTCTTCTTTAATACAAGCAAGAACAAAATTTTTCAAAAAATAATATTTAGAAGATTTTTTTTAAGAATCTGCTACTTCCGGTTGTCCAGTTTACCAAAACGTTTTTAGCTTTTCCCAGTAATGACCGATTGACATTCAACATCCCCACACACACACACAAACACACACACACCATCGTGAAAATATTAAAATCGGATTGTATGGACCTAAAAACGTGCTTAATCATTAAAATCTTACCGAGAGGTAAAAAATTAATATTATTTTTTCTTAGCTAATATCTAATTTTATTTGAGTTTGTTTATAACAAAACTATTTTACTATGACCTATGACATAACCAACGAATATGAAATCATCGAAAAAAAAAAGAATGAAAATTCAACAACACACCAAACAACAGAAGGTATGCGAAACTGCTCCAGTTTTAAGTACGAGTACATTAAAAATTAAATAACGGTGCCTGTGCCTCTGTTGACTTTATATGACGGTATGTTAATATGTTTACACTTAAGCATGCCTAACTACTTCTAAGACATAAGAAAATATTTGCAGAACATCCATTAGATACTTCTAGTTCTTTACCAAGAGAATGAGTTACAATTTGTCATGTATTTTCAACACTGTGGTATGACCGTTACCGTATTCAATACCCTTTAGATATTGACAGGTATTTAATTTTTTTTCTGCTTATTTGTAAAAATATTTCTGATCAGTGGCGGATCTACATTGAAGCTCATGAAGCTTAAGCTTCAGGCTCCCGGGTAAATAGGGTCCCCGATTGTCAACATTTTATTTTAATTAATTTAAATTTTCCACTATTTATAAATTATTAATTATTACTGAAAAATAATAATTTTCTATTTTTTATTTCTCGCTAAGAGAGGTATTGGATTCATGGGAATAATCGCATATCCAGATTTTAATGATTAAGCACGTTTTAAGGTCCCTACAATTCGATTTTAATATTTTTACGATGATGTCTGTGTGTGTGTGGATGTGTGTGTGGATGTGTGTGTGTGTATATGTATGGGGGATGCTGGAAGGACGATTTCTCAAAAACTTTAATACTTAATATCTGTTTAACTATCTACGTATTTCTCAATCGGACATTACTGGGAAGAGCTGAAAAGGTTTTGATAATAAATAGACAACCGGAAGTAGCAGATTCTTAAAAATATCTGATACATATAAATATTATATTATATCTTTTATAGATTTAGAGATAAAGAAATATTGTAATAAATCTCACAGCCCAAATAATGTCATGGAAACCAATTGAAAAATTAAATTGTGTGTACTGTGTAACTTAAAGATAAATGATAGTGTCAAAAAAAAATTTATTCTAAATTTCGTGATTTTCCAATTCCATGTGGTTTATTTTCCTCGACAAGTAAATTCCACACTCCTGGTGACAAATTAACTACGCGAGTTTAGAAAATCTTGAAATTTTTAATGAAAAATTCTGAATTGCTTTCAAAAGCACGAAGATTTTAGCAAGAGAAAATAACTGGTTGAGAAGACTAATTAGAGAAGCCAGAAGCCATCGAAATCAAGAAATCTAATATCGTTAATTTAAATACAGGTTTTGAGCTTAATAAGTCGTGGTTACCTGTTATTCGTTCATAATTTTCTGTTTTATCTTTGTATATTTTTTATTTAACTTTTGATCTAGTTACCCTCATTTTGTAAACTTGTTGTCTTGACTACATGTACTTTGTTATTTACCCGATGAAGTCAGCACTTTGCTGTCGAAACGTCGTTGAAATAATTAAATAATTTACAGAACTAAACACTAATATTGTTTTATTTCATTAAAAATTCTGACATTTGACATCTATGTACATAATTACTAATTGTCATTCTGACACGGGCCCCCATATCTGCTTGTAAAGGCCAACAATGTCACATGACTGCTCGTGCCCTATACTTAGATAACCAAAAGCGGAAATGACGAGAGATATTGTGCTGGCCACAACAGATTTTTAAAATTATTTTTCTACTCAAAATATTTAGAATTGAAAGGAGAACAAAAGCAGAAATGATTGATTATCTATAGTGAACACGAATTAAACACTCATATTTAATAAAACTAAAAATCGATAAATTATAATCAATTTTTAGTAGGTGGCTATAGGTTTTATTTCGTCATTTACTATTTGTTGTAGTTGTAAAATTACCAACAGAGGGTTCATACATTTTTAAATACATAGCTCTTTTTGGTGCTCCTCTAATTTTGCTAGTGTGTGTAGTTTTCTTGTATCTACCTAGTTAATATAATTATATAATATCTTTATAAAAATATAATCTGTATTTATATAAATGTAGTATGTCGATTTTGTTTAATTTATATTTGTGTTTGAATAAAAATATTATAATTTATTAAACAAGAAAAAAACAATTGTTTCTATTTATTAAAATATTTATTTCATATAAGGTTCTCCAGTAAATTGTAATTAAATTTCTTATTTTTGACGCGCAAGGGAAAAGGGCCCCCAAAAATTATAAACTTCAGGCCCCCTAATACGTAGATCCGCCACTGTTTCTGATTATTTCAATGAATAAGCACGTTTTAAGTTCCTTATAATACAATTTTACTATTTTTACGATGATGTCTGTATATGTGTCTTTGTGTGTGTGTGTTTGTGTGTGTGTGTTTGTGTGTGTGTGTGTGTGTGTCTGTGTGTGTGTGTGACTATAATTTCGGCCGCGATATCTCCAATACTAGAATTCCAAAAATTACAATTTTTACGTATTCCTCTTCCTTACATCCATATGCATACTTGATTAGATTTTGGTTAGAATTAATCAACCGGAAGTACCCTCATTTGAAGATTTTAACAGTTTTTCTTGAAAAAACACTGTTAAAACTAGAAAATATACATAATAAAATGTTTTTTTTTGTTTCTTCGTTATAATGTTAGTATAAAAATATTTGATTTTATATTAAATTGTGAAAAATAATCTAATATATTTTTCTTTTGTTCCAGATATCTTCCGATAATTAGTGGCGAAGTACAGGTTTGACTTTTTTATTTATTTGTTTGTGTTTTTTGTATTTCCCAGATATTGTTTTAATATTTATTTATTGTTTGCGCTTGAATACGCATTTGTTAAAAAAATGAGACAGGGTAACAGCCAAGTTGTTTCTAAAGAGACAAATTAGATCTTTCCTTACAGGTTTAGAATTTAAAAATAATTATTTACGTCGTTAAAAAAATGTGCTGTGTAATAATTGTTAAACAAGTGTCAGTATTTCGGGAGTATTTTTATAACAGTTAATTTTTTGAAAATTCGGGTGTGTTTTAAAGTGATTACAGGATAGCATTGGGAATTTTTGGACAACACAGAGATGGATTCAGGAAGAATCTTACCGTAAATCACAGCAAAAGGTACAGATATTTTTTCATATTTTGCATGTCTTATAAATATGTGTTTAAAAAATTGAAAAGTAATACATATTACATATGATTTAATTTGAATTAATTTTAATACATTACTTAGTTTATTTTAATGTTAGCATAAAGTAAATACGTCGCTGGACATGTTTTCTACATGATAAATAACTATAAAAATAAAATTAATTTAAATTTTTATTATGTAATGATATAAAAAAATCACATAGTTGAATTCATAAAAAAAATCTCTATCGAATAGGTCAAAAAAATATAAATCATCCCATTTAAAAAAATATAACTTAGTGTTGTAACTTGAGAACCACTGGTTTAAAAAATATTTTCTTCTCTAATGGGATGCCATCCTTGGTCTCCTATAACTTTATTCTGTTGTAACTATAATAATAAAGAAAATAATGGCAGTGGTCGGTTTTGTTGTTACACCCTGTATATAATGTGAAATAGTATATTTTTACTTTCAATGTACTAAATTCATTACTATACTCGATTCGGTAAACGTAATTATATTTGAAATGGAATAATGCATGTTATTATATATTTATATTTTCATTGTTTATTGTTTTCAGGAGGCCATAACAATATAACAAATAGATATGGCCATGTTATGTTTATATTTACATATGAACACATGTTAGATATTAGATAATTTTTTATTTATTATATTTTTTCTCACATCTTTAATAATGTTAAAAATTTCAATACCAGTCTGAACATTTCGCGATATTTTATCTTATACTGTCCATCATTTTCATTTTTTTCGTATAAATTTTATTACACCTCTTTAAATATTATTTTTCGGAAGGTTAAATATAAATAAATATTCATATTTTTGGCTATATTCATCAAAATCATATTTTATCTGTTTTATAATTTTTAGGATACAATTATTTACATAAAAATTACATTTTGATCGTTACGACTGGCAGCAGATGCATTCATATCTACATATTCAGCAGTACTATAACCATTCATTATGAAACAAAAATACAATCAAAAGTACAACAATTTTTAATTAAGACAATTAATTAATTAATACAAATAAGGTATGACTTTGCAATAATAACTCTTGTTTTCCGAAAGTACCTTGATTACAAAAATTAGAAAATTTCGTGTTATTTATAGAACTTCAACCTCTTGTATTTTGGTAACTACAAGGAATAGGACCTATGTTCATATGACATTTTTGACTCAAAATGACCTCAAAAATAAGCTGTTAAAGTTTGTTACACTAGTCCTGAAACACCCTGTATGATCCGAAACGATCGTCACATACACACATATACAGACATCACCGTAAAAAAAATCTGTTGTGGCCAGCACAATACCTCTCGCCACTTCCTTTTTTTGGTTACATAAGTATAGGGCGCGAACAGTAATGTTACATTTTTGGGCTTCACAAGCAGATGTGTGGGCCCGTTTCACAATGATAATTAGTAATTATGTACATAGATGTCAAATGTTAGAATTTTTCATTAAAAATTTTAAGATTTTCTAAATTTACGTCAATTTATCACCAGGAGTTTAAAATTTACTTGTATGCCTTAGATATTTAACATTTAATTCTGCTCCACATGGAATTGGAAAATCACTAAATTTAGAATGAGAAATTTATACATAATTACTAGCTATCATTCTGACATGGGCCTCCATATCTGCTTGTCAAGGCCAACAAAATCATATGACTGCTCGCTCCCTACTGTATTTAACATTTCTTGTATACTCTACACCAAAAATTCTACTTACGCATATATCTATTCCATATATATTTAGATTGTTTAATTTTAAATTCATTTTTGATGAAGAAATTTTGTCCTCTTCTAATTTTTCGAAATGTTTCCAATTCTATTAATACATTAAGAAATAATATAATGTATGTACTTCCCAGAAAAACTCTTCAGTAATGTCTTCGGATTTCTGACACTGACATTTATCTGTCAGTTACAAACATTTAAATATTTCAATTGGTTTCCATAACATTATTTTTTTGAAGAATCTTCTTCCGGTTGTTCAATTGTAACCAAAACCTTTTCAGATCTTCCCATGAATGTCCGATTGGGAAATACGTAGTTAAACAAATTTAAAGTCTTATAGTTTTTGAGTAATCGTCCTTCCAACATCCTACATACATACACACACACACACATACATCCACACACACACACACACACACACACACACACATACATCCACACACACACACACACACACACACACACACACACACACACACACAGACATCATCGTAAAAATGTTAAAATCGGATTGTAGGGACCTTAAAACGTGCTTATTCAATAAAATCTGGATATGCGATTTTTAGCATGAATCCAATACCTCTCTTAGCGAGAGGTAATAGTACATTTGTATTCTAGAAACGCTAAAACGTGCTTATTCATTAAAAACTAACTATCGATTTTTTTGACCAAAGACAATACCTTCTTCATCTAAAGGTGACGGAAGGTAATCAGTTTTATGAATGGGAACTGAAAAATTGTTCTTATTATTTAATGAGTGATTATATGTGTTTCGTTTATGCTTCTGATTTTTCCCGTCATCAGTCAGGCTGCCGGATTTTTAGGTGTATTGATAAATCCCGGCTATCGGGACCGGATCCACGGCCATAAATAAAACTTTAGTTTTGTATGTAGAGTGGAACTAATAACTAATAAGTATATATTCCGCAAACCTTTATCAATTTAAGTCATTATCATTAGCCTAATAGAGATAATCTGATCATTAAATATGAAAGGTTTATGAACTTCACCGATGAAGAGTTTATATTACTTATTATTCATAATATGAATTATTAAAAAAGTCTTCAATAAATTATCGTATTCCACGAATACTATCCAAGAAATCGAAAAGCATTACTAATCAATTCCTCGAGAAAAAGTAAAATCTATTAAACAAGTGAACGTCACTTTCGTCCATTAAATCATCACATTTTAATTACAACAATAAAATGCAAATCACTATGACAACACTGATTTCCTTGGTCTTGGTATTACATACGATGGTCATAGCATGACCAATAAGATCGAGTGTTTTGTTACGCTGATGTTGTCATGGAAACGGAAACAAATAACGGAACTGAAAATAGAATGTACGGTAATAACCGATCAACCAGAGAAATATAATTTTATGGTTGGGATTTCAAATTGCGAATAATTGTTTAATAACTTTATCAAGATTTTTATTGTTTTGGCTATGTTTATTGGACATGATAATTGTGTTTAATAATTTTATTTTGTACCTGATGCTAAAAGTAGGCTTTGCGCTTATTTTTTGTTCGTAAAGTAACAATTTAACATGAACAGTAGATAAAGTAGAGATAAAGAAATATAAGGTATATAATCTGTTGTAATTAATCTCACAGCGCAAATAATGTCATGGAAACCAATTAAAAAATTTAAATGTTTGTAACTGACAGATAAATGTCAGTGTCAGAAACCCGAACACATTATTGAAGACTTTTTCTGGGAATTACATAGATATATCATTTTTTATTGTATTTATAGTTAAATATTTATAATTATATGTATTTTACATACCCTTCAAAAATAATGTCAATCCCGACAATAAATTGGAAACATTTCGAAAAATTAGAAGGGTA
This sequence comes from Harpalus rufipes, assembly GCA_951394225.1. Lineage (NCBI taxonomy): Eukaryota > Metazoa > Arthropoda > Insecta > Coleoptera > Carabidae > Harpalus > Harpalus rufipes. Next base: position 5,220,898 of record OX596285.1, read on the forward strand.
GCACAAAATTTCTTCATAGAATGAATTTAAAATTAAAAAATCTAAATATAAAGAATAGATATAAGTAGAATTTTTGGTGTAGAGTGTAGGTATATAGTGATTTTCCAATTCTATGTGGTTTATTTTCCTCGACAAGTTAATTCCGCAATCCTGGCGACCAATTAACTACGTGAATTTAGAAAATCTTGAAATTTTTAATGAAAAATTATATTTGACATCTATGTACATAATTACTAGCTATCATTCTGATATGGGCCCCCATATCTGCTTGTCAAGGCCAACAATGGCACATGACTGCTCGTGCCCTATTGTATTGAACATTTATTGTATGCCTACACTCTACAACAAAAATTCTTACATCCATTGTTTGTATTTAGATTTTCTAATTTTAAATTCATTCTATGAAGAAATTTTGTCCTCTTCTAATTTTTTGAAATGTTTCCAATTCATTATCGGGATTGACAGTATTTTTGAAGGATATATGTAATATACATATAATTTTAAATATTTAACTATTAATACAATAAGAAATAATATAATGTATGTACTTCCCAAAAAAAAAATCTTCAGTAATGTCTCTGAAATTTTGACACTAACATATTTATCTGTCAGTTGCAAATATTTTAATTTTTCAATTGGTTTTCATGACATTATTTGGGCTGTGAGATTTATTACAACAGATTATTATATACCTTATATTTCTTTATCTCTAAATTTATAAAAGATATAATTAAATGTTTGTATGTTTAATTCAAGCAATAACAAAAGTTTTCATAAAATAATATTTAGAAGATTTTTTTTAAGAATCTGCTACTTTCGGTTGTCCAATTATTACTAAAACCTTTTCAGCTCTTCCCAGTAATGTCCGATTGAGAAATATGTTGTTAATCAGATATTAAGTATTAGAGTTTTTGAGAAATCATCCTTCCAACTTCCCCCCCCCCCCCCCCCCACACACACACACAAACACAGACATCATCGTAAAAATATTAAAATCGGATTGTAGGGACCTTAAAACGTGCTTAATCATTAAAATCTGGATATGCGATTTTTAACATGAATCCAATACCTCTCTTAGCGAGAGGTAAAAAAATGAAGGATCCATTACATATCAGCCACCCCATATATTAATCCCTCATTATATTAGCATCTATTTTGAGTAAACCTTTAAGACAAAGAAGCTGTAATTATTTCTATATTGTTCGGTTCAATTTACCGAGTTATCCACACCTTATTGTCTTCAACCCAGGTGCAATTCACAATCTTATTCCCTCACACACATTCGCACGTACATTACGCACGCACACACCGCACACGCAAGGTCGAACTGGTCATTAGCAAGTGACGATCGCGTCTACACAACCAGCGGTGTCTTTGATCCTGCGATCACCTGCGACAAAAGATAATCGCGATGCTAAGGGATTTTTATACCGCCGTCATCAACATACCAGACGATGGATAGGTTAGTAGAGAGAAATTCAGAGGATTAGGTCCATACGATGTAACTTGGCGAGCCAAAAGAATGTAATTCAGTTCACTATTCCTAAGTTGCGTTTTGTCAAATATTTACTTTTACTTCGATACCGCACAGCTTCAGAAGTGAAATAGTGATTTTACAATGTTTTATTGCGTTACACAAAGCAAATTTCACCCTAATACACTCAAACTCGGGGTGTCAGGTACTTTTCAACCCAATAAGTTATATTCATACATAAACGTTGGTGCATTTTTTTCTCAATAGCAATAGAAATTTTATTTTCTTAACTTTATTAATAGAAAAAATAATTAATTATGATATGATTTATATAATAAATAATTCATTCCAATATTTGTAATATATTTTTTTTTGTATAAATAATTTCTTTTTTTTGTAATATTAGTAATTTTATTGAGCTTCATTCTTCTTCGGTACGCCTATGGATTTTATAACTTCCCCATTACCGCAGTGATAATGTGAATTGCCCCAACTCGCCAAGTTACATCGTATGGACTGTAGCTAAATTTTGGCTACCATAAGAGCATAAAATTTGAACGATATAATCTGTAGGAACTTGCGTAAAATTTGGGTAAACGTATTTTATTGTTTTATTTATATGGGTGAAGTGTAAAAATAAGAGAAATATTATTAATTAAAACAATACATTTCTTAAACGATAAATAATTATAATAAATATTAAAAAGATAATAAAAATAACTAACACTATGATTAAATAATTATAAACACTAAGAATATTATTAAATACTTAAACACTAAGATTATTTATTTAAACTATTTATATTACTATATTTATTTATATAACTACATTTATTTATGTTAATAACTCGTAGAATGTTTATTTATATCACCAACTTCATTGCTCGTTGCATCTATATATCAGACTATATCTCCGCTGTCGTTCCGACGGTGTTTATACAACCCAGTGTCCTTCTGGAACCTTCCGCCGCCACAATGATACCGAATACAATAGATTTAGGTCATCAGTTAATTAAAACGTCTAGCCGTTACGCAGCCGGGAATTACGTCATTGCTCGGGAACATTCTGCCAGTAGCGGCGCTCGTATACTCTTTAGTCAGGGGCGTACGTTACAGTATATAAAACTGAAGGGTAGATGAAGGTGGTATAAAGAAGTATTGGATTATCTCAAGCTTATTTTCTCTTTCCTAGTATCCTAGTCTCGCATTTTTGTCAATAAGGCATCCCCAAACGCTTTTTAACAGAGGCAGATTAATCAGTGAGCTAGCGCTGTAGGCGACAAAATTTAAGGGACGCAAAATTTCATCATATTTCATGAAATAATAAAAATCTTAAAAAAGGTTGAATTTTAAAAAAAATCTGATGTACCTGTCAATCCTGTGTATTATGTATAAATTCCATACATAAATTTTCTAGCAAAAGATTCTAAATTTCCAGTAAAATTATTTTATAAACAAACTATGCAAATTCCACTTCCGCAATACAGTCCGTCCATCTTAGCTTTGGTCTTCCTCTGTTTCTTCAATCTTCTATTACTAAGCTATTCCTTCTTCATCCAATTTATTCTTCATTTCTCCTCATGACATTTTCAAACCAATGTAATCATCTCGCTTGTATCTTTCTAGAAACTTGTAACACTAGAGATATTTCCTTACCTATCTTTCCGTGTCTTCCCCAACATATACTTCAACATCCTCATCTCTGCCACATTAATTTACTTTTTGTTTATATTGACATCTGTCAATTTGAATTATATGAATATATTAGTAGTTTCCATGTTTAGCATAGCTGGCTGATTTATAAAATTTAATTTCTATAAAATTCTTTAACTCTATATCTATTGAATATGAAGTATAAAATGCAATCAAATCGTATAGAGAATAATATATTCTTTAAGTTATAATAACGTTAAATATGAATAAATCTAATTTAACTGTAAAATCTTCAAATGAAGCTACTTCCGGTTCACCAATTATAACCAAAATCTAATCAGTTGTTCTTCTGGATGTAAACTTGAGGAATACGAAAAAAATATAATTTTTGGAATCGTGGTATTGAAGTTATGCGATCCAAAATAGGAACCGAATAGGAACCCTAAAACATGCTTATTCGCTAAAAACTCATCGTTGAATTTTTTGACCAAAGACAATACCTTCTTTACCTAAAGGTGACAGAAGGTAAAAATCAATACTGAATTTTTATAGGCACACTGTATATTCGAACATTATCCACATTTGTTATCACAAAATATGTTTACCGTTTCATAGTAATATAACTTTTGCTCAAAACTAAAAAAACTTTTTAAAAATAACAGTTACAAACAATTAAATTTAATTTAATCGTACAATGTTAGCCTAGGTCAAAATTATTGTGTTCCACGAATTTTTACTTATTATAACTGTTTCTATATATGTATATAAAAATATTTGTCAAAACGAGATAAAAAAAACAGAAAATAACTGTTTTGGAAACAATTTAAACTATTTGTGGAATTCATTCTTAGTTCAAGTCAAAAAACTTATGTCCCATGATATCTTATCTTTTAACAGTTTCTTAAAAATAAAAATATTTCGTTTATCAAGATTTGCATAACAAAAATTGTAACAAAAATTCCAGACAAATAAAAATGGAAATACCTATTTTATACGTTTTCCCACGTTTAAATTCGTGAAGAAACAATTATCAGGTATTAATTTGTCGGCTTCGGTGGCTCAATGGTTCGACTAACGCCTCTTATAGCGTTTTTCATTTATATATTTAGTTTAGCACTACTATCCATTTCAAAATTATGGTCAGTTGACTATGACACAACTAAACAACACCATACTGATAAAAATTACTGAATTTAAATAAAAAATTATAGACGTGTAGCTTAAACATTTCTACGTATTAAAATATTCCAATATATTCTTCTTCTCTCCTCATGACAAGTTCAAACCAATGTAATCGTCTCTCTTGTATCTTTCTAGAAACTGGTAACACTAGAGTTATTTCCTTATTGTATCTTTCCGTGTGTTCCTCAACATCCTCATCTCTGCCATATTCATTTACTTTTCATTGATACTGACATCTGTCAATTTGAATTACGAGGGTCATTCAATAAGTAAAGAGACAAATGGCTATAGCTCAAAAACGGTTTATTTCAATCTTTCAAAATTAAGGCTATTTTTCAACATAATCACCCCCCACAGTTATGCACTTGTCCCATCTTTCTTGCAGCTTCCTAATTCCCTTGGCGAAGAATTCTTTCGATTTACCCCGAAGCCACTTTTGCATCGCTTCCTTAACTTCCTCATTGTTAGCAAATCTTTTTCCACGTAGGGCGTCTTTGAGTGATCCAAACAGGTAAAAATCAGATGGGGCGAGGTCGGGACTGTAGACAGGATGAGGTAAGACCTCCCAACCCAATTCTTGAAGCTTATCACGGGTCAGCTGGGCTGTATGAGGGCGGGCGTTATCGTGCTGAAGAATGACTCCTTTTGACAAGAGTCCACGGCGTTTGCTCCTGATAGCTGGTCTAACTTTGTGTTCTAGCATCTCAGAGTAGTATTGGCTATTAATAGTTCGCTGATCTTCGAGGAAATCGCAATAGACTGGACCCTGTGAGTCCCAAAAGATGGTCAGCATCACTTTACCGACGGAAGGGGTTCATCACCTACACTTGTTCGGCCACTTTTAAACCGATCAACCCACTTGTAAAAATTTGCACGGTTCATACAACTTTTACCGTACTGTATTAACATTCTAGAAAAAATTTCACTTGGTTTTACACCTTCTGCGACTAAAAATCTAATGACTGAGCGCTGCTCTTCTAAGGTGCAATTTTCTAGTGGACTTGCCATGGTGAACTGAAAATTTTGAGGTTATGTTGACATAAAATGATGAAACAGCTGATCAGAGCATATCCCAAGGTTGCCAACTAACACCCCTGAAAAGATTGTACACATTCATTGAATAGTTTTAAAATTATAGAATTTGTCTCTTTACTTATTGAATGACCCTCGTATATGAATATATTAGTATTTTTCATGGTTAGCATAGCTGGCTGATTTATGAAATTTAATTTCTTTAAAATTCTTTAACTTTATATCTGTTGAATATGAAGTATAAAATGCACTCAAATCGTATAGAGAATAATATATACCATTAAGTGTCAATAAATCATATTTAACTGTTAAAATCTTCAAATGAGGCTACTTCCAATTATAACCAAAATCTAATCACTTGTTCTTCTGGATGTAACCTTGAGGAATACGAAAAAAATAAAAATTTTTGGAATCGTGGTATTGAAGTTATGCGATTCGAAACTTTTGTCACATACACCCACACCCACACACACTCACACACACTCACACACACTCACACACATACACATATACATACATACATACATACATACATACATACATACATACATACATACATACATACATACATACATACATACATACATACATACATACATACATACATACATACATACATACATACATACATACATACATACATACATACATACATACATACATACATACATACATACATACATACATACATACATACATACATACAGACAGACAGACTCATCGTAAAAATAGAAAAGTGCGTATTGATTAGAATTTTTTGACCAAGACAATACCCTCCTTACCTAAAGGTGACGGAAGGTAAAAAGTATGAAAAGAAATTAAACAAGAAACCGATAAAATTCTTGCTCTAATAAATTATTGTGGGAACCATTTTCTTAACTTATTTTAAAATTTCGATTTGCTTTTTCTTTTAGCTTATCAGAATGTCAAAAACCTCGCAAGAAAACATGTTGAAATAATAATTAACTCCCGAGCCGAAATGTCGCCATCACCATTCTTACCTTTAATCAGATAATACTCGTAAGCTTTAGATGAATCTTATTTTGGGCAAGACAGAAAGTAAAAAACGAGTTCCTTACGATTACGATTGAGATACAATCTCGCCTTGCTGTTGTCCACATGTGGTCATTAAGAGACTTTCACTGATATTTGCATGGGATGCAGTGTTAAGTTCAACGCTCACAAATAAATTAGGAGTTTTCACTTTTCGTTTTCGTAGTTTGTTATAGTCGTATTATCAAGATAATCGTGACAAATTTGTATAAATATATCACCTACTATTACTCAGACTTAGAAGGATGTTTTCATTTTTTTGTTGCAGCGTGAGAAAAAAGAAACTATTGTTTTATGAGTAATTGTTTTCGTCCAAGCTCATAATAGTTCGGGCGATTTACATTTTCAACAAATTATAAAACCTACAAAATGGTTAGAATTTTTTACAAAATTCTTTCGGCTACTTGAAATATAGACTTAAACATTAAAATTTTTGAAAGATGTCCGATCAAGGTTGTCTACGTATTGTATGAATTCAGATTTTTGCTCCGCCCATCATGACAAATTCAGTAGTGTCGTTTGCTTAGTTTTTATGAGGGTACGTAAGATACTACTGTTATTTTATTATTATAAATATATATATATTACAGGAAAAACATTCAAAATTCAAAAATAAGTCAACTAGTAAGTTTATAAGCAAATGTAAAACCAAATATGTTAAAAATAAGATACTGACACAATGTCAGTGTCAGTGACTCTGACAGAATATAACGTTATACGTACGGCTATGAATCCAGGTAATGTATCTGAATTAATAAATAAACTTACGTTACAACGAAAGTATTATCAACAACGAGCATCGTTTATAAATGGAATGTCCTAACTTAGTCGAAACAATATGAATTTTTGAAAGACAAGCGTGTTATATTCATCCTTATCACACACTCTTACAGCCTTTGCAAAAGAAAGAGATAAATGTATGCCTATTTGTTAATTCGTTCGTGATACAGGTGCCCTTGATCGGACATCTTTCAAAAATTTTACTGTACATAACTTTTCTTGCAAAAAATTCTAAATTTCCAGTAAAATCATTTCATGTATCAATTTGAATTATCTAAATATATTAGCAGTTTCCATGGTTAGCATAGCTGGCTGATGAATGAAATTAAATATCTTTATAATTCTTTAACAATAATTTATAATAACGTTAAATGTCAATAAATGATATTTAACTGCGTTTTTTCAAGAAAAATAGTTAAAATTTTCAAATGAGGGTACTGCCGGTTGACCAATTATAACCAAAATCTAATTATCTCTTCTTCTGGATGCAAACTTGAAGAATACATGCATACATACAGACATAGTAAAAATAGTAAAATCGCATTATATAAACGTGCTTATTCACTAAAAACTCAAAGACAATACCTTCCTTACCTAAAGGTGACGGAAAGTAAAAATAAAAAATCTGATGTGGCCAGCACAATACCTTCCGTCAATCCTGTGTATTATGTACAAATTTCATACATAAAATTTCTTGCAAAAGATTCTAAATTTCTGGTATTATGTGATTCCCTTTCTCGGCAACTGAATTCCATACTCCTGATAACAAACAAACCACATGAAATAAGAAAATTATGAAATTTTGAATGAAAAATTATAATACTTGTCAGTTATGGACATAATTAATTGCTGTCATTTTGACACGGGTCCCCATACCTGCTTGCCAAAGTCAGCAAAGTGATGTCATTGCACGCGCCCTATACATAAATTTTCTTGCAAAAGATCCTATATTCCCAGTAAAGTTATTTTATAAACAAACTATGCAAATTGCACGTGACACTGACATCTTCTTCTTCTTTAGTTTTTCCCATTCGTTAGGGGGTCGCTATTTTTTATTTTCTTCTTCCACTCATTTTTGTTTTGCGTGTCGTCCTCATTCAGTTCCTTTTCTCTCAAGTCTTCTACAATACATTTTTATCTTATATTTGGTCTTCCTATGTTTCTTCCACCTTCTATTAATATATTCATCTCTCCCCATGACATGTTCAAACCAATGTAATCGTCTCTTTTATATCTAGAAACTTCTAACACTAGAGTTCCTTCCCTTATTCTTTCATTGATTTACATTTTATTGATATTGACATCTGTCAATTTGAATTACCTGAATATATTAGCAGTTTCCATGGTTAAGTTAGCATAGCTGGCTGAATTATGAAATTTATGTGAAATTTATTATTTGTATTCTTCTCTAACTCTATATCTGTTACATAACAAATATAAAATGCAATCAAATCGTATAGATAATAATATATTCTTTAAGTTATAATAACATTTAACTGAGTTTTTCAAGAAAAACTGTTAAAATTTTCAAATGAGGGTACTTCCGGTTGACCAATTATAACCAAAATCTAATCAAGTCTGCATATGGTTGTAAGGAAGAGGAATACGCAAGAATTGTAATTTTTGGAATTCTAGTATTGGAGATATCGTGCACGAAACGGCGGTCACACACACACACACACACATACACACACACACACACACGCACGCACACACGAACACACACACACACATACAGACATCATCGTAAAAATAGTAAAATCGTATTGTAAAGACCCTAAAACGTGCTTATTCAATGAAAACTCACCACAGAATTTTTTGACCAAAGACAATACCTTCCTTACCTATAGGTGACGGAAGGTAAAAATAAAACTGTGGGCCAAATAACGGATGATAATAGTTTGACCGGCAATTTAATTGCCATCTTCTAATTCAGACTTAGCTTAGATCTTTCGTAAAAATCCTGTGCATGCAGTAAAACCTACCTTGCAAGACATATGGGACAATACTTATTACTATTTGCAAGGCTTAGGGGATACAATGCCTAATAGAATTTTTTACTATGGTGGAGTACCCTATTATCGGTAGACTACATACGAGTACATATATTCACAGTGACAAAACCATTACCAATATACGAGTATATCAAGGTATAAAAGATTTATAATTTTAATTCAATTAATTTTAACTAATTCTGAAATCATTTCTGTTTCCTTAGCAAGTAGGTTACGATGTTTATCTCAGATAAAAGATGAGTTGATGATTCGCTGAGCGGTTCTAGATAAACGTTGCGCATTAGCTCTTACACGCTTACACCTATAGTTATCTGTCCGCTCTAGATACATACTAAAGACTAAACTAAACGGTGGAATCTACGCATTTAGTTTTTGTTTTAATTGCACACATGTGATGTGCCAGTTTTGCACCGGGACACTGCTCTTTTTTGTTTTCACAGAGTTTTCTTGCTGTTAGTTGGTATTTGTAGCTAGCCAGCGGGCTGACACACTAACTATATTGTTTTGTTTCCGAGAAAACGAATACGAGAGAGTTAATGACAGAGTAGATAAAAAATTGAAAGAGGTGGATATTGTCTATCGTAAAATTTAAATCTATTGGATGGCATATTATTTTTTAATTATATTCATGTTCTTCAGATTGTTTCTACATTTTCTAATGAAGCTTTTGCTTAATTATACTAGCTTTACAAGCTTTACTTTATTAAATAACTATTCATAACTAAAAAACATTGTTGTGGCCAGCACAATACCTCTCGCCACTTCCGTTTTTGGTTACATATTAATAGCAAGAAGAAATAAATTTTTAGATTACAATAGTTAAGACTATATGGGCAATTTTTTATTTTATGTATTAATAAAGTGTACTGGATTTAAATATAATGTTATTATATAAATTTATCATTTTAACAATAATCTACGGGCAAATATATGACAACAGACACGTGCTATTTTTTTAGTTCCAACAGTAAATAATACAATATTTATGCTAGTATTATTTATAAAACTGAAGGTAAAGGAAACTGACAATATATTCAATTAATTACTATATTAAATTATTTTTTTTTTAGTAAAATTATTTCCAAAGTGAAATTTATTTATTAAAGTATCACCTATAATTATATTTAAAACAAGAATAAATAAACTTCTGGATTCTATGATTATTACTCCAATTCAAAAAAAATTGATAAGGTGTATTAAGAGAGTGTATAGACCTTGAATACATTGCTTATAATAAAATTTCTTAGGTTTAATAATAATTTATTTACAAATAAACAATTGTCTGCATGTGACAAATGTTTTCGTCTTTAATAATTCGCAAATAATTTTTATTAAAGTAATAAAATTTAAGATGGCAATTAATGGAGTATATTGTCAGTTACCTTTACCCTCATTTTTATAGATAATACTAACATAAATATTGTATTATTTACTGTTGGAACGAAAAATTTTGGGACTTGTCTTTTGCCATATATTTACCCGTAGATTATTGTTTAAATGAGAAATTTAGTTAATAACATTGTATTTAAATCCAGTACACTTTATTAATACATAAAATAAAAAAATGGCCAAATATAGTCATAACTATTGTAACGTAAAAAAATATTTTTTATTGCTGTTATTGCTATATTTATTTCAGAGGGTACGAATACATTTAGGGTTGGACTCGTATGTATAGGGTGCGAGCAGTCATGTGACATTGTATAGTAAGTATGTACATGTCAAATGTCAGAATTTTTCATTAAAAATTTCAAGATTTTCTAAATTCACCAGGAGTGCGGAATTTACTTATCGAGGAAAATAAACCACATGGAATTGGAAAATCACCAAATTTAGAATGAAAATGTACTAGCTATCTTTCTGACACGGGCCCCCATATCTGCTTGTCAAGGCCAACAAAGTCACATGACTGCTCGCGCCCTATTGTATTTAATATTTCTTCTATATCTACACTCTACACCAAAAATTGTACTTACATCTATTCTTTATATTTAGATTTTTTAATTTTAAATTGATTCTATGAAGAAATTTTGTCCTACTCTTCTAATTTTTCTAAATGTTTCCAATTCATTATCGGGATTGACAGTATTTTTGAAGGGTATATGTAATATACAGTAAGATTTTTGAAAGATGTCCGATCAAGGGCACCTGTATCACGAACGAATTAACAAATAGGCATACATTTATCTCTTTCTTTTGCAAAGGCTGTAAGACTGTGTGATAAGGATGGATATAACACGCTTGTCTTTCAAAAATTCATATTGTTTCGACTAAGTTAGGACATTCCATTTATAAACGATGCTCGTTGTTGATAATACTTTCGTTGTAACGTAAGTTTATTTATTAATTCGGATACATTACCTGGATTCATAGCCGTATGTATAACGTTACTTTCTGTCAGAGTCACTGACACTGACATTGTGTCAGTATCTTATTTTTAACATATTTGGTTTTACATTTGCTTATAAACTTACTAGTTGACTTATTTTTGAATTTTGAATGTTTTTCCTGTAATATATATTTTTATAATAATAAAATAACAGTAGTATCTTACGTACCCTCATAAAAACTAAGCAAACGACACTACTGAATTTGTCATGATGGGCGGAGCAAAAATCTGAATTCATACAATTCGTAGACAACCTTGATCGGACATCTTTCAAAAATTTTACTGTACTCAAATTGATAGTGCAAATTTTGTTTTCAACGGTCTATATGATTTTTTTTTTCTCAATAATAATTGTAGTGTGACGTTGTAACCATCATAAATATTATTGTTATTGCATTAATGGTTTATATGAATTTCGCAGTATTTTATTTGTATTCCGTCCGGTTGCAAAATGTTTTAACTTTCGTACAAATTTGAGTTTCACAGTGTCATCACAACCCAGTGCAAAATTTCAACATTTTTAATGCATCGTTGCCACATTTCAGGATAATGTGAGTGAGGGAACCACTCTTGCCCACCATTCAACACTAATTCGTATTTAATTTTCAGGAACTTTGTTATACAATAAAAACAGAAAAAACACGCGGAGGTACTTTATTATAGTGCGTACAATATGTACTTACAATTTATTATTACTTTCTACAGTTTTTACTGAAGGGAAATTATTTAATAGGATCAGTTGTTTCTAAGAATGAGCCAGAGAACATTTTTCAGTTTTTAGCCAATAAAAAATATAAAAATCTGTTGTGGCCAGCACAATACCTTCCGTCAATACTGTGTAATATGTATAAATTCGATACATAAATTTTCTTGCAAAAGATTCTAAATTTCCAGGAAAATTATTTCATAAACAAACTATGCAAATTGCACTTGACACTAACATCTTCTTCTTCTTTAGCTCTCCCCATTCGTTAGGGGTCGCTATTTTTTATTTTCTTCTTCCACTCATTTCTGTTTTACGTGTCGTTCTCATTCAGTTCCTTTTCTCTCTTCCACAATACAGACCTTCCATCTTATCTTTGATCTTCCTCTGTTTCTTCAACCTTCTATTACTAAGCTATTCTCTCTTCATCCAATATATTCTTCATTTCTCCTGATGACATGTTCAAACCAATGTAATCATCTCTCTTGTAACACTGGAGTTATTTTCTTACCTATTTTTCTGTGTCTTCCCCAACATCTACTTCAACACTCTCATCTCGGCCACATTAATTTACTTTTTATTGATACTGACAACTGTCAATTTGAATTATATGAATATATTAGTAGTTTCTATGTTTAGCATAGCTGGTTGATTTATAAAATTTAATTTATTTAAAATTCTTTAACTCTATATCTATTGAATATGAAGTATAAAATGCAATCAAATCGTATAGAAAATAATATATTCTTTAAGTTATAATAACGTTAAATGTTAATAAATCAAATTTAACTGTTAAATATTCAAATGAGGCTACTTCCGGTTCACCAATTATAACAAAAATCTAATCAGGAAGGAAGGTATTGTCTTTGGTCAAAAAAATCATGATGAGTTTTTAATGAATAAGCATGTTTTAGGGACCCTATAATTTACCATTATTACGATGATGTCTTTATGTATGTGTGTGTGTGTGTGTGTGTGTGTGTGTATGTGTGTGTGTGTGTGTCTGTGTGTGTGTGTGTGTGTGTGTGTGTGTGTGTGTGTGGTTATAATTGGTGAACCGGAAGTAGCTTCATTTGAAGATTTAACAGTTAAATTTGATTTATCGACATTTAACGTTATTATAACTTAAAGAATATATTATTCTCTATACAATTTGATTTTTATACTTCATATTCAATAGATACAGAGTTAAAGAATTTTAAATAAATTAAATTTTATAAGTCAGCCAGTTATGCTAAACATGGAAAGTACTAATATGTTCATATAATTCAAATTGACAGATGTCAGTATCAATAAAAAGTAAATTAATGTGACAGAGATGAGGATGTTGAAGTAGATGTTGGGGAAGACACGGAAAGATAGGTAAGGAAATAACTCTAATATTACAAGTTTCTTGAAAGATACAAGCGAGATGATTACATTGATTTATATATAGAATATATTGGATGAAGAATGAATAGCTTAGTAATAGAAGGTTAAAGAAACAGAGGAAGATCAAAGGACTGTATTGCGGAAGACTTGAAAGAAAAGGAACTGAATGAGAACGACACGTTAAACAGAAATGAGTGGAAGAAGAAATTAAAAAATAGCGACCCCTAACGAATTGGGAAAGCTAAAGAAGAAGAAGATGTTAGTGTCAAGTGCAATTTGCATAGTTTGTTAATCTTTTGCAAGAAAAATTATGTATGGAATTTATACATAATACACAGGATTGACGAAAGGTATTGTTCTTGCCACAACAGTTTTTTTCCTATATATTTATTACAGTCATGCCAATATCAAATAACAAAATATCTCCAAAAATCGTTTAAAAATGAAGCACCTTCCAACTTCAATATGCGTGCTAGAATGTGACATTCTATTTGTAATAGAATATCTCATTATAACTGAAACAGTAAAAATTCTTTTCCTATCTCTTCAAAAAAAAAAACACTAATCTTGCTCTTCTTTCTTTCTTTTTATTCATGTATTTATTACACTTTTGTTCATACTATATTAGTACAAAATTAGCATTAAAAAGGTAAATCACGTACTAGACCCGGTATGTGTGTCATACTGAATATGTCATATGTGCATGTATGGAATATGAATGTGCAAAAACTCTTGATGATGGTCTCCATTTTAGGTGAAGGTTAATGATACACCTATTATTCACTTATTATCTTTAGAAAATTACTGGTTTACAAAGTATTTTTATTGTAAGAGAATAAGGGTTATTGTCTATTGTACTTGTAATACTCAATAATACCTACTATTTATGTATTACAAACCGTGAAATTATGGAAAAAAACAAGATGTAAAAAATGAAAGTCATTATAAATAATTGAAAGAAGTCAATATTTTATAAATAATAGTAAATAGGGTCCTTCTCCGTAATAACAAATTAGAACATGCGTCATTTATATTAAAACCAAACTTTAAAACCAGGGCATCGAACCCGCCAAAAACTGGGTTCGGTTCAGATTCAGATTAATTTATTTTTTTAAGAGATGGGTTCGGGTGCGGTTCTGGTTCATACATTAATAAAATTTGCGGTTTTGTTCCGGGTTCAGGTATTGGATTCAGGTTTGGTTCGACCTAATGAAAACTGAATTAATGTTTTTGGAATAACAATCTTTATATACAAATAATTTAAAATGCGAGCCGGAATTTACGCAAGACAAGAACACGAACACAATTTTCACAGACAACACAGGTTTCGATTATCGGCTGTATTACGATTAGGTGTACGTTTCGAACTCAAAATGAACCTGAACCGGAGCTGAACCCTGAACCCGAACTTTAATACTCGGTTCGGTTCCGACTCGGATTCAATTGAAAAATATATTTGAGATTCGGTTCAGGGTTTGGGTTCGCTAAAACGTTACGGTTTGGTTCCGGTTTTGGTTCGGTCCAGATTCGGGTTCGAAGCCCTGTTTAAAACCGTATTATAGGGACTATGAACGTTATTAGTTTATAAATATTCAAATTTTAATGGCCTTAACATCTACATTTTTTCAAATTCTTACTACTTTCAAGTCTTCTGTTGTCGCCTTTTTACCTCTCGCTAAGGGAGGTATTGGATTCATGCTAAAAATCGCATACCCGCATTTTATTGAATAAGCACGTTTTAAGGTCCCTACTATCCAATTTTAAAATTTTTACGATGATGTCTGTCTGTGTGTGTGTGTGTGATAAGATGTTGAAGGTACGATTTCTCAAATTCTATAAGACTAAAGACCTGTTTAACTACGGATTCCTCAATATAACATTACTGGAAAGAGTTGAATAGATTCTGGTAACAACTAAACAACCAGAAGTGGTAGTTTGAAAATTTATGTTAATACAATAATAAAGATCTTTAAATTCTCAATCTGATACATTTAAAATATTTATTATATCTTCTATAGATTTAGAGATATATAATAATATAGAATAATCTGTTGTAATAAATCTTGCTGCCCAAACAACTCCACAAACCAGTTGAAATATTTAAATGTTTATAATGGGGTCATTTCACATTTTCTAATTATTTTTTTTCTTGAAAGAATAAGTCAAATTAAATATGTAGGTGTATGTTTTACACTTTACAAGTCTTTAGAATCAGAGATATGATTTTTTAAAACTTGTATTTAATTTCAAATATTTGGACGCTGACGTCACGGCTATACGTCACGGCTTGTCGGATGCGGCAGCAGCTCTCTACCGGTTGTGTTTGGAACTATGATTGTTTGAATTATCACTTGTCAGTTTGATTTTGTTACAGCAACATATTGTTAAGGAAAAACATATTTCATACAACTTTTGGTATTTATTTTAATAAATGTTTTATTTACATACCTTTACTCTTAACTCTGCTGTCACCTGTCACAATTTTAGGTTAGCTTATTTACAGCAGCAAACGGATATCACGTCTACCGTTGTGTGTGTGTGAGAGAGGAATGTCTTTGTGTGAGTAACAAGCCGTGACGTCACGAATTTTACAGCCGCGAAAGTTTATTAGCAAATTTATGAATGAAAAGTCGCATATTTCATGTTATTTTATATTACTATATTTATTAAATGAGACGGATTTCACGATTTTATAAAAAAAAACGATTTTTTTTAAATGACCCCATTAACAGATAAATGCAAAATGTCAGTGTTAAGAATCAACAGTTTTATTAACATTCTGGGGAGTAAGTACATTTAAAATTTCTTGTTATATTATTAATTTAAAATTATAGGTATATTAATATTACATAATAATATATCCTTAAGAAATACCGCTAATACCGTCAGTGAATATAAAGAATTTTGAATACATTAAAAGAGTAGGAGAAAATTCTTCATAGAACGAAAAAATATATACAATTTGAATTATTTGTATGTACAAGAAATGTTAAATTCATTAATTATCACCCGGACTCGATCCTGACCGACGCCAAAAAATACTTCGAATTTTAATAGCACAAAATTGATTTGGTCTTATTAGTTTTTTCATTATTTTATTAAATTACTTATTATCCACGCATATTTCCAATTATTAATCATATTAAACCGTTTTCATTTTATCGAATTCTTTTCTAAATGATTGCATGAAATGAACTTCATATTTGTAATTAATTTATCTATAATAATACCTAATTATTGAAACACAAATTAGCTTTTCATAATTATCCGAATGATACTAATTTTCTGGAACACTTCTTGATAAGATAGACAAAGAAAATCTAGACTATATCTGCAATTGTATTTATTTACCGTTTATACTCGTATTAAAGAAATCTTCCTTCCATAATCTGATTTAAAAGTAAAAAAATCAAGTAACAAGTAACCTTTCATCTTTTGAATTTGATTCACTCTTGTCTAGTTTTGTATTAGTCACACTTTCTACCTGTGTCTTGTGTCTAAGTGTCTAAGAAAACTAAGGTTGATATTAACATAATTGCATCATTGTTGAAATTAGGCTGTCTAAGTGTCTACGTTTCATAGAAGGTATAACTAGTAGTTCAACATTTTAAAAAATTACTAGTGACGTATGCATTGCAAGTGTCGACACGTGTTGGCTAAAGTTTATATTTTAATAGCAAGTGAAACAGACTTTAACAGTTTTTTGGGCAACTTTTCCAGTGAAAGTAATTATACAGGTCTGGGAAGACCCCCCCCCCTTTAACTTTATATTATAAATAATAATGGGGTCTCGTGGCCGTGTGCCTGAGTGTCTGGTCGCGAATTTGGGGACCCGGGTTTGATCCCGACCGACGCCAAAAATTACTTCGAATTTTAATGGCACTAAATTGACCCCTGTGGTGCACTCTCCACGCCAGCATTGGGTGTTCGTGAGGTGACGCCTGGTAAGCGCCCGCACGGTACAAATATTTCATCATTACCGATGTCTGTGTACAAAGCAGATTGGCACACCCAGCAATGGGTAATATGCCGTGATGATATATTTATTTATAATAAAAGTTTTATTTATAGTTTTTAAATAGCAACCTATAATTATTTTACTAAAATATAAACCGCCTTTTTTGTCTTTTCAACGATGTATTAGATTTTATTAATGTATATGAAAAAAATTCGAGAAAAATAAGATAATTGAGAAAAAAAATTATTCAAATATTCTAGGTGGCTATGTGAAAATAAATAGATAAATAAGTAAATTATAGGTAAGTAATAATAAATAACATATAAATGTATACTTTGTTAATATTAACATTGTTATATTTTGTTTATTTTCACATAGCCACCTATAATATTTGAATAAAAAATATTTTCCATATATCTCAATTATCTTATATTTCTCGAATTTTTTCACACATTAATAAAATTAATACATCGTTGAAAAAATAAAAAAATGGCGGTTTATATTTTAGTAAAATGATTCTTAGCTGCTATTTAAAAAATAAAAGTTGATAGTCGTATCTTGTAAACCTGACTTTATAAAATAATAAAACTTTTACATAAGCCAGTTTTTTCTATTACTTATAATAAAAAAGTTAAAGCGCGAGGGGGGGGGGTAATTTTTGTAGTAATAAGCAGCTTCAATATGCTGTAGCGTCCATGCCCCGACGCCACTGAGTCTAACGGAAACGCTCCCAACGCCACTGATCGAACGTTTCTAGAACGGCCACCGCATTGAGCGATGACGTAATTGTCGCGACAACCGGGGAAATAAAGCCTCGACATGTTTAATTACGTACGGTCAGCTGATCCCTTTGTATTCGTTGTTATTATTATATAGAATAGTCGAGAACATTCTAGTAAAACGACGCCGGACGATATAAACCCTATCAGGTAAGCCAGCCCCATTTTCATATAAACACGCATCGTGAAATAAATAAATATTGCCTAAATAAATAATTTTAGTGTTTAAGTATTTAATAATATTCCTAGTCTTAATGTTTATAATTGTTTAATCATAGTGTTTGTTATTTTTATTATCTTAATCTCAATTATTTATCGTTTAATAAACATGATATTAATAATTCTCTAATTTTTACACTTCACCCAAATAAATAAACGTTACAATACTTTCCTTAAACCACGGTATCATCCATTCATATTTTTTCCAAAAACTTTTTTTTCATATCTTACCTACCATTGCAATTTGTTTTGTAACGGAAATGGATAAAATTTGTTTCCATGTTATACATATGTAGATAACAAATTTCTGTTTGTTTAAATACGACAAAACATCTTGTAGCTAGGCGGGAATTCCATTGACTATTATTTTACTTTCTTTTTTGTTAAGATATTGTGAGACAACTATTTTTATACTGAGAAAAAGAAATAAGTACTTGTACTCTTGCGACTTCTTATATAATTATTTTTGCAACATACATAGTTTGTATTATTTTCATTGCAGAAATGCTTTATATAATAAAACGCACTTAATTATAATAAATATTATTATTATTAAACATTTGATGCACTTAACATCCATATACTTTGTCTAGAAAATAAAGAATTTTTTACCATCCGTCACCTTTAAGTAAAGAAGGTATTGTCTTTGGTCAAAAAATTAAACAATGTGTTTTTAGTGAATAAGCATGTTTTAGGGTCCCTATAATACGATTTTACCATTTTTAAGATGATGTCTGTATGTATGTGTGTGTGTGACGAAAGTTTCGGATCGCATAACTTCAATACCACGATTCCAAAAATTATATTTTTTTCGTATTCCTCAAGTTTACATCCAGAAGAACAAGTGATTAGATTTTGGTTATAATTGGTCAACCGGAAGTACTCTCAATTGAAGATTTATTGACATTTAACGTTATTATAACTTATAGAATGTATTATTCTCTATACGATTTCATTGCATATTAAATTTTATAATCAGCCAGCTATGTTAACCATGGAACAGCTAATATATTCAGATAATTCAAATTAATAGATGTCAGTATCAATGGAAAGTAAATGAATGTGGCAGAGATGATGATGTTGAAGTGGATGTTGCGGAAGACACGGAAAGGAAATAACTCTAGTATTACAAGTTTCTAGAAAGATACAAGAGCGACGATTACATTGGTTTGAACATGTCATGAGGAGAGATGAAGAATATATTGGATTGAAGAATGAATAGCTTAGTAATAGAAGGTTGAAGAAACAGAGGAAGACTGTATTGCGGAAGACTTGAGAAAAAAGAACTGAATGAGAACGACACGCAAAACAGAAATGAGTGGAAGAAGAAAATAAAAAATAGCGACCCCTAACAAATAGGAAAAGCTAGAAAAGAAGATGTCAGTGTCAAGTACAATTTGCATAGTTTGGTTATGAAATAATTATACTGAAAATTTAGAACCTTTTTACAAGAAAATTTATGTATGGAATTTATACATAATACACAGGATTGACGAAAGGTATTGTGCTGGTCACACCAGATTTTTTTTACTTATCGGATAAAAGCAGATTGACGCACCCAGCAACTCGAATATTTTGATAATTAATAACTTCTTTAAACTTTGGTATGTCCTATTATACAGTTTTATGATGTAGTTTTAATATATTTTTACCTCCCGCTACCCTTGGTAAGGGAGGTATAGGGATCGTGCTAAAAATCGCATATCGAGATTTTGGTAAATGACCACGTTTTAAGGTCCCTAGAATCCATTTTTAACATTTTCACGATGATGTCTTTGTGTATGTATGTATGTATCATTCAGAAAGTTTTGAAACCATGTATTTCTACCTTATTCTAATATGGAAATATCGGATTAGATTTTGGTGGCAATCGGATAACCGGAAATGGCAGTTTACTTGAAGCTCAAGATAGTTTTTCTTCAAAAAATACCTTTAAATGTAATTTTTCTCAATTTGTTACTATAAAAACTAAAGATTATTTAATTTTCTACAAGTTTGCTTTAATACTTTTTCTATATATTGTATGGATAAATTTATAAAGTAATATAAAAATTGTATACATAGGTAAATGGCGGGAGGTACTGTGTTGGTCACATCAGATTTTATAATTAGTTATTATGGCGAAGGACCTGAGTAACAAAATTTGTCAAATATAAACTATTTTATCCATAGTAACAGGTCAAAGCTATGATGATATATCTATCATTGATTATTACATCATATAAATCAATCAACAATATATCTATCATGTTAGATCATTCTAATCGTTATTCTATTGTTAATAAATGCAAGAATGCGTCCATTGGTGATCATCTGTTACGTCTACTTGAAGCTCATTAAAGTGTAACATATGTTAATGTGTGTATTGTTGTTATTAGTATAACTATATAAGCTCACAGATGGTTTCGTCAAGGACTTAATGTATACGTAAGCACCAACAGGTTGGACTGAGGAGCAGTGACGAAATTGTTCAAATACTCGTATGTTCACTGGAACTGATTTAAATATTTTTACGGAGAAAATCTCTTGAAATAAAATAAAGAATTACTATTTTATTATTACAATTTTAGATAATTTTGCAAAATTTGATGATTTTAGAAGAAGGTTCTGCTAAAATGACTACAAATAAAACACATGGTTTATGTTTATGTTATCTAGAATTTTATTTTAAATAATGTTCAGTGTGGCTTTCTTCAACAATATAATATGAGCCCAACCCCAAATGTATTCGTACCCCCTAAAAAATATATACGAGGGTCATTCAATAAGTAAAGAGACAAATTCTATAATTTTAAAACTATTCAATGAATGTGTACAATCTTTTCAGGGGTGTTAGTTGGCAACCTTGGGATATGCTCTGATCAGCTGTTTCATCATTTTATGCCAACATAACCTCAAATTTTCAGTTCACCATGGCAAGTCCATTAGAAGATTGCACCTTAGAAGAGCAGCGCTCAGTCATTAGATTTTTAGTCGCAGAAGGTGTAACCAAGTGAAATTTTTTCTAGAATGTTAATACAGTACGGTAAAAGTTGTATGAACCGTGCGAATTTTTACAAGTGGAAACACACTAGCTCTCCAGTTCGCAAAAAATTCAAGGTTCAACCTTCCGCCGGTAAAGTGATGCTAACCATCTTTTGGTACTCACAAGGTCCAGTCTATTGCGATTTCCTTGAAGATTAGCGAACTATCAATAGCCAATACTACTCTGAGATACTAGAACACAAAGTTAGACCAGCTATCAGGAGCAAACGCCGTGGACTCTTGTCAAAAGGAGTCATTCTTCAGCACGATAACGCCCGCCCTCATACAGCCCAGCTGACCCGTGATAAGCTTCAAGAATTGGGTTGGGAGGTCTTACCTCATCCTGCCTACAGTCCCGACCTCGTCCCATCTGATTTTTACCTGTTTGGACCACTCAAAGACGCCCTACGTGGAAAAAGATTTGCTAACAATGAGGAAGTTAAGGAAGCGGTGCAAAAGTGGCTTCGGGGTAAATCGAAAGAATTCTTCGCCAAGGGAATTAGGAAGCTGCAAGAAAGATGGGACAAATGCATAACTGTGGGGGGTAATTATGTTGAAAAATAGCCTTAATTTTGAAAGATTGAAATAAACCGTTTTTGAGCTATAGCCATTTGACTCTTTACTTATTGAATGACCCTCGTATATTAACAGCAAGAAGAAATAATTTTTTAGATTACAATAGTTAAGACTATATTTGGGCAATTTATCATTTTAACAATAATCTACGGACAAATATATGACAACAGACACGTGCTAATTGTTTTTAGTTCCAAAAGTAAATAATATTTAAAATTTAATAATAATTTTTATTAAAGTAATAAAATTTAAGATGGCAATTT
Source organism: Harpalus rufipes (assembly GCA_951394225.1). NCBI lineage: Eukaryota > Metazoa > Arthropoda > Insecta > Coleoptera > Carabidae > Harpalus > Harpalus rufipes. Next base: position 5,243,369 of record OX596285.1, read on the forward strand.
ATTGAGTATATTGTCAATTACCTTTACCCTCAGTTTTATAGATAATACTAAAATATTGTATTATTTAGTGTTGGAACGAAATATTTTGGGACTTGTCTTTTGCCATATATTTATCCGTAGATTATTGTTTAAATGAGAAATTTAGTTAATAACATTGTATTTAAATCCAATACACTTTATTAATACATAAAATAAAAAATGCCCAAATATAGTCAACTATTGTAACCTAAAAAAAAAAAAATTATTGCTGTTAATATATTTATTACAGAGGGTACGAATACATTTGGGGTTGGGGTCGTACACATTCTCTCCTTCAACTCTTCACAATCTCTCAATCAATTTTCTTTTGGCATGCTTTCAAATAATTTTTTAAGAGTCTTAAAAACTGTCGAAGCAGTCAGATTAATTTCTGGTAACTTAAAAATCGGCAAAGCTACTAAACTAATTAGTGAGAAACTTAAAAATTCTCAAATTAATTTCAGGCTAACTTAAAAACTGTCAAATTATAAATCATAATTCAAAAATAAATAAATATATCATCACGACATATTACCCATTGCTGGGTGTGCCAATTTGCTTAGTACACAAATGTCGGTAATAATGATGACATATTTGTAACGTGCGGGCGTTTACCAGAGGTCACTTTTGTGTGATTTAAAATTCTAATTAAATTTGGCCTCGTTCGGGATAGAACCCGGGTCCCTAGATGCACGACCAGATCTCAGGCTAATTCCATATTTTCACTCAGAACAATACTTTAAAAAAATTATTAACCGTCACAATTTCAAATGACAGATAAATAATTATATGAAATGATAGTGCAAATTTTGTTTTCCACTGCCTATCTGATTATTTAATTCACAACAATTTCAAAAATGGAACATTTTGGATAAAATTACATAAATTTTAGGCCAATTTCCGCAAAATCTAGTTAGAACATTTAATTTGTGCGAAAATCGTTTCTTAACGAATCATTGAAGTCTCCGAGTTCTGTCTATGTGAACGTCAAAAATATATACATGTACAGTAAAAATTTTGAAAGATGTTTGATCAAAGTCGTCTACGAATTGTATGAATTCAATTATCCGGATATCCGGATATTTTTAGATCCGAAACTGAAACTATCCGGATCCGGATCCCACCACTAATCACCACCCTGCACAGACCATACGATGTAACTTGGCGAGTTGGGGCAAATCACATTATCACTGCGGTAATGGGGAAGTTATAAAATCCATAGGCGTACCAAAGAAGAATGAAGTTCAATAAAATTATGAATATTACAAAAAAAAATTATTTATACAAAAAAAAAATATTACAAATATTGGAATGAATTATTTATTATATAAATCATATTATAATTAATTATTTTTTAAATTAATTAAGTTAAGAAAATAAAATTTCTATTGCTATTGAAAAAAAATGCACCAACGCTTATGTATGAATATAACTTCTTGAGTTGAAAATACCTGACACCCCGAGTTTGAGTGTATTAGGGTGAAATTTGCTTTGTGTAAGACAATAAAACATTGTAAAATCACTATTTCAAGTAAGTAAAAGTAAATATTTGACAAAACGCAACTTAGGAATAGTGAACTGAATTACATTCTTTTGGCTTGCCAAGTTACATCGTATGGACTGTATATCAGATATGCCAGGTAATCATTAACATAGTAATTTAACGAGGGAAATGTTTTTTTTTTTCAAACATTATTTGTCCCGATTCAGAGTTGTTAGGACCTCTGGCATGGTTGACATGTTGAGTAATCTCGCCTATTCGTTTCACTTTTTCTAATTTTGTGCTACTAACGATGAGAACTTCGTTCTCGAAGTAGGTATTTAGTTTTATTAAAATATATTTTAGGGTTAAGGGGTAATTTTATTAAGTTTAGTTATAATTTAACCTTATGCTCCTTTTATTAATAATTACTTGACTTATATTTACCAATTCAAAAATGCTTGTATCAAAGAATTCGTCATTTTATGCTCTATGTGTTTATGTATAATAAAATGTACGGGACATATTGAAAAACACTGTTTTCCCACGTTAAATTGGCATGTCAAGGATTGTTTAGGGCACCCGGTATATGTATATTTCTTTATTTATAATAGCAAAACTATTATTTTTCATTTTTATTTCACAATTTCTACGATTCAAATAAATATAAATACATTTCCATGTTTATTTTTGATTACATCTTAAGTTCAGTTATAAATAATTTATGTACACACATATAAAAATAAAAACTATGTCATCAAGTGTCAATATAACAATCAAAATTTATATTTCTCATATAAAAATAATACTTTCCCTCTCAAATCTAACAAAAAACAAATCATAAACAATCAAACTTGTTGATTACAACAATAGACAATCAAATCTATCGCCATTAGACACTCGCTTTCATCTTCCTTACCTTTTGCCTCCCATTTTCACTTTAGTCCCTTTTTTATCACTGCACAACACCCCACTGATAACACCATAAAAGTACATCACATTCTAAACGAAAGAAACGTGAAAAACCACCGAAATATTGTATAAAACTCTGAGGTTGGCACAAACGCACACCAAGTTGCACTGTGACTGTTGCTGTACTTCTTAGACAAGTGAAGGGAAAGGGGAAATGGTGACGTCACACACCTGAAGGTTATGGAAGAGGAGGAGAATGAAATAGTTGAATGAGAATTTGACATTTGGGAGAAAAAAAATATCTATTTTAATAAACAATTTGTGTTTATAATTGGCAATATTTTGGCGGTTTATAATTGTTTTTTTGCGTACAAAATTGTGTTTTCAAATTCAAAATTCGAATAAACTTACAATTGATTAGAAAATGAACTTTTTCCCTACAAATTTTAATGAGGAACACTTTACTAAACTATCACCAAAAAAAAAGCTTGTTTGTTAAAAAGTATGAAGCCTCTTTCATATTTGTGTTGGTAATTCTACATCTACAACAAATAACAAATGACAATATAACACCTAAATATAGCCACCTACTAAAGATTGATTATCATATTTATCGAGGTGTTAAATATTGCTCAGTCTTTAGTTTTATTAAATATGAGAGTTTAATTCGTGTTCACTATAGATCAAGGGTTAACATTCATTTCTGCTTTTGTTGTCATTTCAATTTTAAGTAAATAAAGTAAAAAAAAAATTTAAAAAAAATGGAAAATTATTATTTTTAAGTAATAATTTATTAATAATAATTTACAATTGATAATAATAATAATAAAGAATGGTAAATTAAGTTTAACTAAAAAAAATCCATTATGTATAAATTATAATTTAAAAATAATAATTTTCCACATTTTACCTCCCGCTACACTTGGTAAGGAAGGTATAGGGATCGTGCTAAAAATCGCATATCGAGATTTTGGTAAATGACCACGTTTTAAGGTCCCTACAATCCAATTTTAACATTTTCACGATGATATCTGTGCGTATATGTGTGTATATGTGTGTATGTGTGTGTGTGTGTGTGTGTGTGTGTGTGTGTGTATGTGTGTGTGTGTGTGTGTGTGTATGTGTGTGTATGCATGTGCTCTAACTCAAATACTCTCGTTCAGAATACTATTTTGAAATCTTGTATTTCTACCTTATTCTAATATGAAAAGAAACCGGAAATGGCACTTTACTGGAAGCTCAAAATAGTTTTTCTTCGAAAAATACCTTTAAATGTTATTTTTTTTCGAGATTTATGTTATTTAAAAATTAAAGATTATTAAATTTTGTACAGGTTTGCATTAATATTTCTATATATTTTATGGATAAATTTATAAAACTATCTATAATTTTAATCCCGGAGCCTACGCTTTAACCGCACCTCCATGGTTACACAGTTTAGATCTCAAATACATGTAACTGACAGTGACAGATATGTCACTGTCAACAAATTAAGCATTTCAAATAATAATAGTAACGTTTTAAAAAGAAGATAGTAAATATGCAGGTATGTATTTAAATAAAGAAATAAATATATTATCACGGCATATTACCCATTGCTGGGCGTGCCAATCTGCTTTGTACACAGATTTCGGTAACAATGATGACATATTTGTACCGTGCGAGCGTCTATTAGACGTCACCTTACGGGCACTCATTGTTGGCGTGGAGAGTGTAACGCAAGGGTCATTTTTGTGCCATTTAAAATTTGTAATATTTAGCGTCGGTCTGGTATTTAAATCTAATTTAATTTAAGTTATTATATTGGCCACATCAAAATATTTTTTTTACTTTATTTATTGAAAATTGAAATGACAACAAAAGCAAAAATGATTGTTAACCCTTTTTCTACAGTGAACACGAATTAAACACCCATATTTAATAAAATTATAGACCGAGCAATATTTAACACCTCGATAAATGATAATTAATCTTTATTAGGTGGCTATTTTTAGGTGTTATATCGTCATTTGTTATTTGTTGTAGATGAAGAATTACCAACACAAATATGAAAGACAGAAGGTTCATACTTTTTGAAATACATAGCCGGTGTGTGTAGTCCTTAAAATTCGCTATACTTCTTTCATGTAAGAAAATAACGTTGGTTTAAATAGGGGTATAAATTCTGCCCTTTGATTGATCAGAATGCAAACCTAGTTCACTAAAATGAAAAAAATATCACCCTTTCAATTGACAGTTAAATAAAATCTACAGAATTAATTGATGTTTAACCGTGTTTTGTTGTAATTTTTAATATTCACGTCTTTTATATTTTTACAAATAAAAATATTTATTATTGATAAAGTTTGTTTTCACTACTATTTTCTTACGTAAAATGAAATATAGTCTTGTAAAATTTCAAATCAATGTGCATTTTAAGGAAGTTAGTCAATAAATTATACAGATTTTTCAAATATTTTGTTTTCAGTTGTGTTCGTTCCTTCTTGCTTATCCTATTTCAAAACAGTTCGTTATATGACTATGAAAATTTTCCTCCGTACATAGAAAACCCTTTGCCCATATTACGACGAACTTTTATAATAAAAGAGATTTTATGGAGCGCGCTTTTACATTATATTCTTATGAGTGTGCTACATAAAAGTGCTTTTATTATATAAGTGCGCTCGTAATACGGGCCACAGATGTTTAAATTAAAATTTGATTTCATGGATCCATCAATGATTAAAACAAAAAAACATGTGGACTTTTTTGTAGCAATTTTGTATCTACCCGAAGAAAATGATACTTAAAATATAAACTTAGGTTTATTTTACATCAGTTATTTTTATAACAAATGCGGAAAATGAGTAATTCTGAAACGAATGCAATTTTAGAATTTTCATAGACTTTAAGAATTACGTTTTAAAAGCCTTATAAAAACTTCTAGAAATCAGCAACAATTTTTACCTTCCGTCACCTTTAGCTAAGGAAGGTATTGTCTTCGGTCAAAAAATTCAATGATGAGTTTTTACTGAATAAGCATGTTTTAGGGGTCCCTATAATACGATTTTACCATTTTTACGATGATGTCTGTATGTACATATGTGTGTGTGTCTGTGTGTGTGTGACAAAAGTTCCGGATCCCATAACTTCAATACCACGACTCCAAAAATTATAATTTTTTCGTATTCAAGTTTACATCCAGAAGAACAAGTGATTAGATTTTGGTTATAATTGGTGAACCGGAAGTTGCCACATTTGAAGATTTAACAGTTAAATTTGATTTATTGGCATTTAATATTATTATAACTTAAAGAATATATTATTCTCTATACGATTTGATTACATTTTATACTTCATATTTAATAGATACAGAGCTAAAGAATTTTAAAAAAATTAAATTTTATAATTCAGCCAGCTATGCTAAACATGGAAACTGCTAATATATTCATATAATTCAAATGACAGATGTCAGTATGAGTAAAAAGTAAATTAATGTGGCAGAGATGAGGATGTTGAAGTAGATGTTGGGGAACACACGGAAAGATACGGTAATAAAATAACTCTAGTGTTACAATTTTCTAGAAAGATACAAGAAAGACGATTACATTGGTTTGAACATATCATGAGGAGAAATGAATAATTATATTTGAACTAGAATGAGTAGTTTAATAATGGGAGGTTGAAGAAGCAGAGGAAGACCAAAGATAAGATGGAAGGACTGTATTGCGGAAGACTTGAAAGAAAAAGAACCGAATGAGAACGACACGCAAAAATATCGACCGCTATCGAATGGGAAAAGCTAAAGAGGAAGATGTCAGTGTCAAGTGCAATTTGAATAGTTTGTTTATGAAATAATTTTACTGGAAATTTAGAATCATTTGCAAGAAAAATTATGTATGGAATTTACACATTATACACAGGATTGACGGAAGGTATTGTGCTGGCCACAACAGATTTTTTAATTTAGTATTATTTTACTTTCGAAATATTGTCATTAAAATCGAATGCACCATTTTCGGAAAGCTTTTACTGAATTAGGAAAATTCAACTCTCGTCTGCAGCTCGTCTAAAAAAACCTACCCCATCTAGTAAATTGCTATTTTCCGGACTTAGTACATAAATTAAATTTCACTATCTATAGAATATTAAAAATGTAGAAATGTTAAATCAGCATTTATAAAGTATGTTTTTATTTTTAAATTATTAATCTGTATAGAAATTCAATGTTTAAAAAAGAAATCTATAATAATATTTCTTGAAAAGTAATTCATGATTCACATTTAAAACAATTTCCTATCACAATAAATTATAATATTGAAAGTGCAATACTACTACATTATTACTCCATTCGATTTAACAAGCATATAATGCATTATTAATAACTATTAATTAGTCTGATTATATATACGGAAAATTATTCAATTAATATGTAAGATCGCAAACTTTCTCTTTATCCTAACTAAAATAGCAATGCCACGCCCACATCTTCGTTAAAAATAAGGCACGACAATCACCTGAGAAATGCAGATTGAATAGCGAAATTATTTTATGTAGGTGTTTGAAATCCATAAATGGTATTTTACAGTTATTTTACAATGCGTAGGACGATTTTAATTGATTATATTGTCACAAAATGTTTATTGTTTTAGTTTATTTGCTTTAAATATGTTAATTTGCATTTTAAATTGATTTTGCCGGCCCGAAATATATTTTTTTACTTATTTTTAAAACTACTAGAGCCATCTTTCACAAAATGCATAAACTGTGTGATCATGTGACCAACTTGTGGATCAGTTTTCGCGCCTAAATTTGTAGTGAGATTTACTCGTTATTTTCATTGATTTTATACAAATTTCTTTGCGTTTTATTATATATTTTTATTTATTATACAATTATATTTATTTTACAAGTGTTTTACATTGTTTGTTTGTGTATTTTCATTTAAAAAACGGATAAAATGTTAACAAGAACAGCTAAAAGAAAATTACCTGAATATGCTGAACTAGTAAGTTATTTTTATTAATTATTATTGTTATTTATATTTAATATTCCTATTTTATTGTTATTATTAACAGCATTTATTGAAAATTGAAGGTTAAGCTTAAATTACATAACATAACCTAAAAGTAGTTCATATATGCACTAGCGAGTGTCTTTTGTTTTAGGCTAAAATTGAAGAAGAAAAGGAAAACAAAAGGAAACTAGCAAAGAATACAACAAAACCATTCTTTAAATATTCTGGAAAATATAAATATACAACTGATTTCATTGAATGTGCCAATGTTTGCGACGATATATTGTAAATCTACAGCATTTTTCACAAATATCTTATAAAATAATATTCATTTTTTTGTAGAACTGAAGCAGAAAAGGCTGAAGATCTTCTTGTATTAGGTTTTGATCTAGAGTGGGCTTTTAGTTTTCAAACTGGGCCAGAAAAGACAGCTTTGATGCAAATATGTTCAAGTACAAGTGATCAAATTGTGCATTTGTTTCAATTAAGTGAATTTAAAAAGTTGCCGGCGACTTTGATTCAATTATTATCACATTCTAAGGTCCGAATTGCTGGCGTCAACATCAAAAAGTAAGAAATATTCAGTATTAATTTATAGTGTGTATTGTTAAATGCAATATTTATTTTATTTGTGATTCAAATACATATTTTAACTTACATTCATGTTTAAATATTATTTACTGGATTTTAGTAATAGAATAGTAAAAATTGGTGAGCAATTATATAAATGAATAATTTTTATAGAACTTTACAATTTAATAACTTGTAACGATACTTTTTGCGAGAAACAGTTTTCTCAAACTGTTTAGCATCCTTGAAAGTAGATGTCGCTGTATGTAACTCATACAATATTTGGACTATGTTTTTGCCAATGATCCTCAATTGTTTTCATTTAATTATAATTCTAACAATTTTCATTGCGAAATCTGTTCATAAAACTTATATTATAGTACATTAATTCATGATTATTTTATGATATAGATAAATATTATGTGTATGTATTTATAAATATTTTTGATATAATTTATGGGTTTAAAATATGTAGAAAATATTTTGTTTATAAATTGCGACGAATTCTTGTTTAAATTTCTCGTATATTGCATCCGGTTTCAAGGTCTCACTCTATCCTTTATTAAAACTATAGTTCGTTTTACGTAAAAAAAATAGTGTATCTGTAGAATGTTGATTTATAAAGGGAAGGGAAAATAAATTCTATCCTCTGATTGGTCAGAATGCACACATAATTCACAAAAGCTAATAAAATATCAACTGTCAGTTGTTAGCATGTTGTTATATCCATATAACCAATTCAATACTGTAGAAAATAGGGTATAGTTTTGAACTCTCTGATTGGCTGAAATTGAAGCCAAGTTTACACACTGTAATTTCAGACTAGTGTCAGTGTACATGACATGTGACATCTCGTGTCATTTTTATGTTCAATGTCAAGTTTCATATTTATCCGATTTGGAAAGCAGGTAGATAATCCTTTATATTTCAGACTTAAGGACTAGAATATACAAAGTTTCAATGTGCTTATGTTACCTTTTTCATATTTTAATAAAATGACGGTTGACAGTAGTTGAGTACAGACATTTTATAATTTCATCGGTTTAAAACTGGCGCTGATGTTAGCGCCATCTGCTGAATTGGATCACAAAATATAGTGACACTATACTTTTATTATATGTAAATAGCTATTTTTATATTTTTTTATTTATTGTACAAAGTTTAAACATTATTACAATATATATCGAGGGAAAGACTTTCCTAACTTTTCTACGCAACTACATATTTAAAATTTGATGTTTAATTGAATTTCCCGCGCTCGCACATCAGTGAGAGGGCTGCGCGACGAAATGACGGGCGAATATTGGGATATTTCACTACGTAGAGATGGCGTTGTGTATCAACGTCAAACCTTTGCACAGAGGAGCACATTTGTTTACCTTCCCTAAGCGTGTCATTGCTGTCAGTAGTTTTCCTTTGATTCTTTGAGTATATTCCCTTATTTCCTGTTTTATTAATTGTAGCAGTAGATTAATTATTATTTTTCATTTTAAATACTTTAATTAGTAGTTTTTAGGGTATGTATACAGTTTAGTTTTTGTCTTAGGGCTAGTTTTACTATAAGTATTCGATAGTAGTAGTTTAATTAATTGTTCTGTTATACTTTGGTTCACGAAAGATGACTATTCATGGTCACTTGTTCGAAGAAAGAATACACAGCACTTTATACAGTAGTGACTTAGCAACATTTCATGTTAGAAAGAGAAAGATTATTTGATGTATGTCTGTACAGTTTATGTTGTGTGACAGATATACGTAAATGGTGACATTACTTTCCAACACATTACAAATAATAATAACGTATGTCGTAGAATTACAGGTATCTAATTATCTACTGCACTGCCCTCTGTCCTAATAGTTACCCAGTGACGTTGACATTTAAATCAAATTATTATTCCATGGTTTTTGTCAAGTCTATATTTTTGGGTTTTGCAAATACATAGGTGAAGAGCATAAATCTTTGAGAAAGGCGTTATTTAAAAAGAAACAATTTTCATATAAATTATACTTATTTTTTTCAGTTCAAATGTATCCATAAATATTTCATGTTGCACGTCTATGTATACGAAATGCATTGAAGTTATCTGCTAGTAACGGTTAATAAATGACCTTGAATTGTCATCTTTCGTGAACAAAACTATACCTATTAAATGTACGCACCTATGTAAAAGTATACGAATAAAATAAAATTGCTCTTTTGTTTTATTTTAAAGTTTCGCCACCAGGTTCGCATTCTGTTGAAATATCCCAATATTGTGGTTTAGCCTAGCATTATTGATAATAAGACACATAGTTAATATTATTTAGAATTTTAAATATGTTCAAAGTAATTCTCTTCAACGATAATACACTTAACCATTCTTTCCTACCACTTCTTAAAAGTTCCCAACAATCTTCTTTTAGAATGCTGGAAGACTTAAAAACTGGCAATGTTATCAAATTAATTTCTGTTGACTTAAAACTGACAAAGCTGACAATTAGGGTACTAAAAACTTGATTAACTAAGTTCTAACTAACATTCACGACTTAATTTAAAAAAAAAAACAGATATACTTTAGTTCACGAAAGATGACTATTCAAGGTCACTTGTTCGAAGAAAGAATACGCAGCACTTTATACAGTAGTAGCTTAGCAACATTTCATGTTAGAAAGATTATTTGACATATTTCTATATAATTTATGTTGTATGACAGATATACGTAAATAGTGACATTACTTTCCAACACATTACAAATAATAATGACGTATGTCGTAGAATTACAGATATCTAATTATCTACTGCACTGCCCCCTGTCCTAATAATTACCCAGTGATGTTGACATATAAATCAAATTATTATTCCATGGTTTTTGTCAAGTCTATATTTTTGGGTTTTGCAAATACATAGGTGAAGAGCATAAATCTTTGAGAAAGGCGTTATTTAAAAAGAAACAATTTTCATATAAATTATACTTATTTTTTTCAGTTCAAATGTATCCATAAATATTTCATGTTGCACGACTAATTATACGAAATGCAGTGAAGTTATCTGCTAGTAATATTATACCATACGGTTAATAAATGACCTTGAATTGTCATCTTTCGTGAACCAAACTATAACTATTTATATATATATATATTATTTTTAGTGATATTCACAAACTGTGCCGAGATTTTCCAGGGCTAGATAAAGAGCCTATGATAAACAATTGTGTAGATTCTAGAACACAAGCTAAAGAACTTACCGGTATTACAGGATGGAGTATGGACAAGCTTGTCAACCACTTTGTAAGTATTATTTACTATAACTGAGCGTTTATTCAGAAAAATTAACATTTTCTTGTTTACTTGCACAATTAGTTCTGGTAGCTAATAGTTTCTCCAATGCAGGTCTGATTACAATGTTAATCAGAGACTATCTCACGGATGAATCGAATCTGAAACGACTATTTCAATAATGATTGTGCACGATAATTTCTGGACACATATATACTTTTTTAATTTTTAAAATATTGCACCTAGATCTGTTTGTTTGCGCTTAAAATATAATCAAAATATCCCTATTTATATGTTTATACTGTAATTTATATCATACAGTCAACAATATATATATATATATATATATATATATATATATATATATATATATATATATATATATATATATATATATATATATATATATATATATATATATATGTTCATATAATAACTATTTCTTTTAGTTTGATAAAAGCGTGGATAAAAACAAGAACGTCCGTATGAGCAAATGGCACGTTCTTCCTCTAAGCACCAAACAAAAAACATACGCAGCAACTGACGCTTACATCTCTCTATTACTCTACAAAGAATTGGTCAAACTAGACGCAGAAGAAGCTAAAAAAGAAAGAAACCCATTAGAAGAACTCATATAAACTGTATCTCAACATTTTTTATACATAATTTTAGCCTTAAAATGAGTAGAATAGTGAACGTATTAAATTTAGGTAGAATATCATATTCAAAAGGGCTCAAATTACAAAAATATTTTGCTGATATACATCACAAACCTGATGGTGAAGATATTGTAAAAGATACTTTATTAATGTTGGAACATAATCCTGTTTATACTATAGGAATTAGGACTAAAAATTATACTCAGGAAGATGAACATCGACTCAAGAAATTAGGTATGTAACGGAGTTCCAACTTTTTAAAAGCTACTAATCAATCATCTTTTGGAATGTTTTCAAAATAATATACAGGTGTTCCACGACTCGACCGACAAACTTATACCATATATTTCGGGGATCATTATGATCAAAAAATGTTATATGACCTATATGTGAATTCCTCTTTGTTTCGGAGATATCGTAGGAATTAAAAAAAAAATGAGTTAGCCTTGACGAATTAACATATGTTTGACAAATAACAGTTTTTATTGACGTGTTTACTATCGTAGTTAATGCTGTATTTTTTTTGTACTCTCTTATTAATTTAAGCTATTACGCCGCATTTTACTAATGCATAATATGCCGATATGGTTTTCGTGTATGATTTTTGCAATGGAAGTGGACGTGCTGCAGCTGTGGAGTACCTCAGGCGATACCCAGATCGCATTGTTCCTTACAGAAACTTACCTTCACTTTTTGCAAGACGAATTGCCAAATTACATGGAAGATATTTCTCTGGAAGCTCGTCGTGGCATGTGATTCCAGCAAGATGGGGCACCACCACATTTTGGGAGACAAGTGACGGTGTTTCTTAATGAAAATTTTCCGGAAAGATGGATAGGACGAGGTGGTTCTTTACATAGGCCAGCTCGGTCACCTGACTTGTCACCTTTAGATTTTTTTCTGTGTCCTCAAATCTCGTGTGTTTAGTAATGGTAAACACGGGAAGAGTTGACTGACCGTATAGTTGAAGCTACTAATTCCCTAAAGAATGAATTGGCAGTAATTAACTGGCAACATTCTATGCCTCGAAGGATAAATGTATGTTTAGAAAATGGCGGTTCTCATTTTGAACAGTTGCTATAATTTTGTGTTAATTAGCTATCTATTGATGAATAAATTTTCTTTTATCATTTTTTTTTTAAATTCTTCGATATTTCCGAAACAAAGAGGAATTCACCTATAGGTCATATAACATTTTTTGATCGGAATGATCCCCGGAATATATGGTATAAGTTTGTCGGTCGAGTCGCGGAACACCCTTTATACACAGTATGGCTATAAAGTTGTAGGCCCTCCATTATAAATAAGATAAAGGCCATTATATCATCAGTAACTAGATGTCACTACTATCCGTATCAAACCTGTAAAAAAACCCACGACAAACTTTTATATGGGAAAACAACTATTTGAAACGGCCATAATAAGTAGCACAATTGAATGAAGTTGGCCATGGCGCTAGAGAAAGTCCTTAGATTACCAAAGTAGCGTGATTCATTAGACCTGTGCATATACAGATGTTTCAGGACTAGTGTAACAAACTTTAACAGCTTATTCCTGAGGTTATTTTGAGCGAAAAATGTCATATGAACATAGGTTCTATTCCTTTTAGTTACCAAAATACAAGAGGTTGAAGTTCTATAAATAACACGAAATTTTCTAATTTTTGTAATCAAGGTACTTTCGAAAAACAAGAGTTATTATTGAAAAGTCATACCTTATTTGTATTGGCGCTCAAATTTAGTGCCAAAATGGCTGCAAATCGCGATACTTTTGTAATCTAGGAACTTTGTACTAGAGAAAATCAATCCTAAAACTTTATAGCCATACTGTGTATATAATATTTTTTTATGTATAGCATAACATTTAATTTATTTTTAATTTATCTAGGTGCAGAATTCTTCAAAACTAACAGAGGCGGCCTAATAACATTCCATGGTCCCGGTCAACTTGTAGTCTATCCAATATTAAATTTAAAGAATTATAAACCCAGTATAAAGTGGTATGTTTGCCACGTAGAAAAAACTATTATAGATATGTGTAAAAACTTTGGTATAAACGCCGAAACATCGCCACATACTGGCGTTTGGGTTGGCGATAATAAAATTTGTGCCATTGGTATGCATGCCAGTCGGTATATAACTTCTCATGGACTTGCCCTAAACTGCAATACCGATCTAGAGTGGTATAAACATATAGTCCCTTGTGGTATTGAAAATAAAGGGATAACAAGTCTCTCAAAAGAATTAAATAAAAATGTTACTATCGAAGAAGTTTTCCCCAAATTTTTGGAATCGTTCAGCAAAATATTTGAATGTCAATTTTTTAATTTAACAGAAGAAGTAAAAAAAGAAATCAGTCAACCTGCTAAATAACATTTTTATATTAAGTATTTGTATGTGTTTATGTATTTTATATCTGCCATATTAAAGTAATGTAAATAAAGATTGTATTGGGTTTTATTTTTGTGTATATAAATATGTGGTTCACGTGGCTGAGTGTGTATTGCAAACAGTTTTTGGATGTTGTCTTCAAAACTTTATTTATATGTACAAATAAACTATATCATAATAAAAAAAAAACAATACTTAGTATTTGTCTTCGCATAATCCAAAATTATGTTCGTATTTATGTTTGTTCAAAAAAAAAGAATGAGTATCTATATTTTACCTTTGGCGAAAGTTATGTGATAGCCACAAAAGTTTTTTTGTCATTGTAAATCGGCCTCTGATGACAGCGCTATGTATTTTAATAAAAGTGTGTTTTTAAAAGTTTTTTTTCATTTATTCTTACGAACAAACCTTTATAACAAATTATTAAATTTTAAAATAATAACATTTAACCATATATTTTCGTTTTAATACTACTATTGCCATCTATGGTGAAATACTAAAGTTTATTTATAGAAAGTTCAACTGTTTCTAATCGTGACGTCATTATACAATTTTAGCATAGTGACGACACAATCTTATCCGTTACATTAACTATATTTTTCTGATTTCAGCGTTTTATCATAGATGACGGTAGCATGAACATTAAAAATATGTTGTTATTTTATTTAAAATACAGAAACTTGAATTTTACGTAAGTCGAATGGTATTATTTCTTTATCTCTAAATTCATTGAATATTAAGAAAAAATATAATTAAATGATGCCTTTAACAAAAGGAAACAAGTTGTGATTTATATTGATTTGTCAAAGGCATTCGATTCTGTTTCTCATCTATTACTATTAGAAAAATTAAAAACAATTGGTTTCTTTGATAACTTACACCTATTATTCAGATCGTATTTGAGCAACAGGGTGCAATATGTTGACTGTAATGGATTTACAACAGGAAATTTCATAGCCTTTTCAGGAGTTCCTCAAGGTTCAGTTCTGGGCCCTTTATTATGTATCTTATTTATTAGTGATGTAACATGTGTTGTTAAACATGCTGTCTAATGTATGCAGACGATTTTAAATTATTTCGTACCATCAATGACATTGATGACTCTTACAAGATTTACTTTCCGTCTCCAATGGGGTAGTTTCCCCTTTTTGATTTTTTTATTTATTTTAACCAGTCATAACCACAATTTAATCAACTCTTCATATGGACGTACGAAAGAGGAATATGAAAGAATTATAATTTTTGGAATTGTAGTATTAGAGTTATCGAAGGAGAAATTTTTGTCACACACACACACACACAGACAGACATCACCATAAAAATATTAAATTCGTATTGTAGGGACTCTAAAACATACTTATTCATTAAAATTAACAAAATGTGCGTTGCGGTACCTGTTTTTACCTCTCGCTAAGAGAGGTATTGCATTCATGCTAAAAATCGCATATCCAGATTTTATTGAATAAGCACGTTTTAAGGTCCCTACAATCCGATTTTAACATTTTTACGATGATGTCTGTCTGTGTGTGTGTGTGTGTGTGGATGTGTGTGTGTGTGTGTGTGTGGGATGTTGGAAGGACGGTTACTCAAAAACTATAAGACTTAAAATTTGTTTAACAACGTATTTCCCAATCGGACATTCATGGGAAGATCTGAAAAGGTTTTGGTAACAATTGGACAACCGGAAGTAGAAGATTCTTGAAAAAAAATCTTCTAAATATTATTTTTTGAAAATTTTTCTTGATAATATTAAAGAAAAATAAATTCTCTTTCTGATACATTTAAATATTTTTATACATATTTTATAGATTAAGAGATAAAAGGAATATAATATATAAAATAATGTTGTAATTAATTTTACAACCGAAAGGATGCCTTGAAAAATAGTTGCAAATTTAAATTATTTGTAACTGACAGATAAATGTCAGTGTCAGAAATAATGAGTAATGAAAGAAAAATGTATTTGGAGAATCCCTTAATTCTTGATCTGTGACTATTATGGAGATGACAAGTTTAGGTTGAAGGACTTAAATTTGTTTCAAACATTATGGGACAATGTACACCAGTACTGTAGACTAGAGTAGCTTTGAATTGCGAAAAAGCTATCAAATTCTTCTCAAGTAAGTTGTAAATATTGACAAAATTACACATCGATATAAGAATAATCGGAGTGCAATCTATCCGTCACTTTATTAAAGGGAATTAGTGTTATTTAGATATAACAAGTATGAAAAAATAAAATGTAAAAGAAGATATGTAAGAATAGATGCACAATCCATATATACATTTTAGACCGCCCAAAATTAATGTTTTTACTAGAAGAATATGAAGAGAAAGTAAACAAGGTTGTTCGAATTGAAAATTGCTGTTACCAGCCTAATATTTATATATGGTAAACTCTACTTAGTAATTTATTGTAACATAATTTATGGTAAAATATCTTTATGTTGAGACATGCTATTATTGAATAATAAAGAAGTTTATACGTCATAGATTTATATGAATATATTATTTGTATTTATAAAAATATTCTTTGCTTTATGCATACAGCCAGGTAAAATATACGGCGAGAGGTTATGTGCTGGCCACATCAGATTTTTTTACAAAAAAATCTGATGTGACCAACACAATACCTCCCGCCATTTACCTATGGGGTCTCGTTGCCGCGTGCCTAATGTCTGGTCTTCAATCTGGGGAATCCGATTCGATCCCGATCAACGCCAAATAATTCGAATTTTAAATGGCATAAAATTAACCCTTGTGGTAAACGCCCGCACAATACAAATATGTTATTGTCATTACCGAAATGTGTGTACAAATCGGATTAGCACATCCAGCAATGGATAATATGCCGTGATAATATATTCTTTATTTAAATACATACCTGCATATTTATTAATACTAGAAATTATGTATATTAAGTTCCTTTCCATAAAACTATTGTTCTATTTACAATTTTCCTTTTAAAACGTTACTATTATTAATTTGAAATGATTATTTTTTTGACAGTGACATTTATCTGTCAGTTACATACATATGAGCTGAACTATATAACTATTGATTTAAAGCATAAGCTCCGAGATATAATTTTTATATTATTTTATAAATTTATCCATAAAATATATAGAAAAAGTATTGAAGCGAACCTGTAGAAAATGGAATAATCTTTCATTTTAATAATAACAACATGCGAAAAAAATATATTTAAAGATATTTTTTGAAGAAAAACTATCTTGAGCTTCAAGTAAACTGCCATTTCCGGTTATTCGATTGCCACCAAAATCTAATGGCTTCTTTCCATATTAGAATAAGGTAGAAATACATGGTTTCAAAACTTTCTGAATGATAGTATTTGAGTTAGAGCGTAAACAGGATCCACCCCCACACACAGACATACATAAATACACACAGACATCATCGTGAAAATGTTAAAAATGGATTCTAGGCACCTTAAAATGTGGTCATTTACCAAGGGAGGTAAAAATGCATTGCGTTTACTTTGCGAAACTTTTCTACATGTTATAATATAAATAAAAGTAGTGACTAATATCTTCTGTGTAGTGGTGGTTATATACAACTAGGCGCCAACAATTTATCATAATTTTCTTACCCTAGATTCTTGAGGTGTAAATCGGCCAAGGCAAAATTTACAAATCTCTCAAATTCTTACTAATCTTTCTAGTTTCTAATCAGAATTAATTTGCAACATCCATCGGAACTTTTTTACTAATAAATGTCAAGTACTTTAAAACAATGCTACCTTATCTTCAAGTATTATGTGCATTTAATATTATCAGATAGCTAGACTATGACATTGTCAGGTATTTAGGATATTTTAACATTGACATCTTTGCATATTTATTATCCAAGTTTATATTTTCGCGAAATTTGCTAACTACAGTAAAAATTTAGAAAGATGTCCGATCAAGGTCGTCTATGAATTGTATGAATTCAGATTTTTGCTCCGCCCATTATGACAAATTCAGTAGTGTCGTTTGCTTACTTTTTATGAGGGTACGTAAGATACTACTGTTATTTTTTACCTCTCGCTAAGAGAGGTATTGCATTCATGCTAAAAATCGCATATCCAGATTTTATTGAATAAGCACGTTTTAAGGTCCTTACAATCCGATTTTAACATTTTTACGATGATGTCTGTGTGTGTGTGTGTGTGTGTGTGTGGATGTGTGTGTGTGTGTGTGTGTGTGTGTGTGGGATGTTGGAAGGACGGTTACTCAAAAACTATAAGACTTAAAATTTGTTTAACAACGTATTTCCCAATCGGACATTCCCGGGAAGATCTGAAAAGGTTTTGGTAACAATTGGACAACCGGAAGTAGAAGATTCTTGAAAAAAAATCTTCTAAATATTATTTTTTGAAAATTTTTCTGGATAATATTAAAGAAAAATAAATTCTCTTTCTGATACATTTAAATATTTTTATACATATTTTATAGATTTAGAGATAAAAGGAATATAATATATAAAATAATGTTGTAATTAATTTTACAACCGAAAGGATGCCATGGATTTAAATTGTCAAAAAATGTCAGTGTCAGAAATCCGGAGACATTACTGAAGATTTTTTCTGGGAAGTATATACATTATATTATTTCTTATTGCATTAATAGTTTAATATTTAATATTATAGGTATATTACACATACCCTTCATATATGCTGTTACTTCCGACAATGAATTGGAAACATCACGAAAAATTTCTTCATAGAATGAATTTAAATTTAAAAAATCTAAATATATGGAATAGATATAAGTAGAATTTTTGGTGTAGAGTGTAAGTATACAAGAAATGTTAAATACATTAAGGCGCGAGTAGTTATGTGACTTTTTGGCCTTGACAAGCAGATATGGGCGCCAATGTCAGAATTATAGCTAGTAATTATGTATATAGATGTCATATATCATAATTTCTCATTCTAAATTTAGTGATTTTCCAATTTCATGTGATTTATTTTCCTCGACAAGTCAATTCCACACTCCTGGTGACAAATTAACTACGTGAATTTAGAAAATCCTGAAATTTTTAATGAAAAATTCTGACATTTATGTACATAATTACTAATTATCATTCTGAAACGGGCCCCCACATCTGCTTGTCAAGACCAACAATGTAACATGACTGTTCGCGCCCTATACTTAACCAAAAAAAGGAAGTGGCGAGAGGTATTGTGCTGGCCACAACAGATTTTTTATTATATATATATATATATATATATATATATATATATATATATATATATATTACAGTAAAAGCATTCAAAATTCAAAAATAAGTCAACTGGTAAGTTTATAAGCAAATGTAAAACCAAATGTTATATATATATATATATATATATATATATATATATATATATATATATATATATATATATATATATATATATATATATATATATTACAGTAAAAGCATTCAAAATTCAAAAATAAGTCAACTGGTAAGTTTATAAGCAAATGTAAAACCAAATATGTTAAAAATAAGATAATGACACAATGTCAGTGTCAGTGACTCTAACAGAAAATAACGTTATACTTTGGTTCACGAAAGATGACTATTCAAGGTCACTTGTTCGATGAAAGAATACACAGCACTTTATACAGTAGTAACTTAGCAACATTTCATGTTAGAAAGAGAAAGATTATTTGACGTATGTCTATATAGTTTATGTTGTGTGACAGATATACGTAAATGGTGACATTACTTTCTAACACATTACAAATAATAATGACGTATGTCGTAGAATTATAGATATCTAATTATCTACTGCACTGCCCTCTGTCCTAATAGTTACCCAATGGCGTTGACATATAAATCAAATTATTATTCCATGGTTTTTGTCAAGTCTTATGTTTTTGGGTTTTGCAAATACAAAGGTGAAGAGCATAAATCTTTGAGAAAGGCATTATATAAAAAGAAACATAATTTTCAAATAAATTACACTTATTTTTTTCAGTTAAAATGTATCCATAAATATTTCATGTTGCACGTCTATGTATACGAAATTCAGTGAAGTTATCTGCTAGTAATATTATACCATACGGTTAATAAATGACCTTGAATTGTCATCTTTCGTGAACCAAACTATATTCGTACGGCTATGAATCAAGGTAATGTATCTGAATTAATAAATAAACTTACGTTACAGTGAAAGTATTATCAACAACGAGCATCGTTTTAAAGTGGAATGTCCTAACTTAATCGAAACAATATGAATTTTGCAAAAGAAAGAAATAAATGTATGCCTATTTGTTATTTCGTTCGTGATACAGATAACCTTGATCGGACATCTTTCAAAAATTTTTACTGTATATTCGGTAATATTTCCTGTTAAATAATATTTGACTTTGAAAAGTATAAATTTATGGATGTATTGATATTTTAAAATGATATTAAAAGGTTTATATGATTATGTAATTATTTCTTTGAACTTTTATAAGATAGTCAAATATTTTCTGAATAAATATTTTAAATTTAATAGTTGTTATATTATCAACCTAGTTTTGAATTTAGTGTTAGCAAATTGTGTTTTATTCTCAATTATTTTAGCGTGACCCTTGTATGTACGGAGTAAAACTCTCACAGTTATATAATGAACAGTTTTGAAATGAAAAGATTTTTTTAAATCCTATAAAGTATGAATTTTTGCACATCGGTTTATGTGAGAATTCTCACGGATGGTTCAAAACTAGAGTCAGAAGAAACTGGAGTGGGTGTATTTTTCAAGCAGAGATCTACGCAATAAATATCTGTGCTCAAATAAACCTAAACAAAGGTCTCAATGGAACAACAATCAACATTTTGTCAGACAGCCAGGCTGCTTTAAAGGCACTAAGTGCCTTCACTTGTGAGTCAAAACTACTCCGGAATTGCATAAACACCCTACAACAACAGGCCAAAGATAACCACGTCACTTTGTGCTGGGTTCCGGGGCATGAGGGAGTTCTAGGCAATAAAAAAGCAGATGAGCTCGCTAAAAAGGGAGCTAAACTACCGTTTTACGGGCCTGAACTTTCTTGTGGACTCTTGAAAAGCCATATAAAGAAGGAAATCAAAAACTGGGAGGAAGCAGCCATAGTCTCATATTGGACAGAAATCTCAGGCGTTAGTCAGTCGAAGAAATTCATTTTACCCTCGTTGATAAACGCCAAAGAGCTATTAGCTCTCAGCAAGAAGGACCTTAGAACTATGACATCTATGTAAGATTGGTATAGCTGAAAACAATATCTGTCGACTCTGTGAAGAGGACGAAGATACTTCGGAGCACATTGTATGTCAATGTCCAGCTGTGGCCGTAAGGAGACTTAACCATCTTAGTAGAAGGCACCTCACGGTAAATATTACTTCCAGAAAACTAACATAGGGCCATGTTATAACAGATTTTATAGGTCGCAGTGCCAAATTGGTTAGCACTTAAGGTAGTTGTCACTCGAGTGTATCTAATCGAAAACTTGTTCTATGTTCAAAATAAAAATGAAGCTAATGTAGTTTATATTTGCAATAACTTATATTTTTTAACATTATATACACAGATTGCATCAAAATAGTTAAAAGCTAATATCAAACATTGTAACAGATTAATTTTCTTTATTTTTCCGTAGAAAAGTTTTTTTTGAACTGTACCACTCGCACTAACACACACTACAGTATGAGTGTTGGAGAATAACTGTGGCAACATCGCACCTAGACATTTATTGGTACATTCGGGTATAAAAGTAATAAGATATTTTGAGATATAATACTAATTCTAAACTACAAATGGAAACTGCAAAACAAATTAATATATTTCTTTCTTAAAATTACAAAAGTAGTATTATACTGTTTAAAGTTTTCATGCTTTTCATGTAAAATACCAATTTAAAAAATATTTCCTTCGAATGTACGTCTGAAATTCCTTTAACCAAAGATCACCTCTTATTCGCTAATACCAACCGGGCGTTGTTAACTTAACTGATACTCCATCTGGAACGCTTGTACATGGTTGTCAAGTATAATTCTACCTATTTATCGTATCTTCAGATTATAATTTTCTAGAGGCAATAAAATTAAATCTGGATGGTAAATAATTTTCAAATTTTTACATAAAATCCGTTAATTAGTTTTCTATAACATACTAGTTTTTCGATTAAATGTCGGTATGAATATAAAAAAATCTCTCGTTTTGTTACCATAGTAACGCACATTGTTTTAAGAATTTTTTCAGATTAGTCATAAAACTAAAATATTGTTCAGAAAATGTATATTTTCCAATTGGTTGCATATAAACTTAACATTCCATAAAATAATGTTTGTTTACTGTAAAACAACAAAAAATCGTCATACTTCAAAACAAAAACAAATAAATAGTTATGAAAATAATTCGCAATAAACACTCGTCAACAAATTTGTGAAATTCTTATTTTTTATTTGGCCACGCTTATTTTTTTTTATTTAGATGAGTAAGTTTACAGTTTCCCGATAAACAATTCTGCGAAACGAACTGTTTCAGGATCTGTAACCTCCATCTTCTACGACAAAGAGTAAATAAACCACAACTACACAAAGTCATGTGTGAGATTAACAAGATTTCTACTACAAATATCATAAATTATTTTTCATTCTACTTTTTGTAAAGTTGATAATTGTTTGTGAAAAAGATGAAATATAAAATTGTAGGTTTATAAGTTTAGAGATCTTTCCTTGTTTCTCAGAATTTTTTCATTATTTCATGAGTTTTAAAGGTGCATAAGAGCATGAGCAAATATATATTTTAGTGATCTCAGTCTTAGTTATCAAAGACAACAAATACAGTAACATTTTTTAAAGATGTCCGATCAAGGTTATCTGTATCATGAACGAATTAACAAATTTGCGTACATTTATCCTTTTCCTTTGCAAAGGCTATAAGCATATGCGATAAGGATGGATATAACACGCCGTCAAAAGATTCTAAATTTCCAGTAAATTTTTTTCATAAAAAAACTATTTAAATTGCACTTGACACTGACATCTTCTTCCTCTTTAGCTTTTCCCATTCGTTAGGGGGTCCCTATTTTTGCGTGTCGTTCTCATTCGGTTAATTTTCTCTCAAGTCTTCCGCAATACAGTCCTTCCATCTTATTTTTGGCCTTCCTCTGTTTCTTCAACATCCTATTACTAAACTATTCATTTCTCCTCATGACATGTTCAAACCAATGTAATCATCTTTCTTGTGTCTTTCTAGAAACTTGTAATACTAGAGTTATTTTCTTACCGTATCTTTCCGTGTTTTCCCCAACATCTACTTCAACATCCTCATCTCTGCCACATTCATTTACTTTTTATTGCTACTGACATCTGTCAATTTGAATTATATGAATATATTAATAGTTTCCATGTTTAGCATAGCTGGCTGAATTATAAAATTTAATTTCTTTAAAATTCTTTAACTCTGTATCTATTGAATATGAAGTATAAAATGTAATCAAATCGTATAGAGAATAATATATTCTTTAAGTTATAATAACGTTAATTGTCAATAAATCAAATTTAATTGTTAAATCTTCAAATGAGGCTACTTCCGGTTCACCAATTATAACCAAAATCTAATCACTTGTTCTTCTGGATGTAAACTTGAGGAATACGAAAAAATTATAATTTTTGGAATCGTGGTATTGAAGTTATGGGATCCGGAACTTTTGTCACACACACACAGACACACACACATACATACATACAGACAGCTTCGTAAAAATGGTAAAATCGTATTATAGGGACCCAAAAACATGCTTATTCACTAAAAACTCATCATTGAATTTTTTGACCAAAGACAATACCTTCCTTACCTAAAGGTGACGGAAGGTAAAAAATGCCCAAATATAGTCTTAACTATTGTAATCTAAAAAAATATTTCTCCTTGCTGTTTATATTTTTCAGAGGGTACGTATACATTTGGGGTTGGGCTCGTACTAAATATAAAATTCCTAAAATAAATCATTCAATTTCGATACTACTTTTTAATCTCTTCCATTTGTAAAAGTTCTATACAACTTTTGAAATGTTTGTAGAACTTTAGGAATGTTCGTTTCGTATAAATCCATTTGATTCCATTCTCTCCTTACTGCTATCCAATCCCATCGCATCTGTCAAAGGCAGCATACATGTCTTTGTCAGTGGAATACGCGTGGAGCATACACATCAACGTCTCTCAGCATCATACAATAAAAACTTCTGTTTATGCAACGGTAGTATTAGTCAACGCACTGAAGGTAAGCAACTTCAATTCTTCAAACAAATAAAAAAAAATACCGTGACCAGACTATCTTAGAAAAGAACAGTGCCACAGTTCAGGGAAAATTTTTGGAGGGAAAAATCATTTAAAAAATACTGAAGTCCAAATTATGATTTAGGATGTTCTGCTGCCCTAATTATTTCAGGTAAAAATTCTTCCCATAGAGCTTAATATTCTGCATCTAAATCAATAAGAAAAATCTGATGTGGCTAACACAATACCTCCCGTTTAATTTAATTTTCATTCATATGAATACTTAAAATTAAATTTAAATACCAGGTTCGATCCCGTATTTCAAATTTTAAATGGCACAAAAATGAACCCTGTGTTGCACTCTCCACGCCAGCAATGAGTGCCCGTGAGGTGACGCCTAGTAAACGCTCGCATGACACAAATATGTCATCAGCGTTACCGAAATCTGTGTACAAAGCAGATAGGCACACCCAGCAAAGAGTAATATGCCGCGACGATATATTTATTTTATTTATTTATATACTTACCTATATTCCTATATATTTACTTATGCTGGTAATTGTATTAAGTTCCTTTCCATATAATTATTGTTCTATTTACCTTTTTTTAAAAAAAAAAACCCTCAACAGGATTAAATCCCAATTACAGAGTGGGTTCACATCACAAACATCCATGCCTTAGTGGGATTCGAACCCAGAACCCCAAGCGTACTCATGACTAAGGAGCGTTGCTCTAACCATTGAGCCACCGGAGCGTTAGTATTATTATTTGAAATGCTTAATTTGTTGACAGTAACATATATCTGTCAGTTATATGCATTTGAAATCTAAACTGCGGCGAGAGGTATTGTGCTGGCCACAACATTTTTTTTTCCATATAAAGACTCAAAAAATATACAATTTCAAATTGCAACATTATATTTTTCATAAAAAATCTGTTGTGGCCAGCACAATACCTTCCGTCAATCCTGTGTATAACGTATAAATTCCATACATAATTTTTCTTGCGAAAGATTCTAAATTTCCAGTAAAATTATTTCATAAACAAACTATTTAAATTGCACTTGACACTGACATCTTCCTCTTTAGTTTTTCCCATTCGTTAGGGGTCCCTATTTTTGCGTGTCGTTCTCATTCAGTTAATTTTCTCTCAAGTCTTCCGCAATATAGCCCTTCCATCTTATCTTTGGTCTTCCTCTGTTTCTTTAACTTTCCTTGTTTCTCAGAAATTTTTCATTATTTAATGAGTTTTAAAGGTGCATAAGAGCATAAGCAAATATATATTTTAGTGATGTCTTAGTTATCAAAGACAACAAATACAGTAACATTTTTTAAAGATGTCCGATCAAGGTTATCTGTATCATGAACGAATTAACAAATTTGCGTACATTTATCCTTTTCCTTTGCAAAGGCTATAAGCATATGCGATAAGGATGGATATAACACGCCGTCAAAAGATTCTAAATTTCCAGTAATTTTTTTTCATAAAAAAACTATTTAAATTGCACTTGACACTGACATCTTCTTCCTCTTTAGCTTTTCCCATTCGTTAGGGGGTCCCTATTTTTGCGTGTCGTTCTCATTCGGTTAATTTTCTCTCAAGTCTTCCGCAATACAGTCCTTCCATCTTATATTTGGTCTTCCTCTGTTTCTTCAACCTCCTATTAAAAACTACTCATTCTTGTTCAAATATAATTCTTCATTTTTGCTCAATGTAATCGTCTTTCTTGTATCTTTCTAGAAACTTGTAACACTAGAGTTATTTTATTACCGTATCTTTCCGTGTTCCCCTACATCTACTTCAACAACCTCATCTCTGCCACATTAATTTACTTTTTATTGATACTGACATATGTCAATTTGAATTATATGAATATATTAGTAGTTTCCATGTTTAGCATAGCTGGCTGAATTATAAAATTTAATTTCTTTAAAATTCTTTAACTCTGTATCTATTGAATATGAAGTATAAAATGTAATCAAATAGTATAGAGAATAATATATTCTTTAAGATATAATAACGTTAAATGTCAATAAATCAAATTTAACTGTTAAATCTTCAAATGAGGCTACTTCCGGTTCACCAGAATCTAATCACTTGTTCTTCTGGATGTAAAGTTGAGGAATACGAAAAAAATATAATTTTTGGAATCGTGGTATTGAAGGTATGCGATCCGAAACTTTCATCACACACACACAGACACACTCACACACACATACATACAGACATCATCGTAAAAATGGTAAAATCGTATTATAGGGACCCTAAAACATGCTTATTCAGTAAAAACTTATCATTGAATTTTTTGACCAAAGACAATACTTTCCTTACCTAAAGATGACGGAAGGTAAAAAAGCAATTTACCTAATTATAATTTATTAACAGTACAACTATAACAGTAAACTGTAAGATATTATACTAAAATTAGATTAGGTCCATAAAATATAGTTTAAATGATTGTTTAAATACTTCTTATTTTCCAATTTAATTAATAATAAACTAATTAAAGGAAAAGTCAAAACAATTAGCTAGAAATATTTACTAATATTGGCATGTTTTACAATACTAATGAATCGCATAAAATTAACAATGATTGCAATTATATTTTATTTATTCTTACTATGGTATAGTAGAATTACTATGCAATGAATAAACATTCGTTATTTACTATGATTGTGATGATATGTAGATTTGTGAAAAAATGTTTTCAAGGATGTTATTGGAATATGAATCATAGGAAAATATCTAAAACAGCTAAAAAATTGTAAACAAACTATATTAAATTATTTACATATTTAAACGATATTTCTATGATACTACAAAATCTGATGTGGCCAACATATGACCTCCCGGCATTACCATTTTATGTTACCCAAATAAATATATCATCACGGAATATTATTCATTGCTGGGTGTGTCAATCTGCTTTGTACGCAGATATCGGCAAATGATGAAATATTTGTTGTACCGTGTGGGCGCTTACCATGCGTCATTTCACGGGCACTCATTGCTGTCCTGGAAAATACACTACAGGGGTCAATTTTGTACCATTAAAATTTGAAGTTTTGGCATCGGTCGGGATCGAACCCAGGTTATAATTAACGAATTTAATACATCTTGTACATACATACAAATAATTCAAATTGTTTCTATTCTTTCATTCTATGAGGAATTTTCTCCTACTCTTCTAATATATTCAAAATTCTTTATATTCACTGACGGTATTAGCGGTATTTCTTAAGCATATATGTAATATTAATATACCTATTATTTTAAATATTTATTGTGCGGGCGTTGATGGGGATCGAATCGGATTCCCCAGATTCGCGACCAGACATCAGGCATGCGGCAACGAGCCCCCATAGGTAAATGGCGGGAGGTATTGTGTTGGTCACATCAGATTTTTTGTAATAAAATAACAGAATTGATGAAGGTAATTCAAATTAAACGATTCTAACAATAATTTCTGTGATATTGGCGAATAATATCCATTTAAGATATACGTACTGAATTTCAATTCTTTGAACCATTTCGAGAGAATCGTTGTGATTATTATAAATTGGATTAATATTATGCCTTAAATATTCGTTGGCCTGATTTCCGGGACAAATAGCGTCCCTTATATACTTCGGACGGAATGGATCAAAAAAGCTGAAGAAGCGAGACATCCTGGAAAATTCAGGACAGTTGGCAAACCTAGGCTTTATATACAGGATATGGCCATGGGGCAAAATCGCCGCCATAAGCGGGCCAATGTCAAACATACTGATAATTCATTTCCCTATTTATTTGTAAGAATTGTTATTTTATATTATACAGGAATATTAAATAATCACACTATGAATCTATAAAGGTAATAATAATCCATTTATTTAAGAGATACACAATTATTATTATGACATACATTTAGAGGTTATGTAGGGCATGGGATATAGGTTGTTATTATCACATCTAATTTAATATTTGTAGTTATTATTTACATAATTTACCTTTTAAAAATTTACATGTTTGTGCTTAACATTGGTAATTTTTGTGTTTTCAATATTGCCAATCATCGTAGTCAGTATCTCAAGAAAATACACAAATAAATAAAATAAAAGTATTACTTACACTTTAAATAAATATTAGAAATATATTTAAAAGTGTTTTGCATTAAAATAAAACAAATAGTGACGAAAATACATCAAAATTTGCGCAACAACAACGAATATGACAGTGGCCTGCAAATGGCGGACGAAACGCGAGCCACGTCATGGCCATACCCTGTGTATAAAGGTACCCTAGGCCTAGGCAAACCTACTTGTCGCCTTCGTTGAAATCTCCGTCCTCCGTCTATCTGTAGTAGTTGCGTTGTCCGTCAGAGCGTCTATGGCTATTTATATCTGCGTATACCGTTTTGGATGTGTGTGCGTATATCCTGAAATAGCGCTGCTAGTACTAAGTGCCTTTGCCTCCAATTCCATTCCAGTCTGAGTCTGGGAACTAGTTTCCACTAACTCCGGGGAGAAAAACACTGGAATTATACCCGCACTGTTACTTCTGGCGCCAGGTTAGATTCACATTCACAGCGCACGCAAAAATGTTACACACAACATGTACAATTTTATATTTTTCATTCTATTTCGTACATGACGTCATAAATCTGGGGATCGCTAAAATACTGTGTTTTGAACTAATGACGTATGAATTTCAGTCTGTCAAATGTAAAATGGACGTTTGAGTGAGTTTGAATTTGTGGTGTACATAAAAAGTATTCAAAACATACATACATACATACATAAAATCACGCGTGTCCCACTTAGTGGGTTCGCACAAACCCGATAACAATAAGAACAACATCAACATCATACAACAAATCCTTACTCTTAAACATATTAAAGTCACTGATTTTCGGTAGCGAAATACCGCATCCGGATCACAATAATAGTTAGGAAACAATCATCCTACGCCACAAATTCCTATTTAAGCAGACCTCTTTCGCCTCGGCCACACTCATAAACTTTACTCTTAAACATATTAAAGTGACCGATTTTCGGTAGCGAAATACTGCATCCGGATCACAATAATAGTTAGGAAACAATCATCCTTCGCCACACATTCCTATCTAAGCTGACTTCTTTCGCCTAGGCCACACTCATAATCCTTATTATTAAACATATTAAAGTGCCCGATTTTCGGTAGCGAAATACCACATCCGGATCACAATAATAGTTAGGAAACAATCATCCTACGCCACAAAATCCTATCTAAGCAGACTTCTTTCGCCTCGGCCACACTCATAAACTTTACTCTTAAACATATTAAAGTGACCGATTTTCGGTAGCGAAATACCGCATCCGGATCACAATAATAGTTAGGAAACAATCATCCTAGACCACACATTCCTATCTAAGCAAACTTCTTTCGCCTCGGCCACACTCATAATCCTTACTCTTAAACATATTAAAGTGACCGATTTTCTGTAGCGAAATACCGCATCCGGATCGCAATAATAGTTAGGAAACAATCATCCTTCGCCACACATTCCTATCTAAGCAGACTTCTTTTGCCTCGGCCACACTCATAATCGCATTCATACATGCTCTTCTTCTCTTCACACTTAGAAACTCTCTCTCTTTAAGTACCCTACCAATCACATTCATCCACTTACACACTGGTCGGCCACGCAATCGAAAACCCTCAACTTCACCAAGATATATACGCTTAACAAGCCGTTCACTCGCCATTCTCTCCACATGCCCAAACCATCTCAACTGACTCACACCAACTCTCTTAATCACATTGTTCCTAATCATACACTCTTCATACACCAAATTATTCCTCACGCGATCCCGTCTGACATACTCACATACACCACGTAAATACCTCATTTCCACGGCAGTCACTCTCTTTTTATGCTTCCCCGTCCATGCCCAGCATTCGCTTCCATACATAAAAGCAGGCACTAGCACTCCATTATACTGACTACTGACATCTGTCAATTTCAATTACCTGAATATATTAGCAGTTCCCATGGTTAATTTAGCATAGATGGCTGATTTATGATTTTTTTTATCTTTATAATTCTTTAACTCTATTGCCCGGTTGTAGAAACGTTCATCAACGCTTTGTTTAATTAACGGACCATCAAAACGAACAAATTCGAATCAGTTTTCTTGTTCTTATGACATTTAAATCATTGCTGTCAAAAAATCGCGTTGCATTTGTTCGTTTTGATGATCCGTTAATCAAACAAAGCGTTGATGAACGTTTCTGCAACCGGGCGTATATCTGTTGAATATGAAATATAAAATGCAATCAAATCGTATAGAGAATACTATATTCTTTAAGTTATAATAACGTTAAATGTCAATAAATCAAATTTAACTGTTAAATCTTCAAATGAGGCTACTTCCGGTTCACCAATTATAACCAAAATCTAATCAGTTATTCTTCTGGATGTAAACTTGAGGAATACGAAAAAAATATATTTTTTGGAATCGTGTTATTGAAGTTATGCGATCCGAAATTTTCGTCACACACACAGACACACACACACACACACACACACACACACACACACACACACACACGCATACATACATACAGACATCATCGTAAAAATGATAAAATCGTATTATAGGGACCCTAAAACATGCTTATTCATTAAAAACTCATCATTGAATTTTTTGACCAAAGACAATACCTTCCTTACCTAAAGGTGACGGAAGGTAAAAATCCCAATTTACCCCTAATTTTTAATGATACACTAATGTTAATTTCTCGAAATTATGATATACTCTTTTATAGTCATATGTAAATATTTTTTAAATCCAAGAATCCAAGGTTACAAATATATTATCTATTAAGATAAGAGATATGTGCGTAATTAACATAAATAAAATAAGGAAGGTTGCTAAAATGCGTGGATGGTTAGTTTTTACGTAGGTATGTATCTTTAAGATACAAGCTGATAATCACTTTCATTTCTAATCTAAAATATATCATCTATGACAATCTGTTTTCGATATGAGAGGCAAACGCAGCCAGATTATCAAACGACGATCAGTTTATTTTGCTTACATATCTCTCCAAATATAAAAACTCGATTCTAGTTTTCCAGCGTTGTCAACGAAGGTTTGCTAACCAGGCCGCGTTTTATTAAAAGACAAATTTTAAAATGGGGCCCTCCAGTCTAATTTTTTACCTCTCACTAAGAGCTCTCGCTAAAGATCGCATATCTAGATTTAAATGAATAAGTACGTTTTAAGGACCGTAAAAAAATCCGATTTTAATACTTTTACGATGATGTCTGAGTGTGTGTGTGTGTGAGTGAGGATGTTGGAAGGACGATTTCTCAAACAGTATAATACTTAATATCGGTTTAACTACGTATTTCTCAACCGGACATTACTGGGAAGAGCTGAAAAGGTTTAGGTAATAATTAAACAACCGGAAGTAGGTAACAGATTCTTAATTTTTTTTTTCTAAATATTATTTTTTGAAAATTTTTATTCTTGCTTAAAGAAGTGTATCTATCTGATACATATAAATATTCTATTATATCTTTTATAGTTTTAGAGATTAAGAAATATAAGGTATATAATAATCTGTTGTAATAAATCTCACAGCCCAAATAATGTCATGGAAACCAATTGAAAAATGAAAATGTTTATAACTGACAGATAAATGTCAGTTTCAAAAATCCAGAGACATTACTGAATTTTTTGTGGGAAGTACATACATTATATTATTTCTTATTGTATTAATAGTTAAATATTTAAAACTATAGATATATTACATATACCCTTCAAAAATACTGTTAATCCCGACAATGAATTGGAAACATTTTGAAAAATTAAAAGAGTAGGACAAAATTTCTTCATATATTGAATTTAAAAATAAAAAAATCTAAATATATAAAGAATAGATGTAAGTAGAATTTTTGGTGTAGAGTGTAGATGTACAAGAAATATTAAATACAATAGGGCGCGAGCAATCATGTGACTTTGTTGGCCTTGACAAGCAGATACGGGGGCCCATGTCAGAATTAAGAAAATCTTGAAATTTTTAATGAAAAATTCTGACATTTAACATCTAAGTACATAATTACTAATTGTCATTCTGACTGCTCGCGCCCGTACTTATGTAACCAAAAAAGGAAGTGGCGAGAGGTATTGTGCTGGCCACAACAGATTTTTTTCCATATAAAGGCCCAAAAAATATACAATTTCAAATTGCAACATTATATTATGGGGTCTCGTGGCCGTGTGCCTGAGTGTCTGGTTGCGAATCTGGGGACCCGGGTTCGATCCCGACCGACGCCAAAAATTACATCGCATTTTAATGGCACAAAATTGACCCCTGTGGCGCACTCTCCACGCCAGCAATGAGTGCCCATGGGGTGACGCCTGGTAAGCGCCCACACGGTACAAATATTCCATCATTACCGATATCTGTGTCCGAAGCAGATAGGCACACCCAGCAATGGGTAATATGCCGTGATGAAATATTTTTTTTATTTTTTTTTATATATTTTTCATAAAAAAAAGCAATTACACAATAGATTTTTCTTATTTACTTTCAAAATAACTAACATTTTACTCCATTTTCTGTTATGGTGAAGGTACCCAGATGGGAACACCGAATGCTATTTGTCAATACCCCATTTCACATTACCTAATTTATTTTTTTCTTGAAAGAATAGGTCAAATTAAATATGTAGGTGTATGTTTTACACTTTACAAGTCTTTAGAATCAGAGATACGATTTTTTAAAAGTTGTCTTTAATTTCAAATATTTGGACGCTGACGTCACGGCTATACGTCACGGCTTGTCGGATGCGGCAGCTGCTCTCTACCGGTTGTGTTTGGAACTATGATTGTTTAAGTTATCACTTGTCAGTTTGATTTTGCGACAGCAACATATTGTTAACGAAAAACATATTGCATACAACATTTGGTATTTATTTTAATAAATGTTTTATTTACGTACCTTTACTCTTAACTCTGCTGTCACCTGTAACAATTTTAGGTTAGCTTGTTTACAGCAGCAAACGGATACCACGTGGACCGTTCTGTGTGTGTGTGAGAGGAATGTCTTTGTGTGAGTAACAAGTCGTGACGTCACGAATTTTACAGCCGCGAAAGTTTATTAGCAAATTTATGAATGAAAAGTTACATATTTCATGTTATTTTATATTACTATATTTATTAAATGAGACGGATTTCACGATTTAATAAAAAAACAACGTTTTTTTTTTTAAATGACCCCATTACATACATATAACCAAAATAATTGCGCAGCCAAACAATTTCAAAATGAAATTGTATATTTTTGTATTTGGCTTGTAAATATTTTGTTCGCACAATAATAAAAATGATTGTTTGAGAACCACTGATGTAAATAAACATCTGTCTTGACTTTGTAGTATGAAATTATGTAGAGCGCTCTTGCGAAATCCATTTATTTTTATTTCAACAATTATCAACGTTTTCATTACCTATTAATAGCTATTTACAACGAATTTAAGCTCACGTTATTTTAATTACCATCTTTATAACACAAAGATACCAGACGACTAGTACTTCGATTTTTATTGAGGAATATATTCATATAAAATATAACTTCACATAAACATGTCTACTTATGAAGTATATAAAAATACGCACAAATAAAATTGTATGACATTTTCGCCGTTTTTTACATCAAAATATTATTGTACAGTTTAATTATTTCTTTGATAATATTACTATGTGTAAAAAAATACAAAGATATGTGATGTATTTAATCTTTTTTATGATAATTTTATAAATAATAATTAATAATGCCAATGGCCTCATCACCATGGATACGTTGACTTGTGTATGATCTATGGAGTCAAACACGGGTGAATACGGATAGTACTTGGATGGGTGACTGGCTTGGCTGGAAACAACAATAGACATGTAAATAAATAAATAAATAAATAGACTACTATTATTGGATCAGTATTTTAAATGAATGATCAATGTTAAATGATCAGTAACTATATAATTATAATATAATGTAATCTAACCTAATTTGAACTAACGTTAAATTAACCTCAACTAACTTAACCATAACTTAACTTAATCTGCTAATCTAGTGGTAAAGTAACAATGATTTTTAACCTTAAAAACAAACTTTAAAAAGGCTTCTTTTAATAGATTTGTAAAAAACAGAAACGCTAACATCATGACAAATACCATGATTTTTGAACCCGTAAGTCTAGTTTACAAATAAGTCAATAAAATGAAAAAAATAATTATAAATAAAAAAGTTATTTTGAGTTGCCCATTTTTCAGTGCCACCCTGTATATGTATACTCAATTTCGGGTAGTAAATTTCATTCCTTAAAACGAAAAGAGATAGGGCTCAAATTATTAAAATATTTCAATTGAATTGTTTAATGAAATTTTGATTTACTTTTGCCTATTATAATTTATAAATAATATAATACCATTAAAAAAAAATCTGATGTGCACAATACCTTCCGTCAATCCTGTGTATTATGTACAAATTCCATACATAACTTTTCTTGCAAAAGATTCTAAATTTTTGGTATTATGTGATTCCCTTTCTCGGCAACTGAATTCCATACCCCTGATAACAAACAAACCACATGAAATAAGAAAATTATGAAATTTTGAATGAAAAATTATAACACTTGTCAGTTATGGACATAATTAATTGCTGTCATTTTGACACGGGTCCCCATATCTGCTTGCCAAAGTCAGCAAAGTCATGTCACTGCACGCGCCCTATACATATTTTTTTTGCAAAAGATTCTATATTTCCAGTAAAGTTATTTTATAAACAAACTAAGCAAATTGCACTTGACACTGACATCTTCTTCTTCTTTAGTTTTTCCCATTCGTTAGGGGGTCGCTATTTTTTTATTTTCTTCTTCCACTCATTTTTGTTTTGCGTGTCGTCCTCATTCAGTTCCTTTTCTCTCAAGGCTTCTGCAATACAGTCTTTTCATCTTATATTTGGTCTTCCTATGTTTCTTCCACCTTCTATTAATATATTCATCTCTCCTCATGACATGTTCAACCAATGTAATCGTCTCCCTTATATCTATATATCTCCCATATTATTTCTCTGTGATCTCTCAAGACCAAATTGTCACTATTCTAGTCCCATAAACTCTATGTGCCGATTATTCAATAAATTTAGCAATGAACTTGACTTAAGCGATTCTATCTCTAAATTCAGTGGCAAAATCGACAAATGCTTCAGAAATCATCCTGAAAATAGTTGAATTACAAATTTATTTCGTTTATGTATTTTTCTAATATTTTTGTTTCATATTAACTTGTTATAATTATTTGTAAAATTGTATTAATACTGTTGTCTTGTATATTCCATACTAATATTACTCTGTAATTGGGAATTTTTTCCTGTTGGGTGATAAATAAATAAATAAATAAATAAATAAATAAATAGAAACTTTTAACACTAGAGCAGTGCTTCTGAGAATATGGATAGATTTTTATCAAAAAATAAATAAAACAGCGACTGTATATGAAGTTCGTTGGCTTATCACTAAATCAAAACATGATTTTTTATCAAATTATATCTCCGAATTTATCCTATGTCTGAAATGTTCACCTTTGGACTCCCTGCTATTCTCGTACTTTTTTATTTGCAGATATGTAATGTGTGGAATTCTTTTTTTTTGAATTACGGTTTATAATAATTTATTTGGGAATTAAAAATTTGCCTAAATGATTTGTCAAAAATAAAATTACATGCTTCAAATCTCGAAAAAATATCCGTTATTTTAAAAAAATAGTGCTAAAACTAATAAATTAATAGAAAATGTTTTGCAAGAAAATAATATGTAATTGAATTTCATTTTTTCTCTAATATATTTACAGCACTCTTAAATAACACAATGGGTGTAACATTATCTTCTTGAGTGTATTCCTATAGTTCTTCCTGAAAATAACTACTTTCTAATAGTTATTAATATCCTTTATTAATATTTAATGTATATAAATTTTAAAGACTATTCTATTGTCTATACGATTTAATTGCATTTTATTCTTCATATTCTATAGATATAAAGAAATTAAATTTCATAAATCAGCCAGCTATGCAAACCATGGAAAGTGCTAATATGTTTAGATAATTTAAATTGACAGATGTCAGTATCAATGAAACGAAAATGAATGTGGCAGAGATGAGGATGTTGAGATAGATGTTGGGGAAGACACGGAAATATAAGGTAAGGATTTAAAAGATAAGCGAAATGGCTCGAGTAACAGAAATTTCTAGGAAGTTACAAGAAAGACGATTACATTGGTATGAACATGTCATGAAAAGAGATGAAGAATATATTGGAAGAAGAATGAATAGCTTAGTAGTAGTAGGTAGAATAAACAGAGGAAGACCAAAGATAAGATGGAAGGACTGTATTGCGGAAGACTTGAGAGAAAAGGAACAGAATGAGGACGACACGCAAATGAGTGGAAGAAGAAAATAAAAAATAGCGAGCCCTAACGAATGGTAAAAGCTAAATAAATGTAAAAATCAAATTTATTTAACTTTTAATTGATTTTTTTCTTAATATTTTTGTTATATAAAATAATTATATGGTTGAATTCCGAAAAAAATACTGTATCGAATGGACCTAAAAATATATACAGGGTGTTCAAAAAATAGGGGACCAAATTTTGAAAATATATTAATCAAACCAAAACAAGAAAATAATCCTAATTTACTCATGTCCGAAAACGAACCATTTTGGAATAAAACACTTTTTTGTTTGAATTTTATTTTTACCTCTCGCTAAGAGAGGTATTGGATTCATGCTAAAAATCGCATACCCAGATTTTATTGAATAAGCACGATTTAAGGTCCATAGAATCCGATTTTAACATTTTTACAATGATGTCTGTGTGTGTGTGTGTGAGGTTGTTGGAGACACGATTTCTCAAATTCTATAAGACTAAAGACCTGTTTGACTACGGATTCCTCAATCTAACAGTAATGGGAAGAGTTGAATAGGTTCTGGTAACAATTGGACAAGCGGAAGTGGTAGTTTCTAAAAAAAAAAAATTCTAAATATTATTTTTTGAAAATTTGTTACTACAAATATTAAAGATAATTAAATTCTCAATCTAACACACTTAATTCTTTTATTATATCTCGTATAGGTTTGGAGATATAGTATATAATAATATAAAATAATCTGTTGTAATAAATCTCGTTGCCCGAAAAACATTTGCGATATTTAAAATTTTGTAATTGACATGTAAATGCAAAATGTCACTGTCAGATTTTTCTGGGAGGTGAGAGTACA
Organism: Harpalus rufipes; assembly: GCA_951394225.1. NCBI lineage: Eukaryota > Metazoa > Arthropoda > Insecta > Coleoptera > Carabidae > Harpalus > Harpalus rufipes. The sequence continues at coordinate 5,281,195 of OX596285.1, forward strand.
TTTAATATATATTATTGTATTATTAATTAATTATATATTTGAATTACAGATATGTTAATATTACATATATCCTTAAGAAATACAGCTAATACCGTCAATGAATTTGAAGAATTTTGAACATAATAGAATATTGGTATAAAATTTCTGATAGAACGAAAGAAGAGAAACAATTTCAATGATGTGTGTGTACTTATAGGGCGCGAGCAGACATGTGACTTTGTTGGCCTTGGCAAGCAGATGCGGATCCGTGTCAGAATGACGGCTAGTAGTTTTTACACAGATGTCACAATTGTCATATGTCATAATTTTTCATTCAAAATTTCAAAATGTTCTAATGTTTATTTATCAGCCATTAGTATGGAATATACTTGTCGGGGAAAATAATCCACATGGATTTGGAAAATCATAATGTTTCGAATTAAAACTTATGATACTTGACACCTATGTATATTACTAGCTCTCATTCTGACACGGCCCCCACATCTGCTTGCCAAGACCAACAAAGTCACATAACTGTAACTGCTCTCGCCCTATACTACATAAAATGAAAATGGCGAGAGGTATTGTGCTGGCCACAACTGATTTTTAGTAATGTTTTTTATTCGCTAACAGATTAACGGGAAATTTGTATCTACATTTTCTGGAAAATGATTTACCAAATTTATTGGAAAATGTTTCACTATTCCCCAGCAAAATCATTTAGGATATTGTTTGGATGTTATTGGCGCCAATTTTGAATATTTCATAAGTTAAAATAAAAATTCCTCACTAGTTTAATATAGTTCTAAAGTGTATTGTGACGTGCGCCCCTGAGTTAAGAGTATACGAGCGGCGCCACTGAAAGAATGTACTAGAGCGATGATGCAATCCCCGACGACGGGATAACCCATGCATGTTGAAACATGTTAATTACGCCGTGACCTAATTCTTTTGTACTCGGTATTGCTGTGGCGCCGGAGAATTCTAGAAGGACGCTGAATGACAGCGGGAGGAATAGTCTGTGATATAGAAGCAACGAGTAATGAAGTCGGTGATATAAATAAGTAGTCTACGAGTTGTTAACATAAATAAATGTAGTTATATAAATAAGTATAGTGATATAAATATTGGTTAAATAAATAATCTTAGCGTCTAAGCATTTAATAATATTCGTAATCTTAAATTAGTGTTTATAATTATACGATCCCGACCGACGCCAAAAATTACATCGCATTTTAATGGCACAAAATTGACCCCTGTGGCACACTCTCCGCGCCAGCTATGAGTGCCCGCGAGGTGACGCCTGGTAAGCGCCCACAAGGAACAAATTTTCCATCATTAGATTCATTAGATTTAAATACCAGGTTCGATCCCGACCGACGCTAAATATTACATATTTTAAATGGCATAAAAATGATCCCTGCGTTACACTCTCCACACCAACAATGAGTGCCCGTAAGGTGACGTCTAATAGACGCTCGCACGGTACAAATATGTCATCATTGTGTGCCAGCGCGGGTAATTCAATTTTAAATAATTATCACTACGTTACCCACGCTGGCCCAGATGCATTCAATTTCAAATGTTATAGTTATAATTATCATTTTTGTAAAGCAACCTTGTATTTTCATTGTTGCTATTATTTTTTGGTTGTCATGTTATGTGTTTATTATTATCTGAGTTCAGTTGTTGTAATTGCTCTGACTTGAGCACACGTAATAAATTTAGCTCCTCAAATCAAGAGTTTTATTTTTACCTTCGTCCACCTTCAAGTTTCAGCTTTAATGTGCACCGATACAACGTTGTAACGTTGCACAATTGTTACCAATATCTGTATACAAGGCAGATTGGCACACCCAGCAATGGGTAATATGCCGTGATGAAATATTTATTTTATTTATTTTTATTTAATCATAGTGTTAGTTATTTTTACTATCTTTTTAATATTTAATCTTAATTATTTATCGTTTAATAAACGTATTATTTTAATTAATATTATTTCTCTTATTTTAACACTTCACCCAAATAAATAAAACGTTACAGTATAAACATAAATAATTTCTCGTTTCTTTAACTCATAATTTAATATTTATTTTAGTTTATATTAATTATCTCTATAGAATAAACGCTTTAATACATTGCTGTCAATCACTTTATACTGTAACTATGATAATGACATACCCTAAGTTTACTGATAAATAAAATAAATAAACTCCCGGTATGTACAAATTTATATGAAATGCATATTCGACATTATATTACTAAACTAATTTCGAAACTATTCACCTAATTAGATTGTAGATTTATATTTTAGTAGAAAGTTTTTCGATATAAAATTTGCAATATAAACATCGATAGTAAAAAGTTTCATAGTAAAAAGTGTGATAGTAAAGCAAGGATATTTGAAATATAAAACATGTAATGTCGTAAAGTATAAATATAGCTATGTATGCGTATTTAGCTCAGGTTCAGCGCTTATCGCACCGTTGAAATCTTATTTTAGATCGGCGCGCATCTTGGAATGTCTTTTTATTTATGTTCTTTTTATTTTGGTTGTTAAACTTTAATAGTTTTGAGAATTGTTTAGCAAAAGTTAACTGTTGATGATATAAAAATCTATTCCTTTTTACCTCTCGCTAAGAGAGCTATTGGATTCAAGCTAAAAATCGCATATCCAGATTTTAATGATTAAGCACATTTTAAGGTCCCTACAATCCGATTTTAATACTTTTATGATGATGTCTATGTGTGTGTGTGTGTGTGTGTGTGCGTGTGTGTGTGTGTGTGTGTTTGTATGTGTGTGGATGTATGTGTTTGTGTGTATATGTGTGTGGGGAGGTTGGAAGAACGATTTTTCAAAAACTATAATATTTCTCAATCGGACATTACTGAGAAAAGCTGAAAAGGTTTTGGTAGCAATAGGACAACCGGAATTGGCAGATTCTTAAAAAAAATCTTCTAAGTATTATTTTTTGAAAAATTTTATTTTGGCAAATATTACAGAAGATTAAATTCTCTATCTGATACATTTAAATATTTTATTATATCTTTTATAGATTTAAAGATAAAGAAATATAAGGTATATAATAATCTGTTGTAATAAAACTCACAGCCCAAATAATGTCATGGAAACCAATTGAAAAATTAAAATCCAGACATTATTGAAGATTTTTTTCTCGGATGTACATACATTATATTTTTTCTTATTGTATTAATAGTTATATTTAAAATTATAAGTATTGTAACGTTTTTATTTATATGGGTGAAGTGTACAAATAACAGAAATATTATTAATTAAAAGAATACGTTTATTAAACGATAAATAAATATTAAAAAGATAATTAAAAGATATGATAAACAAATATTATCACTAATTTAAAGACTAAGAATATTATAAGACTCTTAAACACTAAGATTATTTATTTAAACAATTAACCCTACTATTTATGTCACTAATTACATTATGTTCACTTCTTGTCGACTGTTTGTTTATATTACCAAATCACGATGCTTATTTCAGACTTCTTTACTCGTTGCTTATATATCACAGACTGCGTTCGCTGGCTTTGGCGACGGGGGGTTATATACCTCGCGACTTTAGTTCTAGAACCTCCTAGAGAACTTCTCGAGGTAAACAGCATGCACAATAGACCACGTCACCGCGACCTGTCCTAACAAGTCCGCTACACGCGGACACAGCGGCGCCAACTATGGCGCGTCGGCGGCGAGGGCTACGGAGCGGTGGTGGCGGCGACGTTACAGTATATTACATATACCCTTCAAAAATACTGTCAATCCCGACAATGAATTGGAAGTAGAATTTTTGGTGTAGATTGTAGATATACAAGAAATGTTAAATACAATAGGACGCGAGCAGTCATGTGACTTTGTTGGCCTTGACAAGCAAATATAGGGGCCCGTGTCTAAATGATAGCTAGTGATTTTCCAATTCCATGTGGCTTATATTCCTCGACAAGTAAATTCCACAGTGCTGGTGACAAATTAACCACGTGAATTTAGAAAATCTCTTTTTAATGAAAAATTCTGACATTTGGCATCTGTGTACATAATTATTAAACAGTGACATAACTGCTCGCGCTCTATACTTATGACAGATTTTTTGAATTTATGCCAACTCAAACAATCAAAATACAAATAAATCAATGAAACAACTGAATTTTCTGTATAAATTCAATGAAACAGCTACATCTCCACACAAGATTTAAAGAACTAATTACTATTTTAAAAAATATTAAAAAAGGGCTGGCTAAAATGTAAGATCTTTTTATTTCTATAATCGATCGCCATCTAAAAACCAAATGCATCTCCTGATTTACAGATCCTGTTTGCTCTCGCGAGAGAAATTTATTAACAACTTTTTTTGGGTTCATTGCAATGTACCATGCGAGTTATTTTGGGAACAAAAATAAAAATAACTTATGACCCAGGAGAATTTCATGGTGATTGCGTTGTGTTGCATGCGCGTTCATCTTCTTCCACTTTCTTTTTTAGGGTTTCAATCTTGCATTTTTTTTATTCGCGGCTCATCTGATCTTCTCTGGTATTCGATATTGCAAAGATTATTAAATTATAATGTAGCCTGTAGCTGATTCCGTTGTAAAAGAATTATGCGCATGTATATAATGACATATTCAGTTCAAATGATATATGTGATGTGTTTTAAGATATGGTGTAATTTGGTGAAGATAATTTGGTATTATACACGGGTCAGGGCAACATTATTGGGAACAAGATATATGGTTCATATTTTGTGGAATTTTATATTAAATATGCCAACAGCTCACAACTAATATTTTATCGGAATACGAGCTTAACCTCAAATGTATTCGTACCCTCTGAAATAAATATATTAACAGCAAAAAAATTTTTTTTAGGTTATAGTAGTTTATATACAATATTATTAACTAAATTTCTCATTTAAACAATAATCTACGAGCAAATATATGACAAAAGACAAGTCCTAAAATTTTTCGTTGCAACAGTAAATAATACAATATTTATGTTATTATTACCTATATAAAACTAAGGGTAAAGGTAACTAACAATATACTCAATTAATTGCCATTTTGAATTTTATTACTTTAATAAAAATTATTTGCGAATTATTAAAGACGAAAACATTTGTCACATGCAGACAATGGTTTATTTGCAAATAAATTATCATTAAACCTAAGAAATTTTATTATAAGCAATGTATTCAAGTTCTATTCTATACACTCTATTAATACACCATATCAAAATTTGTTGAATTGGAGTAATAATCATAGCATCCAGAAGTTTATTTATTATTGTTGTTAATATAATTGTAGGTGGTACTTTAATAAATAAATATTTTTTTTATATTTCAAATTCAATAGATATAGAGTTAAAGAATTATAAAGATATTAAATTTCATAAAACAGCCAGCTATGCTACCTATGAAAACTGTTAATATATTCAGATATTTCAAATTGACAAGTGTCAGTATCAACGAAAAGTAAATGAATTTGGCAGAGATGAGGATGTTGAGATAGATGTTGGGGAAGACACGCAAAGATACGGCAAGGAATAAAAGAACCAAGGAAATAACTCTATTGTTAGAAGTTTCAAGATACTAGCAACACGATTACATTGGTTTGAGAGGAGAGATGAAGAATATATTGGAAGAAGAATGAATAGCTTAGAAGTAAACGATAGAAGAAACAGAGGAAGATCAAAGATAAGAAGGAAGGACTGTACTGCGGAAGACTTGAGAGAAAAGGAACTGAATGAGAACAACACGCAAAACAGAAATGAGTGGAAGAAAAGAATAAAAAATAGATACCCCTAACGAACGGGAAAGGTTAAAGAAGAAGAAAGAAGATGTCAGTGTCAAGTGCAATTTGCATAGTTTACTTATGAAATAATTGTACTGGAAATTTAGAATTTTTTGCAAGAAAATTTATGTATGGAATTTATACATAATACACAGGATTGACGAAAGGTATTGTGCTGGCCACATCAGATTTTTTACCTTCCGTCACCTCTAGGTAAGGAAGATATTGTCTTTGGTCAATAAATTCTGTGGTGAGTTTTCAATGAATAAGCACGTTTTAAGGTCCCTACAATACGATATTATTTTTACGATGATATCTGTATGTGTGTATGTGCGTGTGTGTGTCCTATTTGCCTTAATACTTCCAGAATATTTTAATAGTTAATAATTACTTATATTTACTTTCTCTAATAAGTGCTCTCATTTCGTTTTCAATTAAAAGATATTGAATACGTACGTAACACTGGTACAATTTTCTTTTTTTATAAATACAATTTATTTTTCATTACAATTCTAATAGGTATATAACTTATATGTTTTTTTTCCTGTTGCGAACTAGTTTTTTTGCATATAAGTAGTCAGATTACGTTGCCAATGGCCTTGCCACTAGGAATACGTACACTCATAATATGTGATCTATATAAAATTGAGCAGATAAAATCGGGATGGATAAACGCCTGGCGCCTATGTATGTATATTACCACATACCAATATTCGTAATAGTTTACCACGGTGCTTTTACAATAAAAGTACGGTGTTATGTCATATAGTTTATGTTTAAGATATATTTAATTTACAACCAATTTGGAGTATACTTAGTTTTAATAACAAGTTTACTTCGTTTAAGGGTTTTTGTCCCTTTTTACCTTCCGTCACCTTTAGGTAAGGAAGGTATTGTCTTTGGTCAAAAAATTCAATCATGAGTATGTACGTGTGTGTGTGTGTGTGTGTTTGTGTGTCCGTGTGTGTGTGACGAAAGTTTCGAATCGCATAACTTCAATACCACGATTCAAAAAATTATATTTTTTTCGTATTCCTCAAGTTTACATCCAGAAGAAGAGGTGATTAGATTTTGAAGATTTTAACAGTTAAATATCATTTATTGACATTTAACGTTATATAGAGTTAAAGAATTATAAAGATATTATATTTCATAAATCAGCCAGATATGCTAACCATGGAAACTGCTAATATATTCAAATAATTCAAATTGACAGATGTCAGTATCAATGAAAAGTAAATGAATGTGGCAGAGATGAGGATGTTTAGATAGATGTTGGGAAAGACACGGAAAGATACGATAAGGAATGAAAGAATAAGAGAACTACTCTAGTGTAAGAAGTTTCTAGAAGCATACAAAAGAGAGGATTACATTGGTTTGAACATGTCATGAGGAGAGATGAAGAATACATAGGAAGGATAATGAATAACTTAGTAATAAGAGGTTGAAGAAACAGAAGAAGACCAAAGATAAAATGGAAGGACTGTATTGCGGAAGACTTGAGAGAAAAGGAACTGAATGAGAACGTCACGCAAAATATCAGTTCTTGCAATAACATGAATGAAAGACTTAACAGCGTATATTTTGGTGTATTGGAAAAGTTCAAAAAGGAATAGGCAAATTTCAGGCCAAACTGAGTTTCATTAATTTCCTTACATTTTATTTAAATTCCTACAACTTGCTACATTATAATTGGTGTACAAACGACCAATAGGAGTTCGTGTCAATGATACGCCTTCGCCTCGCTCAGTCCCCAAATATTGTCTTCGATCGATAAATTGTCCTTATCGTTCTTGATACTTAATATACTATTTCCGTCGACCGTTTATTAATAGGCTATCTTAATGTATAGAAAATTATTCATTAATGACCCCTATTAATGCATGATTTTTTTATTAATAAACGATTTATTGGGTGCGTTCACCACATGGAACACAGCATGTATTTTGCTAACTCTAAGTTGTAGCAAAAAGGTAGACAGAATTAAAAGTCATGCTTTTGACACTTACTAGCTAGGTATATTCACGTAGCATATCTTTAAAATGAATTTGAAAGAATAAAATTCCTCAAATAACATAAAAAACCGCTTGTGTTGTCTAGCATTAAGTAAACTGAACGCACCCACTGAAAACAATTGATGACAAAACTTATTGATTTTCTGACGTAAAATTTGACGTTCGGTCAACCATTACTAACCTAAAAAAAATTGTCATGGAATAAAATTAGATTTTCCATTTAAGTAAGATACGGTCAACGAAAAAATATTGTAACTAACATGTGTGTTAATTGGCGATTAATGATCGAGACATTTGTCGAGATTAACACACTTGATAGTTAAATAACTATTTACTGATAATAGAACGTGATTAAAAGCACTGCAAATCATTAGTGATGACATTCATTGAAATTTACTGGCAGCGTTTTGATCAGTAATAATTCTAGTGATTTTTTTGTGAGATGCATTTTTGGGGTTGGTAACCCTTGATGTATGACCGGAGTGTTGAACTCCTAGAGCAGCCTTGAAGGCCTTGGCGCCCCGCGGAGCGCACGGTACTTCAGTGCACGGTGCAGTTATATCCACAACAAGCGGAGAAGAGTGCGTGTGCGTGAGAGACTCATCTCTCAACAACACACAGGACCAGACTCAGGAGGATGCTCCAGTCCAAACTCTCATATAAAAAAAAATGTGATGTGACCAACACAGTACTTCTCGCCAATTACCTATGTATATAATTTTTATATTACTTTATAAATTTATCCATACAATATATACAAAAAGTATTAAAGCAAACTTGTAGAAAATGAAATAATCTTTAATTTTTATAATAACAAATTGAGAAAAAATTACATTTAAAGGTATTTTTTAAAGAAAAACTATCTTGAGCTTCAAGTAAACTGCCATTTCCGGTTACCCGATTGCCACCAAAATCTAATCAGATATTTCCATATTAGAATAAGGTAGAAATACATGGTTTCAAAACTTTCTGAATGATAGTATTTGAGTTAGAGCGTAAACAGGATCCACACACACATACATACATACACACAGACATCATCGTGAAAATGTTAAAAATGGATTCTAGGGACCTTAAAACGTGGTCATTTACCAAAATCTCGATATGCGATTTTTAGCACGATCCCTATACCTCCCTTACCAAGTGTAGCGGGAGGTGAAAAATCTGTTGTGTCCAGCACAATACCTCTCGCTACTTCCTTTTTTTGGTTACATAAGTATAGGGCGCGAACAGTCATGTGACATTGTTGGCCTTGACAATCAGATGTGGGGGCCCGTTTCAGAATGATAATTAGTAATTACGTACATAGATGGCAAATTTCAGAATTTTTCATTAAAAATTTCAAAATTTTCTAAATTCACGTAGGTAATTTGTCACCAGGAGTGTGGAATTTACTTGTCGAGAAAAATATACCACATGGAATTGGAAAATCACTAAATTTAGAATGGTAAATTATGATATTTCACATCTATATACATAATTACTAGATATCATTCTGACATGGGCCCCCATATCTGCTTATCAAGGCTAACAAAGTCACATGACTGCTAGCGCCCTATTGTATTTAACATTTCTTGTATACCTACACTCTATACCAAAAATTCTACTTACATATATCTATTCCTTATATTTAGATTTTTAAAATTTAAATTCATTCTATGAAGAAAGTTTGTCCTACTCTTCTAATTTTTCGAGATGTTTTCAATTCATTGTCGGAAGTAACAGTATTTCTGAAGGGTATGTATACCTATAATATTAAATATTTAATTATTAATACATTAAGAAATAATATAATGTATGTACTTCCCAGAAAAAGTTTTCAGTAATGTCAACAGATTATTTTATATATTATATTTCTTTTATCTCTAAATCTATAGAATATATATAAAAATATTTAAATATATCAGATACAGAATTTAATTTTCTTTAATATTGTCAAGAAAAAATTTCAAAAAATAATATTTAGAAGATTTTTTTTCAAGAATCTTCTACTTCAGGTTGCCCAATTGTTACCAAAACCTTTTCAGATCTTCCCATGAATGTCCGAATGGGAAATACGTAGTTAAAAAAATATAAAGTCTTATAGCTTTTGGTAATCGTCCTTCCAACACCCCACACACATACATATACACATACACACATACATACACAGATACACACACACATCTACACACACACAGACATCATCGTAAAAATGTTAAAATCGGATTGTAGGGACCTTAAAACGTGCTTATTCAATAAAATCTGGGTATGCGATTTTTAGCATGAATGCAATACCTATCTTAGCAAGAGGTAATTATACTTTAGCTTTAGATAGAGTCCAATCAAGGACACCTCACGATGAGAGACAGAAACAGAAGACGTACATTGCAGAATCCTTTTCTACTCTTTGAATATATTACAAATCAACATTTGTTAATAGGGTCTCATGGCCGTGTACCTGAGTGTCTGGGACCCGGGTTCGATTCCGACCGACGTCAAAAAATATTTCGAATTTGAAATGGCATAAAAATTATCCCCGTGGTGCACTCTTCACACCAGTAATGAGTGCACGTAGGATGACGCTTGGTAAACACCCACACGGTACAATTGTCATCATCGTTATTGCTGATTTATAGCGATAGCCATGCAACTCAAACAAAATTTGTCCACCATTTTATAATCTGAATCTATTCTTCATGAGGAAACTGTTCCATACTTTCAAAGAAATGTGTTATTGAACGAAAATCATAAAACACAATATTTTTTTTCTTCAAACGTCATAAAAGTAGCATCTTTTGTGACTTGATTCACAAGGTAGAAGTTTAATTTCTACACCGCCGGAGTAGAAATAGCTAATTTCTACGCCGCCGGAGTAGAAATAAAATAAATAAATATCCATGGAAACTATACAGAATCAACGAATAAAAATTAACTTTAATAATAGAAACCTGTAATATCGGCCTAAATGTCACTATAACACGCTAGGTAACCTAAGAGTAAAGTTACTAAATACGATCAATAGCTGTCAAATTTAAATATATAACCTGTGAATTGAAATATAAACAGAGTTTACTTTTGAGGAAATAACATTATTAAAGAATAGCAGACTTACAGATTACAGGGACAGTAATGAGCATAAGAATACTTAGAATTAAAGTAATAAGAAAAGATTATATTGTTTTGCAGTGATTACTGGACATATCTTTAAGCCACACTGTCAGATTTCCATCCAATTGAACAACTTCAGGAGGCGTACATTATAATCCTTCAAATTCCGACATAATTGCATACAAGGAGGATATAAAATTGCACAGTTTTTATTTAAACGTCAAAACGTGAAAATTTTCATTTCAATGTTTATAACAAAAAGTGAACAAATAAGTATCCATAGCTGCAGGGCAATTGAAATCGCAAACATAATTTACGTAAAATGTAACATCAGTAGTAGATATTTTTCTTTAAATATCTACGTTTGAAGAAAAAATATAATGTGTCATTCGGAGTAAAAGTGTCTTTGTGTGCCTCGCGTGCATTTATCCGACTCGCTTCGCTCGTCGTTTAAACTGCCACGCTCGTCACACAAAGAGTCACTTTTACTCCTAATAACACAATATACTATTGACAGTTTTGACAGTTTGTGCCATTTAAAATTCGAAATATTCGATGTTAGTAGGAATTGAATCCGGTTCCCCAGATTCGTGACCAGACACTCAGACACGCGGCCACGAGACCCCACAGGTTCATGTATTTAAATTAATAAAAATTAAATGACGGGAGTTTTTGTGTTGGTCACATCAGGTTTTTTTCTCTATAATATGAACCAATTCTTTATTCTATAAATTAATATAGCGAAAAAAACTATTTTTCTATGTTATAGCCCTACGACCTGTTTTAAAATTTACATTCTGTATAATTTATCTTAACCTACTGAGATTTATAGGTCTCTCGGAAGTCTTCTTTTGATTTTAGGACTATATATTTTGGTACTGGGGTACGATATACCCCCACAACACTAACGATAATAATATTTAAAAAATCATCGTTCATTTGAAATATAACTAGTATGAACAGAATATTTGTAGCGTCTCTATAAATATATTATCAAGGAGAAGAAAAGACACAAAGATCTTTGTTTGAAATGATCTTTGTGAATGAGTTTGATGCACGAACGAGGTTAAATTTAAATCGTTTTTCAACTAAATATGCGGAAAAATGCAATATTATGATAATATATGTGTACATGCGTACTACATTGTATTAATCAACAGTACAAGTGTTTAGATTACGTCAGAATTTAAATCAGTGCGAGTGTGAACTAAAATTTGTTTTGACTTAGTTTTGTAAAGATATATTTAGTAAGCCCTGACCAAATTTAGAACTAGATTTTTGAATATATTAATGGAATTAAGTGATGGAAAATTTATATTCCTCTTAATACTTAGAAAGTAAGATTCGGATATTCATAGCCATTCTTTATTTTATAAAGTAATGAATGTTTTATTTATATGGGTGAAGTGACAGACAAATATTATTAGTTAAAATAATACGTTTATTAAACGATAAATAATTAGATTAAATATTAACAAGATGATAAAAGTAACTAACACTATGATTAAATAATTATAAACACTAAGAATATTATTAAATGCTTAAACACTAATATTATTTATTTAATCAATATTTATATCACTACTTTTATTTATGTTAACAACTCGTAGACTACTTATTTATATCACCGACTTCATTGCTCATTGCTTCTATATCACAGACTATCTCTCCGCTGTCATTTAGACGGTATTTATACAGCTCATATCCTTCTAGAACCCTCCGGCGCCACAGCGATACCGAGTACAAAAGAATTAGGTCACGGCGTAATTAACCTCTATCTAGTGCGTCGCCGGGGATTGCATCATTTGGGAAATTCCGGGATTACGTCATCGCTCGGGTACATTCTCTCAGTAGCGGTGCTCGTATACTCTTAACACAGGGGCGCACGTTACAGTAATTTAGGTGAGTTTGGGAAGACGCCTCATCCCCTTTAACTTTTTATTATAAGTAATAGAACCAAATGCTCATATAAAAGTTTTATTATTTTAAATATACTATTTTATGGCTGATGTAAATATGTTTTATAAAGTCAGGTTTACAAGATACGACTATCAACTTTTATTTTTTTTAAATAGCAACCTATATTATTTTTACTAAACTATAAACTACCACTTGTTCTCTTTTCAACGATGTATTAGTTTTACCTTCCGTCACCTTTAGGTAAGGAAGGTATTGTGTCTTTGGTCAAAAATTTCAATGATGAGTTTTTAGTGGATAAGTTAATAAGTACGTTTCGGGGACCCTAGAATACGAATTTACTATTTTTACAATGATATCTGTATGCGTGTGGGTGTGTATGTGAATGTGTGTGTATATGTGACTATCGTTTCTGATCCCATAACTCCAATACCACTATTCCAAAAATTATAATTTTTACGTCAAGTTTAGATCCATATTCTGACGTGATTAAATTTTGGTTATAACTGGTCCACCGGAAGTACCCTCATTTGCAAAAAGAATATATTATTCTCTATACAACTGGATTGCATTTTATATTTCATATTCAATAGATGTTAGAGTTAAAAAATTATAAAGATATTAGCCAACTATGCTAACCATGGAAACTGCTAATATATTCAGATAATTCAAATTGACAGATGTCAGTGTCAATGAAACGAAAATGAATGTGGAGGATGTTGAGATACATGTTGAGAAGGACACGGAAAGATACGGTAAGGAATGAAAGAATAAGGGAAATAACTCTAGTGTTAGGAGTTTCTAGAAAGATACAAGAGAGACGATTACATTGGTTTGAACATGTCATGAGGAGAGATGAAGAATATATTGGAAGAATGAATAACTTAGTAATAGAATGTGGAAGAAACAGAGGAAGACCAAAGACAAGATAGAAGAACTGTATTGCGGAAGACTTGTGAGGAAAGGAACTAAATGAGGACGACACGCAAAACAGAAATGAGTGGAAGAAAATAAAAAATAACGACCCCTTACGAATGGGTAAAGCTAAAGAAGAAGAACATCTCAGTGTCAAGTGCAATTTGCATAGTTTGTTTATGAAATAATTTTAGTGGAAATATAGGATCTTTTGCAAGAAAATTTATGTATGGAATTTGTGCATAATACACAGATTTGACGGACGGTAATGTGCTGGCCACGCGATTTTTAATAAAAAAAAAAAACTAAATTATAAACTTTAGACATCTTTCAAACACTGTAGCCTGACTATCCGTCCGAATAAGTAAATACCAATAAAATAAAAGTAAAATTTATTATTAATAAATACATGGAGTTTCTGCCCCATAATTTACATACATTTTTAATTGTAGTTGTGAAAGGAAATAATATTGCAAATTATTATTATTATTATTACATATTATTATTATTTACAGTTACCTACTATTGTATATATTTTTGCACAACCATATGTATATCGATGTGATTAAAATGTTAAATATTTATATAATGGTAAAGTACTCAAGGCAAAAAAACAAAAATAAGCCTACTTTACAATTTAAATATTGCAGATTTTAAATTTCATTGTCGTACGTACGAGTATGTCTGATAGTAATAAAATTATTTTGTTGTTACTAGAATATCAATAGATCATATTATATTACAAAATAAATACATAAATAAATATACGGAGTGTATACCCAAAAGAGACTAAATCACCAGTTGTAATTTGGAGGATTGAGTTCAATAATTATTTGGAATGAATAATAAACTACTTATTTTTTGCTCATATTTTTTGATGTAGCACCATTATTCTATAGTTTAAAAAGAGATTTGTAGTAAAAACTAAAATTTGTTTTAGACTACCCTATATTTGTTAACAAATACATAACAGGGAATTATAATTAAGTGAAACAAAAATATTGATGTGTCACAAAAATTACCTACCATAAAAAAATTTGGCCTTTACACAATCGTAAAATTATTTGTAATTATTTTGATATATTACTATTGCTTGTTGCTTATTTGACCAAGATATATGTTTTCTGTTTGATATAGCTGTGTTTTTGAAATTTAGATAAAAAAAATAAATTACGTCAAATTATCAAAAGTTATTGATAACAGAACATAACGTCATATTTTTCAAAATAATGGTCCTTGAATCCTTCATAAATATGTATTTAAATTCTGCATTAGGAAACTATAACAATATTATGTATCTTCATTCGGCTTATTCTTATTATTCATTTCTGGGTGTGCCAATTAGGAAGTGCAAATTTACCGTTTTTACCTCCCGCTGCCCTTGGTAAAGGAGGTATAGGGATCGTGCTAAAAATCGCATACCGAGATTTTGGTAAGTGACCACGTTTTAAGGTCCCTAGAATCCATTTTTAACATTTTCACGATGATGTCTGTGTGTATGTATGTATGTACAGTAAAAATTTTGAAAGATGTCCGATCAAGGTTGTCTACGAATTGTATGAATTCAGATTTTTGCTCCGCCCATCATGACAAATTCAGTAGTGTCGTTTGCTTAGTTTTTATGAGGGTACGTAAGATACTACTGTTATTTTATTATTATAAAAATATATATTACAGGAAAAACATTCAAAATTCAAAAATAAGTCAACTAGTACGTTTATAAGCAAATGTAAAACCAAATATGTTAAAAATAAGATACTGACACAATGTCAGTGTCAGTGACTCTGACAGAATATAACGTTATACGTATGGCTATGAATCCAGGTAATGTATCTGAATTAATAAATAAACTTACGTTACAGCGAAAGTATTATCAACAACGAGCATCGTTTATAAATGGAATGTCCTAACTTAGTCGAAACAATATGAATTTTTGAAAGACAAGCGTGTTATATCCATCCTTATTACACAATCTTACAGCCTTTGCAAAAGAAAGAGATAAATGTATGCCTATTTGTTAATTCGTTCGTGATACAGGTGCCCTTGATCGGACATCTTTCAAAATTTTTACTGTATGTATGAGTGTGTGTGTGTGGATCCTGGTTACGCTCTAACTCAAATCCTATCATTCAGAAAGTTTTGAAACCATGTATTTCTACCTTATTCTAATATGGAAAGAAGCCATTCGATTTTGGTGGCAATCGGATAACCGCAAATGGCAGTTTACTTGAAGCTCAAGATGGTTTTTCTTCAAAAAATACCTTTAAATGTAATTTTTTCTCAATTTGTTATTATAAAAATTAAAAATTATTCCATTTTCTACAAGTTTGCTTTAATAATTTATATATTTTATGGATAAATTTATAAAGTAATATAAAAATTATATCTCGGAGCTTATGCTTTAAACACATCTCCGTGGTTACATAATTCAGCTCAAATGTATGTAACTGACAGATAAATGTCACTGTCAAAAAAGTAATCATTTCAAATTAATAATAGTAACGTTTTAAAAGGAAAATTGTAAATAGAACAATAGTTTTATGGAAAGGTATTTAAAATACATAATTTCTAGCATTATTAAATATGCAGGTATATATTTAAATAAAGAAACAAATAAATATATTATCACCGCATATTATCCATTGCTGGGTGTGCTAATCTGATTTGTACACACATTTCGGTAATGTTGATGACATATTTGTATTGTACGGGCGTTTACCACAAGGGTTAATTTTATGCCATTTAAAATTTGAATTATTTGGCGTTGATCGGGATGGAATCGGATTTCCCAGATTCGCGACCAGACATCAGGCACGCTGCAACGAGACCCCATAGGTAAATGGCGGGAAGTATTGTGGTGGTCACATCAGATTTTTTACATTAAAAATTTACCGGTAATATACCGATTTCTTTATAAGCTGTTAATATCTGGTGAAAATAAAATAATAAATATGTTGTGGCCAGCACAATACCTCTCGCCATTTGCATTTTATGTTGCATAGGGCGCGAGCAGTTATGTGACTATGTTCGCCTTGGCAAGCAGATTTGGGGGCCCGTGTCAAAATGACAGCTAGTAATAATGTACATAGGTGTCAAGTATCATAAGTCAAAACATTATGATTTTCTAAATCCATGTGGATTATTTTCCTCGCCAAGTATATTCCATACTATTGATGACATATAAACAACAACATATTAAAATTATTTTCAAATTTTTAATAAAAAATTATGACATATGACATTTGTGACATCTATGTAAATAACTACTAGCTGTCATTCTGACACGGACCCACAAATCTGCTTGCCAAAGCCAACAAAGTCACTCTTCTAATATGTTCAAAATTCTTCAAATTCATTGACGGTATTAGCGGTATTTCTTAAGGATATATGTAAAATTAATATACCTATAATTTAAATACATATTTAATTAATAATACAATAATATATATTAATGTACTCGTACTTCCCAGAAAAATCTGATTTTTAACACTGACATTTTGCATTTATCTGTCAATTACAAACATTTAAATATCTCAACTGTTTTTTGGGTAAATGTGACGGATAGAGAATTAAATTTTCTTTAATATTACCAAGAAAAAAATTCAAAAAATAATATTTAGAATTTTTATTTTTCAAGAATCTGCTACTTCCGGTTGTCCAATTGTTACAAAAACATTATCAGATCTTCCCATGAATGTCCGATTGGGAAATACGTAGTTAAATAAATATAAAGTCTTATAGTTTTTGAGTAATCGCCCTTCCAACTTCCCACACACACACACACACACACACACACACACACACACACACATCATCGTAAATATTAAAATCGGATTGTAGGAACCTTAAAACGTGCTTATTCATTAAAATCTGGATATGCAATTTTTAGCATGATTCCAATACCTCTCTTAGCAAGAGGTAAAAACTTTATATTTTTAATTTAGCGCCTAGATAAATTTAATTTGAAAATCTAATAATAAAACAATACTTTTTTTATTAAAATAGAAATAGGAATTTATTTCCATTAAAATCTATGAATGGAAAATTATAATACATGCACTTTCTACCACACACAATAATGTAAATACGTGTAGAGGAAAGTGATTCAGATTATTATAAAATGTAATCATCATTATTAACTATAAACTTACTTATCCGGAAAATTACATAACAAACCATATGATAGTGAAAAAAAATAATCAATATGATAATCAAATCCATTCACCTGTTAACAAAACACTATCAATCTCTCAACACAAATAATTCAATGTGATAACAATATGTGTAACAAACAGCGACATTCACTTATCACAGCCTTCGCGATCCAAATTTCCCATCTCAAAACAAAACAGCCGAGATGTGAGTTGTGACGTCATAGATTATTTCACGAACGGTTATTTTACACGGTTGAAGCGGTAAGCCGCTCAGTTTCATAGCCAACTACGACACGAGCACACGCATTCATAACAGCGCGGGAAGATTCAATTTGCAATTGTTGAGTGATTGTTTCAGTGTTCGATTGTTTCGCGGGCGATTGTATGTTGTTTCTTGATTGTTTTTATCTAGGTGAGTATTGATTTTTGTTGTTTTTTGGAGGATTTGGTATGTGACTTTCTTTTGATGCGGATTATTTAATAAACTTTCTACTACTTTTGCAAAAATGACAATCTTGATGATTTGTTTTATGTTTATGACATACTTTGTGGTTTATTTTGAGCCTACTTCGATTCCGTTTACTTTTACTATTATTAGAACTAATTATACGTAATTATTTTAGAGTTAAATATGTATAACAAAAGTTTATTTGCATTAGAAAATATGATACGCTAAATAATATTTTTAAATTGGCACGCTATTTAAAAATTTCTTTTTTAAAATAAATCAAGTAGTATTATTTAAAATTAGCAACAAATTAAATTATTTTTTTTATATATACAAAAATATCTTGAAATAAATATTTGATGCTTCAATTATTATTTTTATATTTGCAAATATAAAGCTTCCTTTTTTAAAATAAAATAAGTAACATTATAAATTTACACTTACGAGTATGTTAAAAAATAATTTAACTGCGAAATGTTTTTTCTCTTAAATTGCAAATATGCAGTGCTCCAAATATTATTTGTATTTTGGCAACTACTATAAAAATTTCTATTTTAGAGCAAGTAATAAATAAATTGTTTTATTTATAAATTTAATATTCCAATTTTGTTTGAGCAATTGTTTTTTTTTAAGTAGGTAATATTCAGTTCTCCAAATACAGTGTGTTAAAAAATACATAACTCGGAGTAGGCTATGAACAAAATAACTTATGTTTTAATTTAAAAGTTTTTAATTAAATGTTAATTTGGCACGAAATATTATCAAAAATGTTATTTACAAAAATCTGATGTGGCCAACACATAACCTCTCGCCATTTCCATTTTATGTTACATAAATAAATATATCATCACGGCATATTACCCATTGCTGGGTGTGCCAATCTTATTTGTACGCAGATGTCAGTAAATGATGATTTTTTTGAAATATTGGCGTCGGTCGGGATCGAACCCGGGTCATAATTAACGAATTTAACATTTCTTGTGCATACAAATAATTCAAATTGTTTCTATTTTTCGTTCTATGAGGAATTTTGTCCTTTTCTAATATGTTCAAAATTCTTCAAATTTATTAACGGTATTAGCAGTATTTCTTAAGGATATATGTAATATTAATACCTATAATTTTAAATACATATTTAATTAATAATACAATAAGATATATTAAATGTACTCGTACCTCCCAGAAAAATCTTCCAGTTTAAATATCGCAACTGTTTTTTGGGCACGAGATTTATTACAACAGATTATTCTGTATTATTATATACTATATTCCTCAACCTGTAGAAGATATAATAAAAAAATTAAATGTAACATAAATTTTCAAAAATAATATTTAGAAAAAAAAAATACCAGAACCTTTTCAACTCTTCCCATTACTGTTAACGTGAGGAATCCGTTGTTACACAGGTCTTTAGTCTTATACAATTTGAGAAATCGTATCTACAACATCCTAACACACACACATCCACACACACACACACACACACACACACACACACACACACACACACACACACACAGACAGACATCATCGTAAAAATGTTATAATCGGATTCTAGGACTTTAAAACGTGCTTATTCACTAAAATCTGGATATGCGATTTTTAGCATGAATCCAATACCTCTCTTAACGAGTGGTAAAAATGGCTTTACTGCTAATGCAACCTATAGGTAACAGTCGTATCAATAATCGTTGGGTTTTGCATAGTCTAGGTACAATCAAAACTTTTCTTCTTGAATCTTATTTTAGAAATGGAAATAAATTAGAAAATTGCAAATGATAATATTCTGTTTCCTTCTTTATTGTTTTTTCTCCTGAAAATTACATTTCAAGAACAATTTTGACAACTGGACTTTTGAATTGAATAATGATCAGACATACGTTTCTATGTTCATAGCCTACTTCGAATTAGGTTTTTTTTCTAAACACACTTTATTATTTTTATATTAGCAAGTCCTTATTTTAAAAAAAATGTGAAGTAATAAAAATTTAAAAACCAATCAATTATTTTTATATGTAATATGTACTACTAGGGTCACGTTAGAATAATTGAGACTAAAATAATCAGGTAGGCCGACATTTATGTCATTTGTATTTAAGTTGCGAAAATTACAACTTAGTTCATCATTTTTTCTCCATAATATCGTTGCGAGTGAAAATATGGAATTGACCATAAAGCATATTCTTCAATTTTTTGCAAAAAAGGATAAAATAACACACCCGCCACACTCACCTGATTTACTATGTAGGACTTTGGACAATTTATAAAATATATGGGATAGTTGGCAGAAAGTTTTCTTCTTTTAAAAGCATCTCAAAAGAAGATTTGCAACTTTTACAATTCATTCCGTTATTAAATAAAATAAATTCATTCACAACACACAGTAAAACTTAACCTAACCAGGTTAAGTTGGGTTAGGTTATTTTAATTTAAAAATATTTTTTTACTGTGAATGTAAATTTTGTACCGAAGATATTTTCCTTTGTATTTGCAGTATTTTATTACATATAGTACATAGTATTTTAACATTTTTTTACTAAGCCTTTTTCTATTGATGTTATATAAAAATTCCTTTTTTAAAATAAGTGATTAATATTATTAAACATTTAAAAGCCTGTAAATTACTTTTCCGTCTACCGTTTATTAATAGGCTATCTTAATGTATAGAAAATCATTCATTAATGACCCCTATTAATGCATGATTTTTATTAATAAACGATTTATTGGGTACGTTCACCACATGGAACACAGCATGTATTGCTAACGCTAAGTTGTAGCAAAAAGGTAGACAGAATTAAAAGTCATGCTTTTGACACTTACTAGCTAGGTATATTCACGTAGCATACCTTTAAAATGAATTTGAAAGAATAAAATTCCTCAAATAACATAAAAAACCGCTTGTGTTGTCTAGCATTAAGTAAACTGAACGCACCCACTGAAAACAATTGATGACAAAACTTATTGATTTTCTGACGTAAAATTTGACGTTCGGTCAACCATTACTAACCTAAAAAAATTTGTCATGGAATAAAATTAGATTTTCCATTTAAGTAAGATACGGTCAACGAAAAAATATTGTAACTAACACGTGTGTTAATTGGCGATTAATGACCTCAACAATTAACGCGTGAGCGTAGCGAACGCGTTAAAATGTCTCGATCATTAATCGCCCTCATTAACACACTTGATAGTTAAATAACTATTTTATCTGGAATATATACATTTATAAATATTAAACTATTATTTGTTAATCACAGGAAAATATTGTACTAATTAAACATATATATTGTAATTTGTTATTGTACTTAATGATAAAAATATTCATTATATATAATTTATTTACTGGCTACCTATTACATTTTTCTTCCAAATTTTTTACATTTTGTTATCGTAAATAAATACTACGTAAGTTTGTATTTTAGATAGTATATCGGGTACCCAAGCAATCCTTGACGTAGGCGTTTAACATGGGAAAACAGTATTTTGTAAATAAAAAGTGTCCGCTACAAAATTAAACCATGATATGATATTGAACATGATAATAGTACATTTATTACCTCCTGTACGTTATTTAATATTATTACCTTTGAATATATAATATATATAAGAACGGCAACGTAATGTATTTAGATTAAATATTTCGAGAGAAGGTGCCATCTATCCCTCCATATACGAATTATTTCTGAGTTAGTTAAAAAAAATACATAGTAGGTGGATGTTGCACAGTGTTGCCACGTAGCTAGAACAGCAAGTTAAGATTTTATAAAGGTTTTTAAGTTTGCTACTGTAAAACAAGTATACATGTACATTGAAGATTCAAAATATATTATCTGGTTATTATGAAACAATATTTTTGAATTATTGATTATTGAATACCTCTAACAAGTAGTATCTGGCAATGCTGTCAGCACGATTTACCGCAGTTCATAGTTTTGTGGTAGGAGTCACTAGCTATCTATAATAATTTTGTGAATAAAAACAGACAGATATAGTATCTTGCTAGGCCATATGCGTTGCCGTTCTTATATGTATTATATATTCAAAGTTATTACTTTATTATTATTATTATTGCATAAGTAGAATAAATAACAAAATTTTGTTTATAAATAATTGTTTCAATGTTTACCTTCCGTTACCTTTAGGTAAAGAAGGTATTTGGTCAAAAAATTCTATGGTGACGGTGTGCCTGTATGTGTGTGTGTGTGTGTGTGTGTGTGTGTGTGTGTGTGTGTGTGTGTGTGTGTGTGTCTGTAGGTGCGCGCGAGTGTGTGTCACGATCGTTTCGACTGCGATAACTTCAAAAATACAATTCCAAAAATTACATTTTTTCGTATTCCTTATTCTTAGATCCAAATGAAAACTTGATTAGATTTTGATTACAATTGATTAACCGGAAGTTCCTTAATTTGTAGCTCTTAACTGTTTTTCTAAAAAAAAAACTGTTGTGGGCAGCACAATACCTCTCGCTATTTTCATTTTACGTTGCATAGGGCGCGAGATGTTATGTGACTTTGTTAACCTTGGCAAGCAGATATGGGGGCCCGTGTCAAAATGACAGCTAGTAATAATGTACATAGGTTTCATTCAAAACATTATGATTTTCCTAATCCATGTGGATTATTTACCTCGACAAGTATATTCCATACTATTGATGACAAATAAACATCAGAATATTTTGAATGAAAAATTATGACATATGATAATTGTGACATTTATGTAAATAACTACTAGCCGTCATTCTGACACGGATCCTCATCTGCTTGCCAAGGCCAACAAAGTCACATGACTGCTTGCGCGCTTTTAGTGACGAATTTAACATTACTTGTACACACAAATAATTTAAAATGTATTTCTTCTTTCGTTCTATGAAAATTTTTATCCTACTATTCTAATATGTTCTAATGTGTTCTTAAGGATATATGTAATCTATAATTTAAATACATATTTAATTAATAATACAGTAATATATATATACAGGGTGTTTATTAAACATAGGGCAAAAATTGAAAGGGTTATTCCCTGGAACATTCTAAGATGATTTTGTCCTTTGATGATTTTTGAAAAGCCGCTTTGTTTCGAAGATACAGGGCGAAAAAAAAATTTGACAAAACCAATTTTGATATTAAACGCCCTGGATTTTTTCCAATGGGGCCATCTAGAGTCATTAGTTTATTCTACTCCATTGGCAAATTTGGAAGATTTAAGACATTGGGTAATTGCTGGGTGTAACTCCAGAAGAAACGACTCTGGTATTTTTGAAAGAGTTCGGCAATCAATGAGAAGAAGATTTGATTCTTGCATCGTAGCTGCAGGTAGTCATTTTCAACAGTTCTTGTAGATTAAGAAACTTTACATGTAATTTTTGCTATTAAATGTTGTTATTGTCGAAAAATTTTTTCGCCCTGTATCTTCGAAACAAAGCGGCTTTTCAAAAATCATCAAAGGACAAAATATTCTTAGAATAATCCAGGGAATAACCCCTTGAATTTTTGCCGTATGTTTAATAAACACCCTGTATACAAGAATACACTTGACAATTCTTTTCTATCCTTCCACTTCTTAAAAGCTTGTTTTGCAATGCTTTCAAACTAATTACTGGGAGACTTAAAATCTGTCAAAGCTATCAAATTAAATTCTGCTAATTTAAAAATTGCCAAAACTGTCATACTGGTTACAGGTAATTTAAAATTGTTAAAATAATATCAAGCTGATTTTAATCTTTAAAATTGTGAAATTATAAGTTATTGGCAGATTGTGCGTTGAGCCTATAAAAAGGTAGGGTCCTGAATGCAACGACGAAATATAACTAGACAAAACATTCCTTTATCCCTCCTCACTGAATGTTTTGATTTCGGCTGGCCAGAAAGAGACAACTAGAGATAGAGATATATTTAGTCTCGTTCGAGCATTTCTCACTAGATGCCATCCAGTGTTAAACTCAAAATTTAAGCACCAATACGATGAAAAATAGGTTTATCGTTATAAAAATAAAAAAAATCGACGCAAAATATTTATTAATTATATAATATAATTATAAAATACAAAATTATTGACTTTACCGAACAATAAATATGTACGAAAACAAACTAACCTCACAACCGACAAATCAGTTCTTATAAAGTTACGCTAAATTTCTTTTTCTTTCACATAGTATTCTAAATAGTCGAAAATCCTTTTCAGACCTATTCTTGCAACAAGAAGGCATTTTTAAATACATTTTATAAGTGACGAGACCCACTAGCAATTCGCCATTTGGCTCCAAATATTGAAAGGCAGAAATTTGCTACAAGATATTGTAACACCTTTGCAGGATTATATACTTGATCAAGATCCTCAGAACAATCACGGAATACATTTATTAAATTTAATTTTAGATATTTAATTTAAAATTAGAATACACCACGAAACCAAAGTTATTGTAAACAAGGTAACAAGAATAAGAAGTTTTTTTATTTCGATATCTTATTTACTAAGGTAGATAGGTACTGAATTAAACGACTAAAAATATATTGGATTATAATTCGTTTGTTGGTTTTAATCATAATTTAATAGTTTTATTTTTTATTTCAAAAGAATATATTATTAAGAACACTTGCGCCTCTAGTGAGCAATGCTCAAACGAGACCAAATATCTATCTCTAGTTGTTTCTGTCTGGCCTGCCGAAATCAAAACAAACCAAATGAAGTTTTGTCTAGCTATATTTCGTCGTTGCTGAATGGCTCACAAAAAAGTGCAAAACATTCTGGAGTATAAAAAATTTGAGAAACGCTGTTATCCTCGCATAGTATGTTTTAGGACATATTCCTTTAAAATTAAATGTTCAAATTTTGTATTAAATCCATCAATGGGCTACTTGCATGATATTAAGAAAAATTTTTTTTTGGAATATATATATACGAGACGTCATTCAATAAGTAAAGAGACAATTTCTATAATTTTAAAACTATTCAATGAATGTGTACAATCTTTTCAGGGGTGTTAGTTGGCAACCTTGGGATATGCTCTGATCAGCTGTTTCATCATTTTATGTCAACATAGCCTCAAAATTTTCAGTTCACCATGGCAAATCCACTAGAAGATTGCACCTTAGAAGAGCAGCGCTCAGTCATTAGATTTTTAGTCGCAGAAGGTGTAAAACCAAGTGAAATTTTTTCTAGAATGTTAATACAGTACGGTAAAAGTTGTATGAACCGTGCGAATTTTTACAAGTGGGTTGATCGGTTTAAAAGTGGCCGAACAAGTGTAGGTGATGAACCCCGAAGTGGACGTGCAGTGGTAAAGTGATGCTGACCATCTTTTGGGACTCACAGGGTCCAGTCTATTGCGATTTCCTTGAAGATCAGCGAACTATCAATAGCCAATACTACTCTGAGATGCTAGAACACAAAGTCAGACCAGCTATCAGGAGCAAACGCCGTGGACTCTTGTCAAAAGGAGTCATTCTTCAGCACGATAACGCCCGCCCTGATACAACCCAGCTGACCCGTGATAAGCTTCAAGAATTGGGTTGGGAGGTCCTACCTCATCCTACCTACAGTCCCGACCTCGCCCCATCTGATTTTTTCCTGTTTGGATCACTCAAAGACGCCCTACGTGGAAAAAGATTTACTAACAATGAGGAAGTTAAGGAAGCGGTGCAAAAGTGGCTTCGGGGTAAATCGAAAGAATTCTTCGCCAAGGGAATTAGTAAGCTGCAAGAAAGATGGGACAAGTGCATAACTGTGGGGGGTGATTATGTTGAAAAATAGCCTTAATTTTGAAAGATTGAAATAAAGCGATTTTGAGCTATAGCCATTCGTCTCTTTACTTATTGAATGACCCTCATATATATAAAATTAGAAACCCCATATTTTTTTTTTCAAAATTTTGTCACTTACGGCTAAAAATAAATATTTTATTTTTATGACGTCACAATCACGGATGACATATGTCCTAGTTCT
The DNA here is from genome assembly GCA_951394225.1 of Harpalus rufipes. Taxonomy (NCBI): domain Eukaryota; kingdom Metazoa; phylum Arthropoda; class Insecta; order Coleoptera; family Carabidae; genus Harpalus; species Harpalus rufipes. Next base: position 5,307,470 of record OX596285.1, read on the forward strand.
GTAGTTTGGGAAGACAGAGACGGAGATAGTGGAGCGTTGTCTGATCCTCGATCTTCCCTTCACCTCTCCCATTCACATTAACGAATCAAATGCTAGTGATTGTGTCGTCATCAAGATAGGAGGGATACATTTATGTTAAATTTATTCAATAATAACACAATGTATTTAAAAAAATTATAATGTAAATAATGTAGTTGAGTAAACTAAACTTGAAAAATATAATAGTTTTCAAAATCCTCTTGTATGCAAGTAGTCCATTGCAAAATTGTGGAATTGTGCCTGACTCCCGGCCTGCAGTTGCTATATTCTACCTAACGCATCCATTCTATTTTTAACAATAATTACCATGGAAACTGCCTTATGCAGCAAAGTCGCCGTTGGCTATGTATAAAACATCTGACCATCAAGTTATGCGTAACGCACTCAATCTTCCTTTTTCGTCTGCTTGTCTAAGCCATCTCGAATCATTCTCATGAACTTCAAGCTTCAAGCTGTATCCATAGCAACCTGCCGTGCGGTGATGGAGATGAACTACTATTACTACAGCATCAGTATGTACAAATTATATCACGAACGAACAGCTATTTATAGACACTCCATTATCGAATCGTTCGTTGCAAAACCGGTACGATGGGAAATTTTGAGTACGGTACTGGAACGCAACGCAACTTGATGGACAACGTTTTTAATTATTTTTTTGATAAGTTTTTTATACTATTGAGCAATATTTTGAATGATAGACAACGCGGTAATTCAATGGTTCTGCTTCCTTTCCAAATATAAATCTTCCTTTTTTATTATTTATCTATTGAATCTCTTACTCGAAGAATTTCTGCATGACTTTAGGATGAATGTTTGAGATCATTATCTTACATGAAGATAAATTCATCTATAATTTTTCATCATTTACCACAAGGAATACAACTTTTCTAATTTATTGTCTATAGGTATAGGTGTCACCTCACGTGCACTTATTGCTAGTGTGGAGAGTGCAACACAGGGGTAATTTTTGTGTCAATAAAAATTCGAAATATTTGGCGTCGGTCGGGATCTAACCCGGTATTTAAATTTAATTCAATTTTAATTATATACATGAATAAAAATTAAATTAAACGGGAGGTATTGTGTTGGCCACATCAGATTTGTACCTTTCGCTAAGAGAGGTATTGGATTCATGCTAAAAATCGCATATCCAGATTTTAGTGAATAAGCACGTTTTAAGGTCCATAGAATCCGATTTTAACATTTTTATAATGATGTCTGTGTGTGTATGTGTAGATGTGTGTGTGTGTGTGTGTGTGTGTGTGTGTGTGTGTGTGTGTATGTTTGTGGGACGTTCGAAGGACGATTGCTCAAAAACTATAAGACTTAATATTTCTTTAACTACGTATTTCCCAATCGGACATTAATGGGAAGAGCTGAAAAGGTTTTGGTAACAATTGGACAACCGGAAATAGCAGATTTTTGAAAAAAAATCGTCTAAATATTATTTTTTGGAAATTTTTCTTGGTAATATTAAAGAAAATTAAATTCTCAATCTGACACATTTAATTTTTTTATTATATCTCGTATAGGTTTGGAGATATAGTACACATATAGTAGTAATAATCTAGAATAATCTGTTGTAATAAAACTCGTTGCCCAACAGTTGAGATATTTAAATGTTTGTAATTGACAGATAAATGCAAAATGTCAGTGTCAAAAATCAGATTTTTCTGGGAGGTACATTTAATATAATTATTGTATTATTAATTAAATATGTATTCAAATTATAGGTATGTTAATATTACATATATCTTTAAAAAACACCGCTAATACTGTCAATGAATTTGAAGAATTTTGAATATATTAGAATAGTAGGACAAAAATTCTCATAGAACGAAAGAAGAGATACAATTTCAATTATTTGTGTGTTCAAAAAATATTAAATTCGTTAATTATAGGGCACGAGCAGTCATGTGACTATGTTGGCCTTGGCAAGCAGATGAGAATCCGTGTCAGAATGACTTCTCGTAGTTATTTACATAGATGTCACAATTGTATGGAATATACTTGTCGAGGAAAGTAAGGATTTGGAAAATCATGTTTCGAATGAAAACTTATTCTTGACACCTATGTACATTATTACCAGCTGTCATTTTGACACGGGCCACCATATTTGCTTGCGGCTAAGAAAGTCCCATAACTGCTCGCACCCTATGCAACATAAAATGAAAATGGCGAGAGGTATTGTGCTGGCCACAACAGATTTTTAATATAGCATTTCATTTATTCTCAAAAAATAAATATGTTTATCAAAATCAGTCTTATAACAAAGTTGCCGCATTAAACTCATGCATAAAAATCGTGATAACATTTTTATCAATAAATAAACAAAATCATTTCTTTTATAAAAATTTTCAATACGTCTCTATTTTAAAACTAGACCATCTGTCAATCTGGTAACCTTTACCCCCTTAGTCAATTGTTTGTCTCATACAAATTATTGTTTTTTTTTCCTTATCAGTGGAATTTTATAGTCACGTGATTGAACTCTATTTAATATTACTCAAAATTGTGTCAATACGGCCCTGGTCACTCAGTAAACAGCTGAATGAACTTGTGAACTCTACTGCAATTCATTTCTGGATGATGTTTTTTGTTTTTCTGGGTTTATCATTTCATCATTTTCTGATTCAATTTCTTTGAATGTTTGATAAGAAAATGAACTTCGTAGAAGTAAAAATAGAAACAAAAGACCTCGATCTCTAGAATTTTGGAACAAAGATGAAATTTATTTTTAAATTTTGAATGTGTTGTCTGTTTTGTACGTGAGTGTATACAAACAAATGTTAAAATATCTATATTGTCAAGATCACGACATTGTATGAGACTTTCAAAGTGTTAAGTAATTATTTCATCTAAATTTAAATACGTTTTCGGTTTCTGTCTGTTTTGCAAATTCAGGACTTTGAAGCAATATAAACTTCTGGATGCTATGATTATTACTTCAATTCAACAAATTTTGATCTGTTTTCGTCTTTAATAATTCGCAAAAATAAAAAAAAATTCTGTTGTGGTCAGCACAATACCTTCCGTCAATCCTGTGTATAATGTATAAATTCCATACATATTTTTTCTTGCAAAAGATTCTAAATTTCCAGTAAAATTATTTCATAAAAAAATTATTCAAATTGCACTTGACACTGACATCTTCTTCTTCTTTAACTTTTCCCATTCGTTAGGGGTCGCTATTATTGCGTGTCGTTATCAATCAGTTCCTTTTCTCTCAAGTCTTCCGCAATACAGTCCTTCCATCTTATTTTTGGTCTCCCTCTGTTTCTTCAACATCCTATTACTAAACTATTCATTCTTGTTCCAATATAATTCTTCATTTCTCCTCATGACATGTTCAAACCAATGTAATCATATTTCTTGTATTTTTCTAGAAACTTGTAATACTAGAGTTATTTTCTTACCGTATCTTTCCGTGTTTTCCCCAACATCTACTTCAACATCCTCATCTCTGCCACATTAATTTACTTTTTATTGATACTGACATCTGTCAATTTGAATTATATGAATATATTAATACATAGTTTCCATGTTTAGCATAGCTGGCTGAATTATAAACTTTAATTTCTTTAAAATTCTTTAACTCTGTATCTATTGAATATGAAGTATAAAATGTAATCAAATCGTATAGAGAATAATATATTCTTTAATTTATAATAAAGTTAAATGTCAATAAATCAAATTTTTGGAATCGTGGTATTGAAGTTATGGGATCCGGAACTTTTGTCACACACACACAGACACACGAACACACAGACACACAGACACACAGCCACACATACATACAGACATCATCGTAAAAATGATAAAATCGTATTATAGGGACCCTAAAACATGCTTATACACTAAAAACTCATCATTGAATTTTTTGACCAAAGACAATACCTTCCTTACCTAAAGGTGACGGAAGGTAAAAATGCCCAAATGTAGTCATAACTATTGTAACCTAAAAAAATTTTTTTATTGCTGTTAATATATTTATTTCAGAGGGTACGAATACATTTGGGGTTGGGCTCTAGTAGAACTCATAATATTGTAAATAATAATAAAGGAGATTAATATTGTTTTATTAAGTTTAGATAAACAAATAATTATATATGTAAATACATATAATCATCTTTTACTTCCTTTATCAATATTTTCAGAATATGTATGTAAATACATACAATAGAGTGTTGACCGCAACAGCGGAACATATGACTTTAATATATAAAATCATATTTTGTAATTTCCTGCTCCCCTAATATAACTTATACCGTGTGAATATTATTTTTCACCAAAATTCGAAGTACGACATTTATTTTGCAATCAATTGAATAATTATGATATCCAAAGTGACAGTATTTATAATAAATATAACCTATATTGTGTCAGTTTTGTTATTCATCAAAGAATAACTAGTTGTTTAGCAATAATAAACGAATTGAATAAATACGATATAAGTATAATGGATGAAATATAGGTACCTCTTTTATTGTCCATAAGTATTATGTTGCAATAATGGGGTAGTTTCTCCCTTTTTGATTTTTTTGTTAGAAGCAAGTATTTTTAAAAATTACCATATTTTTTATTTTGCACAATTTTTGTTTTTAAATGAAAAAAAATACTGAAAATACCAGACATATCTATTCCCGCCACTGTGACGTTACCCTTGCCACTTCCGTTACAATTTACTTCCGACGTGCTGCTCGAAGTATGACAAAGATATTTTGCGACGTATGTCTTGCGGGGTAAGGGGAACTTGTTTGTTAGGTTAGATTGCTGTCAAGTTAGCACGTATTTTTACTTATTTATTTTATTTTAAAGACAATCCATAATCATGTATTTTTTTTTACTTACGAGAAAGAGAATAAATGCCTAAGAAACAAATAGAAACAAGGTTATGTCCACGGCGTTAGTATAACCATCAACTGTCATTTTGACATGTCACATCCCATTGCTGTAAAACAACGATACTAGCGACATTTGCGGCTTTAAGTATGTAACCGTGACGTCACAGAGAAGAGTTCGATTTGAAGTATGTAATGTTTTAAATAACTTTTTTGTAATATTTACATAATAAATAGCAAATTTTATTACAGTATGTGTCTTATTATGGGTCATATATTGAAAACAAATAAGAATTGCATTAAATTTTAACATATGGTAACTACCCCATTGTCGGCAATCTTAGAAACACCTTTTTTTCAATAAAAAAATCTGTTGTGGCCAGCACAATACCTTCCGTCAATCCTGTGTATAATGTATAAATTCCATACATAATTTTTCTTGGAAAAGATTCTAAATTTCCAGTAAAATTATTTCATAAACAAACTATTCAAATTGCACTTGACACTGACATCTTCTTCCTCTTTAGCTTTTCCCATTCGTTAGGAGTCGATATTTTTGCGTGTCGTTTTCATTCGGTTCTTTTTCTCTCAAGTCTTCCACAATACAGTCCTTCCATCTTATCTTTGGTCTTTCTCAATATAATTCTTCATTTCTCCTCATGACATGTTCAAACCAATGTAATCGTCTTTCTTTTATCTTTCTAGAAAATTGTAACACTAGAGTTATTTTATTACCGTATCTTTCCGTGTGTTCCCCAACATCTACTTCAACATCCTCATCTCTGCCACATTAATTTATTTTTATTGATACTGACATCTGTCAATTTGAATTATATGAATATATTAGCAGTTTCCATGTTTAGCATAGCTGGCTGAATTATAAAATTCAATTTCTTTAAAATTCTTTAACTCTGTATCTATTGAATATGAAGTATAAAATGTAATCAAATCGTATAGAGAATAATATATTCTTTAAGTTATAATAATATTAAATGTCAATAAATCAAATTTAACTGTTAAATCTTCAAATGAGGCTACTTCCGGTTCACCAATTATAACCAAAATCTAATCACTTGTACTTCTGGATGTAAACTTGAGGAATACGAAAAAATTATAATTTTTGGAATCGTGGTATTGAAGTTATGGGATCCGGAACTTTTGTCACACACACACACAGACACACACACATACATACATACATACATACAGACATCATCGTAAAAACGGTAAAATCGTATTATAGGGACCCTAAAACATGCTTATTCAGTAAAAACTCATCATTGAATTTTTTGACCAAAGACAATACCTTCCTTACCTAAAGGTGACGGAAGGTAAAAATGCACAATACAATACCAAGAATTAACAAAACTGCCCACACACAACGAAACACTAATTATTAACGGCAAAATAATCTTTATCACATGATTGACAGAATGACATAAATATTCAAATAATTTATATATTTGAAAATAACATTTGTTACCGCGGTTAAAATACAGTTTATTTTGCACTTTTTGCAGTTGGACGGAGATAGCGAATAAATGTCTCATATATATCATGTGTGTACGACAAAGATGCTAGATAAAAGTTTAGCAATTCTTGCATCAAAAATTGATGACGTACGGATCAACTCGACTATACAGAATGTACATACTTATATTTCTGGAACTAATAACTTTGTTGACTATACATTCAGTGATATATGTAGATATTAATAATTGGAATATTTTAGCCTTGATGTGATCATTTGAATTATACATTACACACAAAGGTAATTAATAACAAAGTATGGCTTATGTCTGGTCCTGGGTGTGGTTATTTGATTTCTAATAAACAGATCTCAATAGATGATATTTTTTAACCTTGGACCAATTACTGTTTGATATATTAAGGACAGTCACGTAACAATACTGAGGCTGAAAACTTCCTACGGAAAGTTTTAGTTTTGAATCATTCTACGTATTTGCTGCCACCTTTAATTATTTCACTACTCGTACGAGTACTCGTATTTAGCCGTATGATTAAGATTCATATTATGTGGGTGGTTTGAAAAATCTATTCTAAGTCGGAGATATTGCACCACTTATGCGTATCGAAGTAATTTTTAGTTAGTAGCATGTCTTGGGGGAATTTTCATGCAGTAAAGATTGAGGCTTCATCAATATTTATTTACACAATACACATATCAGGCACAAAATTCAATATATATGTAAATTATTTTAGACAAAAATACTTCAAATAAATGTTGTAGGGAATTAAGTTCTTCACCAGAGTTAGTAATAAGATTTTATTTTTGACATTTAATAATCGAGATAATCAATTTTAAAGTTTTTTGAAGATTGCTAATTTATAGCGATAGCCATGCAACTCAAACAAAATTTGTCCACCATTTTATAATCTGAAGCTTTTATTCATGAGGAAACTGTTCCATACTTTCAAAGAAATATGTTATTGAACGAAAATCACAAAACACAAACTTTTTTTGACAGTTAAGATGGCATACAATTGTTTGTAATTTTGTTTGAGTTCCAAATTTAAAATTTATTTTCTCGGTTATGAAATGTCAAAAAAAAATCTTATTACAAATTCAGCTGCATTAAATTAAACGGGAGGTATTGACAACTGACAAGCTGCGACATGACATCTGGTGGGAAAAATATGAACTTTCCGATTTGGTACTATATTGTGACTGTATGCTTGAGTTACATGTGGTTTGATCATTTGATGTGAATAAAAATGGGGAAAAGTCGTACAAATTGTTGTATATTCTGACGTCACTCTCAAGATCTGGTCGAGACACAGGCATTGGGTTTTATAATTTTCCGAAACATGGCCAAAATAAAGTTAAAATTACGACAAGAGCAAGTGTTGAAATGGATATGGATCGACGAAAAGCATGGGAATATGCAATTCGTAGTGCAAAACAAATAACAAAACATATGAAAGTTTGTTCTCGTCATTTTAAATCGGATAATTACATATTTCGTGGTCTTTATCTAGCTTTACACGTGCATTCTGCACTAATAATTTTTAAATTTTCTCTAAATGTATTTTGATTTCATGTGGTTTTGCAGAAATTGCACTGGTTCGCAGACAAAGTGCAAATATTACCCACATTTTACCGTCATTTTTTAATACTCCACATAATATTATGTGGTTAGCGTTTATAATTCGCTCACCTGCGATCATCAATTTCGATTGATTAAATACATATAAAATTATAAATACATTTTAACATATCTTCTATAATACATTTAGAAGTAGCTGTTGCTTCCAGAAATCTAAAATGTTCTGTGGTACCAAACCCCATTTTAAGTGAAAAAAATTGCTTTTGTTGTTTGATTTCATATGTCACAACACTGTGAGTACCAATTCAGATGCAGCTGATCGGCCCGATGGTGCTGCCGCCATCGGACATGTCAGTTCTCAATTGTATTGGCCACATCCGATTTTTCATTAGTATCAACAAACATAGGTACAGTAAAAAAATTTGAAAGACGTCCGATCAAGGTCATCTGTATCACGAACGAATAAACATATAGGCATACATTTATCTCTTTTTTTTGCAAAGGCTATAAGAGTGTGCGATAAGGATGGATATAACACGCTTGTCTTTCAAAAATTCATATTGTTTCGACTAAGTTAGGACATTTCTCTTTAAAACGATGCTCGTTGTCGATAATACTTTCGCTGTAACGTAAGTTTATTTATTAATTCAGATACATTACCTTGATTCATAGCCGTACGAATAACGTTATTTTCTGTCAGACTCACTGACACTGACATTGTGTCATCTAATTTTTACATATTTGATTTTACATTTGCTTATAAACCGACCAGTTGATTATTTTTGAATTTTGAATGTTTTTACTGTAATATATATTTGTATAATAATAAAATAACAGTAGTATCTTACGTACCTTCATAAAAACTAAGCAAACGACACTACTGAATTTGTCATAATGGCCGGAACAAAAATCTGAATTCATACAATTCGTAGACGACCTTGATCGGACATCTTTCAAATTTTTTACTGTAATTTAGATTGAATGAATATAATAACACCTGAATAAATAATTCTTTTGACAGATGTCAAACAGGCCGTATTTTATAAGAAATATTTAAGCTTTATTCGTCGGTAGCGCGCAAAATATAATAAGCACAACGAATATACACTCATTTTGTAATCCTTGAAAGTTACTAGGCCTCTCAATGCTGGCTGTCCTATTACAACTTTTAATGATTTAGGCTAAATTCAAACTTGGAAATTGAAATAGAAAATAATCGAAATTTCCCTGAATGCCCCCCTGGTCTGTTACTAAACAGCTGATGGTTTAAATAAGGATTACAGTATGCTAATCATGGACTAGACTGGACTCAATATGACTGTCTCAAACCTTTTCGCAATGTTATCTGTGTCTGTATGCTATGTATGTAGATTGTAACCCAATTGTTAAAATGTTAATGTCAAACTTACTGATGGATTCAATTCGTTCATTTTAGCGGAAAGGTTTTTAACTGTTATTTTTTTGCAAAAGATATTTGAACTTGAGGAAATGGCCTGGTTTTTAAGAATTTGTATATTCTATTTTTGAATAAATTAAAACAGTACCATATATATACGCGAATCTGGGGAATGGGTTCGATTCCGACCGGCGCCAAATATTTTAGAATTTTAAATGGCACAGAATTGACCCCTGTGGTGCACTCTCCACGCCAGCAATGAATATAGGTACATACATACATACATAAAATCACGCGTGTCCCACTTAGTGGGTTCCCACAAACCACCCGTTGCTAGGTGTGCCAATCTGCTTTGTACAAAGATTTCGGTAACGATGATGACATATTTGTACCTCACGAGCACTTATTGCTGGCGTGGAGAGTGCACGACAGGAATCATTTTTGTGCCATTTAAAATTCGAAACATTTGGCGTCGGTCGGAATCGAACCCGGTATTTAAATTTAATTTAATTTTAAGTATTTAGATGAATAAAAATTAAATTAAACGGGAGGTATTATGTTGCAAATGAAAGTACTTCTGGTGGACTAATTACAACCAAAATCTTATCATGCATGGATCTAAACATGAGGAATACGAAAAATTATATTTTTTGGAATCGTAGTATTGGAGTTATGCGATCCGAAACGATCGTCACAGACACACATAATGCCACATACACAGACGCACACGCATACATAGAGACGTCATCGTAAAAATAGTATATTCGTATTCTAGGGACTCCAACCAAAACTTGCTTATTCATTAGAAACACACTATCGAATTTTTTGACCAAAGACAAAACCTTCCTTACCTAAAGGTGACGGAAGGTAAAAATGAATGTTAAGTACGAATATATTTTGTGTACATGATATGTAACAATCTGTAAGATTGTGATTTTATTTTGTATGTATTATTTTATTGTATTACATGTTATTGGCAAGTATTGCTAAGCGATATGACATCTGGTGGCAAAATAATGTACTACAGGTTGACTTTTTTATTAAAGTATGTAATATTAGAAATTTGGTTAATATTATACGTATTTGTGTATCTAAATTGACATATATATTGCAACATGAGTAATAATTATTGCTGCTTACTTGAGTGCACATTGTCGCGTTAGACAGTCACGAATTCCCGCGTAAACGAAAAGTTCGTGTTTACATTAAAAATATGCTTGACAAGATGAAAAAAGATAATAATACAGTGCGTGGATTAGAAAATTATAAATTAATATATCCGTCTTGTATACTTTGAAGATTTATTCATTATATTTCAAAGAAAACTTTGTTTCAAAACGAGGTTAGTTTTATAAATGTTCACAAAAATATCATTTAAGTTATCTTCACTTCCATAAATACATCCTATACTAATGTTCACAAGTGAATGAGAAATATAATCATGCAATTTTGCTACTTTACTTATTTTTTGAAGATATAATCTAAAAAATCTGATGTGGACATCACACGACTTCCTTGTACGATTATTAAACTATACATATTTTTTTAATAAATAAATTACAAAATATTAATTTTAACTTCAAAACAGTAAGATATATAGCGACCATAAAGGTAGTTTTTAAAGAGAGTTTTGATTACAACAAAGAAATATTTGATTACAACAATGAATATGACTAATTTCACAATAAAAATATAATATTTGTTATTGTACGAATCATAAAATTGCACGTATTTAACGTAATTTGACATGAACATTTTATTTTTTTTGTCCTAATCCATAGCAAGCTTTATTACAAAAAAATAATTTTTAAATTTACATATCTCGCTTATACAAAGGGCTAATTTAATAATACTTAATGTGCTAGACGCAGAAATTAATTCTCTAAAACTTTTATTTGAAGCATTTATTTCTAAAATCAAAATAAAATCATTTTATTCAAGAAAAACTGTTAACAACTTCAAGTAATGTACCACTTCCGGTTAGCCTATTTTAACCAAAATCTATTATGTTATTTCGATTGACATAAAAGTCTTTTATACCAAATTTGAAAAGTTTTGGATTATATTTTAAAACAGTTATTCATTAAAATCTATTATAGGCTTCAAGTAAAGTGCCACTTCTGGAAATTGTGTAATAACCAGAAAGGGAGGTGCACAACTAGATGTTATAGGAGTCCTAAATACAAAATTTCAACTTTCTACGGCTTACCGTTTTTGAGTTATGCGAGATACGTACGTACGGACGTACGTACGGACGTACGTACGTACTTACGTACAGACGTCACGACGAAATTAGTCAAAATGGATTCAGGGATCATCAAAATGGATATTTCCGCTGAAATCTGAAAACCGAAATTTTTCGCGATTACAATACTTCCTTTACTTACGTACAAGGAAGTAAAAAGAAGTGGTTATACAATTTAAGTTAAAGTTTTATAAAAGTGTGCTTGGAATATACATTAATTTACCATTAATAGATAATATAAAACCTAATATAAAATAATATAAAAAGAAAATTAAATATAATACAGTCTGATGTGGCCAGCACAATACCTTCCGTCAATCCTGTGTATTATGTACAAATTCCATACATAAATTTTCTTGCAAAAGATTATAAATTTTTGGTATTATGTGATTCCCTTTCTCGGCAACTGAATTCCATACTCCTGATAATAAACAAACCACATGAAATAAGTAAATTATGAAATTTTGATTGAAAAATTAACACTTGTCAGTTATGGACATAATTAATTGCTGTCATTTTGACACGGGTCAAAGTCATGTTACTGCACGCGCCACATACATAAATTTTCTTGCAAAAGATCCTATATTTCCAGTAAAGTTATTTCATTAACAAACTATGCAAATTGCACTTGACACTGACATCTTCTTCTTCTTCTTTAGTTTTTCCCATTCGTTAGGGGTCGCTATTTTTTATTTCTTCTTCCACTCATGTTTGTTTTGCGTGTCGTCCTCATTCAGTTCCTTTTCTCTCAAGTATTCTACAATACAGTCGTTTTATTTTATATTTGGTCTTCCTATGTTTCTTTCACCTTCTATTAATATATTCATCTCTCCTCATGACATGTTCAAACCAATATGTAATCGTCTCTATTATATCTAGAAACTTCTAACATTAGAGTTACTTTCCTTATTCTTTCATTGATTTCATTTTATTGATACTGACATCTGTCAATTTGAATTACCTGAATATATTAGCAGTTTCCATGGTTAAGTTAGCATAGCTGGCTGAATTATGAAATTTATATAAAATTTATTATCGTTATTCTTCTTTAACTCTACATCTGTTGAATATCAAATATAAAATGCAATCAAATCGTATAGACAATAATATATTCTTTAAGTTATAATAACATTTAACTGATTTTTTCAAGAAAAACTGTTAAAATCTTCAAATGAGGGTACTTCCGGTTGACCAATTATAACCAAAATCTAAACAGGTCTGCATATGGTTGCAAGGAAGAGGAATACGCAAGAATTGTAATTTTTGGAATTCTAGTATTGGAGATATTGTGCCCGAAAACGCGGTCACACACACACACATACACACACACACATACACACACACGCACACACGAACACACACACACACATACAGACATCATCGTAAAAATAGTAAAATCGTATTGTAAAGACCCTAAAACGTGCTTATTCAATAAAAACTCACCACCGAATTTTTTGACTAAAGACAATACCTTCCTTACCTAAAGGTGACGGAAGGTAAAAAGGTGCAAGTGTGCACCGAAACGTCAGTGTTGTAAGAATAAAAAAATAAATGCTGTTTGACTGATATTTCGAGTAATTGTTAACACCTTATCCGAACCACATAGTCGAAAAAAAAATCCCATAACCACAATTAATGTACAATAAATTTACAGTCGCAACAATAGGAAAAATACATGATATATAAAATAGATACATATTTATTTAACAGTAGTAAAAAAAAAATCCGCGTTTTATTTTCATAGAAAATAATATTTGTTTGAAATCACATGTTAGTTCCTAGTAGTTTTATCTTCAAGATTGTCGCACTGAATAATATCTAACTTTTTTTTAAATTTATCAATTGTTTCAACATCAGAACTATCGTTATGCATGATCTTAAACTTGAACTTCATGATTTTTTGCATAAATAATTTATTCGTCTCAAAATGGACAGAGTAAAAAAATATTCGAGTCCATATATGGGATAAAATAAAATAACGTTGCTTTGCTTTGGATTTCAGAGGGGGATTAAGGTGAATTTCCACGGGAATGGGAACAAAAAAGGAAATAGAAGCAAACGGTGACGTCACGCTAGAAATTCCCGATCCCAGCAGTTTGAAAAATGGGATCAACCACGGAAAATCAGAAGAAAAACTTGTACAAGACAGTAAAGTTACGAATAAAAGGTTCTCACCGCTTCTAAGACAAGTAAGTACCTAATATAATATTATTTAAAGGTTATAGATAAATAATTGGAGTTGCAGTCTGGTGAAAAATGTTTATTAGGATTTCATCTATTTAACATTCCGACGTTTCGATTCCAAATGAATCATCATCAGGGATAGTTAATGTATAGTTGAGAAACAATTCATTACAATACAAAAATTAAATAATAAAAAGATGAAAATGTCGTCAAAAGTATGTTCGTTTCTACCACATTCATTTTCTTTTCATTGACACTGACATCTGTCAGAATTTTCTTAATGTAGTAGCTGTTTCCATGGTTATAGCATAGCTGGCTGATTTATAAGATTTAATTTCTTTATAAATCTTTAACTCTATATCCCTTGAATATGAAATATAAAATGCAATCAATTCGTGTATATACGAATATTCTTTAATATTTATTATAACTTTAAAGTCAATAAATAATATTTACAGCGTTTTTTAAACAAAAAAAGTGATGTGACCAACATAGTACCTCCCGCCATTTACCTATGTATATAATTTTTATATTACTTTTTAAATTTATCCATACAATATATAGAAAAAGTATTAAAGCAAACTTGTAGAAAATAGAATAATCTTTAATTTTTATAATAACAAATTGACAAAAAATTACATTTAAAGGTATTTTTTGAAGAAAAACTATCTTGAGCTTCAAGTAAACTGCCATTTCCGGTTATCCGATTGCCACCAAAATCTAATCAGATATTTCCATATTAGAATAAGGTAGAAATACATAGTTTCACACATGCATACATACACACAGACATCATCGTGAAAATGTTAAAATTGGATTTTAGGGACCTTAAAACGTGGCCATTTACCAAAATCTTGATATGCGATTTTTAGCACGATCCCTATACCTCCCTTACCAGTAGGGTAGCGGGAGGTAAAAACAAGTCTGCATATTGATGTAAGGAAGAGGGAATACGTAAAAATTGTATTTTTTGGAATTCTAGTATTGGAGATATCGCGGCCGAAATTATAGTCACACACACACATACAGACATCATCGTAAAAATAATAAAATTGCGTATTGTAGGATCTTAAAACATGCTTATTCATTGAAAACTCACCACCGAATTTTTTGACCAAGGACAATACCTTCCTTACCTAGAGGTGACGGAAGGTAAAAAAGTATAATTAGTTTATAATTTTAATTAATTAAAAGTTGTAGAACATAAAATTCTACATCTGAATCGATAAGAAAATCTAATTTTGCATGCTTTGTATCGACAACCGACAGAAATTAGTTATAAAAATGTCGAAAATCAACCCAAAAATATCGTTAGCTATAAAATTTATGGTCTAAAACTTTTATTTGAAGCTTTTTTACCTAAAATAATTAGAGAAGCAGGAAATTTTGGGAGCTCCAGTCACTATCCTATATGTTTGTCTTATTGTGACGTTTTATATTTTATTTTACAGTGTCTGGCG
Organism: Harpalus rufipes; assembly: GCA_951394225.1. NCBI lineage: Eukaryota > Metazoa > Arthropoda > Insecta > Coleoptera > Carabidae > Harpalus > Harpalus rufipes. The sequence goes on from OX596285.1 coordinate 5,322,706, forward strand.
GCAGCGGGGCCCACCATGGCTACAGTAGGGGCAGGAATGACATCAGGGTACTCCGCCACCTTACTACCACAATTAAGACAAGCAAATTCAACTATTCCCATAGATGAAGATATGGCCAGCTGGATAGGTAAGTTCAAAATTACTTTCTATTACTTATTATATTATAACTTGTTTACTCGCATTCTGTTGCATTTCTAAGAATTAAGTTTTACGGCAAATTTATAGTTTTTATAGTTAATGTATTGTTGAATAAATTAAATGTCAATTGCTAAAAAAGTAAATGTCAGGATATTAAAAATGTTCAACAATGAAATACAATTAATTTCTTTTTGTTGTTTTCCTTTATTTATTTCTTTATATATTATTTTTTATTGAGTTTGTTTAAGTATTGTTCTGTAATATTTTCATATATTTCATATGATTTTATTTTTATTATACCTACTTTTAAAAAAAATAAATGTCAAATAATAACAAAAAAAAAACAATGAAACAATACTTTTTATTTGTTTTCTTTATTATTATTTCACACTTTATGGTTGTTAATTATTCTTTTATATTTTTATTTAAAATCTAGAACTATTTCAATAGGAATTTATTCGCAAAAATAAAAAATCTGATTTGGCCAGCATTTTACATTCCGTTAATTCTGTGTATGTACAAATTCCATACATAAATTTTCATAAACAAACTATTTAAATTGCACTTGACACTGGCATCTTCTTCCTCTTTAGCTTTTCCCATTCGTTAGGGGTCCCTATTTTTACGTGTCGTTCTCATTCAGTTCATTTTCTCTCAAGTCTTCCGCAATACAGTCCTTCCATCTTATCTTTGGTCTTCCTCTGTTTCTTCAACCTCCTATTAATAAATTACTCATTCTTGTTCAAATATAATTTTTCATTTCTCCTCATGACATGTTCAAACCAATGTAATCGTCTTTCTTGTATCTTTCTAGAAACTTGTAACTATGCAAATTGCACTTGACACTGAAATCTATTTCTTCTTTAGCTTATCCCATTCGTTAGGGGTCGCTATTTTTTATTTTCTTCTTCCACTCATTTCTGTTTTGCGTTCCTTTTCTCTCAAATTGCATTTGACACTGACATCTTCTTCTTCTTTAGCTTTTCTCATTCGTTAGGAGTCGCTATTTTTTATTTTCTTTGTCCATTCAGTCTTCCACAATACACTCCTTCCATTATCTTTGGTCTTCCTGTATTTCTTCCACCTTCTCCTACTGAAACTATTCATTCTTTTTCCAATATATTCTTCATCTCTCCTCATGACATATTCAAACTAATGTAATCGTCTCTCTTGTATCTTTCTAGAAATTTGTAACACTCGAGTTATTTCCCTTATTCTTTCATTCCTTATCGTATATTTCCGTGTCTTCCCCAACATCTATCTCAACATCCTCATCTCTGCCACATTCATTTACTTTTCATTGATATTGTCAGCTGTCAATTTGAATTATCTAAATATATTAGCATTTGTTTACACGCACCTCATAGTTAAAGATAAAAAAATATAGTGATATAATAACTTATTTAACTTTTTTCATGTTAAATACTATAATATAAATAATATGTAAATTTCGTCATTGAAATAATAAATTAAAATAAATTGATATCAAATCTATATTAGCTATAAATACTTTTATGAATCAATGTATGACTAACCTATGGAAAAATACTAATTAATTTCCATAAAAAAGTGATTACGGCCCTGCCTCTCTAAAAAACCGTACAGTTTTTTGACCCACAATCCATAATTTATAATTTACTATTCACAAACAAAAAACAACTACACAGCAACAAGATTTTTTCTTTCTCACGTCTCGTAATAAACTCATTTAAATTCGAATCTGTATGCGTCTCATAGCAACAAAATACGAGACGCAAACAGTCGAAAAAAAATCGCAGCACTCTGTCTATGAACTTTCACATTTTGATTATCATTTTGCAATTTTTGTATTTCCTTCGTTTTCACAATTAATGGAATTATGACGAAATTTTGGAAGCCAGATTCACTTTGCATTATTTTTAGAACTTTCTCTGCCAACATTATGATAATAAATACGAGGTTATGTTGTTTATTGTTGTCATTTGACAGCTTTGACCCGTTGCCATTTTTATTATTTTATTTTTACTCTTATATTTAAAATATCTTAAACTTTCTGTTTGAGCCATCATTATTAAAAATGGAAAATTATTCTCACGAAGAAAATTTACAAATTATTAGGTTTTGATGCAAATTATATTATATAATTTTCGACAGCTATTAACATACCTGGGATTGTTTTGAGTATGATAACTGCCGCAGATGTAGGATTGATATTCGAACGCGTAAAGATATCTAAGGATTGTTATGATCACGATAATCAATGTTCAATAGTTTATCGATTTCATAAAATGAAAACATTATTATAATCGCCGTCAAATGAGTGTGAACTGATGCTCAAGTTTTTCCCTTCTCCGCACACTGTTTCTTGCCCTACAGTGTTGCCGCTTCTTCATAACTTACGAATAGCATTTCAACATTGCCATACTGAATTGACAACAGTGTACAAAAAAATCTTCAGTCTATATTATTTGACGGCAAGTATAATAAATATTATTTTTTGGAATTCTCTTTTCAATCAATCAGGTACTGTGAATGGCTGACAATTCTTTGTTTGTATTGCGGTAACTATAGAAACCATTACTTGTAAGCAATACCGCTAGATGCGCTATGTGCAAATTGCATTTGTCTAATGTAACATACAAGTGACACTGAAAAACGGGCCACTCAAAATTACTTTTTTATTTATAATTATTTTTTAATTCGTTTTCCATATTTGTAAACTGGCTTAGGGGCTCACAAATCGTGGTATTTGGCATGATAGTAGCGCTTCCGACTTGACCAGAAGTGACATTAACTTTCATATTTCAAATGGACCCAGCAAATATCTCGCTTATTTATTAAGTTAATAATTTCTTTCATATAACATGATTTATGCAGCAACATGTAAGCTACTTGATGACGGATGTACATTCATGATACCACTTCCGGTTTATTAGTAATTAATGTCAACTTTGAAATTTCAAATGGAACATACTATATTTTTTACAAATTTGAAAAGTACATCGAATTTGCTTTACAATCATGTAAAATAATCCATATGTTACATTATTAAAAAGTAAAATGGCGGGCACTTTTTTATACACCTAGTCGAAAAGAGAATAGTGAGCCATGACTGTGGCTTGAAATAAAACAATGAACTAAAACTAATTTTATTTGAAGCTTTTTTACCTAAAATAATTAAGGAAGCAGGAAATTAGGAAAGTCTGATTTTACATGTCCTATGTTCGGCTGTGCCGGTCACCAACCTGTATATATATATATATATATATATATATATATATATATATATATATATATATATATATATATAAAAGTAAAATGGCGGACGTTTGAAGTATCTTACAAAATAAGTCAAAAAAGTGTGGAATTTTGTTTTATTGGATTTGTTGCCTAGGTTGCGTCATATAAATGAATTTATCTCAAAATATATCATCATCTATGAACAAAAAAACAATAAAATATCACCCACTTGATTTTTTTTCATTCAATATGTTCATATTTCAAACGTCCGCCATTTTATTTTTTAATAATACAACGTACTACTAATTTACTACCATTGTAAAGCAAATTTTAAGCACTTTTCAAAAATATAAAAAAATATAGTATGTTCCATTTGAAATTTCAAAGTTGGTATTACATACTCCGGAACCGGAAGTAACAGAACGCTTCTTGATACGACATCTTATTGTCTATATTGTCTATAGTAAATTTGTTTATTTGAAGATAATCGATATCTCACTTAATAACGGAGATAATTGCTGGTTCATTCTTGCGTGATCATCCTGTATATATAAACCATATTTTCTTTTATAATTACGGCCGTTTGGTGGAGAACTCCTTTGCGATAAAATTTTAAGAAACAATTAACGACATTTTATTTTCCACTGATACTTATTTGTCACTATAACGACAATCAAACAGCTGAAATCTATAGGCTTTTTTTTAGTATTTATCACCTTATTTACATAATATTATGTCATTTATTTGCTACATTACTACAACTGCAATTAAGAAGTAAAAAAAATTGTTTTAGTTCTTTTTGCGGTGTGTGATAATTATTTGGAAACAAGTTTTTCATATACAGTTATTTTTTATTACAAGGTCGTGGAATATGGTTCACAAATTTGTTTTTTATTTATTTGGTTTCCGGGACGGGAAGAACGACCTTTAATTGTTTTTATGAATGGCAGGTTAAGGATCGAACCTATATTTTAATTGTTTGTTTTCATTGAAACAGGAAAAAAATGTGCATTTTTTGTTGTTTTAATAATTTAATATTTTTATTGTTATTGACCTTGTCAATATATATACATAGATTTTTTGTAATCTTTAAAGTCAAGCAAAGATGAATATGGTTATGTCGCCTTGGCTATTTTTGAAAATTGTGTATTACGTATCAATTGCAAAATGTGACTGCTTACGGGATGTAGTATTTTTTGGAATAATTGTTTTCCATTTCAACTCAAAAATCGTAATTTGTTTTAGTTTCCACAGCATACTGAAGAGTATTGTCTTTGATCAAAAAAATCGATGGTGAGTTTTTAATGAATAAGCACGTTTTAGGTTCCATATAATACGAATTTACTATTTTTATGATGATGTCTGTATGTGTGTGTCCGTGTGACGATCGTTTCAGCCACAATAACTCTAATACTACAATTCCAAATATTATATTTTTTTCGTATTCTTCATTCTTGCATCTAAATGAAGACTTTTGGTGACAACTGGACAATCGAAAATAATTTAATTTGAAGTTTTAACAGTTTTTCTTTAAAAAAAAATCTGATGTGACCAACACAATACCTCCCGCCATTTACCTATGGGGTCTCGTTTGCCGCGAGCCTGATGTCTGATCATGAATCTGGGGAATCCGATTCGACCCCGATTAACGCCAAATAATTAGAATTTTAAATGGCATAAAATTAACCCTTGTGGTATACGCCCACACAATACAAATATGTCATTATCATTACCGAAATGTGTGTACAAATCAGATTAGCACACCCAGCAATGGATAATATGCCGTGATAATACATTTATTTATTCTTTATTTAAATACATACCTGCATATTTACTAATGCTAGAAATTACGTATATTAAGTTCCTTTCCATAAAAATATTGTTCTATTTACAATTTTTCTTTTAAAACGTTATTATTATTAATTTGAAATGTTTATTTTTTTGACAGTGACATTTATCTGTCAGTTACATACATTTGAGCTGAACTATGTAACCACGGAGATGTGTTTAACGCATAAGCTCCGAGATATAATTTTTATATTATTTTATAAATTTATCCATAAAATATATAGAAAAAGTATTAAAGCAAACCTGTAGAAAATGAAATAATCTTTAATTTTTATAATAACAAATTGCGAAAAAATGACATTTAAAGGTATTTTTTGAAGAAAAACTATCTTGAGCTTCAAGTAAACTGTCATTTCCGGTTATCCGATTGCCACCAAAATCTAATGGTTAGAAATATGTGGTTTCAAAACTTTCTGAATGATAGTATTTGAGTTAGAGCGTAAAGAGGATCCACACACACACACACACATACACACAGACATCATCGTGAAAATGTTAAAATTGGATTCTAGGGACCTGAAAACGTGGTCATTTATCAAAATCTCGATCTGCGATTTTTAGCACGATCCTTATACCTCCCTTACCAAGTAGTATCTTTTGTGACTTGATTCACAAGGTAGAAGTTTAATTTCTACGCTCCCGGAGTAGAAGTAGCTAATTTCTACGCCGCCGACGTAGATACAGATATATAATCATACGTAATATAACAAGTGATATGATTATCATCGATGATATTCTCGAGTGAAACCGAGCTGCAGGTCCGAAGGACGAGTTGAAATGTGCTGCTTCGGTTTCACGAGCAATATCTTCGATTATTAATCATATCACGAGCTTATATTTAATGAGAGAATATAATGAATTTTTGCAATCTAACCTAACCTAACTTTTGATATACATATTCATATTGTATTAAAACATGGTACTTACGTATTTTATTTAATATTTCGGAGTTTGAATTTTTGTTATTATTTATTTTTATACTCAAAATTAACTGCCAATGTCATAAATAAAGAAAACAAATCCCTTAGTAACGACTATAAATACGGTGTTTATTTCCTTGTTTTTTATCATCGCTGTGATAAACGCGTAGCTAGGGAGATTCTGAATGTTGATTGGCGGAAAACATGTCACGTGACTAAGGAATTATATTCTCTATAAAATAATCTGTTGTAAATCTCACAGCCTGCTCACAGCCCAAACATCTCCATGGTAACTACTTGAGAAATTAAAATGTCTGTAATTGACAGATAAATGCCACGAATGTCAGTGGCAAAAATTGAGAGATAGTACTGAAGGCTTTTTCTGGGAACGATATTTAATATTAATTATTGTATTATTAATTACGTATTTAAAATTATAGATATATTTCATGAACCTTTCAAAAATACCGCCAATCCCGTTAATGAATTTGAAAAACCTCGAACAGTTAGAAGAAATGGAGAAAACTTGCTCATAGAATGAATTTAAAATTATAGAAAATACGTAAATATAAAGATTAGGTGTAATTAGAATTTTTTGTGTGTACGAGAAATGTTAAATACAATACTTATATATACCACAATGGAAAGGGCGAGAGGTATTGTGATGGTCACAACAGATTTTTTTAATCTGAAGTCTAACTACTTATCAACAAAAATAAGACACTCCATTAAAAACTAGGTCAAAGAATTAATCATACCTATTGTTATAGATATATTGTAAAGATTTTATTATTTTTTATTATTATAAAAAAATAATTTGTATAATAGTAGAAATAGTACCTGTTAATCGTAATTTTATGCATAATAAATCATTTTTCTAATAATAGCTGACACAAGTCATAATTTTCCCAATACAAATTAATAGTTTAGATGTAATTATCTCAATAAATTAACAGCATCGTTCTAAAAGAAAATAACAGTAAAATTTTCTTTCTATTCAAACATAACTGTCATCTTCAAGGTTATAAAACACTTATAAACAAACACTAGGCATTCAAACAAAAGAATTTAAAGCCTACTATCTCAAAATGTCCTTAGAAATAAAACACAGCACCTAAGCATGATTTACATGATAAAATACTCAGAAAGATAATCAAACGATATGAAGAATTTTGAAGCATTAAATTTTGCTTTTTTTTGGTAGTATTTTATTTTAATTTAAGCATTTGGTGATTGTTTAAAATAAATTTAAAAACTTGTTGAAATAAATCTAGTATGCGATCATTTATTTCGGTAATAATGATGACATATTTGTACCGTGTGCGCGTTTACCAGGCGTCACCCCACGGGCACTCATTGCTGGCGTGGAAGGTGCGCTACAGGGGTTATTGTTTTACCATTTAAATTTCGAAATACATATTTCTTTTGGTGTTGATCGGGATCGAACCCGGATTTCCCAGATTCGCGACCAGTTTCCTCGATCATATAAAGCGTGAATTCACAAATTTAGGCAACAAAACCTGCAGAATTTTATGCTCTCTAATTTTATGTACAACAATTTGCTCTAAAATGAAATGCTTGCTAAAAAATGAGTTCGCATGTTAAATCATTTTGTTCAGGTTTCGATGAACACATGTAACGTGAAAAACAGAATTATAAAAATCTGATGTGGCCAGCACAATACCTTCCGTCAATCCTGTGTATTATGTACAAATTCCATACATAAATTTTCCTGCAAAAGATTCTAAATTTTTGGTATTTTATGATTCCCTTTCTCGGCAACTGAATTCCATACTCCTGATAACAAACAAACCACATGAAATAAGAAAATCATAAAGTTTTGAATGAAAAATTATGACACTTGTCAGTTATGGACATAATTAAATGCTGTCATTTTGATACGGGTCCCCATATCTGCTTGCAAAAGGCAGCGCCCTATACATAATTTTTTGGTAAAAGATCCTATATTTCCAGTAAAGTTATTTCATAAACAAACTATGCAAATTGCACTTGACACTGACATCTTCTTCTTTAGTTTTTCCCATTCGTTAGGGGGTCGCTATTTTTTATTTTCTTTTTCCACTCATTTTTGTTTTGCGTGTCGTCCTCATTTAGTTCCTTTTCTCTCAAGTCTTCTGCAATACAGTCTTTTCATCTTATATTTGGTCTTCCTATGTTTTTTCCACCTTCTATTAATATATTCATCTCTCCTCATGACATGTTCAAACCAATGTAATCAATCGTCTCTATTATATCTAAAAACTTCAAACACTAGCGTTACTTCCATTATTCTTTCATTCAATTACTTGCTTTTTATTGATACTGACATCTGTCAATTTGAATTACCTGAATATATTAGCAGTTTCCATAGTTAAGTTAGCATAGCTGGCCGAATTATGAAATTTATATGAATTTTTTTATCTTTATTATTCTTTAACTCTATATCTGTTGAATATGAAATATAAAATGCAATCAAATCGTATAGACAATAATATATTCTTTACGTAGTATTGGAGATATCGTTGACGAAACCGCGGTCACATACACACACACACACACACATACACACACACGCACATACGAACACACACACATATACAGACATCATCGTAAAAATAGTAAAATCGTATTGTAAAGACCCTAAAACGTGCTTATTCAATGAAAACTCATCACCGAATTTTTTGACCAAAGAAAATACCTTCCTTACCTATAGGTGACGGAAGGTAAAAAACTAATAATAATCAATGCAAGGTTACAAAAGATAACAAAACGTAAAACAAAAAAGAGATTTCTTATCAACTGTCAAATACTCAATCAAGGTTAGGAATAAAAACATTTGAATTTGAAATCAGTTAGACAGTTAGGCGGAGTATTCGTATTACCATAGCAACATAAAGGTAGAAACATTAATGAGATTTTTTAGTGGTTTGAATAGGATTTCGTATTTTTCCATTCATGTTTCCTAGTTTTTTTTTGCCAATCTAAATTTTTGCAATCAAGATTTAAGTTTCTAAATGACAGATTTATTAATTGGTTTTAATTTATTTGACGTCAGTTTTTTACCTCCAAATATTAAGAAAGTGTCAATGAATTTTTAAGTAAATATATCATTTTGGCTTTTTCCTTATTGCTATAAATGCATGCTATAAAACTGTACGTGATAAATAATTCGAGGGTCACGCTAGAATTACTGAAAATAAAAATGGAACACTTATGGTTCATATTTTTACCTTCCGTCACCTTTTAGGTAAGGAATGTATTGTCTTTCATCAAAAATTTGAAAGTGAGTATCTAATGAATAAGCACGTTTGTGGGCCCTAGAATACGAATTTACTATTTTTACGATGATGACAATATATGTGTGTGTATTTGACGATCATTTCAGATCGCATAACTCCAATACAACGATTCCAAAAATTATAATTTTTCGTATTCCTCAAGTTTACATCCAGAAGAAGAGGTGATTAGATTTTGATTATAATTGGTCTACCGGAAGTACCCTCATTTGTAACTCTTAACAATTTTTCTTGAATAAAAGCAGTTAAATATCATTTATTAACTGTTAATGTTATTATATTTTAAAGAATATGTTATTCTCTATACGTTTTGATTGAATTTTATACTTCATATTCAATAGATATAAAGTTAAATAATTATAAAGATATTAAATTTCATCAGCCAATTATGCTAACCATGGAAACTACTAATATATGTAGATGATTAGCAGATGTCAATATCAATGAAAATAAAATGAATGTGACGGAGATGAGGATGTTGAGATAGATGTGGGGAAGACACGGAAAGATAGGGTAAGATTTAAAGGGTAAGGGAAATGACTCGAGTGATAGAAGTTTCTAGATAGATACAAGAGAGACGATTACATTGGTTTGAACATGTCATGAGGAGAGATGAAAAATATATTGGAAGAAGAATGAATAGCTTAGTACAAGGTAGAAGAAACAGAGGAAGACCAAAGATAAGATGAGAGGACTATATTGCGGAAGACTTGAGAAAAATGGAACGCAAAACAGAAATGAGTGGAAGAAGAAAATAAATAATAGCGACCCTTAACGAGTGGGAAAAGCTAAAGAAGAAGATGTTAGTGTCAAGTGCAATTTGCATAGTTTGTTAATGAAATAATTTTACTGGAAATTTAGGATTTTTTGCAAGAAAATTTATGTATGGAATTTATACATAATATACAGGACTGGTGGAGCAGGTACATCAGATTTTTTTAAAAATAACTAACACCCCATAATTTCTACAAGTTATATTTCATTTTATAAGGTTTTTTTCAGGTTAATGACGTGCGTCTTCTGCCTTATCGTTTTTACCATAACAATAATTGGAAAAATAATACCGAACCCTATTAAGAATGTATATAATATTGTAAAAAATAATAGAATAATACAATAATTGTTTACTTTATTTACATGACTCTCTCAGCAAATATATAGTGTAAATAATATTATTACAGACAAAATAAATTTAAACATGTGATATTATATTTATTTTATATTACAATAATGAGGAAAATTGTATTATTTTGTTTATATTTTATCTTAACTATTTGCATAAATATGAACATTTATGTATGTATATATATAAACAAGTATTAAATTACTATATGAATGTCTGCAAAATTATCAGTTGTGAAAGTGGGCTTAGCATATCATATAACACCATCACTCAAATGCTCCAGATATTATTATGAAAAATATTCCTCACATTTACATTCACAATTTTATAGAGAATAATATGTTGTTTTGTAACTTATGGTATATTATTAGTAGTTCACACGAATTAGGAAGTGTAACATAGGTATTATTTTAATTTTTATTACACCTACATTGCTTCCGCGTAGAAATTTAGACAAGCTTTGATGAGCATAAGTGTCAATTGGATGGGCGACCGCAAAAATAAATAAATATACTTTTTATACCACCGTAACTGGAAATTGATATCTCTGTAAAAAAAGCTGTTGTGGCCAGCACAATACCTTCCGTCAATCCTGTGTATTATGTATAAATTCCATACATAAATTTTCTTGCAAAAGATTATAAATTTCCAATAAAATTATTTCATAAACAAACTATGCAAATTGCACTTGACACTAACATCTTCTTCTTTAGCTTTCCCCATTCGTTACGGGTCGCTATTTTTTATTTTCTTCTTTCACTCATATCTGTTTTACGTGTCGTTCTCATTCAGTTCCTTTTCTCTCGTCTTTCGCAATACAGTCCTTCCATCTTATCTATGGTCTTCCTCTGTTTCTTCAACTTTCTATTAGTACATTACATTTCTCTTCATGACATTTTCAAACCAATGTAATCATCTCTCTTGTATATTTCTAGAAACTTGTAACACTAGAGTTATTTTCTTACCGTATCTTTCCGTGCCTTTCCCAACATCTACTTCAACATCCTCATCTCTGCCACATTAATTTACTTTTATTGATACTGACATCTGTCAATTTGAATTATATGAATATATTAGTAGTTTCCATGTTGATTTTTCCCTTATAAGTTGATATTATTGGTCTGGAGAATTTTTTAGTATTTTCAACAAAAGAATTAGCAAAAAAAGTTAATAAATATATATTTTTTGCAACCGTTACATTCAGTATTATGTTTATGATAAAATTTTAATCAGAAGAAAAAAAATTTTTTGGCATGAAATAGAATGTTACATTAACAATTTTGTTTTGCACAATTTATTATACATTCATATTTTTTCTAAAATATTGTTATTAGCAACTTTTCTGCATGATGTGCAATAAAGACATACTTTTTTATTCTAAAAATGCGTATATTTACTTTTTGCCCAATCCTAGAAAAAAAAATCTAAACACGGCCTTCTAATATATTTATATTTTTAATATATTCACAAAAAAAATGTTACATGTGTTAACAACTTTCATATTAAACAATGCATATAAAATAGAATATCATCATAATAAATAGCAAATTATATCACATAAATAGACTATCACAATCACTTTTTTATATATAGTTAATTATAATTATATTTTAACATTTTTTTCTAACAGCCTTAACAAATTTATATCTAATTAATGTACATGTATTATTTTAAATAATTCGAAGTATCGTTCGCGACAATACGACAGACATGCAATTATTACAAAAATGTATTTGTTTACTACGAAAATACGAGAAAGAGACACTAATTACGATACTATAATAATTCATTAACAGCTTAACGTCAAAAGCAAAAATACGAAATGTGAAAATATAGAATCAGGACATCTTAGCAGGAAAATGTTGTATTTGCTTCTTCCAGTTAGAAAACACAAAGATGACAGCTAACCTACAAAACAATACAATTAATAATGGCAAATAAATAAACGAATAAAACTTGTAAATGGTGTCCCGTCATAGTAACAAATTAGAATATGGGTCATGTATATTCAAACTACGAGCCCAACCCCAAATGTATTCGTACCCTCTGAAAAAATATATTAACAGCAAGAAGAAATATATTTTTAGATTACAATAGTTAAGACTATTTGGACATTTTTTATTTTATGTATTAATAAAGTGTACTGGATTTAAATATAATGTTATTACATAAATTTATCATTTTAACAATAATCTACGGGCAAATATATGACAACAGACATGTACTAATTGTTTTAGTTCCAACAGTAAATAATACAATATTTATGTTAGTATTATTTATAAAACTGAAGGTAAAGGTAACTGACAATATATTCAATTAATTACTATATTAAATTTTATTTTTTTATTAAAATTATTTGCAAAGTGATATTTATTTATTAAAGTACCATCTACAATTATATTAAAAATAAATAAACTTCTGGATGCTATGATTATTACTCCAATTCAACAAATTTTGATATGGTTTATTAATAGAGTGTATAGAACTTGAATACATTCTTATAATAAAATTTCCTAAGTTTAATAATAATTTATTTGCAAATAAACCATTGTCTGCATGTGACAAATGTTTTCGTCTTTAATAATTCGCAAATAATTTTTATTAAAGTATTAAAATTTAAAATGGCAATTAATTGAGTATATTGTCAGTTACCTTTAACCTCAGTTTTATAGATAATAGTAATATAAATATTGTATTATTTACTGTTGGAATGAAAAATTTTGGGACTTGTCTTTTGTCATATATTTGCCCATAGATTATTGTTTAAATGAGAAATTTAGTTAATAACATTGTATTTAAATCCATTACACTTTATTAATACATAAAATAAAAAAATGCTCAAATATAGTCTTAACTATTGTAATCTAAAAAAATATTTTTTATTACTGTTAATATATTTATTTCAGAGGATACGAATACATTTGGGGTTGGGCTCGTATACTTTAAAACAATATGACACCGATTAACAAAGTTTAAAAAAAGTTATTTGTTTTTAAAATATTCAAGTAGGTATTCTGAATAGAAATTACTCGAAATTTTTCAAATACATTAATAATACATCGTTGAAAAGAGAAAAAAAATGGCGGTTTATATTTTAGTAAAATAATTATAGGGTGCTATTATAAAAAAGATTTACATCTGCTGTAAAATAGTATATTTAAAATAATAAAACTTTTATATGAGCCACTTTTTTCTTTACTTACCTATAATAAAAAATCTGATGTGACCAACACAGTACCTCCCGCCATTTACTTATGTATATAATTTTTATATTACTTTATAAATTTATCCATACAATATATAGAAAAAGTATTAAAGCAAACTGGAATAATCTTTAATTTAATTTTTATAATAACAAATTGAGAAAAAATTACATTTAAAGGTATTTTATGAAGAAAAACTATCTTGAACTTCAAGTAAACTGCCATTTCCGGTTATCCGATTGCCACCAAAATCTAATCTTTCCATATTAGAATAAGGTAGAAATACATGGTTTCAAAACTTTCTGAATGATAGTATTTGAGTTAGAGCGTATACAGGATCCACACATACATACATACATACATACACACAGACATCATCGTGAAAATGTTAAAATTGGATTGTAGGGACCTTAAAACATGGTCATTTACCAAAATCTCGATATGCGATTTTTAGCACGATCCCTATACCTCCCTTACCAAAGGTAGCGGGAGGTAAAAAGTTAAAGGGGGGGGTCTTCTCAGACTCACCTGTATATGTTTATTCACTAGATTTTTATATTAAATATTTAATTGTTGACACCAATCACCATACTCACTAAATACAAAATATTACACATTGTGGCAAGCAATCTGCTTCACTCCTAATAAATATTGTTATAGTAGCCCATATTACGAACCCACATCTATAGAGCGCTTTTATTAAAATTGTCGTCTAACCTCATAAAAATATAATGTAAAAGCGCGTTTCATAACAGCGCTATTAATATAATAGTGCGCTCGTAATACGGACAAGGATATGGTAAAATACGTGGCCAGTAAAACTGAGACCGGCCAGTAAGATGCCCGATAAAAATATAAATCCTTTTCATGTAAAAATCTTATATAATATTTTTTGACACTTGAATCTCTTTAAGGTAGTTGTCACTCGAGTGTACCTATTCAAAAACTTGTTCTATGTTCAAAATAAAAATTAAGCTAATGCAGTTTATATTTGCAATAACTTATATTTTCTAACATTATATTATATACACAGATTGCATCAAAATAGTTAAAAGCTAATATCAAACACTGTAACAGATGAATTTTCTTTATTTTTCCGTAGAAAAGTTTTTTTTAACTGCACCACTCGCACTAACACATACACTAGTGTCGTATTTCAATGTTGAAGAATAACTGTGGCAACGTCGCACCTAGACATTTATTGGTACATTCGGGTATAAAAGTAATAAGATATTTTGAGATATAATACTAATTCTAAACTACAAATGAAAACTGCAAAACAAATTAATACATTCCTTTCTTAAAATTACAAAAGTAATATTATACTGTTTGAAGTTTTCATGCTTTTCACGTAAAATACCAATTTAATAAATATTTCTTTCGAATGTACGTCTGAAATTCCATTAACCAAAGATCACCTCTTATTCGCTAATACCAAGCGGGTGTTAACTGATACTTCAACTGGAACGATTGTACACGGTTGTCAAGTATAATTTTACCTATTTATCGTATCTTCAGATTATAATTTTCTAGAGGCAATAAAATTAAATCTGGGTGGTAAATAATTTTCAATTTTTTAAATAAAATCCGCTAATTAGTTTTCTATAATATACTAGTTTCTCGATTAGATGTCGGTATGGATATAAAAATTATAATTTAAAATGTTGTGTTTATTCTGCCTTTTCCTATTTTTCACGTGCTAAAAAGGCCAAATTTAATTGGAAATATCTCAGGTACCGCGTGGTCAATTGTTTTAAAACTTGGAGAGCAGGCAAATTATACTTCAGTTGAGATGTACTTAATGGGGACTTATGATTTTGACGTCATCGGCGACGGATCGGCAGCGGACCTCCCTCCACTCAATTTAGAAAGGGACAAGAAATTTTTAGAAAGAGCGAGGTGATATACCATGGCCGAGTCGATCAAATGCTTTCCCTCTTCAACACCACCCCGTTGATCCCATAATTTGTTATTTAGACAGCAAAGTTTGGTTAAGTTGTTATGTGTACTCATGTGTGTAGTGGTTGTTATTAATGAAACATTGCGGAATCAAATCTTTCTGATTCTCACGGAGGGAAAACAAATTCGATTTCATCATTTCAATTTGAAAAAAACATGAACTAAATCTATGTAAACACTACAAATTCCACTGTTGAGAGAGACGGAAAAAATAATGAAATTTCGTTTAGTGTATATCCACGTCTTAATCTTATTAAAGTCATACATAATTTGTCTCTGGATGTTAAATTATTAAATTAGTTTTCTTTGACGTTTTTTTGGAAATATCTGTATTTCAACTTTGGCATAACTGTGGGATTTAACAAATCATATAGAACATTAAAATGTTCTACTAATAAGCCGGTGAAATATATAAATTTTACAGCATCATTGCTAAATAAATTATAATTTAGTTTCCAATTATTGACAAATTTAGTTTCATGTCTCTACAGCACCAAATAACTTTCTTACATAATAATTGTTGACTGTTTGGGTACTACTCTCCTTATTAATCTTTATTTCTGTTTGTGTGGAGTTGTTCTGCTTATTATCAATTTTTATATGTGTTTTTAAACTTGTGTCTCTTTATTAGTAGACAGCTTTATTAAAGTTGCTTGAATTGCTGTACTTGTTTTTCCAAAATAAGTTTGATTATGTTTGTCCACTTCACAAACATAGGTTTGCGTCATTTTATTGTTATTTTGTACATAATTAAACTTCCTTTTTTATCACAGGTTCCTGTAAATACATTACTAATTCATATTCAATTTATATTAATCATATTATTTCAACTTCCGTGTTCAGTCTCAGACATGTTTATCACAGACTATCTAACCTAACGGCTTTCTTTTCAAACAATGGTTGTTGTGATCACGTGGAACCAAATGTGGATCACGTGATAAACGTCAAACTTAGAGCTAAATCTTGCTCACTACATAACTAATTATTAAATACTTTTTTACACACTAGATGGCGACCAAAATATTTGAATTGTATAAGTCCCCATAACTATCTTAAATTTATTTAAACACATACTTCAACTATTATTATTTTTTCAGCTTCTCTGGCAGCATTGCCAATGGCATTCGGCTGTATAATAGCCGGTTGGTTGATAGAAAAATACGGAAGAAGGGCGACACATTTCATGATCTCCATCCCTTTCGTAGCTGGCTGGATCCTAATTAGTTTTTCAACGAATATAGTAATGCTCCTAACAGGCAGGTTCATCACAGGGCTGTGTGTTGGGTTGCTGGGACCAACGTGCGCTGTCTACATAGGTAAGTTGTTTAACATTTTTGTAATAAATACATTTATATAGGTGTACTGACGGTCCGAATTCGAATCTGACCGAAATCAATTTGGAAATTATTTCCAATTTTCAAATCGGTCAAAAGTGACCCCAACGGTCTACTTTCTACAACAGTTTTGAGGTGAGGTGAGGGTAATAAACATTGATGAAATATTTATTAATTTTTATATACCGGGTGATGGCGGATTTGGATAAAGATACATTTTTATTTATTGTCCTTGTTCCACCAAATTCATTTATAATTCTAAATATCTCTTGTTTCTTGAATGATCATGAAATCTGTATCCATATTAACTAATGTCAAGGATAATTCTGCAAAGTGATAAACATATATTTCTTTGAATTATAAAAGTTTTAAAAATCATTCAAATGATCTCATGATATTACTACGCGACAAAGTCCAAGAAATTGTTGTTTCATTGTTTTCATACTGGTATGTAAAAGTATGTATTTGTTTTAACAAAAAGCGAGATTAATTCACGCATATACATAATGCGTGACAAATATTTTATAAATTTCCTTTCAAAGTTTTTACTTTTAAAACAACATTATAATTATCGATTATTATGTATTATGCCATACATAAATTTTCTTGCAAAAGATTCTAAATTTCCAGTAAAATTATTTCATAAACAAACTATGCAAATTGCACTTGACACTGACACTTTTTTTTAGCTTTTCACATTCGTTAGGGGTCGTTATTTTTTATTTTCTTCTTCCACTCATTTTGTTTTACGTGTCGTTCTCATTCAGTTCCTTTTCTCTCAAGTCTTCCGCAATACAGTCATCTTATCTTTGGTATTCCTCTGTTTCTTCAACTTTCTATTACTAAGCTATTCATTCTTCTTCCAATATTATATTTTTTATCTCTCCTCATGACATGTTCAAACCAATGTATTCGTCTCTCTTGTATCTTTCTAGACACTTGTAACACTAGAGTTATTTCCTACCGTGTCTTCCCCAACATCTACTTCCACATCCTCATTTCTGCCACATTCATTTACTTTTCATTGATACTGACATCTGTCAATTTGAATTATCTGATTATATTAGTAGTTTCCATGGTTAGCATAGCTGGCTGATTTATGAAATTTAATATATTTATAAATCTTTAACTCTATATCTATTGAATATAAAGTAAAAATGCAATCAAATCGTATAGAAAATAATATATTCTTTAAGTTATAATAACGTTAAATGTCAATAAATCATATTTAACTGTTAAAATCTTCAAATGAGGCTACTTCCGGTTGACCAGTTATAACTTAAATCTAATCACTTGGTCTTCTGGATGTAAACTTGAGGAATACGAAAAAAATATAATTTTTGGAATCATGGTATTGAAGTTATGCGATCCGAAACTTTCGTCACACACACACACACACACACATACAGTAAAATTTTTGAAAGATGTCCGGTCAAGGTTGTCTACGAATTGTATGAATTCAGATTTTTGCTCCGCCCATCATGACAAATTCAGTAGTGTCGTTTGCTTAGTTTTTATGAGGGTACGTAAGATACTACTGTTATTTTATTATTATAAAAATATATATTACAGGAAAAACATTCAAAATTCAAAAATAAGTCAACTAGTAAGTTTATAAGCAAATGTAAAACCAAATATGTTAAAAATAAGATACTGACACAATGTCAGTGTCAGTGACTCTGACATAAAGTAACGTTATACGTACGGTTATGAATCCAGGTAATGTATCTGAATTAATAAATAAACTTACGTTACTGCGAAAGTATTATCAACAACGAGCATCGTTTATAAATGGAATGTCCTAACTTAGTCGAAACAATATGAATTTTTTAAAGACAAGCATGTTATCCTTCCTTATCACACACTCTTACAGCCTTTGCGAAAGAAAGAGATAAATATATGCCTATTGGTTAATTCGCCCTTGATCGGACATCTTTCAAAAAATTTACTGTATATACTTACAAACATCATCGTAAAAATAGTAAAATCGTATTATAGGGACCCTAAAACATTCACTAAAAACTCATCATTTAATTTTTGACCAAAGACAATACCTTCCTTACCTAAAGGTGATGGACGGTAAAAATGCTACTAAATATTTCTACATTGTCGATATCAAATAACATAACTTATAATTATATTTTTCTTTTCAGGGGAAATATCAGATCCAAAATATCGAGGAATCTTACTCGCTGGGGTATCTCTGGCCATATCAGTCGGATTGTTCGTAGCTCATTTGTTTGGAACGTTCTTAAGCTGGCAGCTGACTGCTTCCTTATGTGCCTTATGCCCTTTGGCATGCTATGTACTTATATTCCTTGTGCCTGAGACGCCATCTTGGCTTGCCAAAATGAACAGATTGAAAGAAGCTGAAGCCTCATTCAAGTAAGAACAAAAATTCATTTTATTACTGAGAAGAATGATATTAAATTAAGAGTGGATTAAACAGTTTGGGTCTAAAACATGGGGGGCGGCACTAGACGCACATTTATTTTTTTGTGAGGTTATGGTGTACAGATGTCTCATTTTCGATGTTTTTTTTTAAGATATCTCGGGTAATATTAACGATAAAGCAAAATCATTTACACATTCCAGGGTTAACTTCTCAAAAAATGTTTAATAGTCACCACAGATATTTTAGATTTTCCTTTGTTTCTCAGCTACAGGCAATAACTTAATTTTGAACCGTTTTTAGGTAGAATAGAACAACGTAATTATATTTCATGAAAACTAATAATTCTCGAGATATAAGACAAACTTACGATTTTTTAAATGGAAACCTATGTTGAATGAAAATAATATAATCTTTTTACTTATTTTATAAGCTTTTAAATGATGTACAGATGGCCGAATTTCGAAGGCCACGATTGGGATCTCGGAAACTATAAGAGATACGACTTCGGTTAAATGGGATATGTAGTGCGCCTTTAGATGTACTTTTGTTTTGCCAAAACCAAAACTGAATTTGCTCGATGTGTTACCAGAATCTATTCAATTCTTCCCATTACTTTTAGATTAAGGAATCCGTAGTTACACAAGTCTTTAGTCTTATAGAATTTGAGAAATCGTACCTCTAACATACACGCGCAAGCGCACGCACACACACCCATACCTCACACACACATACACAGACATCGTCGTAATAATGTTATAATCGGATTGTAGGGACCTTAAAATGTACTTATTAACTAATATCTGGATATGTGATTTTTAGCATGATTTTGGCAAAAACAAAAGCACAACTAAGTTGGGCCCCCAAAGGCACACTACCCATTTGACTGAAGACGTATCTCTTATACTTTCCGAGATCCCAATGATGATTTCCGAAATCCGGACATTCTGTATACCAAGTCTACATTCTTTTGTTTTAAACATGAATATAAGATGAATTACTAATTTTTGGGGTAAAGAAATTGAAAGTTATTAAGAAACAAACGAAAAAAAATGTTATTTTTTGCTATTTGTGCCCATTTTCAGCTATTTTGCTGTAGAAATTCTATCCGTTGTTAAAAAATTATACCTATAAATGTATATGAATTTTGGGGATTATAACTCATAAATAAATAGAGATACAAACTTATGGATATCAGCAAATTATTTTTTGAAACGGGGGGGGGGCATTCACTTATATGTCAAATACTAAATGTATTTCTTTCGGACTATAAAGAAATATGACAATTACTAATGAAAAAATCTGATGTGACCAACATAGTACCTCCCGCCATTTACCTATGTACATAATTTTTATATTACTTTATAAATTTATCCATACAATATATAGAAGAAGTATTAAAGCAAACTTGTAGAAAATGAAATAATCTTTAATTTTTATGGTAAAAAATTACATTTAAAGGTATTTTTTGAAGAAAAACTATCTTGAGCTTCAAATAAACTGCCATTTCCGGTTATCCGATTGCCACCAAAATCTAATCAAATATTTCCATATTAGAATAAGGTAGAAATACATGGTTTCAAAACTTTCTGAATGATAATATTTGAGTGTATACACTATACAGAATCCATACATACATACATACATACATGCATACACACAGACATCATCGTGAAAATGTTAAAAATGGATTCTAGGGACCTTAAAACGTAGTCATTTACCAAAATCTCGATATGCGATTTTTAGCACGATCCCTATACCTCCCTTACCAAGGGTAGCGGGAGGTAAAAATTTATATTTTCCCTCCTAACCTAAATCTTTTTCTTTTCAAGATGGCTGCGCGGTTGCGACCCATCAGCTCTGGAAGAAATGAACGCCTTATTCCGGCGCCAACGCGAACTAAAAACCGAAGCCAACACCACCAAACCAACCAGTATGAAAGAACAAATATCTCGCCCGGAATTTTGGAAACCATTACTCATCATCAATCTGTATTTCTTCACCACTCAATTCTCTGGCGTAAATGCTGTCGCATTTTACTCAGTCACCATTATGAAACAAACCGTGGGTGAAGGAATCAACGAATATTTGGCGATGATGATTATAGATACTTTGAGAGTTGTAATGTCTGTAGTTGCTTGTATTTTGACCAGAAATTACGGAAGGAGGCCATTGACTTTAGTGAGTGGTTTGGGTACTGCAGCATCTTTAATAGCTTTAGCGGCAAACAGCCATTTGGCGGGACAACACGCATGGTTTGCAATGACATCACTTGTAGGTTATATAACCTTTGTTAGTATTGGGTTGGTACCACTGCCTTGGGCATTAACTGGGGAAGTTTTTCCCCTAGCAGTTAGAGGTATTGGCAGTGGTGTGACATCAGCGATGGCATTCTTTGCTTTCTTCGTAGTGGTGAAGACTTCGCCAATAATGTTCAAAAATCTTGGATCCGGAGGGACTTTCTTCTTCTATGGATCTATTGCCTTAGCTGGAACAATTATTTTGTTCTTTTTCTTGCCAGAAACTAGGAATAAGACATTGCAAGAAATTGAAGAGCATTTTGCGTCCGAAAAGAAGAGCAATAAAAGTGAAGAGAATGCGTGATGACAGTATTTATATTTAGAAGATAGACAATGTTTGTTCTATTGCCACTACAGTATCGTGATGCTATTTATTAAGCATTTTATATGTAAATATTTATATTTAATAATAAAATTATTTAATACAAAATAAACTTTCATATATTCCTATTTCTTTTTGTGAAACATTTGAGTTATTATATGTTTAAAACAATTTTATTTGTGCATAAGCATAATTACAACAATAAAGGTATATTGTCACTGCCGCCGGCAGAGAAAGTATAATTTTGTTGTCTAATGTCAATAAAATCATTGAACTTTGTTTTACATAGCAACTCTGATTGCAACGACGGAGGGAAAAACATTTTTTTGTGCAACCGTAGGTAAACTAAACATTTCGCAAACGCAATACAGTCCGTGAAATACAATTTCGCAGCCGTTACCATAATAGCGTCCGCAAAATTAGAGTCACTTTAACACTTGAGAGTTGCGATGAAAAATATGACAATCACAGTGACTTTTGAACTTTGATTGGCTGAAATTGGAGCCAAGTTCACGCAATGTAATTTCAGACTACTGTCAGTGTGCATGACATATGACATCTCGTGTCATTTTTATGTGCAATGTTAAGTATCTTTTTATCAGATTTGAAAAACACATTATTTAGAAATCAATAAATATTTTATAAATTATTCTACTCTTTACCTTCACCAAAATAAATTAATCGTGACCAGATTGAATTCCTATTATTTTTACAGTATAACAAAGTAAATTATTTAATTCAAATGTAGCACTAGATATTTTATTGTTATATTATTACTAATATTTATGTTCAAGAATTTACACACAAATATAAATAGTAGGTATTTAAATTTAAAGTTTGCGCTAGTCTTCAATAATCAGAACTTAGATATCGTTGTTAGCCAATAGGATTCAAATATTACGTGTATACGTAAAATCAAGACTTGGGAAATTGAGTCAGATTATGCAGCAATGATATTTGAAGGCTTCACGGGGAGCAAGGGATCTGCAATTAATAGTTAATAGGTATATATAGTACACCCGTTTTAGCTACCGGCCTAATGACATAAATAGCTACAATTTGAATACTTTCATAGCTCGCTTGTAATATTCTGAAAATGTAACTACTTTATCAAGTAAAATAATATTTTCTGGACTTTGTACGTAATAACTGCAAATTGTTATCGAAAAATGTATCAAAAACAAAATTGCTGTATTCAATTCATGAGTGAAAACAGTAATTATATAACTATGTATTTAAAAATGAGAATTATATATAATTTGTGTCATTTTTAAAAGAAATATATTCATGTTTGTCAGTATTTTTATCATTTACGGGAATGATATGCGCCTATGTATATGCAGTATTCCATACCGATCTGTTTTTTGGAAAGTATACCGGAAAATATGTATACGCCGCTTTAATTCGGATGTGTAAACCTGGCTTTACAATTTTTGATAGCTGAAAGAATGGAAACTTAAAAACCGCACTATTTTAGGTTATTCAAAGTCCAGGATACATAAAATATAGCAACACAAAATTAATATGAATGTATTTGCCGTACTATTAAAAATCCCAAGGAATTCTCAACTCCGCTTGATACAATGTAAGTAAAATCTTCAATTATAACTTATTGTAGGTTAGAAACACACTATTTACATTTGACATTGCATGATTATGTATTGTTTGACAAAATCGAATAATTTCTTTAAATTCATGCGGGGACATCGTTTAATTTGATCAATCAAGCGTCGGCAACTACAACAGTGTACTTGTACGTGTGTTGCAGCGGCATCGTTCTAATCGTGGTGTGTGTGTTAAATTAATTCTACAATGTCTGAGGTTCCGGAATTGCCAACAGCTCAACTTGCTACTGATTTAGTCAACGAAATCACAACTCTTTTATCTCAAAGTAAGCTGAACGATGCTTTACAAGCCATCAATGACAACAAATACAACGCGTGTCTTAAAGACAACTCATGGGATCTGATTCCCGTCATCACGAAGAATTTAACCGAAGAAACCAACAATAAAGATCCAGAATTGTTCGATTGTTGTGAGCAACTATTAATAGTTGTTGCCGAAAAGTCTAATCCAGAAGAAGCTTTACTGGAATTTATTGAGCAAGCTGAAACAGCTAAAGATGACACGAAATTCTTTTCACTTTTGAAAGCCTTGCAAAAAACCTTGATGAAATTAACATCTAAACGCGGCAGATCTTTAGAATGGACATTCAATACAATAAACGCACACGCTTCCGATTTACCCCTCCCCGGAGAATATGGCGTTGAGAGCGAAGAAAAATCCCTCCTTGATGCTGATTCTTCTGTTCATAGAATAACAATATTTTATTCAGAATTACTCCCATTTTACAAACCATTTATCGACGAAGTATCTCTCCCAAAAACTGGTCAAGAAATCAGACTTAGAAGAGATCTTTTGGCGAGTTACATGTTGCAACTTTTGGGAAAACCTTTAGCTTGTCTTGATTTGGAATTTGGCGTTCAGGCCAAAAGCA
Source organism: Harpalus rufipes (assembly GCA_951394225.1). Taxonomy (NCBI): domain Eukaryota; kingdom Metazoa; phylum Arthropoda; class Insecta; order Coleoptera; family Carabidae; genus Harpalus; species Harpalus rufipes. Next base: position 5,347,257 of record OX596285.1, read on the forward strand.
GGGGAAGAATTTGTGCCGAAAAAATCATGAATTATTTGAGCGAATTAGTAAGCGATTGTTTTAAATTTTTGGAGTATTTACCACAAAGACAAATTGATTTAAAACAGAATCAAAATAGAATTATGCAAGACGAAATTTTAGATGTTTTTGCATGCGACTCTAGAACTCCAACTCTTTCTTTAGGAGTGTATTATTATTTGATTTTATCTGAAAATATCCAAATCAAAAATATTCCAGTTGTTTATAGTTCTTTATATGTCTTTCAAAATATTTTTTATGCAATAGCGCACATGTTACAATTTCCTGAACAATTTATTACCCGAAAAGGTTTATTACTTGCTCATGCTTTAATTTTTAACGAAAATATTAGCGTTTATCCTGCAAAAATATTAGATTCACCAGCTCATTGCATATTTTGCAAAAATCTCACAAACATCATTATTTATTCAGATATTAAACAATATCGCGAATTAGGTATAAAAATTTTCAAAACATACCTTTTCAAATTCGATTTAAAAGGAAGATATTTATTAGTCTCAAATCTTATGAACACTATAAAACACGTGAACACAAGAGGTTACATAATTTCCCAATACAAAGACATGATTCGCGAAATTTTCTTAAACGATGAAAACAAAATTCCGGAATATTTTTGCGGCCCAAAATTATTCCACACTTTGGATACATTCTGCCATCTACCGGAAGGAAAAGAAACTGATTTAATGGAATGGGGTGACCAAATCATTACTAGTTTAAATTTACTAATATATCTCACAATTAGAGACAAATATAACGCTTCTGGTATTTGGAATCACTTTGAAAGTCTCGACAAAACATTTTTCAAACCCTTGCGCGAAGCTATTAACATCTCTAAAGCTCATTATGAACTCAAAATCAAAGAAATTGAAAATGAAAAAGGACAAGGAGATACAAAGTTCTCTGTGAGTGTTACAGGCCATGATATACCAGGCGTGTCGAAAGAAGACAAAATGAGTGCTCTAAATTCTGCTATTAATAGTTTTGGGGCCCTGGAAATGCTCCTAGCAAGGTTGGAGGAGTTAATTTGTGATGGGACTACCCATCATTAAATGTTGAAAATGAATATGTGAATATAAAGATTGTTGTGTACCGTTCTTACAAATATATCAAATTGTATTTAGATGTATTATTTATATTTACAATAAAGTGCATTGGCAAGAAATATTAAAGTTTTAACAGTATATTATATTAATTTTATTATACTCCATATATTGCCGAAAACATACAGTTGCAACACAAAGTTACATTTTTTTCAAATTGGATTATACATATTTTTTATGCCTATTCGACTGCGTCTTTTTTTCTGAATTCAACCATGTATTAGTTTTATATCTTCACATAATAAAAATATTGAAAAAAATGCGATTTAAATTTGATTTTTATAGTCATATTTCAGTAGGCTATGCACGAAGAACAAAATCTGCTATAGTTTGGTTCACGAAAGATGACAATTCAAGGTCATTTATTAACTATGGTGTAATATTACTTGCAGATCACTTCATTTCGTATACATAGACGTGCAACATGAAATATTTATTGATACATTTTAACTGAAAAAATTAGTGTAATTTATTTGAAAATTATGTTACTTTTTAAATAACGCCTTTCTCAAAGATTTATGCTCTTCACCTATGTTTTTGCAAAACATATATTTCACAAAAATCATGAAGTAACAATTTGATTTAAATGTCAACGTCATTGGGTAAATATTAGCCCAGAGGGCAGTGTAGTAGATAATTAGATACATATAACTACGACATACGTCATTATTATTTTTGACGTGTTAGAAAGTAATGTCACCATTTACGTATATATGTCACACAACATAAGCTTTATAGACATACGTCAAATATTTTTTCTCATTTTAACATAAAATATTGCTAAGCTACTACTGTATTAAGTGCTGTGTATTCTTTCTTCGAACAAGTGACCTTGAATAGTCATTTTTCGTGAACCAAAGTATATTTGTCAATTTGAATTATTTAGGATAGAAATCTAATAGAACACTGTTTATAACGTTTTTAACAAATATTTGTTTCATTTTAATTTAAGCTTAATTGTTTTTCATTCATAGCCTACTGAAAAATAATTATAAAAATTAAATTTATTTCAATTGACTTTTTCTCAATATTTTTGTTATGTAAGGATATAAAATAATCTCATGCTTGAATTCGGAAAAAATACGCTATCGAATAGGTATATAAAATATGTAGAATTTCATTTGAAAAAATATAACATTATGTTATAACTTGAGAATCACTGGTTTAAAAAATATTGAATACTCTAATGGGATGTCCCCCTTGGTCTCCTACAACTTTGTTCTATAATATTTTTTTTCTATTTTGATTCTTTAATATGTACTTTATGAAACTCATTTGGATGTCATAAAGTACTTCTTAAAAGAACTCAAACCTAATTTCTGTTAGGTTGGTACGTAGTACCTACATTTCTAGACATTTGTCATTTGAAAGTAAATATTATTTAAATTGTAAATAATAACAATGAAACGTCATAGTTACGAATATCAATCACTGTTACTGTTACGAACAATCAAATAAAAATTAAAATATTCCTAAAAATGAAATCACGTATGTTTGTAAATATTTTTTGACAAAAGAACCAAAATAGAAAAAATAGTATAAAATACACGTTTCATAAGACATTTCAGCGCACTTGTCCCGTTACAAAACTCGCGGCAAGCCGCTCGTTTCTAACAAAGACGCGTGCGCTAAAATCATCTCTTATGAAACTTGTATCTTAATGTACTATTTTGTAACTATAATAATAAAGGGAATAATGGCGGTGGTCGGTTTTAATGTTACACCTGTATAAAAATTGATTATGTAAATGTGGACCTGAGTTTTATGTATTCGTCATGTGTGAAATATAATAATTTGATCCAAGAAATATTTATTAAAAACTGACTCGTGTGGGATTCGATCGCTGTCCCAAGCAACCTTGTATTGCCAGGCGAGTACTCTGACCGCACGACCACAGCTGACTGTCTAATTGTAATATAAATAATCAATTTTTTTAATTTTAATTACTATTGTGGCGGTTGGAGGACCGCATTTCAGAAGAATTTTATAGTTTCCTGATACTTTTGTTTTGCAATGTCTATGTAGGTTATTATTTCCAATGTTAGAGCGAAGATGTATTATTAAATATGTAGGTGTGAACATTTTTAATCGTTAATAACACAAATTATAAAATACTTCATAATTTTGCAATTTTTTCTGTTTTAGATGCAAAATACGCACAGAATGCGCAAGGTCCACAAGCAATTAATGTTGGTTCCACTCCAAAAACAGAATCCAAAAACGACAAAGAAAAATCCTCATTTCCTATATCCAAAATAACAGAACAAACGGACGACCAATATGACCAAAACATTAAAAACAAAATACTTATTGCGTCTTTACCGTTTGTCCACGAATTTGGTTGGTCAAAAGAAGCCATCATCAAAGGAGCAGAAAGTATAGGTTACCCCGGTATATCTCACGGCCTGTTCCCGCAAGGGGGTGCAGAACTAGTGCATTTCTTCTACGAAAGTTGCAACAAAAAATTAACAGAAAATATGAAACAGGTAGAAGAGCGAATAAAAAAGATTGTATCGAGTTTAAATAATGGAAATTTACAGGAAACAACAATAAATAAAGATATAATAGTTCCGAAGTTTATAAACCGGGCTGTGGAAAATAGATTAAGGATGATAGTGCCATATGAGAAATGGTGGCCCCAAGCAATAGCTATTATGTCTTTACCTCCAAATGTTAGACAGACGTTACAAAATTTGAAAACTCTCGCAGATGATATTTGTTACCTTGCTGGTGACAGATCTGTTGATGTAAATATGTCATTTTAGTTTTATTTAAAACAAAGATCTAACATATAAACTAAATTTTATAAATAGAAACTCATCCTAATCTATCATATTTCGATATTGTTTTATAGGGATTTCGAAGTCTGCGGCTTTAAAAAAATACTAATTGGATATCAATGATCATCAATATTAAGGTGAATACAATATCAGCCATGTTTGTGACGTGCAGGGCACTAGCAAATGTTATTGGCATATATTTTTAAGATCGCAGCGCTGGAGTGGCAAGTTTTGAACTACAGGTTGAACGAAATATGACGTTAATCTACTGTTAAATGGGCAAACATATAATTTATAGAATTGTGCATTTCTCATAGTACTGTATTATATTTGATTTTTTTTATATTATTTTATAGTAGGTTTTATATTATCGATTAAGGATAAATTAATGTATATTCCAAGTACACTTTTATAAAACTTTAACTTAAATTGTATAACCATTTCTGTTTTAGATGATATCTTCAAAAAAATAATTAAAATAGCGAAATTTCATGATTATTTTTCTTATTCACTTGTGAACATTAGTATAGGATGTATTTATGGAAGTGAAGATAACTTAAATGATATTTTTGTGAACATTTATAAAACTAACCTCGTTTTGAAACAAAGTTTTCTTTGAAATATAATGAATAAATCTTCAAAGTATACAAGACGGATATATTAATTTATAATTTTCTAATCCACTCACTATATTATTATCTTTTTTCATCTTGTTATACATATTTTTACTTTCGTTTACGCGGCAATTCGTAACAACATAATTTATTACCTTTCTAACGTGACAATGTGCACTCAAGTAAGCACTAATAATTGTTACTCATATTACAATATATATGTCAATTTAGTTACACAAATACGTATAATATTTAACAAATTTCTAAAATTACATACTTTAATGCCAAGTCAACCTGTAGTTTATTATTTTGCCACCAGATGTCATATCGCTTAGCAATACTTGCCAATTGGCACTTTAAAACCTCTATTTCACAACACCCGTGAGGTGACGCCTGACAAATGCCCTCTGTTGTTTAAATATATCGTCATTTACGAATAAAGGCAGATTGGTGCTAGGTATGAGCCGTCATAATGTTTATACATCGCCCCGTTCATTTCTTGTTTCGTTCAGTTTTATAACGTTCAAATCTTGACCATGAAGTTAGCGCAGATGAACTTGGCGCGCTCACAATTTAAAAAGTGCATTCCGCAATACAATTTTTTTACAAATAAATAACACCCAATAATTTCTACAAGTTATATTTCATTTTATAAGGTTTTTTTCAGGTTGATGACGTGAATCTTCTGCCTAATCATTTTCACTATAGCAATATATAACTTAATAGGTATATGATTGACTTATTATTGACAGGCAGTAATTTGAGGTTATATGTCAGTTTTGAAAGCAGTCGTACCATCTTTAGAAAACGAAAAACACCAAAAAACAGTGCGTTTATAGATTTTCTTAACGACGTGTTTTCAACGCGTTTATAGACTCATAAAGACACCGAAATAGAAAAACGGTTTAAAGAAACTGGTTTTAATTTGTATCGGTTAATAGTTACCGGTTTTATAGTAATTAAAAATATCGTTTTCAGTTGATACCTTTTTTACTTCCTTGTACGTAAGTAAAGGAAGTATTGTAATCGCGAAAAATTTCGGTTTTCAGATTTCAGCGGAAATATCCATTTTGATCATCCCTGAATAGGCTAACCGGAAGTGGTACATTACTTGAAGTTGTTAACAGTTTTTCTTGAATAAAATGATTTTATTTTGATTTTAGAAATAAATGCTTCAAATAAAAGTTTTAGAGAATTAATTTCTGCGTCTAGCACATTAAGTATTATTAAATTAGCCCATTGTATAAGCGAGATATGTATATTTAAAAATTATTTTTTTGTAATAAAGCTTGCTATGGATTAGGACAAAAAAATAAAAAAAATGTTTATGTCAAATTACGTTAAATACGTGCAATTTTATGATTCGTACAATAACAAATATTATATTTTTATTGTGAAATTAGTCATATTCATTGTTGTAATCAAATATTTCTTTGTTGTAATCAAAACTCTCTTTAAAAAGAACCGGGTTAGATTAATGTTAATTTAAGAATGATAGTAGTAAATGAATAATTTTTTGTTCTATATCAAAATATTTCTTGGGCTTGGCTCAAGCCTGTCAATATTTTGTAATTTAATTATTAAAAAAATATGTATAGTTTAATAATCGTACAAGGAAGTCGTGTGGTGTCCACATCAGATTTTTTTAATATGAAAAACTTCTGCTTATCAGGAGCTCTAAACATCAGTCATAGTTTTTAATTATTTATGAAGGAGACAGTATATTTTAAAATTAAGACCAATATTGCATATAAAATGTTAGATCTTTGTTACAAATTTAGAAAAATGCTTTTAATATTGTCAATCGATTTGATTTTTAGTTTTTGTGGTACGCTCGCAGATTCGCGATAGCAGGTTTGTATAAAACCACAGAATTATACATGATGCAAGATAAATCCGAAGATCACACAAAAACGTGGGAATTCTTAAATAGGAGAGTAGAAGAATTATTTCAAATCCACGATATTTTACACCAAACAGAAAGTGTGACAGAAAAATCCCCAGATATCATCCAATCTGTTTATACAACGATAGGGAATATTCTCCGTACTTAGCGAAAAGTGTAATAGGACTAAAAACAAATTCAAATTCATTCAAATTGTATTTTATTTGTAGGTCTTTCAAATATAACAGATAAAGTTAATATATTTGAACCAATTTGTATGTTTTATTCAACATAATATACATAAATAATTCGCTAGCATAAAATACACATAAATGATAATCATAAATCAAATAATATAGATACAATATTGTATTCTTTATAATATACAATTTGAAACTTAACAGTCTGTGATCTGTACTGAACGAGAAATTCAGTCTCTTTTGTGTGCGTCGAGATAGTAACTTGTAAAAATCACAGTGTCTTATTATAAATGTACTTTGCATTTTTTACCCAAATTCTAAATCATACTAAGAGCGAGAATTTACAATAAATATCATATAGCAATGCACAACTAATTTTGAGCCAGAAATTATTGTTTCTCAGCATTGTTACAAAATATTTTTTAATGAAATTCTTGGTTACTATTGAGCTCTCTTCGTATTTGGGAATTTTTAACTTCTGTTGCTCTTCTCACTAATATGTCGCTGTTATATCTTTACAATCATGATATTCTTTTTTCCATGACTAAAAATCTACTTAAAAATAATAATAGTTGATAATTTTTAGTCTTGAGCTTAGAATACCACATATAAATATGTTTATAGAGACTAGAGTACATATTTTACAATTTGACAAAGTACTCTTCTAAACGAGATATTAAATAAAGGATAAATGATTGCATAAATATAGAACGATAAATACACACTGTAAAACGTCAATTATTATCAAGAAATATCCTAATTTCAGCCCAAAATTTGGGATATTTTCCATCTTTATTGAAATCTATATCAAAACGTTTTAAAAACTCGGAATGATCAAATGAAGCATTTAAATTCAAAGTGATCTATGTGCCAAATATGTTTTAAGCCTTTTAATACGGTCATAATTGGTAAAACTTAACCTCACCAATTGTGGATTATGCTAAACAACAACCAAATAATATAAAAAATCAAACCTTATTCTAATATGAGTTTTCTTGTAATTTATTTTGGCGCTAAAAGGTATCACGTGGTTTGTGACGTATGAGTGACTGACGATATTTCTAACAAATTTTACACATATAGGGCGCGTGCAGACACGTGACTTGAGCGACCTTGAGGAGCTAATTTGTGTGGGTGTTACAACAACAATGTCATTTTGACAAAAACAATATTTTAACTTATTTCGATTTTGAACTGTTAAAAAAATATTATTTTACAATTTTCAAGCAGTAAAACACATGAAATTAAAAATAATAACTTTTTAACAGCTCAAAATTAAATAAGTCAAAATATTGTTGTCAAAATTACAAGCGCACACAAATCAGCTGACTCCAAGCCCTTCAAGGTCGCTAGATTCACGTGTCTGTTCGCGCCCTATACTGTCCCTGTTAACATTGTCAATTGTCTTGTTCGTGTAAGTTTTATTACATTTTGTTTTTGTGTTTACAAGTTTTATATTTCTATACATTTCCTAAATGTCATAGCTCCTCCTACGTCATATCCTGTAAAACTCAAATTATCAATTACTATTTAAAAATTCTCGGTCAAATTAAATAAATAACTAAAAAATTTAGATTTATAATACAAATATGTGAATATTCCAGAAAATAAAATAAAAAAATTATTACTTTTCCCGCCGTTATATAGGGTGTTTGGCGTAAGTCCGGCACCACAAATATTTCGTTTATTTTGAGAGATACAAAATAATGTTAATAAGCAAAGTTAAACTAGACAAAGGGGCTCATAAGATGAGCATAGCAGAAATTTTGTATCACTTCCGGTTTTAGCGAAAATGGGTACAACTTTAAAACTAGCATAGGGAATCGGTATTTTTATATTTTTTTTCAGAATGTACATAAAATTTGCTTCACAATGATACCAAATTATCAGTTTTACTTTAATTATTTCAAAATGGCGACCATTTATTCTTAAAATATGTGTTAATAAAATTCTATACAAAATAAAACATAGCAAGCTTTGAAAACAATTTTATTATCTTATAACAATAGAAAAGAATTTACCTACATTTGTGATAGTGATAATTTCCTGTACTAATTAAATAATTATAATAAAATTGTTTTCATAGCTTGCTATGTTTATTTTGTATGGAATTTTATTAATACATATTTTAAGAATAAATGGTCGGCATTTTGAAATGGTGAAAGTAAAACTATGATAATTCGGTATCATTGTGAAGCAAATTTTATGTACATTCTGAAAAAAAATATAAAAATACCGATTCCCTATGCTAGTTTTAAAGTTGTACCCAATTCCGCTAAAACCGGAAGTGATACAAAATTTCTGCTATGATCATCTTATGAGCCCCTTTGTCTAGTTTAACTTTGCTTATTAACATTATTTTGTATCTCTCAAAATAAACGAAATATTTGTTGTGCCGGACTTACGCCAAACACCCTGTATAGCCTTGTTGTGACGTCACAACTGGGATGTACGAGCTGTCAATCTGTCACTGACATTGCATTTTATACTAATTAGAAAAAATTGAAAACATAAAACTTTTGTTAAAGGATATTTTAAATTATTTAAATGGCCTGCAAATTACAGAAAAGTTCTATGAAACAAAGGAAATAATATATTCTGGGCATATTTCTAGTTCAAAATTTGGCCACCAGATAGCGTTTGCGCAACTGGAATCGCGAATACCCCCATTATTAACAGAATAATTAAAAAAGCTGTTTGACATAGTAACAAATTTGGTAATAAATTTGGTTTAATTGGAAACGATTGTTTTGACAAATTTCATTGTTAACCTGTTTAACACGATTACAAAATTTTGTAAATAAATTATGATCGTGTCAAACACAAAAAAATTTTAGCCCGTTGGTTAAAAATTTTATAATATTTTGTGAACCTTTCAAACAGATAATATAATTGATAATGATATTTGTATTGGAATAGAATGTCTTATTTGTCATAATATTCGTTTCCAATTAAACAATTTATGACCGTGTCAAATAGGCTTAAAACGGCCCTTGGTTTAACACGATTATAATTTTTATATTCCGTTCACGATAGCGGGAGAATTTGGAACTAATTCGCGGACAGAGACAAGTCATTATATCGGTCGAAAAAGGATAATTTTCGTGCCAAACTAATAGAATGACTTATTTCCGTTCGCGAATTAATTCCAAATTCTCTCGCTATCATCAATGGCTTACAATAAATTATGACCAACACGTTTGACACGGTCTTTGGTAACAAAATTTTGTGATTGTGTCAAACAGTTTTACTCCTATCATAATTTATAATGAAATTTGTGATGGAATAAAACATTTCTGAAAACATTTGTTTCCGTAATGAAACAATTTATTACCAAATCTGTTAATAATATTTAATAAGAATTTATGACCGGCAAATAGGCTTTAGGAATTGAACAATGGGATTCTAATGTAGTAAAATTTACGGTAAAAAATTTGTAACATTGTAAATTATGCTAAACAATACCGAATAATGTATTTTATTCTGGCGATAAAAAGGTATCATGTGATTTGTGACGTACGTGTGACTAATGACATTTCTAACAAATTTTGTATATATGACTGTCCTATTAACAGATAGTTTTTCTGCCATTTTGAGTGTTCACAAGTTTTCAATTTCTATATATTAAATATCATCAGCATCTCTTACGTCACATCCGGTAAAATTAAAATATTCAATGAATATATAAAATTTCGTATATCGCTCAAATTAAATAAAAAAGAACTAAAAATTTTAGATTTATAATACAAGTTTCAGAAAATAAAATAAAAATAGAATACCCCAGTGTTATAAAATTCCAGACGCGGTTCAAAAATGATTAGGCAGAAGATGCACATCATCAACCTGAAAAAAAAACAAAATTAAATATAACGCATAAATTATTGGGCGTTATTTATTTTTAAAAAAATGAAGAAGAAAAAACTAGTATTAAGAAATATATACAGGATGGTGGTAACAGATAATTTGTTATATATTCTGTCTCAATTTTATGGCTATTGCTATTTTTGAGATGATTTTCATACCTAATTTCTGTCGTTACAAGACACAAAATTAATTTTACTTGATTCAGATGCAAAATTTTATGCTCTACAACTTTTATTTGAAGCTTTTTTTTACCTAAAATAATTAGGGAGGCAGGAAATTAGGAAAGTCTGATTTTAAATGTTCGGTAGTACCGGTCACCAGCCTGTATATTTAATGAAATTTGCAATTATTTCCAAGTCAATCCTTATTCCTTTTGCACAATATAAAATTATTTGAAATAACATTCTCAGTAGAGCCAACGTATGGTACGAAATCAACTACAATTATTTCAAATTTTATATTCCGTAAAAGGAATAACGATTGACTTAATACTATTTTTTTCTTCGTTTTTTTAAAAATAAATAACACCCAATTTCTACAAGTTATATTTCATTTTATAAAGTTTTTTTCAAGTTGATGACGTGTGTCTTCTGTCTATTCATTTTTAGTGTAGGACGCGAGCAGACACGTGACTCGAGGGACCTTGGAGTGCTTAAAATCAGCTGATTTGAGGGTTAAATAACTTTTTAGCAGATCAAAATATGTCAAAATATTGTTCTTGTCAAAGTGACATGCGCACACAAATCAGCTGATTACAAGCACTTCAAGTTCGCTCAAGTCACGTATCTGCTCGCGACCTATAGGGCGAAGGGTTGTAAATATTTAGCAAAAACAAAATGTATAATTAAAAAAGAAAATACAGCTTCGTTATTGTTTCTTGTAGTGTAGATCGCTTTTTGTTGAGCAACTTTAAAATATAAAGATGGCACTTACATTCTTTAAATTTAAATGCTTCAATTATTTTCAAGAAATATTTTAATATTGAGCTTCTTTTCAAATATATCTTTTGATTACGAAATCTACATCAAAAATTTAGAAAATTGAGGAATGCTTTAAAAAAACACCAAATCGAAAAAAAATAATTGAAGTTTCACGTTAGAAAAACACCACAATAATTACATAACACTTGTTATATAATGCAGGAATCCCATGAGCCAGAAGTTACATAAAATAACTTATGGGATACCCAGTTGAAAACTTAATAATGTCCTTCTTCGATATATCCTTTGATAGTTTTGGGCAGTGGTAATTTCTGAATGTTGTCTAACCTGGTGTATTGCCTTATAACAAACCGACATAAATACTGTAGCGACCGAACCTGCATGAACCTGGACAGCGGTTTCGTGAGTCGAACAGGGAAAGCCGGTTGCGTAGGTGACCTAGGTCTGGAGTAACAGTAAACAGCTGCTTGAGAGTAGCTCATTGAGTGATTTATCAACTCTTTGATTGAAGGAAAGCCTTCTTGTGCGTAAAAACTAAACACCCCGTAGTTATATTCGATTCGGGTGTGGAGTGTCCTTCCCGAACTCCGAAAACTAACACTGAGGAGATATTTATCCGAAGAGGAGTCCCGAACTAGGAAAGCACCATCCGGTTGCCCCTGGAGCTTCTCCTCTGCTTCTTGTCTGGAAATTGGTCCCCAATACCAGCCTTCATGGGCCAGGCTCCCCAATTCTCGAATGAGTCCTCTTCCAGCGTTGTTTGACTCCACGGAAAGGCTGTAGGTGTCGCCGGAAAAATCTAACGGACTATCGTCGGGCGCAACGGAGCCTTCCATGGGGTATAGGACTAAATCCGCCGGCCTGTGGCGTGTTCTCGGTGGAACTTCAGGGCCTTCGGCCTCATTATTGCTAGGAAGATAGATCGGGGACACTTCTGGAACGCGGGAAGCTACTGGGGAAGATTTATCACAGATAGAACGGGCGCATGGACAGATAGAACCAGAAGTTGTGAAACCTCGGCTAGTGGACTCGTCGGATGATTCACTGGCTTTGATTTTTTGTTTGGTGCGACATATTAATAATGACTCTTTTAAATGCATTTTCTTCTTCAAGTTCTTGAAGATATTTTTTCGGCTTTTGTCTTGTCGTTGACATAAACAGTCCGATGTAGTAACTTGACCGTTTGAAAGTGGAACATTTTCATCATTCACTGACGCTGATGATTCATTTATTTGATTCGACGATGATTTTCTTACTAGCGATTTTCTAATATAGGAAAAACTTAGTTTTCTTTCCTTCGTTTGTCCATTTTTCAAGTTGTTTTTTGTGTCCATATTGATTAAAAACACAAATAACTAACTATTCACTGACGTTATTATCTTGAGGAGTGGTTTAATATTACTATCGTACTTATCATTATTCGTTTATATCTTAACATCATAATATTTTCTTGTCATTGTGATAAAATGATAAAATTTTCTCTAACATCTGAGTCACAAACCAAAATGTCAAATTTCAGAAATAAGAAAGCTGTCACTTCCTTTGATGTTGCAGAAATACAAGAGATGTCGCATATTTATTTTCATATTTATGTAAAATGTAATACTATATGTAAATTAGATGTTATTTAGATTATTTTTTGCGTTGATAATATGTAGCCCTATTTTCAAAGTTATTACGCACGTTAAACGTATTTTTATCAAGTTTTAGTGAAAAAAATCCGTTGATGTTGGCTTGTAAATTGTAAATATTTATATCAATGTTATTAAAAACACATACCATTTCTTTATAGAATAAAAAATTATTTACTGCGTAGGTTGTTTATGATAAAAATGACATTTACATATGATGTTCAGCTAATATGTAATAGAGGGCATATTTGACGCTTTTTAAAATATTGTAGACTGTATGTCAAAATGGTGTATCATTTTAGAGGTATATAGTTTTTGTATAAATAAGAACTGTGATGAAGCGTAATATTATAAAGGTTTGCAGATTTTACATATTATTAAAGCGTACTGCACGCTAAACAACAAATAAAGCAATGTTTAATTGAAAGTATCTAAAATGTCGAATGGTTGTCAAAGGTTCAGTTACATTTATTATTATTTATATTTGCATTCCCTTGTACTATTATTTCACGCAAGATCCGTTATTTACACAAAGAGTTGTTTATCGTAGCAAAATCTTCAGTATTCATATAATATTTTGTACACGTAATCCTGCAAATGTCACATCCAAGTGTGTATTTTAGAGACTGTCAAATACTTCTGATATTCCTTATATAAAATGACAGAAACGGAGGCTCAGGCCCATGAGTTTGTGCGACGAAAAGAGTGGAATAGAGCTTTAGAACTCTACGACCAATTACTCGGTTCTGGAATAAGTAAACAAATCAGTAAAGAAAGGATCGTTGCCTGTCTCCTCGGTCGATCGGAATGCTGCCTCGAGCTCGGAAGACATGAAGCAGTGGTGTCCGATTGCAGGAAAATCATAAAACTTCTTGCAGATGGGAATGAAAACAACACTGGAGCTAGAACGGGTGCTAGACGAAGACTCGTCCATGCTTTATTTTCTCTGCGAAGATTTTCAGGTTGTTACTTGTTTTTCATTTGTTATAAACAATTTTATGAACAAAAATTTTAGTGAAATTGCATTTTGAAACTTTTTGGTTAGAAAATTAATGTCAAAAACATGAGGTACGATCATTGTCATATTAAAAATAAGGAAAATGCTTTTATTTCAAATTTAGTGAAAAGGTAATGGAGTTTAATTTTTAGAAGCGGAGATGGCAACCAGGGAATGGTTATCTTTAAACGATGGTGTTCAAAATAATCCAGAAGCGTTAAAAATGTTAGAAAACGTTCGTTCGGTGTTACAAATGGCTAATCAGAAAGGGGCCCCAAAGCAACAACAACTAGAAGAAGAACTTATGACCTTGGAACGCAGGTTTGAATTATGGTCGGGTTTAAGTCAAGCTGCCAAACACGATAAATTCCTTCTTGAACAACAAGATGGACAAGCAGTTTGCACTTATTGTAGTTTAACATTTCGCGATCGGTTAGAACTCCGCGCCCATTGCCAGACAGAGAGCCATCAAACGATGATCATGTCTGACGAAGGTCGCGATTGGAAATGGAGACCGCCTCCTAGGGGTTTCACCGCTGATGTCTACTCCGCTTGCGAAAGTTGGGTCGAAACTGGAGTCTGCAGATACGGTGCTCAATGCGTAGAAGCCCACGGACCTGAAGAACTCGCCGAATGGAAAGAAAGATTTGAATACCGCCGAATGAAACTTCAAAGAGCATGCGAGAAGGAGTTATACGGCAAATCTTACACCGAACAGCTTTTAGAACGCTGGGTTCAAGCCCCAAGTCCCGAAAGGGTTATGAAAGAAAAACTAGAAGGAGTTGAAGATTCCTGTACTGGAGATTTAGTTACTACAATGTCTTCTAAACATAGTAAACGCGACTGGACTTTCGTGATTCGAACCCAAAAACTTTTAAGTGCTGTTGCTTTGCTCCAAGACGCACACAGAAACCACTTCGTGTTGAAACAAGTCATCCCTGGAACTTCCCAAGACCCTGTTGAACTTTCCAACGACCAAGAATGGTTATCAAATATGGATAATAATGAAGAAGCAGCGATTTTTGAACACAAAGTCACTGTTTCCTTCCAAACAGACATCTACGGGACATTTCGCCAAAGTGTAGTGTTTGACTTAGGCCCTGAACCAGTCCTTGTGAAACACCTTTGCGTTGATGTTCTTCCGGTTACAGACGCGGACAAAATCAAGGAAATCAAGAAAGAAATTATTGTTTCTTCGGCTGAAAGATGGGATTGTGATAACGCTGAAATCGTTGCGTTTTCTAGCCCGGTTCCTCCGATGATAGCAACACCTGTTGCTCAAGCAAAAGACAGCGAATGGGAAAGAGATTTGCTGAATGCTTATCCTTGTCCACGAGCAGATACTTTTACGTTAACACATTCGACAGTAGCGGAAAAAAGACTCACTAGGAACAACTATCGCGCTAGGATGCACGAATTGTTATGCGTTGAAGAAATGGCAAGATACGAGCAAGTTGCCAGATACAATCTTACAGCTAAACTACACGTAACTTATAGTTATCTTCTCGCTCCGAACGGTATTGCTACTAGCACGGCAAAATATTCTCATTCTGGAGAATTGTTCGCTTTGATGAACTTAGGAAAAGATATTTCCGAAGATACTTCAGCCGGACGATTAATTTTGAATAATTGTACAACAGTTTTTATCGCCGCAGAAAATGCAAAAAGCCATCAAGACCATAAACAAAAACGGAAAGTTTACGAGGCTCTCATTGAAGATAAAGGAAAAAACATGATTTATTTGCGCCTTCCAGCCAGTTGTGTCAAAGATTTGAACCTCAAATCAGACACAGATTTCTCCGCTGAAGTTCAATTTCAGCTAAACAGAATACCATATTGCGAATGGCATTATGCCATCGATAAAATCGCAGATTTTCGCATCATTTTCCCCGATACTTATCTGGAACCTAACATCCCGTGGACTCCCCAACGACAATGGTCTGATATTTTAGACGTCCGGTTAAATTTAAAGCAAAAGGAAGCGGTTGTAGCTATAACAACACCGACGAATGTTCCCTTGCCTCCGATTTTGATTATAGGACCATTTGGAACTGGGAAGACTTACACGTTAGCCCAAGCGATAAAGCAGTTGCTCTTACAGCCGAATACAAGGATATTAATATGTACGCATTCGAACAGTGCTGCAGATTTGTACATTAAGGATTATTTACATCCCTATGTGGAAGCTGGACACGAAGAGGCCAGACCGTTGAGGGTTTATTACCATAAAAGATGGGTAGCAACGGTCAACCAAATTGTACAAAAGGTAAGGTTTTTTTACTTATTTATTTGTAGTTTATAGTAAAAAACATGAACAAAGTTTAATATATCTAGAAATGTTGACTAAACAACAAAAAAAAAATAGTTTTTTAAAATTAGTAATAGTTTATAGTTTCTTTGTCTTAAAGGGGTGATTCAATACTTCTGGAAAAAATTAAATGGTAAATACATTCCCAAAATTAAGGGTAATTTGTTCGAGAAAACGGCATTACAATTTCGATTATGTGTAGTGCTACGCACAGATGACGTCACAAATTAATTAATGCAGTTATTCTTGAATTCTATTAATATTTAATAAATTTAAAAAATACAGGTACATTATTTTTAACTCTATATTAAAAATATATTAATACGCATTTGCGCAAAACTTGCCAAGGTCACATACTCTAATTCAAATCTCTTACAAAAAAATCTATTCATCGTACAAAAATGAACCTTGTACCAAAGTTTTGAGTAGTAGAACAAAATTAAAGGAATATTAATTTATTTCGTGACTCATTCCTTTGCATTTTCATAAATAATCATTGTTATATTCTTATCAGTATTGCTTGGTATTATTACATTCATAAACAGTTTTAAATTACATTTTTATAAATTCTGATAATATAATATAGGTTTAGTTTTTTGTAGTTATTTTTAATATGCTATAAAAAATAAAAAGAGACAATAATGATATATTTATTATCAAATTTAATCGCCAATTCTATATTTATTTGAACTCATATATTATAATTTGTGGGGATGCACCGGGTACCCGATACCCGGTTGATTTTTTATATTACCAGGTTTTGCCAGGATTGCCCGACCGGCAGTGTTGTATAATATTTGAAATAAGCATTTTTAATATTAAATAATTATTTGAAATATTTAATAATCGTTCAAATACTTTTCAAAAGTATTTTATATTTTAATCAGGGCATCGAACCTAAACTGAACCAAACCCAAACCGTAACATTTTAGCGAACTCAAACCCAGAACCAAACCTCAAATATATTTTTCAATTGAATCTGAGTCGGAACCGAACAGCATATTAAAATTCGGGTTCAGGGTTCAGCTCCGGTTCAGGTTCAAAGCGTAATCGTAATACAGCCGATAATCGACGCATGTGTTGTCCGTTTGTGAAAATTGTGTTCGTGTTCTTGTCTTACTCAAATTCCGGCTTGGATTTTAAATTATTTCTATATAAAGAATGTTATTCAAAAAACAATTCAATTTTCGTTTGGGCGAACCGAACCAGAACCCGGAACAAAACCGCAAATTTGTTATAATATATACGAGCCCATCCCCAAATGTATTCGTACCCTCTGAAATAAATATATTAACATCAATAAAAAATATTTTTTTAGGTTACGATAGTTAAGACTATATTTGGGCATTTTTTAAATTTTATGTATTAATAAAGTGTACTGGATTTAAATACAATGTTATTAACTAAATTTCTCATTTAAACAATAATCTACGGGAAAATATATGACAAAAGACAAGTCCCAAAATTTTTCGTTCCAATAGTAAATAATACAATATTTATGGTAGTATTATTTATAAAACTGAGGGTAAAGGTAACTGACAATATACTCAATTAATTGCCATCTTAAATTTTATTACTTTAATAAAAATTATTTGTGAATTATTAAAGACGAAAACATTTGTCACATGCAGACAATGGTTTATTTGCAAATAAATTATTATTAAACCTAAGAAATTTTATTATAAGCAATGTATTCAAGTTCTATACACTCTATTAATACGCCATATCAAAATTTGTTGAATTGGAGTAATAATCATAGCATCCAGAAGTTTATTTATTCTTGTTTTTAATATAATTGTAGGTGGTACTTTAATAAATAAATATCAATTTGCAAATAATTTTACTAAAAAAATTAAATTTAATATAGTAATTAATTGAATATATTGTCAGTTTCCTTTACCTTCAGTTTTATAAATAATATTAACATAAATATTGTATTATTTACTTTTGGAACTAAAATAATTAGCACGTGTCTGTTGTCATATATTTGCCCGTAGATTGTTGTGAAAATAATAAATTTAGGTAATAATATTATATTTAAATCCACTACACTTTATTAATATATAAAATAAAAAATTGTCTAAATATAGTCTTAACTATTGTAATCTAAAAATTTATTTCTTCTTGCTGTTAATATATTTTTTCAGAGGGTACGAATACATTTGGGGTTGGGCTCGTAATTATTATTACTGAAATGGCTGTTCAGCTGATTGGCACACTCAGTAATGGGTAAAAAGCCGTCACAATTTATGTATTTACTTTTAAATTTATGTTTATTTTTATTATCATTTAATAATATAATATGGATCCTGTTGGTAAAAACCCCGAAGTCTATTTTTAGAATGAATATTTTCAGTATATTATTTCTAGAAATAGATTTAGTGGTTTAAAAATTATGAAAATTATTATACTTATGTAATTTTATTCATAGTATTGAATGGTGATTCCCCTAAGTTATATCTCTACCCATTTTTGAGTAATAGCCCCCAAAAAATATACCCAATTCTATATATAAAAAGTTCAAAATTTCAATATTTATAATTTTAGATACAATCTAATATGCTGATTTCAAATTTGGAAACTGCAAATCAATATCTTTTTCATTCCTGAGATATATTAAACAATATCACCAATCTCTTCTGTGGATAAAATTACATAATTATACCAATTTTTATAAAGTTTGAACAATTGATTCAATTTATATAAATAAAAGTATGAAAATCCGAAAAAAGCCCAAAATTTGAAAAAATCGTAGATTTTTTTGCAGTTTTGGGCATTTTTTGATATTAGATCTGTAGATTGAACCAGTGGGTCAACAGTTTCAAAAATAGGTATACATATGTAATTTTGTCCCTAGAATCGAACTGTGATAACGAAACGTTTGTATCGCCACTCATTTCTGGGTAATAACCCAAAAATGGGTACAAGTTTGAGCACAAGTATCTTCGGAACGAACATAGATATCGACCTACGGTTTCAAAATTTAGAATCAGCACGTCGAAGAATAAGTAGAAATATAAAAATTGGATTTTTAAAAATTTGAAAATATTATGACGTAATAAATAAAATGGGTATGAATTCGATTTTACAGATAAAACTACGTAAGTATACAATGCTTATCAGTTTTTGGAAAGTATAGTTTGGCGAAGAAAATATATTTTTTTCTATAGTAGATTTTAAATTGTTCTTTTTTCTATTCAAAGCAGTGATTTAAAAAAAATATATTATACACGTAGACGGTTTGTGTTAATAACAACTTCATTCTTGGAATAGAAATACAACTTAAATTTTAAAATTGTGCAATAATTTATTTTATTTTGGAATCATAAATTTGTTTATTCGCCCTCACAAGCGGGTACAATTTTGCTTTTATTGCCCGAGGGTCTATAAAGTTGCCAGGCAACAGCTATTCAAATATATTAAAATCGTGATTTATGGATAAATGTCAGACAACAATAATTTCGATAAATCACATTTTTTTAACATGCCATTCGCAAAACTTTCGTATTCTTCCTCATACACGTCTTTTGACTTCTGTAGAACTAACTTTTCGTAATACCATAAAGCTCTTCACGATACTGTGATTTTTTTTTTTAGAAATATTTCGTTCGTGCGATCAGGTTTTTTTTAAACTTTACCGATAGGGTTTCCAAGGCAGTAAGTTTTGTTTACAAATTACTGATCAGTAAGTGATGTGGTACAGATCAGTAAGTGATGTGACTGACCGGTAAGTGATGTGACTACCTACCGATCTGGAGGCGGTGAAAATTACATAAATAAAAAATAAATGTACAATTTTTAAAGCTTTAACGATAACAAAACAACGATCATAGCTTACTTAAAAATGACAAATATTTTTTTTAAATATCAAAATAATTTTTAAATAATTCTAAACTTTATTTTATTATTATTGGGACGATCGTGCAAAAAATATAAGCATTGCGGTAAATGCTTCTTACCGGTATCGGATGTATTGGAGATCTCTACTTCGTCCTCAACCGGTGAGGTGCACTTACTGCCCGTAATACTTAAATAACTATAAGGGCCGGCGTCCGTTATAGATTTATAGATCCCTTTTCGTTTACGTATTTAGTTCTGTTAAATCATAGTAACGGTATGGTATTACGAAAAATTGTTTATAACACACAACATAGCAACACCAATAAATTAGGTAGAAACCACAGCATACTTAAAATGTACAACACCACAACGATAACGAATATACAAATATATCTATTGATTCCTTGAATCAAGATTATAACACTCGGAAAAATTAAAGCTTTCTGCTACGCGTCGAGCTTTAAACATTCCCGCATGTTAAAAACTTTCAATTATGCCCATTACATAAATAAATATTATTAATTTTTCTTCTTTTTTTAAAATCTACTATAGAATAAAATAGAATTTTATATACGACGATAAAATTTAATTATCGACTGGCGAAAAATAATTCACTAGCGATTTCACCGCTCGTAAATTAGCACTTTTTGCTCGTCGATAAAATAGAATTTTATCATCTTGTATATAAATAAAACTATAAATAAAATTATTCATTTTCAGTATTGTCTGATCGACTTGAACGGTGGCGTCCGCAATTTCCGCGTCCCAACCCTTGAAGACATCCTCAAACATCGAATTGTAGTCGTCACTCTCTCCATATCTATGTACCTGTCAACAATGGGTCTTCCGAAGGGTCATTTCACCCACATTTTACTCGATGAAGCTGCCCAGGCCATGGAATGCGAAGCTATCATGCCTTTAGCTCTAGCTGACCAAAACACAAGAATAGTTTTAGCCGGAGATCACATGCAGTTATCACCAGAACTCTTTTCACAGTTTGCTAAAGAAAGAAATCTTCATGTTTCTTTATTGGAAAGATTATATGATCATTACCCGAGCACTTTTCCCTGCAAAATTCTTTTATGTGAGAATTACAGGGCTCATGAAGCAATTATTCACTTCACTTCAGAGTTATTCTACGATCAAAAGTTAATTTCAAGCGGCAGACAACCTCGGCATGATAAATTTTATCCTCTTACGTTCTTTACAACTAGGGGGGAAGATGTGCAAGATCAAAATTCAACCGCGTTTTACAACAATTCTGAAGTTTACGAAGTCGTTGAAAGAGTTTGTGAGTTGAAGAAAAAGTGGCCAGCAAGTTGGGGTAAAATGGACGACCAATCCATCGGAATTATGACTCCTTACGCTGATCAAGTGTTCCGAATTCGTTCTGAACTTCGGAAAAGACGTATGGGAGGTATTTCAGTGGAAAGAGTTCTAAATGTACAAGGAAAACAATTCAGAGCTATATTTTTATCAACTGTTCGAACTAGGAGAACTTGTACCGGGTCAAAATCGGGTGATGAAGTCGATTATGGCTTTCTGTCAAATTCTAAATTGTTAAATACGGCTATAACTCGCGCGCAAAGTCTGGTCGCAGTCGTAGGGGACCCGGTGGCGCTATGTTCCATCGGAAGATGCCGTAAAGTTTGGGAAAGATTCCTAGAAATTTGCAACCAAAATAAAAGTTTGTTTGGGATAACTTGGTCTCTTTTACGCAGCCAATTAGACGGTGTTGAGCTGAAGAAAACATATGTGTTGAATCCTCTAGCTCCGGAATTTATTCCCAGACAATTTCAAGCAGAATCTTACATCAAAATGCCTCCAGTCATTTTAAGTAATCCAAACGGTCCAACACCTCTTAACGCGTTGAGTGCCGCAAGATTCGCCAACCCTCCTCCCCAATCAGTCCCTCCATTTTCTGGCCCCCCTCCCGCTCCAGTTTATCCGTTGCCCCAAATGTATTTCATCCCTACAGGACAGCCACATTTCATACCAGCAAATCAACCCCCGCCCCAAATATTTCCCATACGTCCCCCAGGTCCTTTACCGTTTGTTCGACCGCCTAACAACACAAACATGAACCCTTGGGGGGTTAATTATCCCCTTGCGTCGCCTTCAGGAGAAGGGGGCCCTGCTTGGCCTCCAAAAGTGCAATCTATAGGCCCTAAAAAGCCTCTGGAAGCAAATGTCAATGAACGGTTGATGTTGCCTCCGTCGCAAAGAAGTCCAGGAGGAATGCAACAACCTGTTAAAGGATTGATTCCTTTACCACCAGGACCTCAAGTTAATACAAATCCTAATGGATTATTAATTGACAGTATTGTCAGTGGAGAAGTTGCACTTCCGCCGCAATTTATGTCCATACAAGGCGTCCCCAAAATGGAATCAAACGCCAGAATATCCGAAAAAGAACAGATACAGTTCTTACACAATGTTCATTTTCCTGAAAGACATCTCGAACATTTACCGGACAACAGAATATACAATTCGGAATGGGCTAATCTTCTCCCTCCGAATGTATCTCCCGCTGAAATGCTAATGGCGACGCAAGCGCAACAATTACAATGGTTCAGACACCTCCACGAAAGATACGGCACTGAAATCGCAAATAAATTTAGAGACGTTCTCGTTCGAGCAAAAAGACAACAGGAATTTATTCCGTTACCTCCAGAGCCAATCCGACCAGTAGAAGATGATCTCTTTGGCGAAAAGAATCAAATAATTGATAGTCTTTTACCGCATTTACAAAACGGACACGCGCCTCAAAATATGATCCCACATTTCTCCGAACAAAATTGGCAAAGAAATGATAAGCCAATCGAGAGGATAAACTTCAACAAACCGATGTATTTAAGAGACATGGACACGAATATACTACTCGCCAATCTGCAGAACAACCAACAATTACGAGAAGAATTCAGCAATCCTCCAATTGTTGAAAATATGAGAGTTCCGTGGCAAAATACCCCGGCGCAATCTGTCCCCCTTTACAGACGACAAGGCCCGCAGCCTCCAAACAATTTAATGGATCCAGGAATGGATAAACCTGGAGTCTCTTCCAACGCGTTTTCAGGTTATGCGAGAGCGGCTGTCAGTATAAGAGAGCACCAACCTCAAATACACAGCATGACTCAGCAACAATTAAATCAGCTGCAACAGCAACAATGGCAGAGGCAAATTAATGCCGAATTTGCAGCGATGAAAAGTTGCGAGAATGAATCTGTTGAAGAGATGTTGAATCGGCATAATAATACTACTTATGCGAGTGTTTTAAGGACGAATAAAGTCGAGGAACAGGATAAAATTGGGGATCCCTTTGCTGTTTTAAGGGATTTAGGGCAACGATCTGTAAATCAAACAGGACCGGGACTCTATCAGTACTTCTCGTAAAGTATAACTTTCGAGATTGGGAATTCAAACGAATTCTTATTTTCAGTTTATTAGAAATAATAATAAATATTGATAAACTGATTTAATTTTACTTACAATTGATTTTGAAATCATTGGCAGGATCAGTGATTTATACAATTGTTTGTAAAAATTGTATGTAAAATGAATTGTTTTGAAAATATTTGTTATAATTTCGACAAAAACTGATCATTTCTCGGATCTTTTCAATGTAGTTCTGAGTTCTGATAGTTAGTTATTGTTTAAAGGATTGGTGATTTAGTGAACTAGACGTGTGATTAATCGTGGCATTTTAAGAAAATATTATATAATACAAAAAAAAATATGTAAAATTTGAAAAATAAGTAAAAATATATATATCGAATATAGGAAGTATCATATAGGCATGCATATATAATTATAATATTTTGTATTTATGTTAAGTTCTATGAATTTGTAATTAAATTTATGATAATTTTATATTCTTATTTATTTCGTAACATATCTCGAACTGAATAACCATTTCATTATACGACTTTGTTTATATTATCCTCCGCTATTAAGAGAATATTAAAGCACATTCCTTCGATGTAAGACATAAATAATGTAATTGTTGACAAAATACAAATAATTCATTTATTAATTATTCGTCTTTATTTTGAAGCGGGCGCGGTGGCCGAGCGTGTTTAAACGCAAAAAGATTTTATGTTTTATTCTCGGTTAAAAAAGTTTAAATCAAATCTCCCTGTTAATTAATATATTTATCATTATCAGGCATTTAATCACACTCGGGCGCTACGAGCTGACCACTTGTTCGCCTAAAATTAAATTTCTGAATGCCCAAAACATTTTATGGTATCGTCTTGGTTATAAAAAAAATTAAAGGTATAATTTATGTCAACAAAACTTGAAGATTCAGCATAAAACAACAAAATATTTCTTGTTGAGACGGTGTATGAGTGTGCAAAATTAAACCATATGTTTGTCAATTTTTAGTATGTCTGGAAATGTTTTGTTACAGCCATTGGATCGCTTTAAAATGCCGATTACATTAGTTATGTAAATATACAAAGTTTTCTTTCGTTTTGTTTGCGATATAAATTTGTCAATTATAATGGAAATATACAGGGACAAGAAGTATACATTAATTTATATTGACAATAATCGTTTAATTACAACAAATAACCAATTTTCTAAATGTATTGTTTTACAGAGAAGTTGACAAAAAAAATAGTATCAAAATATGGTATGATTGCAATCATTGTACGACTAGTTCTTTTGAGACATGGTTGTTCTTACCGAAAGAAAACGACTATTAAGGAGCTTTGAATATTTTTCATCGTTACCTATTAATAGAGATGCGCCGAATATTCGGTTATTATTCGGAATTCGGTTATACGTTCGAACATTTGACATTTTCTCATTTATTTATGGAAGTAATAATCCATTCAAAACAAAAATTTATATTTATTTAAAAATAATAACAAAAAAACTCGGTATAAACTCAAGTGTAAACAAGTTTTATGACACTCGGTCAATAATTGACCTTATGTCATAAAGATTGTGTTAACACTCTTATTGCATAAATAACTATTATAGGTGAGGTATAGTTTGGTACATGAAAGATGACTATTCAAGGTCATTTATTAACCGGCTGATATAATATTACTTGCAAATAACTTCAGTGCATTCGTACATAGACGTGCAATATGAAATATTTATGGATTCATTTTAAGTGAAAAAAATAAGTGTAATTTATTTGAAAATTGTTTTTTTTTTAAATATTGCCTTTCTCAAAGATTTATTCTGTTCACCTATGTTTTTGCAAAACACAAAGACAGAGTTTGAAAAAAACGGGAACACACACATCGTCCTAATGTTCATACTTCGCCCCGTTCATTTCTTGTTTCGTTCAGTTCAAATCTTGACCATGAACTTGGCGCGCTCACAATTTAAACGGAGTACAAAATGTTTTTTTTTAATTTGTACTGCGGAGTGTACTTTTTAAATTGTGAGCGCGCGAAGTTCATCTGCGCTGCGCTAACTTCATGGTAAATATTTGAATGTTATGAAACTCAACGAAATAAGAAATGAACAGGGTGATGTATAAACATTATGACGCTTCATACCTAGCCGACAAAAACTACGGAATAATAATTTGTTTTAAATATCAACGTCACTGGGTAAATATTAGCTTTACGACATATGTCTTTATTATTTGTAATGTGTTAGAAAATAATGTCATCATTTACGTCAAATAATCTTTCTAACATGAAATGTTGCGAAGTTACTACTGTATAAAGTGCTGTGTATTCTTTCTTCGAAGAAGTGACTTTGGATAGTGATCTTCCATGAACCAAAGTATACGAGGCAATTTTAAAAATTAACAAAAAAACAAATTTTAGCTTGTAACTCAAAAAAAAGACGATTATAATAATGAAGATGTTCCGTTTTTTCGTCGGTCAGTGTAGTTACAATTTAAAGTTCACATGCTTCAGAAAAACAATTATAATACATAATACTGATTTATTTATTCTACATTACATACAAAAGACTTTTCTACGAGACCAGCCCAAAAGAATTCCAATTTGATATATTCGATAAAAAATATTCGTTCAAAAAAAAACCTCTTTTAAGATATAATTATGTACAGAATAATAAAAAAATCTAAAAAATACATAACAAAAAATAAGTTTAAAAATGCGGTAAGCATACTTTTCCGGCAAATAACTCGGAAATTACAGTAATCCAAAGAGCCAACACAAATAGAATATACGAGATCCCTACTTGATGGCTATTGGGTAGTTGATATGGTTGCCCTCCTATTTCGTCAACATGGAATCCCATTGGAAAAATTACAGCTGCCAAGCAAAACAATACCACTACAAAAAACACAAAAATATATATTTCTGACATTATATATGAAATATATTATCATACTTGCGGTAAAACCGACCCATCTCGCATATGGAACAACATTTCTATCCCAGTGCGATGATGCCAACAAAATTATTGTCGTTGTTATACAAATACAACCAACGAATATACAAACAAGCGCTAACAACCACTCCGGTTGTAAATCAGGTGTGAAACAAACTTGTGGTCGGTTGTAAAGTGTCATACAAGTCCACATTAATCCCAATCTAGTATCTCCTGGAATATCAACTGTTTAGCATTTGTTTTAGTTGTTGCATTTTGTTGGTTACCTCCAACATCTGTGATAATCCAGTCAGGCATAGCCAAACTGACAATCGCGAATACATCTGCTGCCATAAATAATGTGCCTGAGATTAATGTTAGCTTGTCCATTGTTTTAAATGGAAGATTATTGTATTAAAACATGAAGTGAAGTTTTGGGAGCTGTCAATGTCAATCTGACATTTTTAAATTATCGTGAAGTTGGCTCTGGGAAAAATAAATAAAGGTAGTGTAACTATATTTGAAATTTAGAGTAGAGTAGATAATATGAATGTAGAAGAAAAGTAATAAAAAACCGGTTAAATGTTTTAAATTTTATTTGTATTTTAAAAAAATAGGTAGTTTAATTTATAGTAGTAGAGGCCCCGGGGCGTTGATAAAGTGAAACACCCTTTCCATAAAATATATTGCTGATACTCGCAAGTTTATGTTTCTACCTTTTTTGTCAGTAATCCCCCTCAAAATTTATATTCACCCCCTTTTCCAGTAAAATTTTCAAAAATTTACATTTTATAATTTATACTTTTCAATACGCTGATTCTAAATTTTCAATCCGCAAGTTAATATCACCCAAAATAGGTGGTGATACATGTTAGGCGAGTTTGCCAATCGATACTACAGACAAAATTACTTAGGTATACAAATTTTCAATTTTTTTGAATATTGGATACAATTTGTAGAACGAAATAACTGATAATGATCAAAAATCGCAAAATTCTAAAGTGCTATTTTGGCCATTTTTAGGGATTTCAGTTTTTTGGGTGTACAAACTAAATTAATGAGACAAATTTTGTGAAAATTAGTAAACTCATGTAATTTTATCCGTAGAATCGAGTGGCCATGTTGCTAGGTGTCGTATCCATCCATTTTTGGGTCATATCCCAGAAATGGGTAAGGTTTTAAGTGTAAATAACCCGAAAACAAAAAAGAGACATCGTTCTGTGGTTTGAAAATTTCGAATTAGTGCATTAATGTGTATCAAGATGTATTTAAGCATATAGAAATCGGAATTTCGAAAATTTTGGAGAAAATGGGTGTTTTTGGTTTTTGAGGACTACTACCAAGGCCGAATTTATAGTAATGGAGGCCCTCTTTTATAAAATAAATAAAGGCTAAACATATTTACAATCATTTTTTTATTTTCCAATAAACATCTTCAACACTCAAATGTTAATATAAATAAGAATATTGATAAAAGAAACTTATTGAGTAACGTTAAAACATAAAAATGACCCTTAAGTTCAATTTAAATTTAATAATAGGGCGCGAGCAGTCATGTGACTTTGTTGGCCTTGATAAGCAGATATGGGGGCCCGTGTCAGAATGACAGCTAATAATTATGTACAAAGATGTCAAATGTCATAATTTTTCATTCAAAATTTCAAGATTTTCTAAGTTCATAAAAATAAAACACATAGAATTGGAAAATCATAAAATTTGGAATGAAAAATATGACATTTGACATCTGTGTACATAATTACTATCTGTCATTCTGACACGGGCCCCCATATCTGTTTATCAAGGCCAATAAAAGGGCGCAAGACACGTATCTCGAGTGACCTTGAAGTGCTTGGAATCAGCTGATTTGTGTGCGCTTGTTACTTTGACAAGAACAATTTTTTGACTTATTTTAATTTTTAACTGTTAAAAAGTTATTATTTTTAATTTCATGTGTTTTACTGCTTGAAAATTGTAAAATAATAAGTTTTTAGCAGTTCAAAATCAAAATAGTCAAAATATTAATCTTGTCATAGTGACATTGTTGTTGCCAAAGTGACATGCGCACACATTTCAAGTCTCTCAAGGTTGTTCGAGTCACATGTCTGCTCGCGGTCTATATAAAAATCCTTGCTAACTAAAGACCAGAACAAAACTTGCTTTATGATGGTTAAAAAGGAAAAAAATGTGATACTTTTAAACAAGACACAAGTGAACGATTATTCAAAGACTGAGCAAAATGTAAACAAATGTACAACTTAATCATCTTGCATGTATTTATGTTAATCGCAATTTTATCCTTTTCATTGTTATGAATAATTTATAGAAAAATAATTTGTGGTTGGGTGACTTCGAAACAAAAATTATAACCTTTCAAAACAGTGAAAGAGATCGTCAAATTTTTCCAGTGAAACTGAAGATTAATGATGCTTCAAAAATTAGAACGTAGCTCCTATGTAAATCTAGTTATCACTCCCTCTTGTAGAGGTCTCTACTTGTGCAAAAATGCTCTTGCCGCTTTGAACTGTCAAAGGACCATCGCCATTTGAGAAGAGGGCGCTCCGCAAGCAAGTTGTTATCAAACACGATAACAGCATGAAGTGACGTGCGAAAGATTGCAGAACAGTGACTCGCCTTCGAGTCGGAGAAATGGCTGCATTTGTTCAATTCGCTCGTTGCTCGTGAAACAAAACAGTAGTGGTAGTGAGTGAAATGTGTGTGCTTCTTGCAGTTGAGTGAATTGTATTTTTATACGTATGCTTTGTGCGTTTTGGTAAAATGTCCACAAGATCTCAACTTACCAAGGATTTGAATGGTTAGTATCTAGTGCATTACCGGTTCGGTTGGTCAGTGTGTTTACATTTGTCATGCGGGGAGTGTCTCATCTTTAAGTTTCCTTGATCTTAGCCTTGGATTATTTTTGCGTACGATTTGCAGTTTCATTCTATTTAAATTACGCCCACATTTGCACAAGAAAACATTGTATTTACTCAAAGTTTTCACTTATAATTTTCGTATTATTGTTTTGGTATTTGAATACTTTTAACTGCAGACAGATTATCATTCCTTTCAAGCAATTATTGAATGGACTTTATGTTAATAATGCATGGAAAATGTTATTTATACTCTTGTCTATATAAGGAAATCTATTACAAGTATACTATCTTAAGTAAACAAGTCATAAATGGAAACATTTTTTTAAAATTTATAAGTAAAATGTAGATTTTCTCTACGTTTTATTATCTTTAAAAAACAATATTATCTATTATTTTACATGTTAAATAATTAATAATTTAAATATTGCATAAAATTTGCGAAAATGACATTTACAAATTTAAATTATGTTGAAATCTTGAGAAAATAATTTTATAACATTTTTACAACGGTCATTAGTATTTTTACAAGGAATACAATCCAGTTAAGTGTCATAAAACTGTAATCTTGAGAAAATAGATAGCTTTCATTCAAAAAAATACAAACAATACTGTTAAGGAATTTTATTACGCATGAGTAACAATTATTAATGTAACTTTTTCTAATTAATTCGCTGTCAAACATCGACCCAATTAAGTGACAATACTATGGTTGTTCTATATCAATAATTTTCTTTGTTGACGGGTTAACAAACCCATAATATTTCCAGTAGGGTTGGACTACATCCGTTGCATTGTACTAATACACTGGATCAGAAATCCGGGCTTACACCTGTACCCTGGACAGGAAATAGACCTTAAATTCCGATACCTGATTTTCTATTTACCTCTCTCGAACACCTGAAAATCGCATGAAGTGTTCATTTGTTTCACTGTTGATTCTCACGCCAAATATAAGGTGGCCTAGAAATTTTGACAGTTCGTGTACCTGACAACAAATTATTCTTGACCTTGAATTTATACGTTCTTAAAAATGATACAAATGTGTCATCACTCATCATTATGTACTTGATGATGTAATTTGACCATTTGTATTAAGAGCTATACGTGATTTGTTTACAAATATTATGCAATTCTAACTTGGTAGAGTCATTAACTAAACAAAAAAATATTGTAGACATTTTATTTCTTTCTTTGTTTACAGTTAATCAAATGTTTAAATTGTTTACAGTAATTGTCACCAATTCTATGAATCACTTACGTAGCGTAGTTTTATCATTTTCCTTACCGCAAGATTTCAAAATAATTGTTCATTTTGTAATGTTTATCTGCGGTTTATCTAAATTTAGACGAACAATAAATAAATAACCCCATGATTTAATTTTGTGGCATTTTTCTCTCTTTTTACAATCTTAATATTTTTGTTTACAATAAATGTGTGTATGAATACAAAATATAACAGTAATATTCTTGGAATGTAAAATTAGTCATCTTCCATGTGTCATTCATATTATCATACAAATCAACAAAATAAAAAATCATTGTATTATCAATCAAGTATGGATTAAATAATTAACGATAACAATTTTTATAGCGAATAAACTATTGAATTCAGTTGATAATAAAATTAAAAATTACCCCTAACTTAAATTAAATGAAAATAAAACAGGGTTAAAAAATAGCAAAATATTTATATAAATAACATATTTTCCGATATTTATTGATATACAGGTGTTCATTTTATATTATCCACTGCTGCTATCTCGAGAATTATAAGAGCTACAAAATCATTTAAATTAGCAAACAATTTCTATTTTACCGAGTGTGAAATCTTTTTTTTTTTTCAACCAGTTGTTCACAAACTGTGGAAGCTAACTTTGTTATTTTAAATGGAACTATACAGGGTGTTTATTAAACATAGGGCAAAAATTGAAGGGATTATTCCCTGGACCATTCTAAGATGATTTTGTCCTTTGATGATTTTTGAAAAGCCGCTTTGTTTCGGAGATACAGGGCGAAAAAAAAATTCGACAAAACCAATTTTGATATTTTTCAAATGATTAATCTAGTAACAGCAGGCAAGTTATGTGTCAAATTTGTTGAGACGTTTGGCAGTTTGACGTGTATTTTCTGTCTATAATACTTGTGAAGTCCTCTTATACGAACGCCGAGATGACTGGCATGCATTTCATTTATGGACTTGCTGATGAGAAGAAGATTGGATTCTTGCATCGTAGCTGGAGGTAGTCATTTTCAACGGTACTTGTAGATTAAGAAACTTTACATGTAATTTTTGGTATTAAATGTTGTTATTGTCGAAATTGTTTTTCGCCCTGTATCTCCGAAACAAAGCGGCTTTTCAAAAACCATCAAAGGACAAAATCATCTTAGAATGGTCCAGGGACCAATCCTTTCAATTTTTGCCCTATGTTTAATAAACACCCTGTATATTTGTATATTCGATAGACTATTTCTCTCATAACTTTATAAACCAATTCACATTGAGGATTCTATCTAGTTACAAAGTTTTATTTCAACAAAACATCGTCAAATTTTTTTTTTTCGTTTCCTTCGAACCAATAAGGTGCTGTAATTTTACAAGCGATTTTTTTTTTTTGACGTTTTAAGAGAACCTAGAAACATTTTGTTTATATACCTGAATACATGAATATTTTGTTTATCTTTACATTTGTGATCAATTGAAGAACAAAATATTCAATTCTTTCTATCAAGGCCAGGGCACTCTAATTCTATGTAAAAAATAACATGTATTCATTTTTTCCATTCCTGGCTCTCCTATTATATCTATATTTTTATCAAATTAATATATAATTTTATAAGAATTCAGAATAAAATTCTTTATATAATAAGTAAATAAAAAATATATAGTCCCATTTAAAATAACAAAGTTGGTCCCCATAGTTTGAAAACCATTGGCTGAAAAAAATAATTTCATGCTCGTTAAAATTGTATAGTAAAATAGAAATTGTTTGCTTATTTAAGCGACATCATAGTTCTTATAGTTCTCGAAATAGGAATAGCGGACGAAATAAAAAGAACAATCTGTATATCCGATATAAATCAAAATTTATATATTTATTTTTTTAATCATGCAAGGGAAATAATAAATTAAAGAGTTTTATCATTATGTATTTTTATTTTAATAATGAAAGTACAAAAGTTGAAACAAAAAGTCAATCCTCTGAATAGAATATATAAAATAATATTTATCTAAGTAATAGTTAATTAAAGCTAAGCTAAGAAACTCTTTCCCAAATCCAATCTAAATAATTTTGCTTCTCTTTATTGCTCTGAATTAAAAATTTGAACAGGGATATATACGTATGATAATATATGATACAGGTGAGTCTGGGTACACGCCCCACCCCTTTAACTTTTTATTATATCATTATTTTTTAAATGTACTATTAATGGTAGATGTACATATTTTTTATAAAGTCTGGTTTACAAGATACGACTATCACCTTTTATTTTGTAAATAGCAACCGATAATTATTTTACTAAAATATAAATCGCCATTTCTTTCTCTTTTCAATGATGTATTAGTTTTTATTAATGTATTTGAAAAAAATCGAGGAAAAATAAGATAATTGAGATATATGGGAAATAATTTTTATTCAAATATTATAGGTGGCTATATGAAAATAAAATAAACAAAATGTAACAATGTTAATATCAACAAAGTATACATTTGTATGTTACTTATTTATTATTACTTATTTATTATTTATTTTTACACAGCCACCTAGAATATTTGAATAAAAATTATTTCTCATATATCTCAATTATCTTATTTTTCTCGATTTGTTTCAAATGCATTAATAAAAACTAATACATCGTTGAAACGACAAAAAAATGGCGGTTTATATTTTACTAAAATAATTATAGGTTACTATTTAAAAAATAAAAGTTGATAGTTGTATCTTGTAAACCTGACTTTATAAAAAATATCTGTATCTGCCATCAAATAGTATATTTAAAATAATAAAAATTTCATATGAGCCATTTTTTTCTATTACTTATAATAAAAAAAAGTTAAAATGGGGGGGGGCGTCTTCCCAGACTCATTACATTGATATACAGGATATCAATGTAAAATATCGGGATATACAGGTGGTGACTGGCATGTAAAATCAGACTTTTTTAATTTCCTGCTTCCTTAATTATTTTAGGTGAGCATAAATTCTGCATCAGAATCAATAAGCAAAATTAATTTTGTATGGCTTGTAACGGCAGAAATCAGGTGAAAATATCGAAAATCACTTCATAAATAGCAATAGCCATGGAATTGAGACAAAATAAATAACAAATGTCTAACGGTTTATCTGTCATGTTAGGGTAATTTATTTTTATTAGGTATTATTTCTAATTTCTGTTTCAGTTAACAATTATCTGTTAATTTAAATTGATTTTTGTTCACTTGAACAGAAATTACAAATAATAATAAAAAAATACATTAACCTAGTTTGACAAATAAATCGTTAACATTTGTTATTTAATTTGTCTCAATTCCATGGCTAGTGCTATTTTTTCGGGTGAGTTACGACATTTTCATACTTAATTTCTGCCGTTACAAGGCACACAAAATTAATTTTGTTTATTGATTCAAATGCAGAATTTTATGCCCTACAACTTTTATTTGAAGCTTTTTAACCTAAAATAATTAGGGAAGCAGGAAATTACGAAAATCTGATTTTACATGTTAAAGTCCTGTTCAGTGTGCCGTTCACCGTCCTGTATACCGTATTATATTCTTCGAACCCTGAAATAAAAACTAAACAGGTATTTCGAAAACAATGTACTCATCTTCAATAGTAACTTTTACGCGAAACCGAAGAGAGTAAAGTGAAATAATTAAGATTAAGATAAATAACCTAACCTAATGCACAAATGTCACGCAAATAAAGTACCAAATTCATATTTAGCCATTACAGAGCATTTATAAACATTGTTGGTACCACAAACCTTATTTTAAAACGTTTTAAAAATGCCAAATTTCAATATTTAATTTCACCTTTATATGTTTAAAGAACGATTTTTTCTAAATATTTGTTTGAATACAAACTATTAAATTTGCGTGATATTATTTATTATATTAAATAATGAAATTTGACATTTTCCAAAACGTTTTAAAACAAGGCTTGCTGTACCAGCTCATAAGTCCATAATAATTGAATAAAAAAATCCAAAACAATAGAAAATAGTTGTCATTGGTCACTGTTTAATATTGACAACTGCAAAAAACAAAAGAAAGTAATTGTAAAAGTAAAAGTTTTAAGCACTGATTAGAAATTCAATTAGCGTTAACATATCCGTTCTGTTTACAGAAAGTGTGAAATCTTTACTTGGGAAACATGTTAAGATCCTGCTCAAAAATGTTGTCCGCCTCGAAACTAAAGGTGACAAGACTGAAAACAGGGTGCTGGTAAGATTCGTTCCATAAATATGTTAATTATTTTGTGCTTAACCTACTTAAATCTACCCACGTGTCTTAATCTTCATTTTGAAACGTCCGCTCCATTTTACAGACATTTGATTTAACAATGGATAATTGTTCAATAATTAATCTTAATTTGTTTTAATCATTCGCAGAATTAGACTTAGTCATCGCAAATTTTATTTTTCGCGCGAGAAGTTCTGTTTTTATTTGCTACTTGTTTCCAACCTGTATTACCGACGTGAGTCATCGATAGAGTTTAATCTCCATTTTGTTGGTGAAACGTCAAACAACACGCTCGTAATATTTTATAAAATATTTCATAAATAATAAGTGTAAAGTGAATTAAAAAGTGCCAAAATGCCGCGTGCAGAAGTAGGAACGCCCAAATACATCGCAAATAAGATGAAAGCCAAAGGTTTGCAAAAACTGCGGTGGTATTGTCAAATGTGCCAAAAACAATGCAGAGATGAAAATGGGTTCAAATGCCATACTATGTCCGAATCCCATCAAAGACAACTACTCCTCTTTGCTGATAACTCCAGAAAATACATCGACGAATTTTCTTACGAGTTCCAAAAGGAGTATGTCGACATTCTTCGAAGACAATACGGAACCAAAAGAGTCCTAGCGAACAGAGTTTATCAAGAATATATTTCAGACCGACATCATCTGCATATGAACGCAACTAGATGGTTGTCGCTAACTGGATTTGTTAAATGGTTAGGAAGAACTGGAAAATGCATTGTTGACGAAACAGAAAAAGGTTGGTTTATAACATATATCGATAGAGATCCTGAAACTTTGGCGAAACAAGAACGAAAAGACAAAAAGCTAAAGATGGATAAAGATGACGAAGAGAGAATGATGGAATTCGTTCAAAAACAAGTGGAATTACATAAAAAGGATGGAGAATCAAACGAACCAGTTTTTACTGATTTACAACGCGCAGAAGACGAAAAAATTGTTTTAAAACTTGAAACTGTAAAACCATTCAAGAAACCATTTCCTGTCGAACCTCTCAAAAATTTATTCGACAAACTAGACGAAGAACCTGAAAGGAAGAAATTTAAATCAGCCAAACCCCAGAGAACAGCTCTAGATGAAATAATGGCACAACAAGAACAAAAACGAGAAAAAGATAACCGTAAAGACTATTGGCTCACTGAAGGCATCGTCGTTAAAGTCGTAACCAAAACACTAGGCGAAGACTTCTACAAGAAGAAAGGCGTCGTAAAAGAAGTCTTCAGTAAATATTCCGCCGCCGTGAAGATGTTAGACTCTGGAAAGAAGATCAAATTCGACCAAGCCCACCTAGAAACAGTGATACCAACAGTAGGGAGACTAATAAAAGTTGTAAACGGTGCTTACAGAGGCAGTACTGCCACATTAAAAAGTTTAGATGAAAGGAACTATTGTGTAACTATTGAAATAGCTACCGGCCCTCTCAAAGGTAGAAAAGTGGAAAAAGTACAGTATGAAGACATAAGTAAATTGTATGTTGCTAACGAGTAAATTATTTTTTTGTTAGGAATAGATGTTACATCTATTTTATGGTACGAAAGTTAAATGATTGTTTAATTATAAGTCAAATTTGTACATATATTTTAATAAACTAATTTAAATATATGCAAATTTTTCTGTATCCATATTTCCGACGACTTGAGTTCGAATCTTACAGCGGGTATTACCAAAATCTACAAATAAAAGCAGATTTTATCCCTCAGAAATAAGGAAATAAATCATAATAATCAAATGATGAAAATTTTTTAAATGGGTTAAACACAAAATAAACAATTTCTTTGGACTTTTTTTTTAATAAATTTCCAATTTTCTAGGTTTTCTCACCATGTAGATTGTTCCTGCTCACAGCAAAAGTGCCAACACGGGTATGTATACGTACATAATTATACATACAATCATTCGCTACATATTCCTACCCAAACAAACTTGCTTCAAAGCATTCACATTAATACGGGATGGTGGTGATAAGGGGTGAACAAAGGAATTTAACATGTGATTTTAGTTTCATGCAGGGCTAGCAAAAACCCAGGGATTTTCTTTTTAAACGATCGAGTGGGTTTTTGGGTTTTATTGGTCTCTTTTTTGGTATAATTGGGTTTTATTAGATATTTATTATAAACTTAATGTAATTATACAGGGTGGTGACCGATTCAGTCGAACTTATGACATGTAAAATCAAATTTCCTAATTTCCTGCATCCCTAATTATTTTAGGTAAAAAAAGCTTCAAATAAACGTAGAACATTAAATTCTGCATCAGAATCAATAAGCAAAATTAATTTTGTATGCCTTATAACGGCAGATTCTTTTTGGTTTCTTCCTTCAGAATTTTAAAAGAAATTTCAAATTTCTGTTAATTAGTAGCAATAGCCATGGTATTTGTTTTCTTGTTTACTTAATTCTAATAATTTTATTTTCTGAAATTCATATAGTCCGCGAGCCAGGGTACAAATTTGGTCAATCATTTCCTCTCGGGCGATAACTTGTAAAATGCTTCAGAGAGTTGTATCATGAAGCTCCGTGAACGTCAGCTGCGGTTCGGTGGGTGGGTTAAGCAGCGGTAGCCTCCCACGCACGTTGAAAAAGAAGAATTTTAATCATTTCCTCCCGATTGAAAATTTATCAAATTATAGCTAATCCAATATCTTAAAGAAAAAAAAAAGTCAGCTGACTATAAAGTGGTGGATAATACGTAAGCTGGTCACACGAACATGATAAAAAAATATATAAAAAAGATTATATCTTTCAGTTAGAGCATGAAGCATAATGTCGAATAACTTTAGATACGTCATTTCCTCCCGGATAAAAATTTGCAAGCTGATAGTTAATATGATCCTGTAAGTAATAAAAATAATCAGCTAGCAATATGCCGAGGGAAAACTCGTCAGCTGGTGCATTTAAATAGGCGATAGATGCTCCTGTCTGGCTCCTGCGTTACACCCTTCAGAGCATAAGCTGACAATCTTCCCACCGAGATATAGCCAGCTGACATGTTTATTTATTCACAATATCATATAAACTGTCATATGATAAATTTTCAATTGAGAAGAAATGACTGAACATCTATTTTTTTATCATGTTCGTGAGGAAATGATTAAAATTCAGTTTTTGTTCAACGTGCGTGGGAGGCTACCGCTGCTTAACCCACCCACCGAACCGCAGCTGACGTTCACGGAGCTTCATGATACAACTCTCTGAAGCATTTTACAAGTTATCGCCCGAGAGTAACTTGGTCATGAAAATCTGTTGCTGGCTCGCGGACTAATATTTGTATTATAAATCTAATATTTTGAGTTCTTTTTTATTTAATTTTAAATATTAATTGAAAATTTGAATTCTACCGGATGTGACGTAGGAGGAGCTGATGACATTTAAGAAATATATAGAAATAGCAAACTTGTAAATACGCAGAACGTAATAAAACTAACATGAACGTCAGTCGACATCATATCAATGGCAGAAAAAATTATTCGTGTTATATGTTTAAAATTTGTTAGAAATGCCATCAGTCACTCGTACGTCACAAATCACGTGGTACCTTTTTAGCGCCAAAACAAATTACAAAAAAACTCATGTTTGAAAAAATAAATTGATAACCACACATAAAACAGCTTATTCCAAGCATTTCTAGTTCGCTCGAGCCATGTGTCTTTGTCTTCCCGCGTCCCATATTTACCGCTCGGAAACTTAATACCTAACCTATATTTTTCCATTAATTTTTTAACTGTGCATATATTTCCAGATTGATTGCCACTTCCACTACCTGGAAATCCAGGCGCTGGAAAGCAAACGCGGCAATCAACTTAGCCTGACGGTAAATGATAAGGTGTATTCATTTTTAACCGGGGAAGATTCTACTTGTAGCACGGAAGTGGATACAATGGTATGCGCGTTAGCCACAGCGATAAGAAATATATTTCCAACTGTACCCCTTCAGTATATCATAAAAAAGGTGAGAACAGAGTAGCTCAGAACGTTTGTCAGTGATTTCAGTAGGAATTTTGAGAAAAAATAAAAGTTTTTATGTAATTATAATGTTTACAAAGTGGGTGAATATTTTTGAAGACGTAACATCTGATATGGCAAATACAGAGATAGAGGTTTGTATGAAAAATGTAGATTTTTTTATGCAATTTCACAACTGTTTATCCGCTAGTGATATAATAGTATTTTATGTGTCTAGTACGAAAAGTGAATCTTTATGGTATGAGCAAGTTGTTTACGGCCGAGGCCGTAATTACTTGTGAATACCTTAAAGACACTTTTCGTCTGAGGTACGAACATAATTTTGTGTCATACAGGTTTCTAGTTATTAAATTATTAAAAGAAACGTGCAGCAATTTGTAGCAGTATGAATTTTGTATAAGTAGGCTAAGTAGCAATTGTTCGAAAATCCTAG
This sequence comes from Harpalus rufipes, assembly GCA_951394225.1. Taxonomy (NCBI): domain Eukaryota; kingdom Metazoa; phylum Arthropoda; class Insecta; order Coleoptera; family Carabidae; genus Harpalus; species Harpalus rufipes. Next base: position 5,386,515 of record OX596285.1, read on the forward strand.
CAAAATTTCGACAGATTCAAATTGAATTTTTCTGGTTTAATTAACATTCTTCTTCTCTATAATTGATGAAAAATACATTCCTCGAGATATTTTGGACGAAGCTACTGAGACGAAGAACAATTTAATTCCGCATAAATAAAGGATTCAGTATGTAGGTAAAATTTTAAAGTTCTAGGACTTTAATGTTTCACTTTTTGTTTTATAAATCGTTCAAAAAACGTTGCTTTAGAAACCAGTATGATATAAAAAAAATTAAGTCACTCTCAGATAATTTTAACTCACACTGCAACAAATAATGCATTTAAAATAACATTTTCACCACAGTCTTTATCAGACAGATTAGCCATTTTCATTATATTTCACGACATAAATGATAGAAAATAAACCTTGTTTATAACTTATATGAACGACTTGACGTCTATCAACGACGATTGTCATGTACAGCTTACTAATTGATTAGTGTTTTATTTTATCAAAATTAAATATTATAATGGTTTTTATTATTATTTTGTCAAAATTGAATAAAATATTGTATAAATTCAAAATGTTTATTCTCTCAAAGAATTTAATCCCGTCTTTATTTTCATGAATAAACATTATCTTAATTCACTTGGTGTATAAATATCTATTAAATATGGTAAAGCAGTTTTCCTTCAATATATTACATAAAAGTTACTTTTTTACAGTGTTAGCTATAAAATATTGGTAATAACTTTTTGTCAGAAACAATATTAACTGTCAATTATTTATTTTTTGACCGATTACTTAGATTAGCAGTTTACGCGACATTCATTTTTAAAAAAATAGGGGTTTTGGGGCTTTATAAAGTCTACCGGTTTTAAAAAAATACTTATTGGATATAAATGTAAGGTGAACATAATCGTTAATTTTCTGAATTTTATTCCCCTAATATCAAAATGAAATGAAACTTTAATGAATTTAAATCGGGCGCATAAAATTCAGTATCAGCCATGTTTGTGACGTGCTGGACACTAATAAATACTATTGGTTAATGGATGTTTGAACGTGCGTTGGTTTGATTGGTCAGAATGCAAACCTAGTTCACAAAAACGAAAAAAATATCACCTGTCAGTTTTCAGTTATCAAATAAAATCTACATAATTAATTTATATTTAACCAATTTTTGTTGTAATTTTTAATAATGGCACAAAATTGACCCCTGTGGTGCACTCTCCACGCCAGCAATGAGTGCCTGTGAGGTGACGCCTCGTAAGCGCCCGCACGGTACAAATATTTCATCATTACCGATATCTGTGTACAAAGCAGATGGGTGATATGCCGTAATGATATATTTATTTATATATTTTAGATTTATTATTGCCAAAGTTTGGTTTCACGAATATAAATTATTTATTTAATGCATGTAAAAACAACTATCAAGCACCATCTACTATTTTCTTATGTAAAATGAAGTACATTTTTTTTTCTGGCGTATTAGAAACTTCGGCAAAAATACAAAATATGGGTCTAATATTTTTATGTACAGATTATAACGTATTAAAAAATGAAAAAACTTGAAAACTCCTATTGCATATTAAATTCATTTTTGCCGCACCTTTATATTGTCTACTTGGGCTTCTAAAGCGTAAATTTTAAATTTTTGGAAATCCAAAATTCATAATTTTATTCTCCAAATTTCTAGGCATAAAGCAGATAATATATAAAAAAATAAACGTGTATGTAACTGATTTCGAGCGCTCATATTAGGTGAGGTTTTGCTAATAATAAACCGATATCAGTATTTTTTTTGTTAGGTGGAAGTAATTCCAGCTTCTCGACTCCAACAAGTTCGAGATGGGGAAATAAATGCGGCAAGTCGAGGAGTGGGCCCTTGTGGTGGTTTCTCCACCCAGTACGCGTGTATGTGTGACTACCATAGCGTACCGTACAGAGAAGAAGTGGCGTGGGATGTAGATACGATATACTTGTCGCATGATACGAGGGAGTTGTGCCTGAAGGATTTTGACCACCTAGATCAAAAGTAAGAGAAAATATTGTCATATAGGAAAATGGAATTTTCTACATTTTTTCCAGCTTTCAGATGTAGTCATATTTATTTCAAAAAGTGTCACTTGTAATTCAGAATAAACTACATATTTAATTTCAGAAAAAAACAATTGTAATTCATAATAGTTAATTTTATTTCAGAAAGCGTCAAATGTAATTTGAAATAGTCAATTTAATTAATTTAATTTAAATTGACTATTCTGAATTACAAGTAACATTTTGTAAATTACATTACAAGTAGAAATGATGTATTAGTTATCTAGCAAATTTATTAAATAAGAATTCGTAAATGTAAATACCACACCTAATAACTATCAAATAACAAATATTGCCGTTCCCAATAATTCGTATTTCTGCTTAAATATTTATAGCAGTTCTCAAACATATGTTACATTTTTATAGTATTTTGACATTAAAGTTAGAATTACTGTAAAATCTCAACTACTAACGCCATCTATTAAAAGGTCAGGAAGTATTTCCAAATGCTACTAGATTGAAAACTTGTTATCACATTTCTGAATGCAAATTCACCCCCCCCCCCCCTCCCTGATGGGGAGGTACCATGTTGTCAAGTAAAATGATTAAAAGGACAAGCATTTATTTTCGATAAATAAATTATTTAAACAACACAAAAACTTAAATTATTTTGACTTTGATATAAAGAAATAGACAAAACAATTTATTTAAAAATAAAAACAATATATTTATTTTTGTTTGTAATTTTCTTAATAACAACTGACAATCTGTCACTTTATGTGGTGTTAATTTCGCGTCTTTAGAACATATAACCGCGTTTCTGATTCCCATCTACCAATCCTCTTGTCTTGAAATATTCATCATCACAAACGCTTTGTGTGAATTTATTTAATATAGTTACGTTGATATTTCCGCCATTTCAAATTTTGTTTGAAATATATCATTTTTCTCTATCTCTCTCTTTTGATGTAAAAGGTCCATTGTATAAGTCTCCATTTTAAATAAAAAGTTACTTCGAGTGACCCGTTTTTCAGTGTCACCTGTATAAATTCAAATTCCGTGTCCTGCGACAAATAATCAGCAAATAAACATGTATTTGGAAAGACAATAGGCGATTTCGGGCGACATACCCGTTCACTTGCATGGATTAGTTACGGTCAGTTACGGTATGATATTGTCAGTGGTAGCGCCAAAAATTGTCTGGTTCACTTGTTGACACTGTGCTTGGAGGTTATGTATGTATATTATAACTGTCAAAAATAGTGTCTGACATTTAAAATGCACATCAATAAGAAAATTAAATTGTGTTTATATTTAGCACTGGATGACAAAGTAAATACTTCTGTGTTAAATAATAGTGGATTATTTATATTCTTTAATAAAAAGAATGTTACTGTTGTTCTGTAATGTATCTAATATACTGAAGAATAAACATAATAGAATACGAGACTTTTTCGAAAAGTGGATATCTAATTATTTAAATTATGATTTTATTACATACAAGCAAAGCATTGCTAAAAGAACTAGGAACATTAATACACATTAAACAATTTAGTGGAGGTTTTATTTCGATTCCTTTAGAAAAAGCAATGTTATCTGGCTAAAGGCGACACTTTAATATCAACAAGCGATGGATTTAAATTGCTGAATCTTCAACATGCTTCATTATTCCTAGAGGTTTTCTATAATACATTTTATAGCATACGTATCATCTACAAACAAATCATTATTATTTTAATTCATTTTTTAAACTTTATTCTGTACGTCTGTACATAATAAATTCGTTACTTCCACAGTATCGCATATATCTACAATATCTCTACAGAGAAAGATAGTTTATCCATATTTGAAATGTCTCAAAAAAATAATTCTTTTTTGACATAAAGACTACGACACCGACTGTTCTGATTTTTGACATTTCAAAAGAAAATGACATAATAAAAAGAGATAGAAATAGTGAACCGAAGCTGACCCGGCTCGTAAACCCGTTCAGCTGTGAACACTGGTCCAAGCATACCGGGTAAGCTGTTCCTAGCGCCCGAATGTGTGAACGCACCTGAACGCAACATACCGCAAGTGAACGGTTGTCGCCCGAAATCGCCTAATGAAATAGAAAATTCATTCACAAATTTCTTTTGTATGTAGGGACTTAGTGCCGATAATAAGCGCGCTAGAATACAACACCTGGTTCACCAAACTCCGCGCTAGTCACATCCGCCTAACCCACGAAGCCATCGATCGAGTCCTCCACGTTATGCGCAAATCCCTGTCCTTGGAAGAGCTCTACCTTGACAACCTGGGTCTGAAGGCAGACTTCGCCCACCGACTGTCCATGGCCCTCGTCGCCAATGAGGCTACGCCCCTTCACACTTTGGATCTCTCCAGCAACATGATTGAAGACAAAGGTGGGAGGAAATTAAATTTTACGGCTTTTGGTTTTTAATGATTGATGTTAGATGTGGTCGTGGTCGTAATATGGTTTTTTCTTGTAGGTGCTACTAGTTTATGTGGAATTTTAACAAAACTATTGCAAGGTGTGAGATGGTCTTGTTTGGTTTTCGAGCTTTTTTGCGCTTGGTGTCATGTTTGGTTGGCCTTTTGCGCAGTTTTCGAACAATTTTTCTATTCATGTTTTTAATCTATCATTACTAAGATAAAATTTATATTTTTCATGGTGGTTTTACAACATTCTTTTTATAATTCTGTCAGGTTTTATTAAATTAAACTTCGCTTTTGATAAATGGGATAGGTTGAAATATAGTTTATTCAAATATACTAGCGGTCGTTGAAAATGCAACATCAAAAAATATTAGGGATAAATAAATGAGATTTAGCGTAAAAGCATTGCTTATTATTGTATTCGCCGTCAAATAAGTATCGACTGATGTTAAACTTTGTCCCTTACCGCGGTGTCACCGTTTCTTCATAACTTAACTTTCAACATTGCCCATTAATGGGGTATGTGACCAAATTATTATTTGTACATAATGTGATACTATACTCTATTTTTAAACTAGGAGGAGTAGGTACGAAAGTCTGATTTACACTATAGAAAGTTACCAGAAAAAGTTACTAGATTTTTTTTCGCGCGAAATACAAAAATTCCGTACACATCAATACTGTATACTTCGCATGGAACTTATTTTAAAATAAAACTGACATTATAGGCTCTTATTTTTCACGCCGTATATTTGATTATGTGAATAAAGATAATATGTAATCTAAATAAACACTCTTACTTGATTTATATCTATATTTTTTAATTGAACATAGCGATAAAATGCACAAAACCTATATATAATTTATTATTTAAAAATTTATACCATAGAATACAATACCAAAGGAACAAAATACAAAAAATATTACATTTAATTCGTTTAAAATTGAACATAAATTGAAACTGTGTATTATAATATCAATAAGGGGAAATTTTGTGCACAGACATTAACAATCTTCATCAGAAGAACTCTCCGATGAGCTGGAATCACAAATAATATCGATACAATCAATATTATTAGTTCTTAAAAGAACTGATTTATTTTAAAGTCACAGAAATGCGAAAAACCAAAACAGAAAAAGATAACCTCCAAACGAATGACAGCTAATACATCAAATGTAAAATATTTGTGCAGTGTAAACCTGACGAAGCACTAGCCAATCAGAAGCGTCAGTTTCGGCGTTTAAAATTTAAAGTACTCCTCTTAGTTTAAAAACAGGGTATAGACAAAAAAATAAAATACCCGTATCTTTGTAAATCGATTAATTATTCCTACTTTACGAGAAACTAATTATTAAAAATTTGGGGAAGGGATACGTGATGTGAGCATGGTAGAATCGTGGAAGAAGACCAATAGAGTCATGTCACATCTACCACAACATAATCGCGACGCTGATCGGCTGATCTATATAACTATCTCTTTTCCTTCCAGTCTATCTGTCGTCTTCCACGATTCTACCATATTCACGTCATATATCCCTCCTCCAAAACATTAAATTGCTAATAACAATATTAATACAAACTAATATTTAGTTTTTATTATTATATTAAGAAGCTATAGTGATTAGTTTTTTTTATATTTTATGACTTTTATATTGATATTCGAATATGGTCACATACCCCATTGGAAACAGTGTAGAAATATCCAGTCTATACGTATTTGACGGCAAGTATTGGGATATTTCAATAATAATGCGAATTTGGTGGCGAAATATCGAAATCTTCTAATAACGTTAATTTAAATACAGGTTTTGAGCTTATTAAGTCATGGTTACCTGTTATTCGCTCATAATCTTCTGTTTTATCGTTGTATGTTTTAAATTTTTTTTTGATCTGTTACCCTCATTTTATAAACATGTTGTTTTGACTACATATATTTTGCTTTGTTATTTACCTGATGAAGACAGCACTTCGCAGTCGAAACGTCGTATAAATAATAAAAAAATCTGATGTGGACACCACACGACTTCCTTGTACGATTATTAAACTATACATATTTTTATAATAACTAAATTACAAAATATTGACAGGCTTAAGCCAAGCCCGAGAAATATTTTGATATAGAACAAAAAATAATTCATTTACTACTATCATTCTTAAATTAACATTAATCTAACCCGGTTCTTTTTAAAGAGAATTTTGATTACAACAAAGAAATATTTGATTACAACAATGAATGTGACTAATTTCACAATAAAAATATAATATTTGTTATTGTACGAATCATAAAATTACACGTATTTGACATGAACATTTTTTTTATGTTTTTGTCCTAATCCATAGCAAGCTTTGTTACAAAAACAAAAAAGTATATAATTTTTAAATTTACATATCTCGCTTATACAAAGGGCTAATTTAATAAATGTGCTAGACGCAGAAATTAATTCTCTAAAACTTTTATTTGAAGCATTTATTTCTAAAATCAAAATAAAATCATTTTATTCAAGAAAAACTGTTAACAACTTCAAGTAATGTACCACTCCGGTTAGCCTATTTTAACCAAAATGTATTATGTTATTTCGATTGACATAAAAGTCTTGTATACCAATTTTGAAAAGTTTTGGATTATATTTTAAAACAGTTTTTCATTAAAATCTATTATAGGCTTCATGTAAAGTGCCACTTCTGGAAATTGTGTAATAACCAGAAACGGAGGTGCACAACTAGATGTTATAGCAGTCCTAAATACAAAATTTCAAATTTTTACGGCTTACCGTTTTTGAGTTTGCGAGATACGTACGAACGTACGTACGTACAGACGTCACGACGAAATTAGTCAAAATGGATTCAGGGCTGATCAAAATGGATATTTCCGCTGAAATCTGAAAACCGAAAATTTTCGCGATTACAAAATACAGAACTAAACCCAAATATTGTTTTATATTATTACTCCGAGTTATTTTTTTTTTGTGACAAAGACAACTCAGCGATTCCAAATTTTATTCGTTTACGCTACTAATAATAAGTAACGTGTAGCATGAATCTTATTTATTTATTCTTAATATTTATTGGTATTGTATTACATTATTTATTATAAATGTTACATTTTGAATTTCGGTAAATAATTTGTAAAATCTGACAAAAAATTCGTAAGTTTTCCTATTTATATTGTATTTTCCAACTTATTTCTCTTTACAGCTACTTATTTTGCATATAACATGCCGTATATTTATTTCCACGTTAAATTAATTTTCCTATGCTCTAATATACATCATGCAGTGTCCCATCATCACTATTTTAACAATATTCAACATTTATTTCACCTTTTTTTGTGATTTCTCAGGTGCTATACATTTAAACAAACCGATCGCTCGAGTACCAAAGGGCTTAGTTCAACTTAATTTAGCGCACTGTGGACTTACGTCAAAGGGGGTGAACAATATTGCGCAAGCGCTGTCGCAGAATAAAACGATGCATACAACTCTAACCTATCTGAATCTTAGTGGTAACAATCTTAAAGATGAAATAAATGTAAGAAAAGCGTGAAATTGCGAAAAAGAAAGATTATAATAGTGTTTAGTTGCAGAATTTGTATAATTTTCTTGCGCAACCAAATGCCGTCAGCCATTTGGATATCAGTGCGACGGATACTATGCTGGAAAGTGTAAGTTTACATAATTTTACTTTACGCAAGTTTTAAACAAAATTTACATTATGAATATGAAATTAACTACGAAGCATTTTCGAATCAGTAGTGGGATCATGTAACTGAAAACGATATTGCGAATATCGAAAAGTGAAAATACGATCACATAAACAGTGAAAACCGAAAATGATATCATTTTAAACTGGAAAAAAATCTAATATGGCCAGCACCTGACCTCCCGCCAATTTCGGTTGATCGTTTGTAAACAAAATCTATTTTCTTGTTCCAATAAATAGAAAAGTCTGTAATACGAAATTTTGGATTATATTTTCGTATGTTATTTCCTCGAAAATCTGTTAAGAGCTCCAAGTTAAGAAGTGACGTTTTCTCAGACTCACACTGTAGCCAGACATTGTAAAAATAGTAAAAACGTGTTGTGGGGACCCTAATTCGTTCACTTATGTATGTAGGTTGGTGGGAGGTAAAAATGTGAATTCTAGTTGACGCTATGAAAACGTGAGTGATTAATTTTATGTGATCGCTAAAGGTATGGTTTCGCTGATGCTGTCGGCGGCCGCGATCAGCAGTAGCGGTCGGCAATGCTGGACTGCTCGGTATTAGTTGTGTTTGGTTCGTTGGCGCGGTTCAAATCGAATACTGTCAATCGCGGAGCTGCTGCATCCCGACCGCATCAAGAGCAGTCTGACCGCGGCCGCGCTGGTACTTACGTCAAAAATGACGCTCTACTTTATTGAGAAAAAGATGAAATATTAATAAAAAATTGTCTTAAATTTTAAGTAATTAATTTTTAATTGACTATTTATTAACAAAGAAAAAATTCTTCATATTCTCTGGTTTGCAATATTTTGTAAAATGTTATCCTTCTTTTCTTCCTCTAGCATAAAGCAAAAGTAAATTAGAATCTATTTTCCGTGAAGTTAAAATTGTTTAGCCGCGTTCAACGAAACCACCCTGGCAGTACTATCAAACCGTCAGCGTTGCCAGATTGGGCGATTTATCGCCAATTGGGCTACAAAAAATATATTTTGGCGACTAATATTTACAATCGGCTACAGGCGACTAATTTGTGCTACCAAATTTTAAAAATTCATTAATTTGGGCGATAAACGCCAAAACTAATCAAAATATATTTAAAAGCGGATTATATTCTACACTGCAACTGATTAATATTTTTTTCTGTGTTTAAGCAATAAACGTATAATTTATTATTATTATTATTATAAATAAGACTTTAACTGATTGGTTGTGGTTTTATATATTTCATAATAAATACCAAAATATGTTTATAGCTGCCGCGCATTGAGCTGAGACTGACCTTGAATGCGCAGAACCTAAAATTTGTATTTGGACAGGTCGAAATGTAATAGTAATTATAATATGATATTGTTATAACGAGGAAAAGACTCCGTCCTCCGTCTACCTCATCGGTAAAAATGGAAAGGTGATTTATTTACAAGCTAAAGTATGCGCAATTCAAGTCTCAACTTCGCACGCCAGCTACATAAAAATATTTAAAATTGGGCGCCTTGATTGGGCTACTTTTATTTTAATGCAGGTGCCTATTCTGAAATTCTGAAATTGGCGACATTGTTATAATCTGGCAACCCTGCAAACCGGCCGTTACTGCTGACCGCGGCCGCTGGCAGCACCAACGAAACCTTATCTTAAGGAAACTAATATTTTCACTAATCAATAATCGCAATATCGTTTTCAATTTTACATGATCCCACTTCTGATAACCACAAATATATTGTTAGTAATGTTTGTGTTTGCAGTTATTTGGTGCTTTACTTCGAGGGTGCTCAACAAACTTAGTTCATTTAAACGTATCAAAAAACCCATTCAGTAGTAAAAAGAGTAAAGAAGTTCCACCGTCGTTTAAACAATTTTTTACTAGTACTCTCATGTTAAAATATATTAACATGGCCTTTTGTAAACTTCCGTTAGAAGCTCTCAAGTAAGAGAAAGATATTTCATTCTTTCTTTAAATTCTCTTATTAATGAATTATGTTGGATGTTTTTCAGAAATTTATTATTAGGTCTAGCATGTAACGAATCAACAACGGATATAGAATTGGATCTAAGTAGTAATTCGCTGGGACAACAGGGAGCTCACGTCCTAGAATCTTGTGTTCATGGTGTTAGATGCATATCTAGTTTAGATATTTCTGATAATAGTAAGTCAAACATTATTGTTTTCTCCTCATACATATAAAACATTTTACACAAAATGAATTAATATGAATCCAAAAACTATTCATTTATTCTTTGTCAAGTACTCTTTATAAATAAATGGGCTTTTTCGATAACACATATATGAATTAGGGACTACTTTAACCACTTGTTTGTGAAAACAGACTTTGGGGCTATTTCAGTCCCTACTCTCCGAGTTGGACACCTAGGTACTTTTACTAAATATTGAATAACGACAGTTATTTTTTGGCGGGTGGAAGGGTTGTAGTTCCGACTTCTCCCGCTAGATATTTTTACTATAGGTCGTGCCAAATAGAAATGAGCTGTCAATCATTTCTTGCACATATACTGCGTAGCACTATTTTTAGAGCGGAGTAGTCTCTCACTACCCATTTCATAATGATACATATACTTTTTCCGTGCGCCGCTTACCCGAAAAGAATTCTAGGGACTGCCCACTAGTCACTCGTCTAAGTACTGTAACGACATAAATACAAAACCGATGAAGACATAAGCGTTCAACTGAAAATAAATAAATATTTCATCACGACATATTACCCATTGCTGGGTGTGCCAATCTGCTTCATATACAGATGTCGGTAATGATGGAATATTTGTACCGTGCGGGCGCTTACCAGGCGTCACCTCACGGGCACTCATTGCTGGCGTGGGGTCAATTTTGTGCCATTAAAATGCGATGTAATTTTTGGCGTCGGTCGGGATCGAACCCGGGTCCCCTAGATTCGCCACCAGACAATGGATGTAAATATTATGTTATGCCAGTGGCGTAGAAATAATTACGAAACAGTATTTAGAATATTTAAATTAAGCTTAAAATATGTACAAAATACCGATAATATAAAGATTATTTTACAGTGTGTTCAATAAAAAACCTAACTCTGGGTAGGCTATGAACAGAGAAACGTATGTCTCATCATTATTTAATTCAAAAGTCGTTATCAAATTGATCTTGAAATGTAATTTTAAGGAGATATTTAATTAAATATTTTTAAATTGACATACGTTTCTTTGTTCATAGCCTACCCAGAGTTAGGTTTTTTTTTTGACCTTAATTAGAAAAACCTTTGGTCATGGGCATGTTGGTATCCTGGGTTCAAGTCCTGCAAATGAATGGTTTTGTATGATATAGCTTCATGCTTCATATATATTATTCGGACGCCACTGAGACAAACCCGATTAAGTACAATGCATGTGATTGGCCCTTTAAGTAAGAAGGGCGGAGAATGCGTAAATGCGTTTTACGCGCAGGGCATTTCTATTTGGCAAGACCTATAGACACTCTTTTGGATCTGTTGTCCTAGCTTTGGGGAACCATTTGAGCGGTCGGTGTGATTTTTTTTCGTTATTTAACGAGGTCGGCGATACAAGTTCAGTTTCCTATTAGGGAGAGCTTATAAAAATCGCCGAACACTTTAGACAGCGTTTGCGAAAAAAAAAAAAAATCTGATTTTTAATATCATTTTTCTCGAAATAATTGTTATACAACCCCATATCATATTTATATCGTTGAAATCAGAAAAAAAACTCTATCTAATGGACAAAAAAAATTATATAGGTTGCCATTTAAAAAAATATAATTTGATTCTACCGTTTGAGAACCACTGGTTGAATTTTTTATTTATTATTCCTCATAAATTAAGCCCTTTTTCCTGGTAATTTTTTGTATATAACATTTTTCTCTAAAGTCATTAGTTCGCCCAAAAAAGCGCTGGTTGTTTTAAAGGAAACACCCTGTATATTAACTATTATTTTATTACTTGTGTGCCCGCGCCCTATAATGTTGCATTTATTAAATATATTTGTATTATAATTTTCTTCTTTCATAGATATGGACGTAGAACTAGCTAGTGTAGTCACAGCAATTAGCAAAAACAAATCCTTAAAGCATCTAAACATGGGCCGTAATTTGAACAACATGAAAGCCAAACACATTGCCACTGTGATGGACAGCGTTGTCCAGATGATTCAGGAGGAAGACTGCGTTTTGCAGTCACTCCTGATCCCTGACTCCAAACTCAAATCCGATTTGTACAATCTTATCAACGCTTTAGGCAGCAACAACTGCTTACAAACTATCGACATCAGCGGAAATCTTATGGGAGACGCTGGCGCTAGACTTTTAGCAAAAGCACTTCAAATAAATAATAGATTGAGAACAATTATTTATGATAGGAATAATATTACTTTACAAGGGTATAGTGATTTAGCGTACGCATTAGAAAGTAACTATACTGTGAGATATATGCCCTTTCCTATATTTGATATTATGCCTTGTATGAAAACCAATTCCGAAAAAACCGATTCCGTAATGCGTAAAATACAAGATTTACTTCATAGAAACGTATCTCCTAAAAAATACAGTAATAGCCAAGCGTTCAGACTTCAACAAGGTTTCTTATTGTCATCAACGCAACAAATGGTGGATAGATTGGTGGTACAAACGCAAGATACAATCAAAAGTCTCGCGGCAGAATCGTGTGACTCAAATAATGATATTAATCATGCAACAGGGTTGATACAAGATGCGGATAATTCAAAACATTTGTTATTAAGACTGCAGGATGTTGTACATAGGAAAGAAGATACGAATCCGGTGGAAGTGAAGCTACAACAAAGTGCGAATGATATTCATAGTGTGGTTGTTGACTTCCTAAAGGTAAGGTAACTAACTGTATTACGTATTACGCTATTTTTAAAATTAACTACTACACATTTTAATTTTTATTAATATTTTCGTTTTAATCTTTGATCTCTTTCACAATATATTTGAATATAGATGTGAAGTGCGACAAAAATAAAGCGACTGTATAAATTTTTTATTTAATTTTAAAAAAAATCTGATGTGGTCAGCACAATACCTTCCGTCAATTCTGTGTATTATGTATAAATTTCATACATAAATTTTCTTGCAAAAGATTCTAAATTATTTCATAAACAAACTATGCAAATTGCACTTGACACTGACATCTTCTTCTTCTTTAGTTTTTCCCATTCGTTAGGGGTCGTTATTTTTTATTTTCTTCCACTCATTTCTGTTTTGCGTGTCGTTCGCATTCAGTTCCTTTTCTCTCAAGTCTTCCGCAATACAATCATTCCATCTTATTTTTGGTATTTCTCTGTTTCTTCAACTTTCTATTACTAAGCTATTCATTCTTCCAATATTATATTCTTATATATTCTTCATTTCTCCTCATGACATGTTCAAACCAATGTAATCGTCTCTCTTGTATCTTTCTAGACACTTGTAACACTAGAGTTATTTCCTTACCGTGTCTTTCCCAACATCTACTTCCACATCCTCATTTCTGCCACATTATCTGATTATATTAGTAGTTTCCATGGTTAACATAGCATCTTCTTCTTTAGCTTTTCCCATTCGTTAGGGCACCAACTATCCACATACAGATCGGACAGTATATGTTATTTTTTGGTACCATAATTTAATGGCCATCTACTGGTGTTTTTCTCGAATTACATTCGTATTTGATTGACAGGTACAGTCTGATTAGTAGGTACATTCTAAAATATAAATTTAATACTGAAAATATGAAATAAAATTCAGAAGTTCAATTTTTTTTATTAATTCATTTATATTTACAAAAATTATTCACTTTTATAAATTTATGTATCGTCTTATTTATTTCGTTTAAAGAGTAACTGTTAACTGATGTCTACCTATTATTTCTTTCATACAGTATTCTTTTTATTGTAATATATAATAAAATACTTCGTAATGATATTAGCCTTTTTGACAGACTATGAAACAATTATATTCAAAGAAATGAGAACCAATATTCCTGCCGTTTACTATGCGAAATGAAATTTTGCGATTGCTGCGCTAACTAGCGATGTTTTTCCCGAACTAACATGGATTTCTCAATTTTAATTTAGATGTCCGAGCCCTGGTTAGGGGTCGCTATTTTTTATTTTCTCCTTCCACTCATTTCTGTTTTGCGTGTCGTTCTCATTCAATTCCTTTCCTCTCAAGTCTTCCGCAATACAGTCCTTCCATCTTATCTTTGGTCTTCCTGTGTTTCTTCAACCTTCTATTACTAAGCTATTCATTCTTCACCCAATAGATATTCTTCATTTCTTCTCATGACATTTTGAAACCAATCTAATCATCTCGCTTGTATCTTTCTAGAAACTTGTAACACTAGAGTCATTTCTTTACCTATCTTTCAGTGTCTTCCCCAACATCTACTTCAACATCCTCATCTCTGCCACATTCATTTACTTTTCATTCATACTGCAGTTTCCATGGTTAGCATAGCTGGCTGATTTATAAAATTTAATTTCTTTAAAATTCTTGAACTCTATATCTATTGAATATGAAGTATAAAATACAATCAAATCGTGTAGAGAATAATATATTCTTTAAGTTATAATAACGTTAAATTCAATAAATCAAATTTAACTGTTTAATCTTCAAATGAGGGTACTTCCGGTTGACCAATTATAACCAAAATCTAATCAGTTGTTCTGGATGTAAACTTGAGGAATACGAAAAAATATAATTTTTGGAATCGTTATGCGATCCGGAACTTTCATCACACACACACAGACACACATACATACAGACATAATCGTAAAAATGGTAAAATCGTCTTATAGGGACCCTAAAACATGCTTATTCACTAAAAACTCATCATTGAATATTTTGACCCAAGACAATACCTTATTTACCTAAAGGTGACGGAAGGTAAAAATAACCAAAATAACAATTTATGAAAGAAACTTAGACAAAAAAAAAACAGTGTTGCATATTTAATAATTAATAATTATTTATAATAGATAGCATTCGCCGTGGCATCGAATTAAATAAATTATCGATGATTTTGTGGCTTATAGATTTCCATGCATCCGTTATAATTTTAAGTGATACATAGTGTGCTTTTCTTTAAGGAATCTGTGGAAAATATGATCCGTTGCGCCAAAGAACAATGCCCTCATGTATTGTATGATAATACAGTTGTTCATGAGATCAGACAAGGCTGTAAAGATAAAAGTGGAGTCCCGTTAGATTTCGTTGTCCAATGCGTTGTACAACAAGCCGGAACTGAAATCATCAACAGAGTCAAGTAAGTCCTCATCTTCAACAATTATTTTTATCGTCTATTTGACTTCCAAAATAAGAAAACGCCACTAGCGGCAGAATTTTGAACTAATCGTAAGGTACATAATTATTGTGCAGACTTCACAAAGCGCGAACTGCCATATTTTCTTAAGAACTTGCTATAGTGCTGCATTATTTATAATGAGAAACGTTTAAATAAATACATTTTCTGAAACACAAATATTTTCAGTGCGCAATCTGTACTAATCGTGTACATGGATAAGGGTTGAAAATATTTTTTTTTGTACTCATCCGAAACGTCAATTTCCCAGGTCTCCACCAGATAAGTGACCGGGAAATTTTACAGAAAACACTCCTACTTCTAAAGCATTTCTTAAAGAGCTATATTTGTAATAAAGAAGTATAGTTTTTCAAAAACTCTTACGCTAAATAATAATAAGAGAAAATGGTGGAACATTAAATGATATTTAATTTTAAAATAAGGAATTTTAGTGCATTTGTTTCACAATGTTGGCAACAATTTCTACTCGGCGGGAGTCGGCAAAACAAAGCACCCGGGTAGTCAGTAACATAACAAAAGTAATAATAATTTGAATAAAATAATAAGAAATTTAACCGCGTGCGTGAACTTGGTTTCTGGCGCGAGCTTGC
Organism: Harpalus rufipes; assembly: GCA_951394225.1. Classification (NCBI taxonomy): domain Eukaryota; kingdom Metazoa; phylum Arthropoda; class Insecta; order Coleoptera; family Carabidae; genus Harpalus; species Harpalus rufipes. The sequence continues at coordinate 5,402,565 of OX596285.1, forward strand.
GAGAACCAAACGTTCCCGCACTTGTTACGTAAATAACTAATTCGGATCGCTTGATCTTACTAATCGGAGCCAGTTTACGAACTCGTCAGATTAACGCTTCAGATTGCGTCTATTATATTTCTTTAGTTGATTATTAAATTAATTTTTCACTGTTTTATATATTTAAATACTGGCAAAATCCGTTTTAAAATCGATTTCAAAAATATCTTCAGGTTTACCGGCAAATATTTCATTAATAAATGCAGTCTTTTTGAATATTGCTTGTTTATTTTTCTTTATTAAAGATTTTATTATTTCTACGATGTTTTTTCTGTTTTATATTCGTTCTCCCTCAAAAGATATTAAAATCACTTTTATATTCCATTAAATTCTACCCTAGATTGCAGACATTACTAATTCTATTTTTATTTTGAATTTGTGAGTTTATAATAAACAAATCCGTCGTGTTTGTTGCTATTTATTAATAAAGGCAGTGTTAAAGTCCACAAAACCAAGATTCATTAATAGTGTGTTCGAAAATTCAACCGCGGTTATCGTGGTTATTTTACACGGTAACTGAAAGGTTACGGTTCTCGCGGTATGCAGTCGAACGCATTGGTATTCATGGTTATTAATAACTGTCAAAATCATTTAGTTTGCATTGCAGGATATCTTTGTTGGATACTATTTGTTTTTTGTACCATGTACAGTACTCAGTTGTTTTTAAACACAATTTACCTTAAAATGATGCCAAAGAACAACGTGTGTATACTTCAAAAGTTAGGTTAGACCTTAAATTACCACAAAAACCGTGCTCTGAGCACGGTTCCCGCGGTAATTAAAATTTACCATACATTTCAGTTACCGCGTTCGAAAATAGTGCCGGTAACCTGAAAAATTTTACCGGTACAGTTGTGGTTCAATTTTCGAACATACTATAAATAGTTTCTGACGTATTATCAATCATTCTGAATCATTATTATTTTTTTAGTGAACTGAATTTAGCGGCCGCTGCGCACGTGAGCGACCGAGTAACTGACGAAGTTATCGAATCCCTCTCCCGAAGTTACAAGACTCTAGTTGGTGACGTCACCCGCAGTAAGAGTGGATCTAGTCCGGAGGGAATTAGATCTGGATCTAGATCGAGGCTTAATAGCACGGACAGTTCCAGACATGATGCAAGTGATCTTAGCATCACGGAAAGCCATCAAAGTGATCAGTCGCCTATGGTAAGTGAGAGAAAATTGACTTTGTTTAAAGGTTTTTAAATACTACAATCTACAAAACATAGAAATATTATAATGGGGTCCTATACCAAATTTTAAGTTATTATTTCTGTAATAAGCGATATTTTTAAAGTTCAGAGTCTAGTATATAACATAACAAGTCTTCCCCAGGGGTCGACAAACCTAATTCGAGAGGGTACAAATTTTTCATGTACGCATAGTTGAAATATTTTTATATGTATATAAACTTATACAGTATATTTACGAAAAATTAATAAATTATAGAACATTGAAACAGTTTGACCATTGTTTGACAATATTATGATACAAACTATGGCAACGAATGCACCATTCGTGAATGGCGCTAGTGTTTGTTCATTGATGGTTTCAAGGTGGGCGGGCGTAAGGGGCGCACACATGGGGACGATCCAGTAGATACGGACCGCCCCTAAAATTTGACAACTAATATATAAAACCATCAAATATGTATGGAAAACTTAGGCAACCAATCAAATGGACCTTTTACATGAAAAGAGAGAGATAGAGAAAAAATGACATATATGTAGTGCGCAGTAGTTTGTTTGCGCATAGAGGAGGCCAGATATATTTCAAACAAAATTTTAAATGGCGGAAATAAGACTGTAACTATATTAATTAAATGCACACAAAGCGTTTGTGCCGATAAATATTTCAAGACGAGAGGACGGGTAAATGGGAATCAGAAACGTGGTTATATGTTCTAAAGACGCGAAATAAACACCACATAAAGTGACAGATAATTGCGTAGTTGCCAGTTTGTTATTAAGAAAGTTACAAACAAGTATAAAACTATTGTTTTCATTTTTAAATAAATTGTTTTGTCTTTATTAATAATTTCTTTACAATCAAAGTCAAAATAATTTCACTTTTTTTTGTGTTGTTTAATAGTTATTTAACTATCAAATGTGTTAATGACGGCGATTAATGATCGAGACATTGTTGAGATCATTTATCATCAATTAACACACGTGTTAGTTACAATATTTTTTCGTTGACCGTATCTTCTTTAAATGGAAAATCTAATTTTATTCCATGACAATTTTTTTTAGGTTAGTAATGGTTGACCGAACGTCAAATTTTACGTCAGAAAATCAGTAAGATTTGTCATCAATTGTTTTCAGTGGGTGCGTTCAGTTTACTTAATGCTAGACAACACAAGCGGTTTTTTATGTTATTTGAGGAATTTTATTCTTTCAAATTCATTTTAAAGGTATGCTACGTGAATAGACCTAGCTAGTAAGTGTCAAAAGCATGACTTTTAATTCTGTCTACCTTTTTGCTACAACTTAGCGTTAGCAAAATACATGCTGTGTTCCATGTGGTGAACGCACGCAATAAATAGTTTATTAATAAAAATCATGCATTAATAGGGGTCATTAATGAATGATTTTCTATACATTAAGATAGCCTATTAATAAACGGTCGACGGAAAATATTTTTTATCAAAAATAAATGCTTGTCCTTTTAATCATTTTACTTGACAACATGGTGCCTACTCATCTCTAGTTCATAAATATTTCACTACGTGGTATATTGAAAAATTACGTCACGGTGCAATAAAAATGTAAAAGGTTCATTGCTTATGAGATGATACGTAATCCTAATTATTAATCTATTTCAATCGTTTGTAGTTTGTGAATTAATATTTAAACAAAATATACTCCTTAAATTACATATATTTTCGTTTTTTTTTATCAAAGATAATAAAAATTTGAATATGGTGTAGTACCCCATTGTCTTTTATTTGCTTTCGGATGATTGCGCATGATTGAATTACAAGTTAATGTCAACCTTATATTGTGGGAAATGAAATGAATATGAGTATTTATATGTTTAAGCGACACAGATCACACTAATATTTATTGTAATATTGTGTACAGATTGTAGTATTTAAAAATTATTATTTTGTAATATTGTTATGTTTAAAATAGTGTAAATGAAGTATGTAGTTATTGTTTATTGATATATTTATCTATTTGCAATCGCACAACCAGTTGGAGTATTTGAATCTTGTAAGTACAAAGGTTTATAAATTATTGTATGAACGGTATGAATTGGCATGAATTCAGCACGATATTTTCTTATGCACAATGTACAAAATTATGTATAAAATTTAACCGAATAATTTTAAGATATAATTTATCACTAAATTATTTAATTGGCTAAACGCAAGAACGCAGCACAAATTGAAATTATTTGTGGGTACAGGGAACAAACATTTCTTTTTTTTAACAATAAAATTGTAGAAATAGGCATGTTTATGATGTAAATATAGGAAAATATATTAACAGCAAGTTTTATAATTGATGCATTTAAGTTGATTTAAAAGTCAAAAAAATTATACAAGATTGGAGGGTTGGAGAAGATTTTTTGAACTAAAATGCTTTAATTATGAAATTATTTAACTTTTGAAAAAAATTCGTAAAAATTTTAATTTAATTTTAATATAGGCAACACCACACCTATCTTCCAAACGTAAGAGTCTTCACGGTCGCAAATTGCGGCCGAAATCAGTTGTAGACAGCGTGGAGGGTCTCTCAGCTGATGATATACCATGTCTTCTTCCTACTTTACCATTTCCACAGCCTACTCTGCCGAAAAGTGCAGAGGAGTCTTTGGACTCAGTTTCGGAACTACCAAACGCTACGCAGCAGCTGCAGCATCTAGTCAAAGGTGAGAGAAAGGACACTTATACATACAGTCCATACGATGTAACTTGGCGAGCAAAGGAATGTAATTCAGTTCACTATTCCTAAGTTGCGTTTTGTCAAATATTTACTTCGATACCGCACAGCTTCAGAAGTGAAATAGTGATTTTACAATGTTTTATTGCCTTACACAAAGTAAATTTCACCCTAATACACTCAAACTCGGGGTGTCAGGTACTTTTCAACCCAAGAAGTTATATTCATACATAAGCGTTGGTGCATTTTTTTCTCAATAGCAATAGAAATTTTATTCTCTTAACTCTATTAATTTAAAAAATAATTAATTATAATATGATTTATATAATAAATAATTCATTCCAATATTTGTAATATTTTTTTTTTGTATAAATAATTTCTTTTTTTTGTAATATTCGTAATTTTATTGAACTTCATTCTTCTTCGGTACGCCTATGGATTTTATAACTTTCCCATTACCGCAGTGATAATGTGAATTGCCCCAACTCGCCAAGTTACATCGTATGGACTGTAAACTTATAATACCTATCGTATTATACTTTTTGTTGATTGGCATGGTATGCCCAACAATCGGTAAAAATAAGCCGTCATTATACAGGGTGTTTCCTTTAAAACAACCAGCGCTTTTTTGGGCGAACTAATGACTTTAGAGAAAAATGTTATATACAAAAAATTACCAGAAAAAAGGGCTTAATTTATGAGGAATAATAAATAAAAAATTCAACCAGTGGTTCTCAAACGGTAGAATAAAATTATATTTTTTTAAATGACAACCTATATAAATTTTTTGTCCATTAGATAGAGAATTTTTTTCTGATTTCAACGATATAAATATGATATGGGGTTGTATAACAATTATTTCGAGAAAAATGATATTAAAAATCAGAAATAATTCTACAATATTGAAGTAGGCTATGCAATAAACAACTATTAATACGACTATTGCCTAGGTTACGATAGTATATTATTTTCTTATATCTAAAATAACTTGTTTTACTAAGAAATTCATAATAACAAATGAACTACATAACGAAGAAATATCAAAAAATAATAGTACTAACATAAAAAGAAAAACAATATGATGGAAATTATTTACAAATTTATGCAACCTTAGGTATTTTTGGTATTTTTGCACTTAAGAGTACTAATTCACGAGTGGGTTGCACTTTTTGGGGATAAAGCCGTGAAAATCTTCGTATCGTAGAATTTAAATTTCTTTCACACTCTCCATACATAACAGTAAGATTAAAATAGTCTAAATTTGTTAATTCTTGCAACTGCAAAGCCATTTTTTATTAATAAGTAATTAAACAATTACGAAAACAAACACTTAATAACGTAAGTAACAAAACTATCTGTCACCTATACCATTTGTTTGCATTTGTTTATTGCATAGCCTACTTCAATATTGTAGCATTATTTCTGATTTTTAATATCATTTTTCTCGAAATAATTGTTATACAACCCCATATCATATTTATATCGTTGAAATCAGAAAAAAAACTCTATCTAATGGACAAAAAATTTATATAGGTTGCCATTTAAAAAAATATAATTTTATTCTACCGTTTGAGAACCACAGGTTGAATTTTTTATTTATTATTCCTCATAAATTAAGCCCTTTTTCCTGGTAATTTTTTGTATATAACATTTTTCTCTAAAGTCATTAGTTCGCCCAAAAAAGCGCTGGTTGTTTTATAGGAAACAACCTGTATACAGTAGAGTCTCGATACAGTGAAGTAATTAATTCAGGGCCATGTCACAATATCGAGTTTGTTCACTTTTTCGAGTTCTTATGAAAGTATTTATTATTTTTAATTTAATACAAATTAAATATCAAAATATTAATTTTTAGATCGTATGTCCTGAAAAACTGTCCATATTTTCGCTATAAAAATGTAGCTCCTCTACCTGCTTTTAAATACTCCAATATTTCAGCTTTTTCATCCATTTCAAATGTTTTCTTTATTTAATTGTTCACTATTATATAGAATTCAGAAAGAAACCAACGTATTTTTTTACATTGGATAATTCACTATAAAGTGTGTTCACCATATCGCGACTCTGTTGTAGTTATCATTTTTTGCAATTACTGTTTTAAATAACTTTTTTTATAGGTCGCCCGAGAAGGGCAAAAACCCGCGCCCCAACCCGGCCTATGCTCCGTCCGGGCGACGTAACCGACGCCCTGGTTCACGACCTTGGCGAAGGCCTCGACACCTTTTTCAGGCCCGGTTCTGTGACACCCACAACACCGCTCATCAGCCCCACGTCGGACGAATGCAGTTCGCTGTCTTTCCAAGCCGACGGAAGCCCTAACCATGAGTTTGTGAGATATGGGGGAGGAACCAGTGGAGAAACTACACCTGTACTTGGGGAGAGAGGGAAAATTGGAAGGAGTTCGCCCCTTCTAAAAGGTAGAGATAAATTATAAACTTTTGTGGTAGATTTAGATTGAATGTATGTATGTATGTATGTTTGTTTCTTTTCTTTTCCTGTGCGGTGGTAGTGTATGATATGTATTGTGAATATTGTAATACACAATGTGGCCATAAAGATTTAGGACTGTAGCGCCAAATACTGCGCCATCTATGAATTGGCACTGAAAACTATTTTTGACTAACCTTTATTAACTTCCCCCTCAAGTTTTAATAATATTGGTTCAGTGAAGTTCTCGTATAGGCGTTGAACAACGATAAGCCTTTTGTGTTCGTTTCTGCAAAGAACCAACCTAATCGTTTAATTTGGTCTAAAAAGCGTTTGGGGATGCTTCATTGTCACGTTGTAACGTTTTTAGCCCGCAAGAGCGATTTCGCGATGGGCAAAATGAAAAAAAAGATGACGCAAAGAGTGGCTGCCCCGAATCAAACAAAAACGCCGAAAAAATATGTCATTGTGTTGCATTATCATCCGTATTGTAACATTTATTTATTATTAATTAAAATAAAAATTTATTAGACGATAAATTAGTAAAAAATAACGATCACTATAATGGAGTAGTTACCATATGTTAAAATTTAATGAAATTCTTATTAGTTTACAATATATGACTCATAATAAGATATATACTGTAATAAAATTCGCCATTTTTATTATGTAAATATTTTAAAATAGTTATTTGTATATCAAGGTCGCGAAATCACTCTTTAGCGTACCGAGAGAAAAATTGTCGCCGAGGCCGCTTGCGGCCGAGGCAAGACAATCTCGAGGACGCTAAAGGATTTCGCGGACAAGGTGTACACAATATTTTTTGTGCAACCGTAAAAAATATGTAATTACAAATTTTATTAATTTTAAACAGTTTCACTGTAAATTGAAAGTTGGCTTTCAAGGTAGCCATGGAATTGACATTTGATAAACAAAACACTTGTCATAGTGATTGTTTACTCAATTTCGCGGCCGCTACCATGACAGCGGCCGCAAAATGGATTTTGCGGCCGTTACCATAACAACAATGCCTATTTCGCGGCCGGTTGCACAAAAAAGTTTTTAAAATATTACATGATTCAAATCGACCTCTTCTCTGTGACGTCACGCTTACATACTTATAGCCACAAATGGCGCTAGTGTCCTTGTTTTACAGCGATGGGATGTGACATGTTAAAGTGATAGTTGATGGTGATACTGACTCCGTGAACATAACCTTGTTTCTATTTGTTTCTTATGCATTTATTCTATCTTTCTCGTAATTAAAAAAATATACATGATTATGGATTGACTTTAAAATAAAATAAATAAGCAAAAATACGTGCTAACTTGACAGAAATCTAACCTAACAAACAAGTTCCCCTCACCCCGCAAGACATACGTCGCAAAATATCTTTATCATACTTCGAGCAGCACGTTGGAACTAAGTTGCAACGGAAACCGCAACGGTAACGTCACAGTACTGGGAATAGATATGCCTGGTATTTTTCAGTAATTTTTTTCTCATTTAAAAACAAAAATTGTGTAAAATAAAAAAATATGGAAAATTAAAATTTAAAAATACTTGCTTTTAATAAAAAATCAAAAAAGGCGAAACTAACGCCCTGAATGGATTGGAGGACCTCTCCAAACACTGTGTATATTTAGGAGGAATGTATATTGAAAAATAAATTGTCATTTTGGTGATTATAACGGCTTTTGTCTTATTTATAAGAGAAGTCCTTATACTTTATACCCACACTGTGTAGATGTAGAATGTAGTTATTGTATTGTCACTTTAAGTTTAATACAATACAGCAGGGCATCGAACCCGCCAAAAACTGGGTTAGGTTCAGGTTAATTAGTTATTTGAAAAATGGGTTCGTCTCCGGTTTTGGTTCAAGCATTAATAAATTTTCGGTTTTGTTCCGGGTTTAGGTTCGGTTCCACCTAATTAAAATTGAATTAATGTTTTTTGAATAACAATCTTTATATAGAAATCATGCCGGAATTTATAATTACTGCAACGCAAGACAAGAACATGAATATATTTTTCAAGAACAATCAACACATACAGCAACGCAGACGCAGAAAGCGTCGATCTTCGATGATCGGCTATAGGTACTACGATTACGTTTACGTTTCGAACTGAAATTGAACCTGAACCAGAGCTGAACCCTGAACCAGAATTTTGATAACCGGTTCGGTTCCGACTCGGGTTCAATTGAAAAATATATCTGAGGTTCGGTTCAGGGTTTGGGTTCGCTAAAATGTTACGGTTGGGTTCCGGTTTTGGTTTGGTTTAGGTTCAGGTTCGATGCTCTGCAATATACAGTGTGCGCTTAAAGTGTGGAATACTAAAAAAAAAAAGCCGAACTCAGCCGGTTTTTATAAAAACGCTGAAACACGTCGATTTTAATTTTTAAAAATACACATTAATATGTACGATTCATCTTCCGACTTTCATTTGTTTTTCAGTTATGACGTCATAACAAAAAAAATTAAATGACAACATAGATTTTTAGTAGTGAAATCCGATAGTGTTTTTTCTTCTCTTTATGATCATGTAAATAAATCATTACGTTGCATAACAAAAATTCTGAGAAAAATCGAGTTGAACATTTAATAATAATGAATAATCAAGATACCTTTAGTGGTACTAAAGCAGCGTATTCAAGATGAAATTCGCAAAATAGAACCAACTGTTATTAATAATGTTTTAGGTGAATTTGTAAATAGACTAGCTTTCTGCCAAGAAGTCAATGGATGGCATTTTGAACATTTAATTTAATAGTGTTAATTTTGTTTGCTTTATTTTTATTTCATTTATTTACATTAATTTAATTTAATAGTGTTAATTTTGTTTGCTTTATTTTTCATATTTCAGTTTAAAACTTCTCGTTTTTCATGTTTTATAAGTTCCATAATCAACTTTTAAATGTTTTTTTCCGTCGACCGTTTATTAATAGGCTATCTTAATGTATAGAAAATCATTCATTAATAACCCCTATTAATGCATGATTTTTTTATTAATAAACGATTTATTAGGTGCGTTCACCACATGGAACACAGCATGTATTGCTAACGCTAAGTTGTAGCAAAAAGGTAGACAGAATTAAAAGTCATGCTTTTGACACTTACTAGCTAGGTATATTCACGTAGCATACCTTTAAAATGAATTTGATAGGAATAAAATTCCTCAAATAACATAAAAAACAGCTTGTGTTGTCTAGCATTAAGTAAACTGAACGCACCCACTGAAACAATTGATGACAAAACATTGATTTTCTGACGTAAAATTTGACGTTCGGTCAACCATTACTAACCTAAAAAAAATTGTCATGGAATAAAATTAGATTTTCCATTTAAGTATAACATACGGTCAACGAAAAAATATTGTAACTAACACGTGTGTTAATTGGCGATTAATGATCTCAACAATTAACGTTAAAATGTCTCGATCATTAATCGCCCTCATTAACACACTTGATAGTTAAATAACTATATCAGGGTATCTTGATTATTCATTATTATTAAATGTTCAACTCGATTTTTCTCAGAATTTTTGTTATGCAACGTTATGATTTATTTACATGATCATAAAGAGAAGAAAAAACACTATCGGATTTCACTACTAAAAATCTATGTTGTCTGAAAAACAAATGAAAGTCGGAAGATGAATCGTACATATTAATGTGTATTTTTAAAAATTAAAATCGACGTGTTTCAGCGTTTTTATAAAAACCGGCTGAGTTCGGCTTTTTTTTTTTGATATTCCACACTTTAATCGCACACTGTAGTATATTTTTTTTAAGATGTCTGATCAAGGTCATGTGTATCATACCAAGTTGGCATATATTTATCTGTCTCATATTGTTTCGACTAACTTATGCCATTGATTCATAGTCGTGCGTATAGGATAATTTCGTGTCAGTGTCTTATATTTTTATTCTTCTGTCTAAAATTTCTATCTTAAAGTGACACCTCTTGTACTAACTCTAATCTTTTTCTCTCTCTCTCTCTCTAGTTTCTATCTGTCCAAAACTTATATTTCTTTCCACTTATTAGTTTCGTTTGTAGAACCAGCTCCTAGATCTCGCTCGACAGATAACCTTCAGAAATACTCCCCTCTGATTGGCCGACGAAGTCAAGGCGATAGCCCGTTGACAGCTTCGCCATTGGCTAGACGCGTTGCTGAAGACAGTCCAATTATGTCACGTGATAACAGCAGCAGCAGCATCTGTGCGGATGCAGACAAGAAGAGGGAAAAGAGGATTTCTAGTAGTTCTGTGGAGGAAGATAAACCAGTAGCGGCAGTCAAGCTGAGGAGTACGGGGTTGGCGGATTCGTTGAGATCGCCTACGAATGGATTTCCGAAAGGAGAGATTCCGAAAAGTCCCATTTTGAAGTCCATCAAGGACAATGGATGTAAGTTAATACATTCCTTTCTATATAATACAATTAACATTTAGAGTCAAAATGTTATAACATAGTTCGAGCAATTTGGCGCTGTAAACCAACCGTTTTTTTTTTGAGACGTACGTAATTCCTAACCACACTTTTCTGCTGTCAGTCAAATGTTTTCGGCAAATTTTAATTATAAATAAATGATTTTCAGTTAATTTTATATATTTCCTGCAAAATTTAGCCGAATGGGGTCATTTCACATTTTCTAATTTTTTTTTTCCTGAAAAAATAGATCAAATGTAGGTGTATGTTTTACACTTTACAAGTCTAGAATCAGAAATATGATTTTTTAAAAGTTGTCTTTAATTTCAAATATTTGGACGCTGACGTCACGCCTTGGCGGATGCGGCAGTAGCTCTCTACCGGTTGTGTTTGGAACTATGATTGTTTGGGTTATCACATCAGAGGCGATTTCGGGCGACATACCCGTTCACTTGCTTGGATTAGTTACGGTCAGTTACGGTATGATATGGTCAGTGGTAGCGCCAAAAATTGTCTGGTTCACTTGTTGACACTGTTCTTGGAGGTTATGTATATTCTGCGACATTTAAAACTGCCAAAAATAGTGTTTGACAGTTAAAATGCACATCAATAAGAAAATTAAATTGTGTTTATATTTAGCACTGGATACAAATTAAATACTTCTGTGTTAAATAATAGTGGATTATTTATATTCTTTAATAAAAAGAATGATACTGTTGTTCTGTAATGTATCTAATATACTGAAGAATAAACATAATACAATACGAGACTTTAACGAAAAGTGGATATCTAATTATTTAAATTATGATTTTATTACATACAAGCTTACATTGCTAAAAGAACTAGGAACATTAATACACATTAAACAATCTAGTGGAGGTTTTATTTCGATTCCTTTAGAAAAAGCAATGTTATCTGGCTAAAGGCGACACTTTAATATCAACAAGCGATGGATTTAAATTGCTGAATCTTCAACATGCTTCATTATTTCTAGAGGTTTTCTATAATACATTTTATAGCATACGTATCATCTACAAACAAATCATTATTATTTTAATTCATTTTTTAAACTTTATTCTGTACGTCTGTACATAATAAATTCGTTACTTCCACAGTATCGCATATTTCTACAATATCTACAGAGAAAGATAGTTTATCCATATTTGAAATGTCTCAAAAAAAAATTTTTTTTTGACATAAATACTACGACACCAACTGTTCTGACTTTTGACATTTCAAAAGAAAATGACATAATAAAAAGAGATAGAAATAGTGAACCGAAGCTGACCCGGCTCGCAAACCCGTTCAGCTGTGAACACTGATCCAAGCATACCGGGTAAGCTGGTCCTAGCGCCCGAATGTGTGAACGCATCTGAACGCAACATACCGCAAGTGAACGGTTGTCGCCCGAAATCGCCTCAGTTTAACTCTGCTGTCACAATTTTAGGTTAACAAACGGTGTGTGAGTAACAAACTGTGACTGTGTCACGATTTTTACAGCCGCGAATGTTTTAAAATTTTCTGAATGATAGTATTTGAGTTAGAGCGTAAACAGGATCCACACATACATACATACAGACATCATCGTGAAAATGTTAAAATTGGATTCTAGGGACCTTGAAACGTGGTCATTTACCAAAATCTCGATATGTGATTTTTAGTACGAACCCTATACCTCCCTTACCAAGGGAGCGGGAGGTAAAAACGATTTGTTTTTAAATGACCCCATTCATATCCAAATAAAAATTTAATGTGGAAGAATTGCGAAAAATTCGCAGCGGGCGTCATGTTATACATAATTAAATAAAACAATTTATAGATTTGTAATTGAGTTTACAAAACCCGTAGAACACGAATTTAGTATTAATTTGAAGGTAATTTAAACCTTTGAGGAGTTGTGCGTAAAATAAAATACATGTTGGGGCAAAGTTTTCCAAAATTTCGACCCTATTTTCGGGAGTTCCTAAAGCCTTTTTGACACTTTTAAAATATTAATATATCAAATCGACTCCCCAGAGTTCTTTTTTGCAAGAATTAACATTCTATTTTTAATCAAAATCGAGATATTGATCAATTTTTAACCTCACATTTTTAGTCAAAAATGTACAATTTTTGACCTCGAGAGAAGTTTTTAACTTTTGTACTAGAAATATACAAGCCAACTCTCCAAACTTCATTTTTACAAGAATAAACACTATTTTGAACCGAAATCTAATATTGATCCATTTTTGGCTGAAACTAAACATGGAAACATGCGTTTTCGGCGGTTCATAACTCCTGAACTGTTTGAAATATCTTCAAATTAACAATAAAATCGTATTGTGCGGGGTTAAAATACATATTGTTATGGTATATAACAATATGTACACATTACATCATTAACATTTTTTTTCCTTTATAGCAAAACCCAAACCAGCTCCCCCAACAGCCCCCAAACCCCGCCCATGGTCAATGGCGGGCTCCGACCGCAAATCTGGAGAATTTAACCTCCTCAGTGATGGAACGTCTCCCGTAAATTCCTCCGGAAACACTCCAGATTCTGGAGATGCTTTGGAAGATAATGACCCCACTCATAGTGATAGAAGATCAGTAAGAGATATGGCTGCGGGAATTAATAAAGGCGGGAGCACCAATAGTGTCGAAAGCAAGAAAGAATCAGGTAGGGAGAATATCTTTGATGATTATTAATATGAGGAGGATTTTATTTGGTTTTTTTATGTTGCTTATTTATTTGTTTCTTATGCTTTGTTAGATATACCAAATAATTCCGAAAATATAGTTAAGCCTGTTGCTGCTCCCAGAAAGTATTTACCAAGAAGACAGGAGGTATTTTTTTTTATTTTTGTTTGATTGCTTTATACGAGTTTTTGCTTATTTTTCTTTGTTTGATATGCTTTTGAAATTTAGGTTTTGAAAATAAATATAAATGTCCTTTAGTCTGTTTTTTAACCAGAAGAAATTTGTTAAACTGTTGTTATTTTTTTAAAGTTATTCGGCAAAAAGTGAGCTTTATTTGTGTACTCAAAATAAATTTGATCAAGTAGCAAGTTAACTGCAAGAATAGATAAAATAATACTTTAACAACAAGGATAAAGTACCCTTTTTTAAAAATTAATACATTATAAACTTGGTCGGTTTAAGATAATAACTTTTATCTACACCTATTTAGTAATATATTGATTATGTACGTAACTATGGGTACATAATACCGTTCATTAACCACGCCCCGTGGATTATGAGTCATTCTATATTTTGTTACAAAAAATCTGATGTGACCAACACAGTACCTCCCGCCATTTACCTATGTATATAATTTTTATATTACTTTATAAATTTATCCATACAATATATAGAAAAAGTATTAAAGCAAACTTGTAGAAAATGGAATAATCTTTAATTTTTATAATAACAAATTGAGAAAAAATTACATTTAAAGGTATTTTTTGAAGAAAAACTATCTTGAGCTTCAAGTAAACTGGCATTTCCGGTTATCCGATTGCCACCAAAATCTAATTATATATTTCCATATTAGAATAAGGTAGAAATACATAGTTTCAAAACTTTCTGAATGATAGTATTTGAGTTAGAGCGTATACAGGATCCACACACACACACACACATACACACAGACATCATCGTGAAAATGTTAAAAACGGATTCTAGGGACCTTAAAACCTGGTCATTTACTAAAATCTCGATATGCGTGTTTTAGCACGATCCCTATACCACCCTTACCAAGGGTAGCGGGAGGTAAAAAATGAGCAAATTGTTTTCACAACCTACCTGGTATCATGGCTTACCAGATTAATTATTCATAATTTTCTCCTCCGTTTTTATAAATTTATTTCTGCATTAAAAATTAACTTCAAGCATACCTCATTTGAAATATGAAATTTAATCTCACTTCCGGTTAAACCGGAAGCGCTAGCATCATGCCAAATATAATGATTTGTGAGCCTTTAAGCCTAGTTTACAAATATATAAAAATGGTTATTATTCACTCGGATGAGTTACCACACTCGCCTGCGGCTCGTGTCTAAAATCATACTCTTGAATAATATTAGCATAGCCGGCTAATTTATAAAATTTTAATATCTTTATAATTCTTTAACTCTATATCTATTGAATATGAAATATAAAATGCAATCAAATCGTATAGAGAATAATTTATTCTTTAAGTTATAATAAAATTTAACTGAGTTTTTCGGATACTTCTGGTTGACCAATTATAACCAAAATCTAATCAAGTCTGCATATTGTTGTAAGGAAGAGGAATACGCAAGAATTGTTTTTTTGGAATTCTAGTATTGGAGATATCGTGACCGAAACCGCGGTCACATACACACACACACGCACACATACAGACATCATCGTAAAAATAGTAAAATCGTATTGTAAAGACTAAAACGTTCAATGAAAACTCACCACCGAATTTTTTGACCAAAGACAATACCTTCCTTACCTAGAGATGACGGAAGGTAAAAATTAAAATAACTATTAGCACGGAATATTTTATTTTGCTTCTAGTTTAAAAAACAGACTATTAAGTACGCTTTTGACGGGAAAAGGTGGCCCAAAATTAGTGAATTTGTTGGATAAACAAGAGATTTAGGGTTCAAATCTTGTATCCAAGTATTTTGCGAGGTGCAGAATGCAAATAAATTTGTCATTATTAAATGAATTTTTTTACTGCTGTTCTTTGAAACTGTTATTAATTGATTTGCTAACATTTTAATGATAAATTTGAAACATATACACTTTGTAATATGTCTGCTATGTTTGTAAATTTTGTTTTCTTTCTTTCATGCTGCTAATATTAATTTTAATCTTTTTAGGGTGTAACTAAAAATACAAAATCAATGTTCTTCTAATAGCCAAACTAACAAACACAATAACACTGCCTGCAAAATCATCTTGCATGATATTTTTTAACTACATTATAGGTATATAAACGAAGAAGAAATAAAATAAAATTTCTTTCCAACAGGCGATAACGGATGAGAAGCGCAAGACAGCGTATTTGGCAGCGAAAAGTAATCTTGTAGCGAAGCGCACTTCACGAGATAGCAATTTTAATTTCGATGATGTTATAGATGTATAAGTTCCAAAGATCTACTGTTACGCACTTAGATATTCTTCTTCTACCACTCAGACTATCTACAATTATTCTTTTAGACTGTGTATATATTTTCTATTGTTGCAGTATTTTTATTGTTCATGTATTATTTGCATTTATAGGTTACGTGCAATTTTACTCGTAAGACTTTAACTCAGTATCCTTTTATTGCATTTTAACGAATTGTTATGTAAGTTTTGTATATTCAATTACGTAATTGTAAGTTTTATTTTTGTTATGTATATTTCTTTTATTAATCATCTTTCAAGATGGCCATATTTTACCCTAAATATTTTTATTATTGTATAGTTGTTTTGAAAGTTTTATCATTTTGTACGTAAATGCAGCTAACCACAGAATCCTTTTACATATATTTAATCCATTATACATATTTTAATGATATACATATATAACAATAATAAAGTTAACCTTTATGAGTAAATAAAACATAGGAATATTTCAAATTTTAAATAGTATTTATGTAACTTGAACTGTATTAGGATTTTGTGGTGCAATTTAAAACAGACTGTCAACTTACATACAGTCAAATTAGTTTGTACTGTGTACTCTATAATATACGAATCTTGAAATCTACCACCATATTGCTTCCAAATCATTCGTGGATACGTGTTCAATCAATTAGATTAATTAATTGCTTCTTGTAAAATTGACAAGTTTTCATAACGAATTTAGAATCCTTATATAACTGTGCAAGTGTAATAATTATATTTTCTAGTATGTTAAAAAGAGTTCAGAAATCAAAAGCACTGATATATTTTATCTTGAAAACGATTTATATATAAAATTTTAAAAAAAAATACGTTCTTGCCGTTTTCACGATTCAAAATACGTATAGTATAGTCAAATTACGGTTATAGACGGAACTAATAATTGTTAGCTAATTCCTACGGGAATATTTTTTAAGATCACTAAGAATCATCACAAAAAGTCCCCAAATCCCCCCTAAATTGGGAAAAGTTGTCCTATAGTTTGGTTCACGAAAGATGGCAATTCAAGGTCATTTTCAAACCAAGTCCCGTTGAAAATATTCGTGTTCATTATGCACAAATTGAATAGCTTCCCCATGAATATGTTCAATAAAATCGCGGAACAAAATTAGAAACTTATTCGTTGATTTTGATTAAACGTCAAATCGTGCGTCAAATTCAAAAAACAAACTCCGCCACTGGATTTGCTTTAACGTAGAGGGCAGTTCAATAGATAATTGCATACCAGAAACTCATCGACATACGTTCCTATTACTTTTAGTGTAGAAAGCAATATGAATATGGAACGTATATCTGTCAAAGCATAAATCACGTAGACATACGTCAAATAAGCTATCTCTTTCTAATACATAATGACCCGTACTACGATCACGGTTTTAACTAAAACGCTGTTTTAAAAAATGTCAAATTCAAATTTCAACATTTAATTTTGCACGTATGTTTGAAGATCGATTTTTTAAAAAATATTTGTTTGAATACAAACTATGTTCTGCTTTTAAAACATATTTTGATAAATCCGATATTATTTATTTTTGTTATTAAATAATGATATCTGACACTTCTTAAAACAGCGTTTTAGTTAAAACCGTGATCGTAGTACGGGCCAATGTTGCTATACTACCGCTATATAAAATATTGTTTATTCTTTCTTCGAACAAATGGCCTTGAATTGTCATCTTTTGTGAACCAAACTATAGCCCAGTAATAGGATATATAAATAAGGTTTTATCTTCCAAAAAGTAGGGTATTTTTAATTTTCAGATATGTTGGGCATCTAGGGGCCATAATAAAAAAAGATCTTGGCGCACTTCCGGTAACGCATCTGTCATAAAAAATCGGTTTTTTTTTTCAAAATATTTTGCGTTTCAAAATCAAAATAGGTAAAAACATTGTTTGTGTCAAAGTGACAAGCGCACACAAATCAGCTGATTCCAAGCATTTTAAGGTCGCTTGAGTCAGGTGTTCGCGCCCTATATTTCTTGGTGCAATTGCGGCCCCCCTGGAGTCCGCGGACCATAGGTTAAGAATCGCTGCCCCACAAATTCTAACCAGTTTCCATGTTCTTATGACATTAAATTCATTGCTGTCAAAAAGTCCAGTTGCATTTGTTCATTTTATAAATTTAATCATAGATTTTTTTGTGATACTAGCTTCTAAAGCAACGTTTTTTGAACGATTTATGAAACAAAAAGTGAAACAACTTTTAAAATATTATTAAAGTTCTAGGACTTTAAAGTTTTGCCTTCATACTGAATCCTTTATTTATGCGACATTAAATTGTTCTTCACCTCAGCAGCTTCATTCAAAATATCTGAAAGAATGTATTTTTTCATGAATTATAGCGAATAATAATGTTAACGAAACCAGAAAATTTCAATCTGTCAATGCCTACTTATACAAAACTCATACTGCTACAAATTGCTGCATATTTCTTTTAATAATTTAATAACTACAAACCAGTATGACAAAATTATGTATGTACCTCAGACGAAAAGTGTCTATAAGGTACTCACAAATAATTACGGCCTTGGCCGTAAACAACTTGCTCGCACCTTAAAATAATCACTTCTCGTCCTAGATACATAAAATACTATTATGAAACCGGGCCTAAACATTTTATTCTATAACCAATAGATAACGCACTACAAAACATTTTCTTGCCTCCGCGATAGTCCTACCTAATTAATTTTTATTATTCGAATTGAATTTTTTGAATAATTGATCAAGAAGTTTTTATTTTTACCAGACATCTAATGACAGGCGTCATATTTCAACTTTTATTTTGATGCGCTGTAGCTCGCTGTTTATTGGTTGGAGAAAAAAATGTTTTAGACAAAGTTATAAAGAATTTGGTTCTCTACAAAATTCACAATAACTATTTTTGTCCTATTACGTAGCGATAAGTAGATATTTTAAAAAATACGATTTTACACATCGAAAGTGCACCAAGGTTGATTTTTTTTTATTACGGCCTCGGAATATAAAATCCAAAAATCAAGAATACCCAATATTTTTATACCCTATTACGGGGTTAGAACGACATCCCAATTTAGTGGGTTTCCCACAAGAGGAATATTTTGGAAATTTTTTGTGGTGACTCTTGGGGGCCTTAAAAAAATATTCCCGTGGGAATTAGCCATCAAACAATTAGTTACGTCTTCAGACGAATTTTGACACAAATTGACTATACTAGTAGTTTTGTTTAGGAAATTTCGTATGGAATTAATCTTTTATATGTTATGTAAATTTGAGAAATCAAAGCAATAAAAAAATAATGAAATATTTTGGATGCACATTTTCAAATTCTATCAGTTGATCTGTTATAAAATAAAATTTAATACATTTCACATAAAACAATAAATTAATAAGTTGAAATGTGTTAGAATTTATTGAGAAGTGAAAATATTAGAACGGTAGAGTTAAAATCGCGTTTAAAAAAGAGTATTACTGTATTTTATTTATACATTCTGAATTAAAAAATTAGTAATAACATTTCCACTACTGATATATTGCGGGAATAACTTAAAATTTACAATGTACATTTTATAAATTACAAATATACTCTAAATAAAATCAACAATTGAATTTATGTTAATCAAAGTTTAATCCCGAGTAGATAATAATCCACGTGACTAAAAATCCAGCGAATGATGTCATAAAACCTTCTTTGGTCAATTCCCAAGCTCCTCCAAACTCTTCTTCGTCAATATTTTGAAAACTGCTGAAGTAAATGTATATAACTCCAGCATTAACGAGCACAAACCTTTAAACAATACAATTAAATCAATATTTTTATCTGATATTGTAATTTTAATTCACAATTGTTACTTACAAAAGGAGGGCAATGAAGCCTTTTAACGGAATCAAACCCCATACGATTCCAATTATAATGCCGATTGCTTGTCTAGCCCAGTAAATAACATCAAGAAATTCTTCCTAAAATAATGTATTCATTTATAATTTACATAAATAGTAATTATTATAACTTACTTTATCCGGCCAAGATGAATTCGCAGTTATAGCTCTTGTCCATATAGAAGTCACATCTGATATTTTAGAACTGTTATCCTTTTGTACTGTTTTAGTTTTTGTGGTCATTTTAATATATTTTTCTTTAATTTCATATAAATTTAGCAAATCAAAACTATTTGGCACTTAACCTAAATACAAGGTGTGAAGTTGTCACGTCCGTTCTGTTTAGTTTAGAAAATTACCTTCAGATGGCTAATGTTGGATAATTTTATAAATAAGTTGGTGAAAGTTTGGACGTTTTTATACCAAAATTTAAACGAAAATAGTTATTTTCATCAACACGAAAGTTGTAGTTAAATCTTTGCCGTAATGAAAACGTCTGATCATATATTCGCATCTGAGTGAGGTTATTGGCTTAATTTTACATATTTCAACCAAATTTATTTAACTTATGGCAATTCAATCATCACATAAATTACATGTAAAAATTAAATAATTTCTTGAGCGAGATTGCAGTTGGATAAATATCTTAAAATTTAAATTTAAAACATATTTTAATCGAACACCCAGCGAACCAATGAAATACCAGCGCGCTTTTTCCAACCAATCACTCGCTTCTTCCTTCTTTCACGTTGGAAGTTTCAACGAGAACGCGAGAATGTGGCTTTGTGCTTGTGGGTCCAATATGGCTGGCATAAATAAATCTTAGTTAATTTGTGCAAAGTAAAGTGTTTAATTATGATATATTTATTGCGTATGATGTGAAATTGATATGGTGCAGTTGATTTAGAGTTTCGAACTACACTTTGAAAGGTAAATTGTTTAATTTTCTCGTAAAGTTATCAAATTAAGGCAACAGGTGCTCATATTACGTAAACCTGTTGAAACAAAATCTTGTATCTGAGGTTTTAAATGTGTATATCTTAATTAAATTCCTTTAAAAATGATCTAATATTTAGGAAAACATATATACTTGCATTTAGTAATCAGTCATACATTTTTACATCTAGTAAAAAATGACTAAGAACATCTATAACCATGCATTTTTAAACAATAGTTATTTATACACCAAGAGTTGTTTTTGCAGACCGAAAAAAGGCAAATGATTCAAACAGTGAAATTTCGGTTACTGTTTGGTATTGCGTAAAGATGGATTCATGCAACATTCATTTTAATTTCATTTAATTTACATTTTCACTAAAAAAGTAGTGTTCATACAAATTCATCAAGTAATTTTATATATTATGTGTACACTAAAATGGCTCTGCCCACATTATCTCTGGCTATTTTGTTTTTGTATACTTTATATTTTTTATTATAACTAGATTTGTTAACTTCTGCAGTTCGTCGTTTACTTAAAATCTTAAAAGTGGTCAACAGTTTTTAGCAAAATCAAACAATGATATTATTTACTCAGTTCTAAACGAAATTAGTAAAAGAAAAAATAACTGGGGAGAGGCGACCGCTTGTCCATGCAATAATTCTAGGTAAAATGGTTTCCCTTGGGTTTCACGATATAACTACCTTAAGGGCATAATTATGCCCGTGTTACATAATCGGTCAATATCTCGATTTCGGTTAAAGATAGAGTGTTTATTCTTGCAAAAATGAACTTTAGAAGGTTGATTTGTATATTTCGGGTATAAAAGTGGTTAAATTTCCAGTTAAAAACCCCTCAAACCTGGGTTAAAAAATTGTACATTTTTAGCCAAAAATGCGAGGTTAATAATCGGTCAATATCTCGATTTCGGTTAAAGATAGTCTTTATTCTTGCAAAAATGAACTTTAGAGGGTTGATTTGTATATTTCCTGTATAAAAGTGGTTAAATTTCCAGTTAAAAACCCCTCAAACCTGGGTTAAAAAATTGTACATTTTTAGCCAAAAATGTGAGGTTAATAATCGGTCAATATCTCGATTTCGGTTAAAGATACAGTTTTTATTCTTGCAAAAATTAACTTAAGAGGGTTGATTTCAATATTTTCGGTATAAAAATGGTTAAATTTCCGGTTAAAAACTCCTCGAACCTGGGTTCAAAAATTGTACATTTTTGGCCAAAATTGTTAGGTTAATAATCGGTCAATATCTCGATTTCGGTTAAAGATAGGGTGTTTATTCTTGCAAAAATGAACTTTAGAGGATTGATGTGTATATTTCCGGTACAAAAGTGGTTAAAATTCCGGTTATAAACTTGTCAAACCTGGGTTCAAAAATTTTTGGTGTTTTATTTTCATTGATCGCTTGTGTTTATTAAATTCATTTCTTCATTTTTAAATTTAACTGCTTCAAGTATAGTTTCTGTTTTATAATAACAATATTTTCTAAGTTTCTTCATAGAGTGTTATATATTTTAGATTTCTAAAATAAAGAAACATACACAAAATTCTGAACATTTTGAAGCACTTTCAAATCATCAACCAAGTCAGAAAAAATGATACATTGATAAATTTATTTAGAAATATACAAAAGGAACAATATAAAGACGAAATAAGCATCAAAAAACGGCCAGCTGATAGAATTCAAGCATTTCAAACTGCTAAAGAATTATTAGAAAATACTCAAACCACTAAAAAAATAAAATTAGACAAAAATCAATCAAGCATAAGTTCATTTTTCAAAACAGAACTTAAATCAGAAAGCGAAAGTTCCACCGAATTAGTAATCGATGAATGTGGAGAAAAAATCGACGCATGTCGAGAAAAAATCGATGAAAACTCCAGCGAAAACGAAGAAAAATCTTCATCTTTAAAAACAGATTGGGCGAAATTTGAAAAGTTTTTGGACAAAAACTCCAAATCATGCGAAACTATAAACAAAACCGAACTAGATAAAGACAAAAAAGTAAATAAAGACGTCAAAAAAGAATTATTTGGTGATAGCGAATCAGAAACTGAAAATCTTGAAGAAATTAATAAAAACATAACAGAAATCTACGCTAAAATCAAGAAACAGGAAGAAAAGAATAAAAATTATAGAGCTGAACGAAAGAGACAACAAAAAAGAGAAAAAAGACTTCAAAGAAGACGAAAAAAGAACAAAACGTACAGAAAAACCTTCTTTAATAAAAGATAAAGAAAGGAATGATAAAGAAGTAGAAAAACAAAAAGAATCCGACAGAACTCATAAAAGTGATAAAGAGGCAGAAAAATTCTCAAAAGATGAGAAATTAGGAGGTAACAAACAAAAAATTGGACAACTAGTTGTACATCTTTTAATTCCTGCGTATTCTCAAAACAAGTTCGAATCTAAGGACGTTTTCAAATCAGTCGCACGAAAAATCTCCCATATCATACTCAATAAAGGATATACAGGTAAAATGAAATCTGTTGTGGCCATCACAATATCTCTCGCCACATTCTTTTTTTGGTTACATAAGTATAGGGCGCGAACAGTCATGTTACATTGTTATTATTTATTTTAGCGAAGGGTAAAAATGTAACCATTATAATGGGGTCATTTCACATTTTCTAATTTATTTCTTTCTTGAAAGATAGGTCAAATTAAATATGTAGGTGTACGTTTTACATTTTACAAGTCTTTACAGTCAGAGATATTTTAAAAGTTGTCTAATTTCAAATATTTGGACGCTGACGTCACGGCACTAGAGCTCTATCGGTTTTGTTTGTAACTATGATTATTTGAGTTATCACTTGTCAGATTTTGTGACAGCAACATATTGTTAACTAAAATTTCATTCAAATTTTGATATTTATTTTAATAAATGTTTTATTTATATACCTTTACTCTTATCTCTGCTGTCACCTGTCACAATTTTAGGTTACTTTGTTTACAACGGCAAACGAAAACTACGTGGACCGTAAATGTGTGTCTTTGTGTCTTTTGCAACCGCGAAAGTTTATTAGCAAATTTATGAATGAAAAGTCGCATATTTCATGTTATTTTATATTACTATATTTCACGATTTTTTTTAAATGACCCCATTATGAAAAATTGTGATATATTTGTTTATTATGCTACACTACTAGAAAAAAATTAATACAATACTTAATAAATACGCCTGAAACTAAGAAAAGTCTACTTTCTTAACTTGTAACTTGTAAAACAATTTCTAGATGAATCCAAGGTCAAGGTGAGGAAATTCATTGATGATTTCCTAAGAAAAAATCCATGCCTTAAAGAGAATATGGATTTGAAAGTTTGAGGAAAATTCTTGTAAAAATAATAGTGTATATATTTCTGTTTTGTTATAAGTACTTTTAAAATAATCATGAATTTATTAATTTGAATATTTATTCTTGGGACTGATTTGTGAGTTGCTTAGAATATTAAACTGCTTTGATTGTTATGAGAGAATAAATATATATATATATTAAAAACATTTAATATGTTTCGTTTTTTTATATCTGTACCTTGATTCCTTTAAAGTTTAAAATATCACTGCAGACAATGTGTAAAGTAAATATATCTCCCGCCATTTAATTTTTATTAATATAAATACAGTAATTAAGATTTTAGCTCCGGTTTGCAGACAAAAACATTTCCTGCCTGCCATAAAAGTATATATATTGTAAAATAGCTTATTATAACATATTAATATACAACAAATTCATAATTTATATCGCACATTAGAAAAACAAAAATAAATCCATTTTTCCTTCGTCTGAAATAAATACATATTTCAAATGAATTTGTCGTTGAACCACGTGACCCCACGTGATCTATTTCGACCAATCCTAGCCTTCTTCCTCAAAGCATTGCACTGTGGGAAAAGACGCTACGTAATGGCAATGAACAACAACGCAGGCACGTGCTCCGAGATACAAAAACTGATAAGAAAGGAAAAACTGATGAAACCGTCCCAAAAATATGATAAGAATTGTTATTGTGTCTTTATTATTATCGTGATATAGTTTTTGAAGTCCTGCCGAACCTGAATTCAACATATTTCAAGCAGAAAATTATTATGCAACACGTGGTTTTGGTTGGTTTAGTGCATGTTTGCAGAATTTTGTTTAAACGGTGAGTTTAAAATCAAAATTTTATTGAACTGTTTATGAATAGCAAAATTTTCTTTTATATTTATATGTCTACCAATAGTCAAACGATGTAATTTCTGTTAATAGAAATCATTTCAATGAATATAATGTGCTCTGGTTTTATATTTATAATTTCAAGTTTTATGTTAATATGAAATTGTGTTTTTTGCCGGTTTGCTAGTCTTTGTTTCTTGCAAAACACAACTAGCCATCTTCGATATGTTCTTGAAGTATCGTGTATATTTTAATTGTGAAATATTGTTGTATATTGTTGCAAATTAGCAACAATGGTAAGTTTAAACAATAGTTTAACTGTTGTAATAATTATCTATGCTGATAACATGTTTTATTATTGAAATACTTGTATTTTAAAATAAATTATTTTTGTGTTTCAGAGTTCCACTGAAAGAAAAAATGCTTCTTGGAGGTTGCCGTCCTGGGGTCGCTGAGACGTCTTGGGGCCTAGCTGATTCTTCTTGCTGATAATGAGCTGTATTCATCAATGTAAGTCGTTAGTTATATTATGTGCCTCTCATCACTGTCCCTTTTTGCTATTTTTTTCAACAGAATACAAAAATAAATTCATTTTTCTCCTGAAAATATGATTTATATTGTTGAATTTAATTCAAATAATTATATTTTCTTCTGTATTTCTTTTCCGAGGCACATTGTGAATGTCTATGTTAACAAACCGGGCGTCGTAACTCGTTACAATATCGTAAATAAATCGGCGAAACTTAGTTTTTTTTAGAGTTTAAATAAATATCCGTTCGTTTAGAAATAGATTTCTTTTCTCAAAAAAATTGTATTTGTTTAAAAATATTTTTAAACAAGTACGGTTTACAATACAGGGTTCCAGCGAAGTATCCAAGGAGTGTAAAGGCTGGTTGATCAACAGCAGGGCTTATCTAAAGCTTTGTTTAAGGCTTTAAAGACTTTAAGGCTAATCTACAACCACAAGAAGAGAGCAATAGTTAGAATTATTTTAGTTAAAGTCGCGATTATTTTTTTTGCTAATATTACATTAAAATTAAATTCATTTGCATTTTAAAGTTAGGGTTAAATATAATTAAAATTTTGCCGATACTTTTTCGGGTTCGGGTCGGTTTCCGCGTTATTTAAGGACAGGGTAGCGTATTTTTTATTTGGTGTGTCAACCCCATTATTTAATTTAATACTACACATGATTAGTTGTGAAATAAATGGCTAGATATGTAAAATACTCGGGTTCAAAACTAAATTTAAAATTTGTTATATATTATTTTTAAATAAAGATATTTTTTAGATTCAAAAGTGTTCAATAGACTTACATTGTATAATTATTTAAAAACGTACACATATTGTAATATTTAAATTTATTTAATTTTAATTCAATCATTTCATTTATTTGTTGTAAATAATTAAAAAATGGACATTTCATTTAAAAACGAAACATTTATCAATGATCTATAGCACCGGCTGTAGATCTTAAGAACTAGGTTTTTCGCGATTTCAGGTGCAGAAAACATCAGGTGCCGAAAACAGGTGAAAAACAGCCCCCCCCCCCTGCATGGTTTTCCTTTTTTTTTAGTTTTCCTTAACTATCCAAGTAGCTCTTTCTAGTATGCCCCTTTTAGATTACAGTCAATTTCCCAAGGGCGACTGGGACCCATTGTGGCAAACTCAGTCGTTCCTTTCGCTGCTCCTCTCTGGTATAGGTCATTGAGGCCTCTGGGAAGGTCGCTCTACTCAAACTAGGATCCGCCGGACTAAGTAACTCCCTGTTCTGATTCCCAGTTTTTATAGTAAATAAATATATATCACCACAGCATGCTGAGTGATGACATATTCGTGCATATCAGGCGTCACCCCACGGGCACCGCTGGGATGGAGACTGCAGCACAGAAGGCGCTCTTGTGCCATTGGAACAGATACACTAAATTATAGCTAGATTTAATTAAATTTGCAGTTAAAGTTAAGTTAAAGTAGTATAATTGGTTTATTTGAATTTTAAAGTTTAATTTTGCAGTTTAAAAATAGTGTAGTTAGTTTACTTGCATTTTAAAGTATTTTTTTAAAGTTTTCATCTACAATTTTCATTAATTACAATTAGTTCACTTGCATTTTAAAGTATTAATTTAAAGTTTTAACTTATTAAATTATAGTTACACACACTTGCTTTTGAATTAAGTTTACATACACACACACCCATGAAATCATATCTATATATGCTATGTAAAAATAAATAAAAGACATGTGCACAAATTGTGTTTTTTGTATTCATGTTACCTTTTTATCCGTTCGTCGCCGCGATTTCGTTCGTATATATTGTTGATTTATTTTGTATGTATATTATGTATTTATGTAGGTATATTATATATTTGTGCATGTTTATTTACCTACATTGTGTTTAGGACGTGAGCAGTTTCAACGGAGCCTCCTCATCATTTATTTATTCATGTGTTTTATATGCATTTATGTGTATTTCTTAACTAAAATATAGGTAGGATGTCTAAAAACAATAATAATAAATTCTGTAATTGCGATAAAATATAACAAACTGCATTGAAATGGTCGAAAATTACACTTATTTTTTTCAATTAAAATGTATCCATAAATATTTCTTGTTGCACGCTTATGCATACGAAATGAAGTTATATACAATTAAAATTATATCAGACGGCTTATAAATGACCTTGAATAGTCATCTTTCGTGAATCAAACTATACATCCTCTTGACATTTTTAATACTAAAATTTTGAAATTTAATCAATAATTTAAAAGAGTTCAATGCAGGAAATGGTTAAAAAATTATTATCCATTCTTTTATTTATATTCTATATTGTACACATGTACATATAACATTATTTATCATTAATAATTTTCATAAAATCCAGGGTAGGACTCAAGCATTTTTATTTGAATTAACCTTTAATTAATAGTGAATAATTTGAAGATGAAATGGATCGCATTAATTATTTGTACAGTGTACGATAACTCCAATATTAGAATTCCAAAAATTATTTACGTGTTCCTCTTCCTTACATCCATATGCAAACTTGATTAAATTTTAGTTATACAGGGTGTTATATTTTAGTGGACCCAGCAAATATCTCGCTTATTTATTAAGTTAGTAATTTCATTCATATAACATGATTTATACAGCAACATGTAAGCTACTTGATGACGGATGTACATTCATGATACCACTTCCGGTTCATTAGTAATTAATATCGACTTTGAAATTTCAAATGGAACATATACTTTTTTAACAATTAGAAAAGTACATCAAATTTGCTTTACAATCATGTAAAATAATCCATATGTTACATTATTAAAAAGTAAAATGGCGGGCACTTTTTTTTATACCTAGTCGAAAAGAGAATAGTGAGCCATGACTGTGGCTTGAAATAAAACAATGAACTAAAACAATTGTAACTATAAATATATTTATTTCGTTTAATAATAATAGTTACAATTGTTTTAGTTCATTGTTTTATTTTAAGCCACAGTCATGGCTCACTATTCTCTTTTCGACTAGGTGTATAACAAAGTGCCCGCCATTTTACTTTTTAATAATGTAACATATGTATTATTTTACATGATTGTAAAGCAAATTTGATGTACTTTTCAAATTTGTAAAAAAATATAGTATGTTCCATTTGAAATTTCAAAATTAATATTAATTACTAATAAACCGGAAGTGGTATCATAAATGTACATCCGTCATCAAGTAGATTACATGTTGCTGTATAAATCATGTTATATGAAACAAATTACTTACTTAATAAATAAGCGAGATATTTGCTGGGTCCATTAAAATATCACACCTGTATATTTTTATAATTTTTTTTAAATATTTTATTTTACATTAATTTGTGTTGCTGTGAGCTTGATTAAAGTGGTAGGCTGGTACGCCTTGGCACAACTTAATATTTAAAGAAAATATGAACATTTATTCATAATTTGATCCCACCTGATCTATTTCGACCAATCATAGCCTTCTTCCTCAAAGCATTGCACTCTGGGAAAAGACGCTACGTAATGGCAATGAACAACGACGCAGCACCAGCACGTGCTCCGAGATATAAAAACTGATAAGAAAGGAAAAACTGGTGAAACCGTCCCAAAAATATGATATTAATTGTTGTTATGTCTTTATTATTATCGTGATATTTTGAAGTCTTGCCTAACCTGAATTCAACATATTTCAAGCAGAAAATTATTATGAAACACGTGGTTTTGGTTGGTTTAGTGCATGTTTGCAGAATTTTGTTTTGAACGGTGAGTCTAAAATCAAAATTTTCTTTTGGAATTTTATTGAACTGTTTATGAATAGCAAAATTTTCTTTTATATATCTACCAATAGTCAAACGATGTAATTTCTGTTAATAGAAATCATTTCAATGAATATTGTGTGCTCTGGTTTTATATTTATAATTTCAAGTTTTATGTTAATATGAAATTGTGTTTTTTGCCGGTTCGCTAGTCTTTATGTTTCTTGCAAAACACAACTAGCCATCTTCGTTATGTTATTGAAGTATCGTGTATATTTTAATTTTGAAATATTGTTGTATATTGTTGCAAATTAGCAACAATGGTAAGTTTAAACGATAGTTTAACTATTTTAATAGTTATTTATGCTAATAACATGTTTTATTATTGAAATACTTGTATTTTAAAATAAATTATTTTTGTGTTTCAGAGTTCCACTGAATGAAAGAATGTTTCTTGGAGGTTGCCGTCCTGGGGTCGCTGAGACGTCTTGGGGCCTAGCTGATTCTTCTTGCTGATAGATGAGCTGTGTTCATCAATGTAAGTCGTTAGTTATATTATGTGCCTCTCTTGACTGTCGCTTTTTTTGCTATTTTTATTCAACGTAACACAAAAATAAATTCGTTTTTCTCCTAAAAATATGATTTATGTTGTTGAATTTAATTCAAATAATTGTATTCTGTATTTCTTTTCCGAGGCACATTGTGAATGTCTATGTTAACAAACCGGGCGTCGTAACTCGTTACAATATCGTAAATAAATCGGCAAAACTTGGTTATTTTTTAGAGTTTAAATAAATATCCGTTCGTTCAGAAATAGGTTTCTTTTCCCAAAAAATATGTATTTTTTTAAAAATATTTTTAAACAAGTACGGTTTACAATACAGGGTTCCAGCGAAGTTTCCAAGGAGTGTAAAGGCTGGTTTAAGCCTTTGATCAACAGCAGGGCTTATCTAAAGCTTTGTTTAAGGCTTTAAAGACTTTAAGGCTAATCTACAACCACAGGAAGAGAGCAATAGTTAGAATTATAGTTAAAGTCGCGATTATTTTTTTTGCTAATATTACCTTAAAATTAAATTCATTTGTATTTTAAAGTTAGGGTCAAATATAATTAAAATTTTGCCGATACTTTTTCGGGTTCGGTTCGGTTTCCGCGTTATTTAAGGACAGGGTAGCGTAGTTTTTATTTGGAGTGTCTACCCCATTATTTAATTTAATACTACACATGATTAGTTGTGAAATAAATGGCTAGATATGTAAAATACTCGGGTTCAAAACTAAATTTAAAATTTGTTATATATTATTTTTAAATAAATATATATTTTTTTTAAGTTTAGATTCCAAAGTGTTCAATACAGACTTACATTGTATAATTATTTAAAAACGTACACATATTGTAATATTTAAATTTATTTTTTAATCCAGTCATTTCATTAATTTGTAGTAAATAATTAAAAAATGGACATTTCATTTAAAAACGAAACTACATTTATCAATGATCTATAGCACCGGCTGTAGATCTTAAGAACATTAGGTCTTTCGCGATTTCAGGTGACGAAAACATGAAAAACTGCCCCTCCCTGCATGGTTTTGCTTTTTTTCAGTTTTCCTTCTTAACTATCCAAGCTTACCAGGCGTCGCCCCACAGACACTCATCGCTGGGATGGAGACTGCAGCATAGAAGGCACTCGTGTGCCATTGGAACAGATACACTAAATTATACCTAAATTTAATTAAATTTGCAGATGAAGTTAAATTAAAGTAGTATAATTGGTTTACTTGAATTTAAAAGTTTCATTTTGCAGTTTAAAAAAAAAGTATAGTTAGTTTACTTGCATTTTAAACTATTTGTTTACAGTTTTAAATGATTATATATATATATATATATATATATATATATATATATATATATATATATATATATATATATATATATATATATATATATATATATATATGTCAGATCGGCAGCCCTTGCAGGCCCTGGGCTTTGTGTACAACTTCTTTCCACTCTTTTCTGTTTCTTGCTTTGAGTTTCCACCTTGTAATTCCTAATTTTTTAAGATCATTCTCGACTTCGTCCAGCCATCTCTTCTTCGGTCTGCCTCTCTTCTTTTTTCCTTCTTGTTTTCTATTTATGATCTTCTTTGGTACCCTTTCTTCTGATAAACGTTCCACGTGTCCAACCCAACGTATCCTTCGCATTTTTATTCGGGTCGTAATATTTGGTTCCCCATATATCTCTTCTATTTCTTTATTTGATCTTCTTCTCCACTGGTCTCCTTCCTTCACGCCTCCGTATATTCGCCTTAGCAACTTTCTCTCCCATACCTCTAATATTTGTTCTTCCTGTTTAGTTAATACCCATGTTTCGCTTCCGTATGTTGCAGTTGGTCTCAATACCGTATTGTATATTTGTCTTTTTAGGTTCCCTGATATGTCTTTGTTTGTCAATAGTTTATGTAGTGATCCCGCTACTTTATTCGCTCTTGCCAGTCTTTCTTGGATTTCCTCAGTCATATCACATTTTTCGGTGACTTTTGTGCCCAGGTATGTAAAGTGTTGTACTCTTTCGAACCGAAGTTCAGTGTTGACCACTATTTCTTCTGTGTAGTTAGACGTTTTTCCTATCATCATGTATTTTGTTTTTTCTATATTTATGTTAAGTCCCATTCTTCCGGCTTCTTCGATTAGACGTCTGGTTATTCTTTTTAATTCTTCTTTTGTTCGGATTATCAGAGTAACATCATCCGCAAAAGCCAGGCATTGGTGTCTTCGATCATAATATCAGCCCCTGCCTGTTAATTTCGCTTCTCCTTATGATTACTTCTAATGCCAGGTTGAATAGCGTTGTCGATAAGGGATCCCCTTGTCTAAGGCCTGTTCTCACGCTGAACGGATTTGTTTTTCGTCCGTTGACTTTGACTTTGCTTCTTGTTTCGTAAGGTAATTTTTATCATTCGTATGAGTTTCCTTGGAATCTGAAGTTCTTCCATTGCCTTTAATAATTCATTCCTGTTCACTGAATCATATGCCTGCTTAAAATCTATAAACAGTATATGCATATTTAGGCCTTTCTCATAGTGTACTGCTTGAAGTTCTTTCAGGATAAAAATCTGATCTATGGTCGATCTATTCCTTCTGAAACCTGCCTGATATTCTCCTAAGGTGGCTTCCAGTTGTTCTCTAATTTTGTTGTTAAGCCAGGTTGCCATTACTTTATAAACTACATCTAATAGCGCTATTCCTCGGTAGTTCTCGCATTTGGTTTTTTCTCCTTTTTTATAAATAGGGCAAAGTACTGCTTCTTCCCAGGCTTCTGGCATACATTCTTCTCTCCAGATATCTACCACTAGTCCGTATATTTCTCGCATTAGTTCTCCGCCGTATTTGATTAGTTCAATGGCTATTTCATTGTCCCCTGGGCTTTTGTTGTTCTTCATATTCTTTATTATATCTTCTATTTCTTTTATTTCTGGTTCTGGTACATTTTCGCTTTCATTTCCGTGATCTTCGTAAGTGTCAGTGTCTTGGTTTAATTCGTTAGTATTCAATAGCTCATCAAAGTATTCTGCCCATTTTAAATGATTACAATTAGTTTATTTGCGTTTTAAAGTTTTTATCTACAGTTTTCATTAATTACAATTAGTTTACTTGCATTTTAAAGTATTAATATAAAGTTTTAACTTATTAAATTATAGTTACACACACTTGCTTTTATATTAATTTTACTAACATCCAAACACACTTACGAAATCATATATCTATGTATGTTATGTAAAAATAAATAAAAGATGTGCACAAAATGTGTTTTTTTTTTTTTGTATTCATGTTACCTTTTTATCCGTTCGTCGCCGCGATTTCGTCCGTATATATTGTTGATTTATTATGTACTTATTTATGTATGTATATTATATATTTGTGCATGTTTATATACATTGGCCCGTACTACGATCACGGTTTTAACTAAAACGCCGTTTTAAAAAATGTCAAATTCAAATTTCAACATTTAGTTTTGCACGTATGTTTGAAGGTCGATTTTTTAAAAAATATTTGTTTGAATACAAACTATGTTCTGCTTTTAAATCTTATTTTGATAAATTCGATATTATTTATTATTTTTATTAAATAATGATATCTGACACTTCTTAAAACAGCGTTTTAGTTAAAACCGTGATCGTAGTACGGGCCATTGTGTTTAGGGCGTGAGCAGTTTCAACGGAGCCTCCTCACCATTTATTTATTCATGTGTTTTATGTGTATTTCTTAACTAAAATATAGGATATAGGTAGGATGAATAAAAACACTAATAATGAATTATCTAATTGCGATAAAATATAACTTAAACTGCTTCGAAAAGGTCGAGAATTACACTTATTTATTCAGTTAAAATGTATCTATAAATATTTCTTGTTGCACGCTTATGCATACGAAATGCAGTGAAGTTATCTACAATAAAATTATACCAGACGGCTTGGATTATATTTTAATGTAGTTCTTCATTAAAAACATGTAAAATATCACTTCCGGTTTATCAAGTTTGGTCAAAATCTAATATGTTGTCGCCCTTGGTATAAGAGTCTTAAATACTAAAATTGATAAGTTTTGGTTTATATTTTAATATAGTTCTTCATTAAAAACTGTTATGGTCTTCAAGTAAAGTATCACTACCGGTTTATCAAGTTTGGTCAAAATCTAATATGTTGTACCCCTTGGTATAAGAGTCTTAAATACTAAAATTTATAAGTTTTGGTTTATATGTTAATATAGTTCTTCATTAAAAACTGTTTTGGTCTTCAAGTAAAGTATTACTACCGGTTTATCAATTTTACTCAAAATCTAATATGTTGTTCAATACCAAAATTGAAAAGTTTTGGATTATATTATAATTTAGTTCTTCATTAAAAACTGTTACGGGCTTCAAGTAAAGTATCACTTCCGGTTTATCAATTTTAGTCAAAATCTAATATGTTGTTTCCCTT
This sequence comes from Harpalus rufipes, assembly GCA_951394225.1. NCBI lineage: Eukaryota > Metazoa > Arthropoda > Insecta > Coleoptera > Carabidae > Harpalus > Harpalus rufipes. Next base: position 5,436,674 of record OX596285.1, read on the forward strand.
AGTATAAAAGTCTTCAATACCAAAATTGAAAAGTTGGATTATATTTTAATATAGTTTTAAATTAAAAACTGTTACGGGCTTCAAGTAAAATATCACTTCCGGTTTATCATTTTTACTCAAAATCTAATATGTTGTTTCTCTTGACATAAAAGTCTTAAATACTAAAATTGAAAAGTTTTGGATTCTATTTTAATATAATTGTTCATTAAAAACTCTTAAGGGCTTCAAATAAAGTATCACTTCCGGTTTATCAATTTCAGTCAAAATGTAATATGGTCTTTCCCTTTATATAAAAGTCTTAAATACTAAAATTGAAAGGTTTTGGATTATATTTTAATATATTTCTTCATTAAAAACTTTTATGGGCTTCAATTAAAGTATCACTTCCGGTTGTCCAATAGTACCCAAAATCTAATCAACTCTTTATATGAATGCAGAAAACTTAAATACGAAAAATAGAAATTTTTGGAAGTTCGATGTAAGAGTTATCATGGGAGAAAAATCGTCACACACACTCAGACAATTATTGTAAAAGTAAAAGCGTGATGTGGGGCCCTAATTCGTGCTTATTCACTGAAAACTCACTATCGAATTTTTGTACCGAAAACATTACTTCCCTTATCTACGGTATGGCGGGAGAATACTTGTACCGTTCTCGAGATATTAAATAGTTTTTACATCTATGTTTACCTAAAAAAATACCAGATTTGAACCCGTTCGTTTATTTTTTTAAACAACTATTTAACCATTTTTCCACATATACAAATACGGTTAACCTTGTTGTGTCTATATTTGAAATAAAATAGAGATATCTTTTACCATTCTCGAGATATTATTTTTTTTCTACAAAAATACACTTTCATCCCTGACTACAAGTTGTCACCGAGATATGCTGTGGACTTTACACCATGTTTCCCAACAAAAATTAGTAAAAAGAAGAGTCCATTAGAATGAAATAGTTATATATTTTTCTCTCTGTCTTACAAAAAATAAATATTTGCGAGTGAGTGTTCCATCTTGTCTTGTATTACTCTATGGTCACATAGATATGTACAAGTACGGACTTGACACTTTGTTTCCCAACAAAAATTACAGTAAAAAGAAGAGTCCATTAGAATGTCTCTCTGTCTTACAAAAAATAAATATTTGCTAGGAAGTGTTCCATCCTGTACTTGTTATTCTATGTCATGTTGTCTTTGTTTTACAATATATTTATCTCTGTCACACCCGCCGTTTAATAATTGAAGTAGGGGTAACACTTTTAGGTAAAAATTGAGAATTTAAATTTTATTGATTTTTTTTTACGAATCAATTCCTCCCGTAAAACGTACATGTAGAAAAGGTATACTTTTAAATAAAATAAAACAACCAATCACAAGCGTGCTAAGGTACACTTGATTTTATCAACAATACTTCTCGCTAATTACAAATGGCGATAAAACACACACATACACTAACTAAGGCAACAGTACCTCCCGCCAACTAATACAGTTTGAAGGTGACAGTATTTTTCGTCAACAATACCTCCCGCTGATTACAAATAGTAATATTACACACTCATACATAAATATACATACAAACACTAAAGCAACAGTACCTCCCGCTAATTAATTGTGTGATGTACACATATTAAGAAATCTGATGTGACCAGCACAATACCTCCCGCCAAATATGTATTTTTTGTAAACATTCCATACCTAAATTTTCTTGCAGAAGATTCTCAAAGTAACTCATTTCTCTTTCTATTTCAGATTGCATGCATGACCATGAGGGCTTCGGAAACATGGAAGTAGGGGCAGAAGAAGGCAGAGTACCTCAATTAGAAACAGGAGACATGTATAAGGTAAGAATCTTACTAGATTTCATACTATTTACAATTCTGTGGCTTTATGGCAAAAGCCATTTAACTTTTATTCTTTTTAAATGTATTTATTTTGTTGGTAATGCAACAATACTTTATAATCCAAGAGACGAAACTTGGAATAAAAACGAACTAGTTCAAATCTAGATACTAGTCAATAAAGACTACCTAAAACAATTTTATATGTATTGTACGTGAAATATTTGCACTAGAGTAATTAACTATTGGAAAAGTAGTGTACTTTCCATTTGTATAACCGCATCCGACGGATAGGTGGTGCAAAATGAATGGCCTTCTCTGTACTATTTTTTTTATCAAATTTCAAATACTTTTGAGACCATTTAAAAACTGTTGGACAAAATATCTAATTATTAACTTGTTCTCATATTCAACCATGAGAACTTTGTCAATGAAATATGACTATTATAAATGTCTAAATATTATCTTGTACCGAAATTATAAATACAGTAATTAAGATTTTAGCTCCGGTTTGCAGACAAAAACATTTCCTGCCTGCCATAAAATTATATATATTGTAAAATAGCTTATTATAACATATTAATATACAACAAATTCATAATTTATATCGCACATTAGAAAAACAAAAATAAATCCATTTTTCCTTCGTCTGAAATAAATACATATTTCAAATGAATTTGTCGTTGAACCACGTGACCCCACGTGATCTATTTCGACCAATCCTAGCCTTCTTCCTCAAAGCATTGCACTGTGAGAAAGAACGCTACGTAATGGCAATGAACAACGACGCAGACACGTTCTCCGAGATACAAAAACTGATAAGAAAAGAAAAACTGATGAAACCGTCCCAAAAATATGATATTAATTGTTGTTATGTCTTTATAATTATCGTGATATAGTTTTTGAAGCCCTGCCGAACCTGAATTCAACATATTTCAAGCAGAAAATGATTATGAAACACGTGGTTTTGGTTGATTTAGTGCATGTTTGCAAAATTTTGTTTTGAACGGTGAGTCTAAAATCAAAATTTTCTTTTGGAATTTTATTGAACTGTTTATGAATAGCAAAATTTTCTTTTATATTTATATATTTACCAATAGTTAAACGATGTAATTTGTGTTAATAGAAATCATTTCAAGTTTTATGTTAATATGAAATTGTGTTTTTTGCCGGTTCGCTAGTCTTTGTTTCTTGCAAAACACAACTAGCCATCTTCGTTATGTTATTGAAGTATCGTGTATATTTTAATTGTGAAATATTGTTGTACATTGTTGCAAATTAGAAACAATGGCAAGTTTAAACGATGGTTTAACTGTTGTAATAATTATCTATGCTGATAACATGTTTTATTATTGAAATACTTGTATTTTAAAGTAAATTATTTTTGTGTTTCAGAGTTCCACTCAATGAAAGAATGTTTCTTGGAGGTTGCCGTCCTGGGGTCGCTGAGACGTCTTGGGGCCTAGCTGATTCTTCTTGCTGATAATGAGCTGTGTTCATCAATGTAAGTCGTTAGTTATATTATGTGCCTCTCTTCACTGTCACTTTTTTGCTATTTTTTTCAACAGAATACAAAAATAAATATATTTTTCTCCTGAAAATATGATTTATATTGTTGAATTTAATTCAAATAATCGTATTCTGTATTTCTTTTCCGAGGCACATTGTGAATGTCTATGTTAACAAACCGGGCGAAATAAATATCCATTCGTTTAGAAATAGATTTCTTTTCTCAAAAAAATTGTATTTGTTTAAAAATATTTTTAAACAAGTACGGTTTACAATACAGGGTTCCAGCGAAGTATCCAAGGAGTGTAAAGGCTGGTTTAAGCCTTTGATCTACAGCAGGTCTTGTCTAAAGCTTTGTTTAAGGCTTTAAGTACTTTAAGGGCAATCTAAAACCACAAGAAGGCAACAATAGTTAGAATTATTTTAGTTAAAGTCGCGATTAATTTTTTTTGCTAATATTACATTAAAATTAAATTCATTTGCATTTTAAAGTTAGGGTTAAATATAAAGTTTTGCCGATACTTTTTCGGGTTCGGGTCGGTTTCCGCGTTATTTAAGGACAGGGTAGCGTAATTTTTATTTGGAGTGTCTACCCCATTATTTAATTTAATACTACACATGATTAGTTGTGAAATAAATGGCTAGATATGTAAAATACTCGGGTTCAAAACTAAATCTAAAATGTGTTGTATTTTTTTTAAATAAAGATATTTTTTTTAAGTTTAGATTCAAAAGTGTTCAATAGACTTACATTGTATAATTATTTAAAAACGTACACATATTGTAATATTTAAATTTATTTAATTTTAATTCAATAATTTCATTTATTTGTAGTAAATAATTAAAAAATGGATATTTCATTTAAAAACGAAACTACATTTATCAATGATCTATAGCACCGGCTGTAGATCTTAAGAACATTAGGTTTTTCGCGATTTCAGGTGCAAAAAACATCAGGTGACGAAAACAGGTGAAAAACAGCCCCCCCTCCTGCATGATTTTGCTTTTTTTTAGTTTTCCTTAACTATCCAAGCAGCTCTTTCTAGTAGCCCCTTTTAGATTAGATTCAATTTTCCAAGGGCAACTGGGACCCATTGTGGCAAACTCAGTCGTTCCTTTCGTTGCTCCTCTTTGTAATAGGTCATTGGGGCCCCTGGGAAGGTCGTTCTACTCAAACTAGGGTCCGCCGGACTGAGTAACTCCCTGTTCTGATTCCCAGTTTTTGTAGTAAATAAATATATATCATCACAGCATGTTGAGTGATGACATATTCGTGCCGTGCGGGCGTTTACCAGGCGTCACCCCACGGACACTCATCGCTGGGATGGAGACTGCAGCACAGAAGGCGCTCTTGTGTCATTGGAACAGATACACTAAATTATAGCTAGATTTAATTAAATTTGCAGTTAAAGTTAAATTAAAGTAGTATAATTGGTTTATTTGAATTTTAAAGTTTCATTTTGCAGTTTAAAAAAGTGTAGTTAGTTTACTTGCATTTTAAAGTATTTGTTTACAGTTTTACATTATTACAATTAGTTTATTTGCGTTTTAAAGTTTTTATCTACAGTTTTTATTAATTACAATTAGTTCACTTGCATTTTAAAGTATTAATTTAAAGTTTTAACTTATTAAATTATAGTTATACACACTTGCTTTTGTCTTAATTTTACAAACATACATACACACACACACGCCCACGAAATCATATATCTATATATGTTATGTAAAAATAAAAAAAAGATATGTGCACAAAATGTGTTTTTTGTATTCATGTTACCTACCTTTTTATCCGTTCGTCGCCGCGATTTCGTCCGTATATATAGTCGATTTATTATGTACTTATTTATGTATGTATATTATATATTTGTGTATGTTTATATATGTTACTGTAAATGCCCGAAAATCGGTAAATCCTAGGATTGATGTGCAAAACCTAGGATTAACCAATTTTATGTGGTAAATTAAATGACATGGCATATTTCTCTACATATAACAATAATCTAACGAACAAAACTGTGCTCCAGTTTTCAAGGGTGACTTTTGTGCGTTAGGTTAGGTTATTGTTGTAGTATTTAGAGAAATATACTAGCCAGATTGTAAAACATTGCTGTCTTTGAAGGTTTGACAATCTGGCCGCGTTTCACCAACCTTTTAATTAAAAGTCGGGTTTTACAACATAACTACGAGAATTAAAAATGCAATACTAATTTGCAATTGCAATACTATGTTTTAACACCCAAAATTACATAAAGTATCTAATTGTTTGTAGATTTATCACATAAAATTGGTAAATCCTGGGTTTTGTACATCAATCTTAGGATTTACCGATTTTCGGGCATTTACAGTAACATATACATTGGCCCGTACTACGATCACGGTTTTAACTAAAACGCTGTTTTAGGAAGTGTCAGATATCATTATTTAATAACAATAAATAATATCGAATTTATCAAAATATGTTTTAAAAGCAGAACATAGTTTGTATTCCAACAAATATTTTTTAAAAAATCGATCTTCAAACATACCTGCAAAATTAAATGTTGAAATTTGAATTTGACATTTTTTAAAACAGCGTTTTAGTTAAAACCGTGATCGTAGTACGGGCCATTATGTTTAGGTCGTGAGCAGTATCAACGGGGCCTCCTCATCATTTATTTATTTATGTTTTATATACAGGGTGAGTCACCGAAATCGCCGTCTTCGATATCTCCTTTGTCGTTAGAAATACAGCATAAGTTTATTAACAGAATTTATTCGACTACTCAAGGAGCATAACGTAAAATTATTTTCGCATATACAGGGTGTTGCATTACGGCTTGGCGAGAATTGTTTGTCTTTTTTTAAATGGAACACCCTATATATTTTTATATATTTTGAATTGTATTTTATTCACCTATACGAACATATGAATTTTGTTTTAGTTTTCCACGGCGTTGCCAAGTTATTCCGTTTTTTCTCTAAAAAAGACCGAATACACGCATTGCTTTATAAAGGCTTACTGAAGTTATTTTAATAGTAAGAATTAAGAATTTTCTTTTCACTATAACTGTAATTATACTCTATGTTCTGACATATTTTTTTTAAATGTAATTATACAGGCTGTTCAATAAAGCGAATCAAATGTGCTCAATTTCAAATGACCATAACTCGTCATTTTCAAATGGAGCACCCTATATTTTATTATTCAGTTGTGTGTATTTTTGTATTATCTTCATATGTTATTAAGGGTATTCTATGCCTAAAACCAATAATTTCGGAGATTTTCACCATTTTTCTCTAAATTTATATATTTAACTAAAAATTAAATCTAGTGTACCATTGTTATTGTTTTTTGAATAAGAAACAATTGTAGTAATGATAGTATTTTCATTAGCCAGGTTATTATTAATAACAGAGGGATTAAGTAAATTAATTTATTAATATAAGTCTCTCGCAAGAAGAACTTACGAATATGGTGTTTGCTGGTCAGGCCAGGCGTCACCTCACGGGCACTCAATGCTGGCGTGGAGAGTGCGCAAGAAGAACTTACGAATATGGTGTACGCACTTGAAGAAGCGGCAACAAACCCTCTTTTGGCATCAAGAATTTATGCACAACGGTTTCCGGGAAGACGACATCCAAATCCGCGTTCTTTTGAAAAACTAAGGGAAAGGTTTGAAAGAACTGGTCATGTTCAGAGGGTTTCTTTCCGCTTTTCCAAGTGCGTACACCATATACGTAAGTTCTTCTTGCGGGAGACTCATATTAATAAATTAATTTACTTAACCCCACTGCTATTAATAATATCCTGGCTAATGAAACTACAGTCATTACTCCAATTGTTTCTTATTCAAAAAACAATATCAATGGCATACTAGATTTAATTTTTAAGTGAATATATAAATTTAGAGAAAAATGATGAAAATCTCCGAAATTATTGGTTTTAGGCATAGGATACCCTTAATAACATATGAAGATAATACAAAAATACACACAACTGAATAATAAAATATAGAGTGTTCCATTTGAAAATGACGAGTTATGGTCATTTGAAATTGAGCACATTTGATTCGCTTTATTGAACAGCCTGTATAATTACATTTTAAAAAAAATATGTCAGAACATAGAGTATAATTACAGTTATACTGAAAAGAAAATTCTTAATTCTTACTATTAAAATAACTTCAGTAAACCTTTATAAAGCAATGCGTGTATTCGGTCTTTTTTAGAGAAAAAACGGAATAACTTGGCAACGCCGTGGAAAACTAAAACAAAATTCATATGTTCGTATAGGTGAATAAAATACAATTCAAAATATATAAAAATATATAGGGTGTTCCATTTAAAAAAAGACAAACAATTCTCGCCGAGCCGTAATGCAACACCCTGTATATGCGAAAATAATTTTACGTTATGCTCCTTGAGTAGTCGAATAAATTCTGTTAATAAACTTATGCTGTATTTCTAACGACAAAGGAGATATCGAAGACGGCGATTTCGGTGACTCACCCTGTATATATATATATATATATATATATATATATATTTGTGTATTTCTTAGCTAAAATATAGGTAGGATGTCTAAAAACAATAATAATAAATTATCTAATTGCGATAAAATATAACTTAAACTGCATCGAAAAGGTCGAAAATTACACTTTTTTTTTCAATTAAAATGTATCCATAAATATTTCTTGTTGCACGCTTATGCATACGAAATGAAATATATACAATTAAAATTACATCAGCCGGCTTATAAATGGCCTTGAATAGTCATCTTTCATGAACCAAACTATACCATCCTCTTGACATTTTTAATATTAAAATTTTGAAATTTAATCAACAATAATTTAAAAGAGTTCAATGCAGGAAATGGTTAAAACATTATCCTTTATTTTATTTATATCCTATATTGTATACATGTCATACTTCTCGCTAATTATAAATGGCGATAAAACAAACACATACACTAACTAAAGCAACAGTACCTCCCGCCAACTAATACAGTTTAAAGGTGACAGTATTTTTTTCGTCAACAACACCTCCCGCTGTTTACAAATAGTAATATTACACTCATACATAAATATACATACAAACACTAAAGCAACAGTACCTCCCGCTAATTAATTGTGTGATGTACACATATTAAGAAATCTGATGTGACCAGCACAATACCTCCCGTCAAATCTGTGTGTTTTGTAAACATTCCATACCTAAATTTTGTTGCAAAAGATTCTCAAAGTAACTCATTTCTATTTCCATTTTAGATTGCATGCATGACCATGAGGGCTTCGGAAACATGGAAGTAGGGGCAGAAGAGGGCAGAGCACCTTAAGGAGAAACAGGAGACATGTATAAGGTAAGAATCTTACTAGATTTCATACTATTTACAATTCTGTGGCTTTATGGCAAAAGCTATTTAACCTTTTATTCTTTTTATATATTAAATGTATTTATATTGTTGGTAATGCAACAATACTTTATAATCCAAGAGTCGAAACTTGGAATATAAATGAACTAGTTCGAATCTAGTTACTAGTCAATAAAGACTACCTGAAACATTTTATATGTATTGTACGTGAAATATTTGCACTAGAGTAACTAACCATTGGAAAAGTAGTGCACTTTCCACTTGTATAACCGCATCCGACTGACAGGTTGGTGCAAAATGAATGGCCTTCTCTGTACTATTTTTTATCAAATTTCGAAATATTAAAGCAAATTTCAAATACTTTTGAGACCATTTAAAAACTGTTGGACAAAATATCTAATTATTAACTTGTTCTTATATTCAACCATGAGAACTTTGTCAATGAAATATGACTATTATAAATGTCTAAATATTATCTTGTACTCAAATTCGATTTTGAGTACGTACTACATTGAAAGAAATATAACTTCCATGAATGTCTGTATAATATTCAAACAATTTATAATTGAAATGTCGACTGTTTATCAATATAAAATCAATATCTGGGAACAAATGATTAGTATATATCTTTCAGGAATCGGACATCAAGAAGACTAAATTAATATAGTATAGGATTCTTTGCGTAAGAATAACATTGTGCACTGTAGAAAAAGTTAGTTTTCTAGTCGATGTCAGTACAGATTATAGAGCGAATTGAACGAAACATTATTGAACAATGCCATTCTTACGTGAAGAATAATATAGAATATAAGTTAGTTTTAAGTTTTTTGAAATGTATTTTCAGCTCTTAATTAAACTTTGGCTCATCGCGCCGTTGAGCAAACACGCGTTTTCTTTAAAAATTTAAAAATAAATTTATTTAACTTGAAGTGCATTATTCCCTTAACGAAATGATTCATCATAAAATCGTGCGTTTTGATTGCCCAGACGGCATCTAGGGAGAGTGGATGTGAAAAAAAAAATTGTATGAATTGGTGTGTCGGGGCATGCTTGCTGTCAAATGGTGAGAGAATCAGGAAGTAGGGGGTGTGAGATTCGAAACTTGTTTGGTGGGTTCGGGTTTCCTTATTTCTTTTTTTTTATTATTAACATTGACGGTTAGTTGGGATGGTTAGGTAGGATTCGTGCGCGATTTCCATAATTGAGTGGACTGATATGTATAGTTATTCACAACGCCATGTGAAACCTATATTCTGGTGGATCGCTTCACACTTGTGTGAATGTTTCTAGGGACAGTTTAATTCTTTTGTACCAGTGCTGACCATCGTTCGTATTGGCCTCTGCTCTAGTTTGGACGCTATAAAACCGCTAGACTCAACTGAGAAAAGTTTTAAACAAACCTGAATGCTTACACAGGAAACTCTATTATGGCGTTATGTGCTCTCCTCATCCGGAGGCAACGTAATCATCGTTTAACTTTTAATGGCAACGAATTATTAAAGACAAAATAAAGTTTTTCATTGATTTAACTTTTGTTTGAGCACACGGGTTAACCGCGTTCGGTGACAGGTATTTCGGGAATGGCCGGGCGATGCCATCGGGAGTAGCTCTTTATTGCATCCAAGCCGTGGAATATCACTTAATTGCTTCCCTTGTCCTTAATTTGCTCGCGTTGTAGGCCGTAAACCCTTGGGGTCGCGACTGGGGTCGGCTTAGCCCCCACGTAAACAACTGTGAGGACCGCCCCGGAGTCCTCACTTTTTTTGTCTTAGATCGTATATCTCTCTCTCACTTCAACATAGCTTAACATAGTCTAGATATAAGATAGCTTGCGTAGACATAAGATAGCTTAGATTATAAGATAGGCAGGGGTTGTTTTTGCTTTTTGAGAGAGAGAACAAATTAACGTAACTTACTATTTTTAGATTTGTTTGTGTTTGAAAAAGATATTAACGTAAGATAGGATTTTTTTGCGCACTTCATAAACTTAATTTGGGGGGAACTACAATAGTTTAAGTTAGATCATAAGGTATTATTGTATACGGAATTGTATTTATTTAATAAATGATATATATATGGGGAGCGTGGGTTTGGCATGAGGGTGGTGTCTCCCTATATATATACCATTTATTAAATAAAACATTTCAGTTATAGTTTTAAGATAGTTATAAATTAAAACAATTCCCCCGCCGCCGCCGCTGTCGCCGAGATTGCAGTGCTGATTGGGGTGCGTCTCCATGGATTCCTCTGCATAATGACTTATTTAAAATGTATGTACTAATAAAACAATCTTTTAATTCTGTTTATTTCAATTTAAACCCGTCACATTAGTTTTAATGTTAGGTAGTTTTAGTAAAACTTGTAATTATTATTAAGTATTTTGACGCGATCAGGGCAATGTTTAGATTTTAAGTATTTATTGTAAACGAAGCTCTATATTAATAAATATTATATATTTTGGTGAGTGGGTGGTTGAGGCGGTAACACCAAAATAATATATAATTAATATAAAGGTTCGCAAACGATCTTAAACCAAATAAAAAAATCTTGTACCTTTAACAATGGGAACAAGTTATCTTATTTGGGGATCCAAAGTTTTAATTTGTTAAATTAGTTCATAAGTATTGTAAACGGAACTCTATATTATATTATATATTTGGGCGGTTTTTGTCCAAAAAATATATAATATTAACTTAGAGTTTCGTATCAGTTATAAAACTAAAATGTTTGTTACCAAATAAAGTTATTATGGGGTTATATTATTTGTTGTTTTATTATTTTGCATCTTTATTCTGTAAATAAAAGTTAAATCTTCCGGTTAAACTTTTATTTGCAGAATAAAGATGCAAAATAACTAACAACAAATAATATAACCCCATAAGAATGACAATTTAAAGGGGTAACAAATGTTTTAGTTTTATAACTAAACCCTGTGTGACACTTTTATAAATTGTTAATAGATTTGTTAATAAATTTAGTTTGAAATAATTATGAATAGAATTTTTAAACTTTAAATCTTTTACTATTCATTTGTTCTATATCTGTTTATAATTGTTACTAAATTTGTTAACAAATCTATTGACTATTTATGATTGTCAAACAGTCCTTTGTAATAATAATGCCAATAAACTTTGATTTTTATGAGATAAAGTGTTGTAATTTCTTAAAATACAAATATATTTTTATATTATTGTCCCTACACGTATGTAGTTTTTAAAACGGCCACCAGTTGGCAGCACCTGTTCAAAATAATAGCAAAAAAAGAGTAAATCCGACTAAAAAATTTTTTTTTTGTATACATAACGACGTACATACACAATTTTCAATAGCCTTTAGAGTTTAGACTAGTTAAATATGGGATTTTGTCTTTTTTGAATGCGGGTTTAGAGTTAGCATCCATGTATCTGCTTCTACTACCCGTAAAATGTTTTTTTTCTAAGTCCCTGTCGATAATGTTGCAACTGAAAATTGCCCCTTAGATTTTTGCAAGTATTTTTTCCTCGTTTTCGTGATTTGTGCTGCCCTCTAGCGTCCATTTTCCGAACTATTTCGAATACTGTATGTACGTATGTAAAAAAGAGAGCTTTATTTTTAATTACCTATATTTTGAAGCGTAGTGCTTTCCGACAGTACTGCCACCTGGCGGCCATTTCCCGAACTATTTCGAATCCTGTATGTACGTATGTATACAGACAGCTTTATTTTTAATTACCTAGGGTAGTGCTTTTTAACAGGTGCTGCCCCCTGGCGGCCGTCTTAAGAACTATATACGTATAGACCCTGAAAATTTTAAAAAATTCATCCCCTAAGTAGAAGGAATTTAAAAAATAGACAAATTAAACTTTAATTTATATTTTATTGCATAAAATATTGTAGATTAGGGTAGTTTACATGATATACAACAATGTAAGATACAAAAAACAATAAATACATATAAAATTTACACAAATTATTATTTAAACAACCCTATTTCTAATTTTTCAGGACAAGGGTAAGTATATTTATATATAAAATACAAAGAATATGAATAAAAAATACAATTTAAGCTATGAACATAATAAAGACAACAATGTATTACAAATAAACAATAAAAATATCTTAAACTAATACAAGTTTTTATTTAACAACCCCTAATTCATTGAAAATAGCACAACAAAGAGACAGGGAATTATGTACAGTTGATTCGGCTTCATTGGGACAATAGGGAAGTATGAGAACTGTATTAAACATATTAATAAATGTTGCGTTTTGAATTCGCCCTTTAAATTGGCCCTTAGGGAAAATCTGACTTCGGTTTCATAATCTACGGGTCGAAATTAGTATAATAGAATTTGTTTCGCATTTCTAGTCCTAATAGTTTCAGAGCTACAGTCTATTTTTCTTATTTAATATAATGTTGCGTTTTGAATCGAAATGTGTCAATTAAAAGCTGTCAAATTTCAATTAGGCGATTTTGAAACCCTTGGCCCTAGGCCCTTGAAACTTAAATATGTTGTTCTACGACCCCGACATTTCAAAGGATTCAAAGGGAACGCGAAATTTCAAGGAAATCGCTCAAATCCCAGCCGTTTCCGAGATACGAGCCCCTAAAGATTTTGGGGGGTATTTTACCCTAATTTGCCTGTTTAAAGGAATTAAGGGCTGAAAAATAGCGTATCGGGTGTATCTTGAGCCGCTCTTTCGATTGGCCTGCGCAGAATTGTTTATATCTTTTTAGTTTTTGATATATTTACCCTTTAAATTTGTAGGGGTGTATGGATTAGCTAATTTTGTTATTAATAGGACCAGAAGGGTCGAATAAATTTTATTACACTAATTTGGACCTGTAGATTACGAATATGAACTTAATTTTTTCCCAAGGGCACTTTTAAGCCCTTCTACCATTCATAGTTTCAGAGTTATAACACATTTTTCTTAATTAAAAATGTTGCGTTTTGAAATCGCCCTTTAAATTAGCTCATAGGCAAAATATGACTACGGATTCGTAATGTAAGGGTCGAAATTAGTATAATAGAATTTGCTTCGCATTTCTAACCCTAATAGTTTCAGAGTTACAGTCCATTTTTCTTATTTAGTGTGATGTTGCGTTTTGAATCGAAATGTTTCAATTAAAAGCTGTCAAATTTCAATTAGGCGATTTTGAAACCCTTGGCCCTACGCCCTTGAAACTTAAATATGTTGTTCTACGACCCCGACATTTCAAAGGATTCGAAGGGAACGCGAAATTTCAAGGAAATCGCTGAAAACCCAGCCGTTTCCGAGATACGAGCCCTTAAAGTTTTCCAAAGGATCCTAGCTGTAATTTGTCTATTTGAAGAGCTAAAGGGATAAAAAATAGCGTATCTGGGGTATTTGAACATGCCCTTTCGATTGGCCTGCGCAGAATTGTTGAAAACCCTTCAGTTTACAACATTCTTAGCCCTAAAGTTTATGGCGAAGGGCATGCGCTAACTCCGTTATTAAAAGGGCTAGAAGGGCGGGACAAATTTTATTAGGCTAATTTCGACCCGCAGTACACGATTCCAAGGTCAGTTTTTCCCTAAGGGCTGTTTTAAGCCCTTTGCCCTTTAAATAAGCCCTTAGGGTAAAATCTGACTTCAGATTCGTAATCTGCGGGTCGAAATTAGTACAATAGAATTTGTTTCGCCCTTCTAGCCCTAATAGTTTCCGAGATACGGACCGTTAAAGTTTTACGAAGGGTTTAACGCTTAAATTCATTAAATAAAGGGCTAAAAGGCCGGAAAATAGCGTAGCGGAAGGATTTGAACCCGCGCTTTCCATTGGCTTGCACAGAATTGATGAAAACCCTTTGGTTCACAATATATTAGCGCTTCAAGAGTGGCGAAGGGCCTAGGCTAATTCCTGCTCTAAAAGGGCTAGAAAGACCGGACAAGTGTTGTTAAACTTACTTGGATCTGCAAAATTGAAATCCGTGGTTGGATTTTCCCTAAGGGCTCAAATAAGCCCTTAGCTCTTTATAAAAGAGCGGACTCCTATCGGATGGTTATTTTCGTACCTAGAGAGCTTAATACTAAAGGATAGGATAGGAAAATTCGAAAAAATCATTAAATATTAGGATATTTCCCTGTCTCTTTTGTTATTACATAGAAAAGGTAAATAAAAAGCTATTTTGTTTATTTATTCTCATAAAAATCATCTACTATCTTCATCCAGTGTTGTAGTTGCCGTATCCTATCGCTGGGTGTAGTACGCGGGGGGGAGGGGGGTTAGGGGGATCTGAAAACAAACATAAACATTGTTTACTTTGAGCGCCAAAGTATAAAAAACGTCATCAATTAACACTTAATTAGTGTTAGTTGTTACGTTATAATATTAATATTATATTTTTATAAGGGAGACCTCAGTTCCTTTCTGGCTTTGATGAAGTGAACATGGGGTGCTTGTGAATAATCGTGTATTGCGATTATGTAGTGTTGAGAGGAACCGAAAAAATTAGTAGTTTTTATTACAATCACTCTCTTATTCAATTTATAGTTCGCGATATAAATAAGGGTATTAAAATTTACGCTAAAACTATATTTATTAGTTCATTATTACTGGATATTTTTAAATTTGTTTTATTAAGTGCTGCAATTGTTAATTTAAATAGTGCGAGTGTTGTGTAATGATTACAGTGTATTCAAATCAGTGTAAACCGCCAAAGACAATACAGTTCAGCGATGAAGTACTAGCGGGCGATATGTTGAGAAAATTCGCCGATCATTGCCATTACAAGAAGGTAAGTACTAAAATTGAAATAATTCAAAACTTTAAAAAATCATAGGACCTATGTTTATAAATATTAAATTACTAAATTTTAGACACGTATGTAAAAAATTACGTAGAATCAAAAAAAAAAACACGACAACTTTATATCTCTACCCTATTTAAGGTGTAATGTCATTTCCGGCTAAACCATCAATTCTAGAAGAAAATTTTATATGACAAAAGTTGTAGAGAATTTTAAGTTATGTAGATTGTATATTAAACATTTTTCGATATTACCCCAAATTAAGGGTGTGGGCATTGAAAACCCTTTAAAACCGTCGTAACTTGGAACTGTGACATTGTATATTAAAAATTTAAATATATATCCTTCCTAGAATTCGATTTACTACAAAAAAGGTCCTATACATTTTTTCTCTATCTCGAACCATTTCCGAGATATGAATTTAAAAATCTGAAATTCTCCAGAGGCGATTAACTCACATTTATATTTTACAGAGATCAGGCGAACCGGTTCAAGTCTTCACGATAAGAAGGGGATGGTTTCCTGATGCTGGCAACGGGATGAAATCCACCAGGTACGGAGAGAAGCCCCAGGATACTCCAGACACACGAACGGATCCTCCAAGTCGCGATGTCTGCATCTCTGACCACTGGAACTTCGAAAACGGGATCATCTGTAACAAAAAATAAGATATATTAATAAAATTATAAATGTAATAACTTATTTATTGTATCTGCTATTTGTGTTTATCTGTATTAATAAAACCGCTTGTCTATATTTAATATCTAAAGTTGAAATATCCTATAAAAAAGTATGTCAACATTTCATCTATTTTAAGACTATGTTTATTTATATAGAGATGCATGCTCAATTCAAATTTGAAACGTACAAGTTCGTATCTTTCTTAGTTTCAGAGATATCGAACCCTGAAGTTGAAATTTCTTATAGAAAAACATTTGTGTTTGAACAAGCATAAATAAAATATTTTCATTATATCACCAACTTTGAAAATTGGCATGTTTGTAGAGAAATACATGCTGAATTTATATTTGAAACGTACAAGTTCCTATCTTGCTTAGTTTAAGAAATATTAAGCCCTAAATTTGTAATTTCTTATAGAAAAATATTTGTCTTTGACAAGCATAAATGAAAAATTTTCATCGATTTTCTCCAACTTTGAAAATTGGCATATTAGTAGAGAAATGCACGCTGAATTCATATTTGAAACGTACAACTTCTTATCTAACATTCTTTATATCAACCCTAAAGTTCATAAATTATATTTCGCGGGTAGTCCATGGGCCTTTTTTATAAATATAAATTTAATAAAATCGTACGGGCGAGTAAAGAATTATGTAATACATAGACATAAATTATAATGTATAATTACTCTTAATTTTGATGTTGACTACCATTTTTTTATTATTATCTAATGCCTAACTGTTACATAGATTAATTCTGTCATTGTCAGTTTTATTGTTACAGTGCTAGTGAACAGATGTGTGTGGTGTGCGCGTGTACTGTGCCTTCCAGGACGACTTCCTGATCCTTGGAGAGGACTAATGGATACCTATTGGTGTTATACTTAGGGAAATAATTTATTCACAGTAAGTTTTTTTTTATTATTGAACTACTTAATAGTACCTATTATTGGCCATTATTTCTAAAGACTATTTCGGCTGTAGATATACTTTATAATTGTATAATAATTGCTGATGTTGTGTGGAAAATAATTTGAACTAATTTAGAATTATTTAGTGTTACTACCATACACAAATTTCATATATTATTGTACGTACTAAATATTTTACTACATATATTTTATATTCTTTTCAATATTTACTCGCAATTTCTTTCATATTATTATTTTTCAATAATAACAACCGATTGAAACATTTTTAAGTCCATACTATTATTTATAACCGCTAATTCAAATATTATTATTATTGTTACAGAAACATGTAACAGAGAAATAAACTACAGACCTGGACGAGCCTTAGAAGGATGTGAGTGAGTTGCAGAAGGACATACCTATATCCTGATTTCAACGTTGGAGATGATCATATTGCAGCAGAGCATCATACTGAAGATATCCCTTCAAGACTTATTTATAAGATTATTGTAAATAAATAATTAAATAAAACTTATCCTCCTAAACAATAAGTACTCTTATATAAAATTAATATATAGCAAAAACAAATCGCTACATAAACAATTCATGTCATATTGCAACACATACACATATTTTCATTTTCATATATTTCACAGTTTCTACAGTATTTAAGGAATATGCATTCTTATATAAGAAATTCACATAATATATACAAACATACATACTATTTAAACAATGTCTACAGAAATTTAAAACCGTATCCGGTGATTCGAATTTCTGAAACTATGTATATATGTATAAAACAACCCCCTAAATCCAAATTTGAAAACCGCAAGGCGCTATTTCACTTAGTTTTTCAATTATTTAATTTTAATCATGGTATATAGACAATAGCAATTCGAATTCCTGAAATGTATCATATATATGAACAACAATCCCCTGAATCCAAATTTGAAAACTACAAGTCGCTATTTCAATTAGTTTTTGAGTTAGTTAACTTTAATCATGTTCTATACGCAATAGAAATTTAGCTACATTTTAAACATTACTGACATTTTTTCAGCAAATCCCAATAGATTTGTGGTATGAAAATTTGAATTCTACGGAGTTTAAAATATAATTCACAACATTTACTCCGCTCAAAATAGTCTGGAATAAGTTCAATTTAAATATTTCTAAAGATGCGATACATCCCGTTTCTCCAGCGATTCTGTCAAAACAATAAAACTTTTATTTGGTCATGGATCTGGCTGAAATTTACAGGAAACATTTATAAAATTTACTAAAAATCATTTATTTATACTTAAAATCAGTCTGAAGTGTTTATTTTTTAATGAAAATATTAGTTTGACGGCAAAAATGTATTATCCAACCTGCGTAACATTGGGTATAACATCAGCGCCAAAATGCTCGAACTACTATGTTCTATATTACCGACACGCCCGAATTTTTGTACTCAATTGGTGGCAACATTGACAACATGGTTGCTTAAATTTGAATTAAATTATAAATAAAATTATGGTCCTTTAGGCCTATAAATATATAAAAAGTATATAAAATATTCATTTTTAGAATACGGCCGTGATATATTAATGTTATTCTACATATAAATGTTATGTTACGCTCATGACGCATGATATATATACTTTTTTTCTACGTCCATTGAAAAAGATAATAAAAACACTTTGGTTTCAAATCTTACTGCGAATAATTTCTTTTTTCATTTATCCTATAGATAAAAAATTACATTCGTATTTTAACCAGAAAAAATTTAAGTTGTTCTGTCAACTATGTATATACAGGTGAGTCACCGAAATCGCCGTCTTCGATATCTCCCTTATCGTTAGAAATACAGCATAAGTTTATTAAAAGAATTTATTCGTCTACTCAAGGAGCATAACAGGGTGTTGCATTACAGTTCGGCGAGAACACAGTATATATTTTTATATATTTTAAATTGTATTTTATTCACCTATACGAACATATAAATTTTGTTTTAGTTTTCCACGGCGTTGCCAAGTTATTCCGTTTTTTCTCTAAAAAAGACCGAATACACGCATTGCTTTATAAAAGCTTACTGAAGTTATTTTAATAGTAAGAATTAAGAATTTTCTTTTCTGTAGAACTGTAATTATACTCTATGTTCTGACATATTTTTTTTTAAATGTAATTATAAAGGCTGTTCAATAAAGCGAATCAAATATGCTCAATTTCAAATGACTATAACTCGTCATTTTTAAATGGAACAGCCTATATTTTATTATTCAGTTGTGTGTATTTTTGTATTATCTTCATATGTTATTAAGGGTATCCCATGCCTAGAACCAATAATTTCGGAGATTTTCACCATTTTTCTCTTAATTTATATATTTAACTAAACATTAAATCTAGTATACCATGGATATTGTTTTTTGGATAAGAAACAATTGCAGTAAGATAGTATTTTCACTAGCCAGGTTATTATTAATAACAGAGGGATTAAGTAAATTAGTATATTAATATGAGTCTCTCGCAAGAAGAACTTACGAATATGGTGTATGCTGGTCAGGCCAGGCGTCACCTCACGGGCACTCAATGCTGGCATGGAGAGTGCGCAAGAAGAACTTACGAATATGGTGTACGCACTTGAAGCAGCGGAAACAAACCCTCTTTTGGCATCAAGAATTTATGCACAACGGTTTCCAGGAAGACGACATCCAAATCCGCGTTCTTTTGAAAAACTAAGGGATAGGTTTGAAAGAACTGGTCATGTTCAGTACGACAAAAGAGGGTTTTTTTTCCGCTTCTCCAAGTGCGTACACCATATTCGTAAATTCTTCTTGTGAGAGACTCATACTAATAAATTAATTTACTTAATCCCTCTGTTATTAATAACAACCTGGCTAATGAAAATACTATCATTACTGCAATTGTTTCTTATTCAAAAAACAATATCAATGGTATACTAGATTTAATTTTTAAGTGAATATATAAATTTAGAGAAAAATGGTGAAAATCTCCAAAATTATTGGTTTTAGGCATGTGATACCCTTAATAACATATGAAGATAATACAAAAATACACACAACTGAATAATAAAATATAGGGTGTTCCATTTGAAAATGACGAGTTATGGTCATTTGAAATTGAGCATATTTGATTCGCTTTATTGAACAGCCTGTTTAATTACATTTAAAAAAAAATATGTCAGAACATAGAGTATAATTACAGTTATACAGAAAAGAAAATTCTTAATTCTTACTATTAAAATAACTTCAGTAAGCCTTTATAAAGCAATGCGTGTATTCGGTCTTTTTTAGAGAAAAAACGGAATAACTTGGCAACGCCGTGGAAAACTAAAACAAAATTTATATGCTCGTATAGGTGAATACAATTCAAAATATATAAAATTATATAGGGTGTTCCATTTAAAAAAAGAGAAACTATTCTCGCCGAGCCGTAATGCAACACCCTGTATATGTGAAAATAATTGTACGTTATGCTCCTTGAGTAGACGAATAAATTCTGTTAATAAACTTATGCTATATTTCTAACGAAAAGGGAGATATCGAAGACGGCGATTTCGGTGACTCACCCTGTATAAAAGAACCCCCTGAATCCAAATTTGAAAACCGTAAGGCGTTATTTCACTTAGTTTTTGAATTATTTAATTTTAATCATGCTATATACACAATAGAAATTTAGCTATATTTTAAACAAACATGATGGACATTTTTTTCAGCAATTCGAATTCCTGAAATATATCGTATATATATATAGAAATATATAGAAAACAATCTCCTGATTTTCACGTTATTTCACATGTCTTTGAAGAAGCATAAATGCAAATTTTTCATCATTTCACCAACTTTGAAAATTAACATATTTGTAAAGAAATGCATGCTGAATCCATTTTTCAAACATACAAGTTATTATCTTGCTTAGTTTAAGAGATATCGATTCATAAACTTAAAATTTACTATAAAAAATTATTTGACCTTGCAAAAAGTGATTTTTCTTTCAGCAATATACCACTTTTTCTATCAACCCTAAAATTCATACATTATATTTCCGCGGGTGGTCCATGGGCCTTCCTTACAGATACAAATTTTAAAAAATCGTACGGGCGAGTCAACAATTATGTAATACATAGACATAAATTATAATTTATAATTACTCATTATTCCGATTGTTGACTACTATTTTTTTATTCTTATCTAATGCCTAACTGTTACATAGATTAATTTTGTCATTGTCAGTTTTATTGTTACAGTGCTAGTGAACAGATGTGTGTGGTGTGCTCGTGTACTGTGCCTTCCAGGACGACTTCCTGATCCTTGGAGAGGACTAATGGATATCTATTGGAGTTACACTTAGGGAAATAATTTATTCGCAGTAAGTTTTTTTTTTATTATTGAACTACTTTATAGTACCTATTATTGGCCATTATTTCTAAAGACTATTTCGGCTGTAGATATACTTTATAATTGTATAATTGTTGATGTTGTGTGAAAAATAATTTGAATTAATTTAGATTTAGTGTTACTACCATACACAAATTTCATATATTATTGTACGTACTAAATATTTTACTACATATACTTTTCAATATTGAATTACTCGCACTTTCTTTCATATTATTAATTTTCAATAATTACACACGATTGAAACAGTTTTAAGTCCATACTATTATTTATAACCGCTAATTCAAATATTATTTCAATTATATTTTTATTGTTACAGAAACATGTAACAGAGAAATAAACTACAGACCTGGACGATCATTAGAAGGATGTGAGTGAGTTGCAGAAGGACATACCTATATCCTGATTTCAACGTTGGAGATGATCATATTGCAGCAGAGCATCACACAGAAGATATCCCTTCAAGACTTATTTATAAGATTATTGTAAATAAATAATTAAATAAAACTTATCCTCCTAAACAATAAGTACTCTTATATAAAATTAATATATAGCAAAAACAAATCGCTACATAAACAATTCATGTCATATTGCAACACATACACATATTTTCATTTTCATATATTTCACAGTTTCGACAGTATTTAAAGAATATGCATTCTTACATTATATAAGAAATTCACATACAATATATGCAAATATACACACGTACTATTCGAACAATGCCTACAGAAATTTAAAACCATATCCGGTGATTCGAATTTCTGAAACTATGTATATATGTACAAAAGAACCCCCTGAATCTAGCTACTTTTGAAACAAACATGACTGACATTTTTTTCAGCAATTCGCATTCCTGAAATATATCGTATATATAGAAAACAATCCCCTGAATCCAAATTTGAAAACCACAAGTCGCTATTTCAATTAGTTTTTGAGTTAGTTACTTTTAATCATGTTATATACGCAATAGAAATTTAGCTACATTTGAAACAAACATGACTGACATTTTTTCAGCAATTCGAATTCCTGAAATATATCACATATATAGAATACAATCTCCTGAATCCAAATTTGAAAACCACAAGTCGCTATTTCACTTATTTTTCAGTCATTTAATTTTAATTATGGTATATACACAATAGCAAATTTAGCTACTTTTGAAACAAACATGACTGACATTTTTTCAGCAATTCGAATTCCTGAAATATATCACATATATAGAATACAATCTCCTGAATCCAAATTTGAAAACCACAAGTCGCTATTTCACTTAGTTTTTCAGTCATTTAATTTTAATTATGGTATATACACAATAGCAAATTTAGCTACTTTTGAAACAAACATGACTGACATTTTTTCAGCAATTCGAATTCCTGAAATATATCACATATATAGAATACAATCTCCTGAATCCAAATTTGAAAACCACAAGTCGCTATTTCACTTAGTTTTTCAGTGATTTAATTTTAATTATGGTATATACACAATAGCAAATTTAGCTACTTTTGAAACAAACATGACTGACATTTTTTCAGCAATTCGAATTCCTGAAATATATCACATATATAGAATACAATCTCCTGAATCCAAATTTGAAAACCACAAGTCGCTATTTCACTTAGTTTTTCAGTCATTTAATTTTAATTATGCTATATACGCAATAGAAATTTAGCTACTTTTGAAACAAACATGACTGACATTTTTTCAGCAATTCGAATTCCTGAAATATATCACATTTATAGAATAAAATCTCCTGTATCCAAATTTGAAAACCACAAGTCGCTATTTCACTTAGTTTTTCAGTCATTTAATTTTAATTATGCTATATACGCAATAGAAATTTAGCTACTTTTGAAACAAACATGACTGACATTTTTTCAGCAATTCGAATTCCTGAAATATATCACATATATAGAATACAATCTGAATCCAAATTTGAAAACCACAAGTCGCTATTTCACTTATTTTTCAGTCATTTAATTTTAATTATGGTATATACACAATAGCAAATTTAGCTACTTTTGAAACAAACATGACTGACATTTTTTCAGCAATTCGAATTCCTGAAATATATCACATATATAGAATACAATCTCCTGAATCCAAATTTGAAAACCACAAGTCGCTATTTCACTTAGTTTTTCAGTCATTTAATTTTAATTATGCTATATACGCAATAGAAATTTAGCTACTTTTGAAACAAACATGACTGACATTTTTTCAGCAATTCGAATTCCTGAAATATATCACATATATAGAATACAATCTCCTGAATCCAAATTTGAAAACCACAAGTCGCTATTTCACTTAGTTTTTCAGTCATTTAATTTTAATTATGGTATATACACAATAGCAAATTTAGCTACTTTTGAAACAAACATGACTGACATTTTTTCAGCAATTCGAATTCCTGAAATATATCACATATATAGAATACAATCTCCTGAATCCAAATTTGAAAACCACAAGTCGCTATTTCACTTAGTTTTTCAGTCATTTAATTTTAATTATGGTATATACACAATAGCAAATTTAGCTACTTTTGAAACAAACATGACTGACATTTTTTCAGCAATTCGAATTCCTGAAATATATCACATATATAGAATACAATCTCCTGAATCCAAATTTGAAAACCACAAGTCGCTATTTCACTTAGTTTTTCAGTCATTTAATTTTATTTATGGTATATACACAATAGCAAATTTAGCTACTTTTGAAACAAACATGACTGACATTTTTTCAGCAATTCGAACTCCTGAAATATATCACATATATAGAATACAATCTCCTGAATCCAAATTTGAAAACCACAAGTCATTATTTCACTTAGTTTTTCAGTCATTTGATTTTAATCATAGTATATACACAATAGAAATTTAGCTACATTTGAAACAAACATAACTGATATCTTTTCAGCAATTCGCAATAGATTTGTGGTATGAAAATTTGAATTCTACGGAGTTTAAAATATAATTCACAACATTTACTTAATAATCTGGAATAAGTTCAATTTAAAAATATTTCTAAAGATGCGATTCATCCGGTTGTCCAGCGATTCTTTCAAAACATTAAAACTTTTATTTGGTCATGAATCTGGCTGAAATTTACAGGAAACATAAAATTTACTAAAAATCATTTATTTATACTTAAAATCAGTCTGAAGTGTTTATTTTTTAATGAAAATATAAGTTTGACGGCTAAAATTAAGGATAAAATGTACTATCCAACCTGCGTAACATTGGGTATAACATCAGCGCCAAAATGCTTGAACTACTATGTTCTATATTACCGACACGCCCGAATTTTTGTACTCAACTGGTGGCAACATTGACAACATGGCTGCTTAAATTTGAATTAAATTATAAATAAAATTATGGTCCTTTAGGCCTATAAATATATAAAACGTATGTAAAATATTCATTTTTAAAATACGGCCGTTATATATTAATGTTTTTCTGCATATAAATGTTATGTTACGCTCATGAGGCATGATATATATACTTTTTTCTACGTCCATTGAAAAAGATAATAAAAACATTTTGGTTTCAAATCTTACTGTGAATAATTTTTCATTTATCCTATAGATAAAAAATTACATTCCTATTTTAACCAGAAAAACTGCAAGTTGTTCTGTCAACTTCAATTATCAATTTTCTGCTCTAAACTGACAGCTTGAGAAGTCTAGTTTCAAAATGGATGTAGAAAAAATTATATTGTTTCACTTAGAAAGAAAATCATGTCATCGTTAAGAAACAATAGGTACATAACACTGTCACACTATTTATCATTATAGTCTCCGTCAAATAAGTATGGACTGATGCTCAACTTTTTCCCTTGTCTGCACCCTTCGGCGTTGCCGCTTCTTCATAACTTAGCATTTTCATTATGACCACTGAATTGGCAACAGTGTAAAATGTCCAGTCCATACTTATTTGACGGCAAGCATAGTATACTCGTACTTTATACACTTAGGAAATTATTCATATACATATTTTCATCTGTCAAAAATTAGTATTTTCTTATATAGAATAACATACCTTAATAAAATCATACAGAAAAAAACCAGTGTTAATACTTTTTCATACTATTCTACTATACAATCATTATATTCAGTGGTGCGCTATAGCTATAGGGGGCACGTGAGGGCATATTATCTTTGCGTAAGTTGAGCGACAAAGTAGAACGGTACCCTGTCAATTAATCGTCACTAACTATTCTTCGTTAAAAAAATTATAACTCACCACTGATTATATTGAATACAAACACATAATAAATAAATGTATAATATAGTTCATATTATTGTTAATTATTCTACAGACTTTACGCTGTAGGAAAACACTAATATATTGTCATATTTAAAAGAAAAACTATCTTTCATCTTGCGAGAAAACGATATACTTTTCATTACAATAAGATAGCAAAATCATTTATAAAAATACATATATGTATGTGTGTGTGTTTGTATTCGTAATTGCATTGTTGATAATGTATTGTTGCACATACATTAAAATTATATATGAAATACGTGACATTTCTATATTATTCTGATTGTATATACATCCCTTATATTGAACACTTATCTAGTTAGATTCATATATATATTTCGAAAAACTGTATCACTAAAATGTATATCTTAATATGTTACTAAACGACGCAATAAAACTTATTCCTAATAAAAATTGGACTACATATTCTTGTTAAAAAATATATCATTCCTTATCATATATCTATGAGATAAAGAATTCATGTATAATAACATTTTCAAAGTCAAATTGAACGTAATTAGAGCACATATCATTATTTCTGTATTTGTGACACTGCGAACGACTTATATGAGTAATGTATCACAAATACACAAATCAATAATTATTTATTCATTGTTAAAATAATGTATGTATTTCATGTATTATATATTGTAATATCATTATTATGTAACACATCTCTGACAAATAAATCCTTGTTATAAATAACAAACTATTTCATTCCAATACACCGATCAAAAATCGCATTTCAAAGATCTAGGTTCATATCCCGCTTGTTTGCAAGCATTTTGTAGGCCGCCAATCTGCAAGCAGAACGGCGACCTACAAAATCCTGCAAACCAAAGATCCAAATTCGATTCCCGTCTACTAGCTACCAGCATCCATCACCCAGCAACCAGCCCAGCATATTCACCCCTTCCTAGCTAGCAACCACCAGCCCGTGCCTAGCCTGCGGTCTATCGCACGGATTCTGGGGGCCAGCTGGCCAGCCGGCCAGCTAGCCCAGCTAGCTAGAAATCCAGCCAGCTAGCTAGAAATCCAGCAAAAGCAAGTATATAGCTCGATTACGTAAGATTACGAAGCAGAGTGTCCGGTTCGACACCACCTCTCACGCTGAATGACTGTAAATTCATCAAACACTTGTATATAAGGCTGAACTCTGTGGTGGGAAGGCTAGGATTCATGAATCCACCACCAGGCGATTGAATTTTGAATTTTGTGGGAGAATGTCTTACTATAGCCTTTGGATTCTACGAATTTTAAAGTTTGATGATCAGACATCTTGCTATAGCCAGTAGATTTGAATTTTGTGGGCGCAAGTACGTGCTATAGCCTTTCGATTCTGCGAATTTTAAGATTTGGTCTTGCTAGAGCCAGCAAATTTGATTTTTGTTGGGCATATGCCTTGGGATCGGCTGAAATTCCGTCTGAGAGCTCAAAAATGCTCGTAGCGGCCGTAGAATGCTACTTTTCAGCCGCTACGGCTCTAAATCGTCGATTTTACAGGATTTTTGGATTTTGTCGGCCAGAAGCCTTGCTGTAGGCTGCATATCGGCGATTATGTAATCACACTACCGTGAATCGCTTGCCGTTGCTCTTGGCCGGTAGTGAGTATCGAACCTGGATCTTCAGTTTGCAGGATTGCTCGTTCAGATGCTGTTGATCGCAAATCAATGCTCTAGTTGTTCTAGTTCGTATTTTGCAGATTACCTAACTACTTCTAATTTTGGGGATGAAAAAATTAGGATTTTTAATTAATAGATTGTATTCGTTTTCCTGTGTTTATTGGTCATTTATATAATACATTTTTTGTCCCTATCAAAATAACTATATCACTTAGAACTAAGAAATAAATAAAATGAAATATGTATCATCAAATGTATATCAAGTTGTATGTTACATAATAATTACATTTTGTGCATTATTAATATTTTTTCTAAGACTTATCGACGTGGAGATATTTTGGATATTATAACTATGACACACAATTAAAAATAGATCAGTATTTTAATATATTATAATATATGAACTTATAAGAGTTTGTCTATAAGTCTTAGGAAAAAAAAAACTATATCATTTTCATAGGAAATTATGTAGAGAAAGTTTATTATGATACAAGAATAAGATTGATTATAAATAAATAAATATCAGATATGTGCAATCACACGTTAAATTGTATTTTCCAAGTAGTTTCAATTAGCATATGTATACATATATGTACGTATTTTGTAATAAGAGAACTAAAAGACTTGGAGAAAACCTTTATTAGTATTTCAATGCGGTGAACATGGATTTATTGTCAAATTTGGTTTATTTTATTAGCTGTTTTCACGATACAAATTTTCTATTGCATGTTTCATATATTTATGTATGAAGTTATTAATTGAATGTTTTGACAGCTTAAAAAGAATAAATAATAATGACATTAACATATACAAAATTCATTAAACAACATTCAAATAACGTATAGTTAATACATGATAAATGAATTAAATAATAAATAGATCAATATATGAAATATACTTTTATTATTGTTATTTAGAATGAATTTTGCTTGTCAAATATCTCTACTACTTTAAAAAACATTTCAAAGTAATATTTGTATATGAAATAAATATAAGGGATGATGCCTAAAATTTGAGACCAGACATTTTTCAAGACCAAATCTATTACGCGTTACAAACATTGGTTTTTATTTGATATTTAGAAACACAGTAATGTTACTCTTCATCATTTATGATTTGAGTTTTCTAAGTTGTTGTATCAGAATTGTATCATCATGAATCACGAACTATTAATTGAATGTATGTACGAGTTCTGTGAATTACATATTTCAAAAGGAAATAAATTTATGGCATTTTTTAAAAGAAAATGTACCAAAAGCTACTCTATATCGCTACATTAAACGTTGAGAAGGAAATATTTTTTCAAAACACAACCCAGGGTTTAGTAGGAAAGCCACAAAAATGACGAAAGCCAACAACCATCGACTGGATGAGCAAGTTAACAACAAATCTGGAATCTCAACCAGAATACTGACTAAATATTTAACTGGACCGAGTCTCATATTGCCATGACACTAAGTAATAAATGCAACATTAGATACACAAAGAAGGATTGCCATCCTCGAAAGAATTGAGGATCGAAAGCTAAAAATATGTTCAAGATGTTCGCAACTGCCCGAAAAAATCTGGAAAATGTTTAATTTTGAATGATGAAAGTTATTTTACTTTTAGGATGTAAATGCAAATATGTAATATGTAAATTGCACTTGACACTGACATCTGTTAATCAGAATTATCTTAATATAATAGCTGTTTCCGTGGTTATAGCATAGCTGGCTGATTTATGAAATTTAATTTCATTATAATTTTTTAACTCTATGTCCGTTGAATATGAAGTATAAAATGCAATCAAACCGTATAAAGATATAATATTCTTCAATATTTATAATAAGATAAAATGTCAAAAAATGTTTTTTCAAGAAAAACTATTAAAATGATTAACCTGGTAAGCCATATTAGGTAAACAGCGATAACGAATTCAGTGCCGTAGCTAGGGCCTGGCAACAGGGGCACGCGCCAGTCTCAAAAGGCGTAATCAGCGAAGGAATTGTTAATATTGAATAGTCTTTCTCGTATTATTGAAATGTAATTAAAAGAGTTAGTTTATAATTGTCGCTTACAGCGAAAGAGCCCCATGTTGGCCACCAAATTCTGTCAAAAGCGGAAGATAGCGCGCGCTGATGTTGGCCCCATGGTTTGTCCAAAGGACAGAGGGGACATATTAAAAATGCAAATGCATGGTTTTACATTAAATCTATCAACCATTTTTGTCTTTCAGTACTGGAAATTAACCAGTATGCATTTTTAAATGCATGTTAGCAAAGGCTTATCCCTTTTATTAAAATCATGTTAGCAACAATTATTTAAATTTGGACAGAGTTAAGTTCATCCATATTAAGCTAAATCTGTGGCGAGTGTATTTGTCGTTGAAAACGTCATTTTTGTTGCAAACTACAATAACCCACCGTGTGTGACCGAATTGTGCCCGATGGGGAATTTTTGATCAATACTTAAGAGAATGGTTTACATAAAAGGTTGACAAACAAAAATTGAGACAGAGCTACAGAATCGCATTAAGTATTTTATCATAAAAGTTGATTTTTGTACAAAAGATGGTTGAAGGCGTACAAAAAAAATTGGACCTCGTTATGCGAACTGGAATTAGTTAGTAATTGTGTTTATTCCTCATAATGTACCACAACTATAGGTTTAAAAAATTAATTAAACGGTTTGTATTTAACTACGTGTTTTTGTGGTTATTCAAAACTAGTCTTAAATTTTAAGCATCACCCCTTAATTCGACTGTCACGTCATTGTTTGTATTGTTTTCAAACGAGAAAATGTAGTTTTAAAATTACGATAAAGCTTAAAATCATTGTATCAAGAATAATCAACTTTATTTTAATTTTAAACATGCCTACTTGTTCTGAAATGCATAAATTTTGTACTCATGTAATGATGTATGATTTGTATCTATAAGGTTGGTTTATAATGTATTTAAAGTTTTATATTTAGAAAACAAATTTTAAAACATTGTTTTCCCTTCTGGAATATACTTTTGATACAGTTTAACTAATTATTTTTATGGGTACGAATCAAACATGATGCGATTATAATCTAACACTTTGTAGCAAAATCAAACAATTTACCTTGCAAAAATCAGCTGGATTTTTATTTCTACTGCTCCATTGTCATTTAAATTTGTTTTTCTACTACCACTACTGTAAGAGGGTCATTATTGAACAGACTACTAACAATGTAAATTCGTGCTTATGAATAGTGTTACGTAATGAACAGCAAATTTAAGTTGGCAGGACTGATTGTCATTCTGTAAGAAATGATTAAAATTTGATAAATAAAATTTAAGATTTAAATATAATAGAATGAAATTTATCTGACATATACATATAAATACATAAAGATGTCCGATCAAGGTCTATTGTATCATGAAGGAATTAACAAATTGGCATACATTTATCCTCTCCTTTGCAAAGGCTATAAGCGTGTGCGGTAAGGATGGATATAACACGCTTGTCTTTCAAAAATTCATATTGTTTCGACTAAGTTAGAACATTTCACTTTAAAACGATGCTCATTGTTGATAATACTTTCGCTGTAACGTAAGTTTATTTATTAATTCAGATACCTTACCTTGATTCATAGCCGTACGAATAACGTTATTTTTTGTCAGTGTCACTGACATTGTCAGTATCTTATTTTTCACATATTTCGTTTTAAAATTGCTAATAAATTTATCAGTTGATTTATTTTTGAATGCTTTTATTATATATCTTTCAAAAATTCATATTGTTTCGACTAAGTTAGAA
Source organism: Harpalus rufipes (assembly GCA_951394225.1). Lineage (NCBI taxonomy): Eukaryota > Metazoa > Arthropoda > Insecta > Coleoptera > Carabidae > Harpalus > Harpalus rufipes. The sequence goes on from OX596285.1 coordinate 5,467,778, forward strand.
CATTTCACTTTAAAACGATGCTCATTGTTGATAATACTTTCGCTGTAACGTAAGTTTATTTATTAATTCAGATACCTTACCTTGATTCATAGCCGTACGAATAACGTTATTTTTTGTCAGTGTCACTGACATTGTCAGTATCTTATTTTTCACATATTTCGTTTTAAAATTGCTAATAAATTTATCAGTTGATTTATTTTTGAATGCTTTTATTATATATCTTTCAAAAATTCATATTGTTTCGACTAAGTTAGAACATTTCACTTTAAAACGATGCTCATTGTTGATAATACTTTCGCTGTAACGTAAGTTTATTTATTAATTCAGATACCTTACCTTGATTCATAGCCGTACGAATAACGTTATTTTTTGTCAGTGTCACTGACATTGTCAGTATCTTATTTTTCACATATTTCGTTTTAAAATTGCTAATAAATTTATCAGTTGATTTATTTTTGAATGCTTTTATTATATATCTTTCAAAAATTCATATTGTTTCGACTAAGTTAGAACATTTCACTTTAAAACGATGCTCATTGTTGATAATACTTTCGCTGTAACGTAAGTTTATTTATTAATTCAGATTCCTTACCTTGATTCATAGCCGTACGAATAACGTTATTTTTTGTCAGTGTCACTGACATTGTCAGTATCTTATTTTTCACATATTTCGTTTTAAAATTGCTAATAAATTTATCAGTTGATTTATTTTTGAATGCTTTTATTGTAACATATATTTTTATACTAATAAAATAACAGTAGTATCTTATGTACCCTCATCAAACTAAGCAAACGACACTACTGAATTTGTCAGAATGGGCGGAGCAAAAATCTGAATTCATACAATTCGTAGATTACCTTGATCGGACATCTTTCAAAAATTTTACTGTACATATTTACTAATGCTGGTTACTGCATTAAGTTCCTTTGCGTGATATAGTAATATAACTAATTGTTTCAATTTATTATGTATTATTCGTATTTTCTTCTCTAGAATCTTCCCATAATTTTATTTTGTGATAGTGTATTTTATAAATTCATATTAGCAGATTGGCGCACCCAGCAATGGGTAATATGCCGTGATGAAATATTTATTTATTTATTTATAAATTCATATTTTAATATTTTCTTTTTAAAATACTACCATTATTAATTTGAAATGAATAATTTATTGACAATTACATTTATCTATCAGTTATCAGTTATATAAATATAAGATCTGAATTGTGTAACCAAGGAGATATATTTATCTTTAAGGCATAAACTCCGGGGTTTTAAAATAAATTATTTTATAAATATATTCACAAAATTTCTATAACAAGTATTAATACATATCTGTAGAAAATTTGATAATCTTTAAATTTTGTAATAACACAAATCGTGATAACATGTAATTTAAATGTATTTTTTTTAAGAAAAACTGTTCTGAGCTTCAAGTAAAGTGTCATTTCCGGTAATATGATTTACATCAAAATCGAATGGTTTCTTTCCATATTAAAGTAAAGTAAGAATAAACGGTTTCAAAATTTTCAGAAAAATAGTATTTGAGTTAGAGCGTAAAGAGGATCCTCAGATACACATACCCACAGACATCATCGTGAAAATGTTAAAATCTGATTTTAGGTACCTTAAAACGTGCTCATTTACAACATAGGTGAAGAATATGAATCTATGAAAAAGGTATTATTTGAAAAGAAACAGGATTTTTACTCATTTTTTCAGTTAAAATGTATCCATAAATATTTCATTTTCCACGCCTATGTATACGAAATGCAGTGAAGTTATCTGCAAGTAATATTGTATCAGATATAGTTTGGTTCACGAAAGATGACAATTCATGGCCATTTGTTCGAAGAAAGAATAAACAATATTTTATATAGCGGTAGTATAGCAACATTATGTATTAGAAAGAGATAGATTATTTGACGTATGTCTACGTGATTTATGCTATATGACAGATATACGTTCCATATTCATATTGCTCTCTAATACACTAAAGGAATGCAATTATCTATTGACCTGCCCTCTACGTTAAAACAAATCCAGTGGCGAAGTTTGTTTTTTTGAATTTGACGCACGATTTGACGTTTAATCAAAATCAACGAATAAGTTTCTAATTTTGTTCCGCGATTTTATTGAACATAATCATGGGAGAGAAAGGAAAAACTTTGCGAAGGCAAGCTATTCAATTTGTGCATAATGAACACGAATATTTTCAAAGGGATTTTGAATGATTAAAATGTATCCACAAATATTATACCTGGTGCACGCCTATATGTATGGAATGTAGTGAAGTTATTTGCAAGTAATATTATACCAGATGGTTTGAAAATGACCTTGAACTGTCATCTTTCGTGAACCAAACTATAGCTTATGAATGACCTTGAATAGTCATCTTTCGTGAAACAAAGTCAAGTTTTGTGTTTTTCGAAAGCATAGATGAAGTGCATAAATCTTTGAGAAAGGCATTATTTAAAAAGAAACGTTATTTTCAAATAAATTACACTATATCTTTCAGTTAAAATTTATTCATAAATGTTTCATGTTGCACGTTATGTACACGAAATGCAATGAAGTTATCTGCAAGTAACATTATACTACACTGTTAATAAATGACCTTGAATAGTCGTCTTTTCGTGAATAAACTATAACTACGGATTCCTCAATCTAACAGTAATGGGAAAAGTTGAATAGATTCTGGTAACAATTAGACAACCGGAAGTAGTAGTATTTTAACAAAAATCCTAAATATTATTTTTTGAATATTTATGTTATTACAAATATTAAAAAAAAAAAATTCTCTATCCGACACATTTAATTTTTTTATTATACCTTCTATAGATTTAAAGATATATATTCATAATCTATAAAATAATCTATTGTAGTAAATCTCACAGCCCAAACATCTCCATGGTAACTACTTGAGAAGTTAAAATGTCTGTAATTGATAGATAAATGTCACTAATGTCAGTATCAAAAATTCAGAGATAGTACTAAGGCTTTTTCTGGGAACGATATTTAATATGTCTCATTGTATTATTAATTATATATTTAAAATTATAGGTATATTACATGAACCCTTCAGAAATAACGTCAATCCCGTTAATGAATTGGAAAAACCTCGAACATTTAGAAGAAATGGAGAAAACTTGCTCCTAGAATGAATTTAAAAATATCGAAAATGCGTAAATATAAAGATTAGGTGTAATTAGATTCTTTTTTGCATGTACAAGAAATGTTAAATACAATACTTATATATAGCAAAATGGAAAGGGCGCGAGAGGTATTGTGATGGCCACAACAGATTTTTTATATTGTAGTCATTAATATCCTATAATAGCGTTTGATTGGTTCCATATTAAAGTATAACGAATAACTTGAAACCAACGTTATCAAAAAACAGCATTATTTTAAACAGAAATTTGCAACAAAAATGGTTCACTTTCTATATGTCCGAAACATACAAAATTTACTTATGGTTTCCGCGGAATAAAATAATATCTGAATATATACGTTCTCATTTATATTGTTATAAAAATAATAAACAACAACCCAACAAGTGTCTTGCAATACCAATGCAGGACTTTTTCTATAAATAGGTTATACGATTCGTTCTTAAACGCCGATTTATAATATATAAAAAAAATTGATACAAATATTCACTTTTTCCAGTGCAATACCACATACTTTGATTGGAAAGTTAAAAAAAAAAACTTGAACATGCATGGACGACTCATTGCGTCGGCATTCAAAATAACTTAATGGCAAAAATAAGCAATTTACCTTGCAAATATCAGCTGGACTTTTTGTTCTACTGCTCCATTATCTTTGGAATTTGTTTAAAACACATTATAAAGTAAATATAACAATTAAATACACTAATAAAAACAAAACAAATGTCACACACTAAACTAACAACATTCTTGTCCGCCATTTTCAAAACCACATCTGCATGACTGGTAGCGTTCAGTCAGACCGTGAAAAAGGTTCAGCTAATATTTGAATTTGATGAACATAACTAAATTGTTGAATGAGATTTGTTATGTTAATAATAATAATAATAATAATAATAATAATCTTTATTAATGGTAATAAAAAAAATACACCATTAAGGGCGAGGTTCAGCTAAAATGCTGATCTTCCACCTAACCCAAGTTAAGATTAACAAAAAAACAAATAACTATAAGACAATAGTACACAAGCATAGAATATAAATTACAAAGAATTCTACTGCAAATATTATAAATTTAAACAAGAAAAATGGTTTTTAATTTTATCTTGAAATCATTTAGAGAAAGCTTTTTCAAATCCATATTAATATTATTGTACAAAGTAGGCGCTAAATACGAAAATGAACCCTTAAACTTACTTTTTTTGAAGGAAGGAATAATAAGAAAAGACGAGCCGCGTAAAGTATAATGAGAACGCTTTTCCGTTAGCTTAGAAGACAAGTAATATGGTGTATCACATTTAATAACTTTATGAATTAAGCAAAGGTATAAATATTTAATTCGATCATCAATGTAGAGCATATTAGCTTTGTGTCTAAAGTTAGACACATGTTCATATTTGCGCACACCAAAAATGAATCTGAGACAGGAGTTCTGGAAAAGTGTAATACGCTGTTTGTCTCTTTTAAACAAATTAGGGATATATACGCAACCGCAATAATCAAACAACGGATAGATTAGCGATTGAACGAGTTTAAGTTTGGTAGCAGAGGATAAAGAATTTTTAAATTTATATAAATGTTTTAGTTTCAATCTTGCTGCCAGCAGTTTTTTGTTTAAGTGATGCCTAAAATTTAAGTCTTTATCGATATACATCCCTAAACCCTTAATGACCTCAGTACATTGCAATGGGACACCATCAAGTAGAATCGGTGTATTGGAATTATAGTTGCCCACTACCAGCATAGTAGACTTATCAGCATTTATCCTAAGACCATTATCCTTGACCCAGGTAGAGACATTACGCAAATCTTCATTTAGTAGAGCTTTTATAGATTGTTCATTTTCCTTTGAGAAAGATGTTAAAATTTGAGTGTCGTCTGCATATGAGTGCATCGAACTGTGAACGACCGTATTAGGCATGTCAGCTATAAAAATCAAAAAGAATAATGGCCCTAAGATTGATCCTTGCGGGACACCAGAACCCAGATACTGCAACCCAGACGATGTGGTTTCCCCATATTTATTAGAGATGTGTACAGAAAAATTACGATCACTTAAGTAGCTACGACACCAATCAAGTGCCTTATGTGAGAAATTATAATATTCTAATTTTGCAAGTAGCATATTAAAATTTATCACATCGAAAGCCTTTGAAAAGTCAATTTGAATTAGGATAGAGGTTTTTGAATAATCGAGATTTTTCAAAAGATCATCGACAATATTTAAAAGTGCGGTATTGGTGCTGTGTCCCTCACGGAATCCCGACTGACATGTAGGCAATATATTGTTAGCATTTAAATATGTCGTTATTTGCTTGCAACAATTTTTTCCAAAATTTTGGAGAATACCGGCAAAATGCTTATTGGACGTAGATCATTAAAAGTTTCAGGAATGTTACATTTTGGAAACGGTTTGACTATTGCAGATTTCCAGCATTCAGGAAAGATGCCTTCCAATAATGATGTATTTATGATATGCGTTATGTATGGTAGTACATGATCTAATATTAGTATTATCATTTTTAGTGAGATTCCATCGGAGCCAATTGCATTTGATTTAATAGTAAATAATAAAGATTTAACTTCGAGTTCTGTGACACAAGTAAATTCAAAAGGTTCATTTACGTTTCCAGAGTATTTGTTATTTTGAAAATACGACAAAGTGTTTGGACATAATGTGCTTATGTTACAAGATTTATTTGATAAATAATTACAGTAACCATTTGGATCACATAATTCTTCTGGTATACAATTAGTACTATGGTTGTTAACTCCAATTTTTTTTAAAGAATCCCACAGCGATTTCGAATTATTATTGTTGGAGTTAATATAATGATTTATATAAGCTGTTTTTTCACGTCTAATTGCCGATGTGGTTAAGTTTTTTAGCTGTTTATAAAAAAATAATTTTGATTCAGTTTTATGCTTTTTATAATTACGTAGAGCAGTGTCACGTTTTCTTTGCATAATTCGAATGACTGGGGTGATCCAAGGAGAATGTTTTTTGTTAGTTTTTATGATTTTAATTGGAGCATGTTTATTAAATAGTTGCATCATTGCATCATTAAGAAAACTTAATTTATCATTAATATTTTGTAACAATAGTACATAGTCCCACTTAATATTTTTGCAATCATTGTTAAGTGCAGGTATATCAATATTGTTCAAATCTCTATATGTAAAAGATCGAGAAATATGCTGTGTCTTTGGAATGTTTATAATCCCAAATACACAACTATGATCAGACATATTTTCTGAATCAATTACTCCGGATTCGCGGATAATTTCAGAATTGGATGTTGCGAATATGTCTAACAAAGTTTTTGACGCAGGGCGAGTAAATGTATCTATTAACTGTTGCATATTATGATTGGCAATTAAAGTATTAAAGAATAATGTTTTATAATCATTTGTTAATAGATCAATATTTATATCACCGACTAAGAAAAAATGATCTACTTGAGGTAAATATTCAAGAAATATTGAATCCATAATAGAGAGCTGTTTATAGTATTTATTGTGGGGACTATATACAACACAAAGACATACTTTAATGTTTTCAACAATGAATGAAATACATATATGTTCAACATCATTGTTAACAACAAAGCTGGTATCCAGAACAGCGTATTTTAAAGAGTCAGCAATGTATATTGCAATCCCACCACCTCGCTTGTCAAGTCTGTCCTTCGTAACTAAATTGTATCCAGCAATATTATATATATTTGAAGGATTATTTACAGAAAACCAAGTTTCTGTTACTGCAAATACATCAAATTTATATTTATCTAAATATTCTGAAAATTTATTAAAACATGAATTAATGGACTGAATATTCAAATGGCCGATAGTAAAGTAAACACTATCAGAAATATTAGCAGCATGTAAATCTAAATCTACTGTTAACATTAAGATAAATATCAATTTTGTGTAGTATAACAGAATTAATAAAGAACAATCAGCTGATCTTTAGCTAAAACTTTAATAACAAAACAAATAAACAGAAAAAATATTAATCACACTAAACAAATGTGAAGTGTGATTCAGTGGCTAGGTATTGCCTGTAGCCGCACTTGGTTTAGCAGAAAGAGAAGATGGGACAGTGACCGACTCAGGTACATATGATAGCGAATCGACATTACTCATGTTATTAATTTTTATTATTTTGTCATTGACCTTTGCAAATATATTACCGTCCCGCGTCCACACTTGATGTTTCGAGAGTTTCAAGGCCGCTGATTTATAGATTTGATATTTTTTGCGTGTAAGATCCTCTTTAATTATAATCTTTGTAGATTTAAGTTTAGATTTCGCACAAAAAATGTCAAATTTATCATGATAGTTGGCAAATTTAACTAGAATAGGACGTGGTTTACCGGTAATAGAGCGACCAACACGATGAGATCTATCGATCTTGGAGTTGTCGAGGATTATCTTGAGCTTCTCCTTGCACAGCTGTTGCACTAGGTGATCGGTGTTCTCCTGGGGCGTCTCCGGGATTCCAAAAATACGGACACTGTTACGCCTTGAGTACTGTTCCAGGTCGTCGATATTTTGCTGAGCTCTGACCAGGTCTGATCTTAATCCAGCATTTTCTTCCTCGAGAGTGTCGATGCGAACACTGAGTTTATTTAAAATAACTTTGAACTCACAGTTTATTATATCCACTATTTTTTTAATGAACGCATCGGAAGCAATTACTTCTTTCACAGCATCATTTACTGAATCTAGAACTGTAGTAGTAACAGCTTCTTGAGTTTTATTACTTCGAGTCGGCGGAGCCATTTTAAATTAGCGGACAGACAACAAAACACGTCTACTCACAGCGAGTGTACATTTATTATATATGTTGTATATATTTTTTTAAATGTAGTATGTATATGAATTATTTTAAGAATTTTTCTCTAATTATTGTTATAATATTTTTATGCATATCCTACTACAACAAGATGGAGTATAAAATATGAACATAATATATAGAAAAGTAAAGCGAAAATAAAATGATATATGTTTGGGAAGGATTTGTTTATTTATATCTTAAAGCTAAGAAGTTAAAGGTATATAGGGTAAAAATACATATTGGGGGTTATTTGAAACATGGCCAGGGCGTAGTCTCTCCCGGGAAATCCTCTCCATATCCTAGAAACTCGCTCCGAAGTACCAAAGTCTCAGCAATACACCTGCAGAACAGTATAACAAATATTTTTTTAGAATTATCATAGGTATACATACGAAATGGGGTCCTCCACGCTTCTTTTTTATTATTTAAATGAAAGTTTGTTTAATTTGTAAGCAATTCGTAGTATTAAAAAGTCTTAATTGTTTTATCTTAACTGCATTTGATTTTTAATGTCAATGGCCCGTACTACGATCACGGTTTTAACTAAAACGCTGTTTTAAGAAGTGTCAGATATCATTATTTAATAACAATAATAAATATTATCGAATTTATCAAAATATGTTTTAAAAGCAGAACATAGTTTGTATTCAAACAAATATTTTTAAAAAAATCGATCTTCAAACATACGTGCAAAATTAAATGTTGAAATTTGAATTTGACATTTTTTAAAACAGCGTTTTAGTTAAAACCGTGATCGTAGTACGGGCCAATATGTATAGTAGGTTGCGAGAGAAAGATAGCAATTATGTAACGCACAGTGACAATGTGACGTCACAGTAACACTTGACAACAAATTTTAAATATCTCGCAAAATAATTGTTAAGATTTTTTTTGTCTTAATCGTTATTTAAAGTTAAGTATAAAGTGTACATTTTATTATTTTTTCTTATGGTGGGGGGCCCCTTATATAAATTCTTAAAAGATTATTCCATGTAGCGGTGAAATAAAAAAATACTTACTTTAATTTTAAAATCAATATTTTTTTGGTAATTGTAGAAATAACTAACCAATTATGTATATTATCTTCACAGCGGCACAAAAATTCACATATTTAAAGTAAAACAACAATGTATAACTAAAGAATTGTTAACAACATCTAATGAAACTTTAAGACCGGAACAGCGCGTTTAAAGTAACACAGCCTATTATGCAAATGGAAGTACATACCGTGCTCTACGATATTTTTTTTTTGTAAACAAAATTGACCTTCTGAGCGCATAATTTAGAATTTTAGTCAAGAAATTGAAACAAACTATGGCCCAGCTAACATGAAAATAATATCATGGTTTGTGACAGTTCGATTATAGCATTTGGGTCTTTCGTATGCGAAAATTACGTAAATTAATGAGTATTAGTGAATTTTGTTTAAATCGCAAACTGCAAGTGATTGAAGTCGATTAATGATTAGGAAGACGTATCAAGTTTTGCAATTTTATTGGTTGCCTGATTTTAAAAGCTAGACTCACGCGCTTTTTTCGCAGGCCTACTATGAAATCATCAATGGAAAACACTAGTGCCATGCGCCGCCATAATTTGTATCACAATATTATCAAACAATAGTCACACTACTTATTTCAATGTTCTATAATTTATTAGGAAAAAATGCATAATTTAAAAAGTACACTCCGGAGTACAAAATGTACATGAAAATTATTTATTGAATTGAGCCGTGTTCCTTCTAACTGTGATTTTGATTTTGTGAATCCTGATTAGTTTAATCGTGATCCTTTTGAATCATGATTTAAAAATTATATCAAGAAAACAACTTAAATAGTATAAACACCATCTAGCGTCAAATATCATAAACACACCAATACAAACTAATTTATTTAATTTTATAAATAATCTACTGTCGTGTCTTATAGTCAGCGTATTAAAAATGGATCATATAGAAATATAAGAAAAATGTTCTTGGTAATATATGAAGTATGTTTCCTTAAAACAAATCTTTTATGTAACATATTTTCTTTGTTTTCAAAAATATGGTGAGTCATTACATTATTTTGTGGGAAAATTATATTTCCTTTGATATATTTTTTTACGCTCGAAAACCGAAAACCTATTGTCGTTAGCCACTTTTAAATTTGTTCTGAAATGAATCTGTGTGATCACTCAAAAAGGATGATTCAGAAGGGAAAGGGGACGGTTGTCTAGTGATCACAAAATGAGAAAGTGGGGATAACGAATAAGAAATGAGAAAACATACTTCTTCTTAATCATGATCACTTTGATGCTTTTGATTGTGAATCACAGCCCGAAGGAACACGGCTTTGGTGTACCTAGATAAAGTTTTTGTTAGTATTTTTTTTAAAAATTGTATACTGCGGAGTGTACTTTTTAAATTGTGAACGCGCGAAGTTCATCTGCGCTAACTTCATGGTTAAGATTTAAACGTTAGGAAACTGAATAAAACAATAAATGAACAGGATGATGTATAAACATTATGACGCTTTATACCTAGCCGAATGAAGTTTATATAAAAATATTTCAGCTATGCGAACATAAAACATATGTAGTCTCTCTAGAGAACTAACAGTTTGTCGACCACTGGTGAAAATCTACATCACGCAGCAAATTCAACTTTAAAAATTCATTTCTCGCTTATTACATAAAAATTTTAAATCGCGTTTGTACTAAAATTCTTAGTTTATTCTGTTTCTCGAGAAAATGGTATAGGACCCTATTTTGGCGAAAGATTTGCATTTACACGTATAGAAAATCCAAATAACACAACAATTAAAGCTGAGAGACCATCAACCGTTCCGTAAATGAATCGAATGAATGCATGCACAAGGAATGGATTTTTTAAAGAAAATCATCTTTAGTGACGAGGCGCATTTTCATTTCTGTGCAAATTGTCGCGTTGAAGGATGGGAAAATTCAATAAAGATTTACAAAAAGTAAATGCATCCTTGAATAGTGACGGTATTGTGTGTCATAGACATAGTCTGCAGTATGCCGCGTGGTAAAAGAAAACAGGAACCGTGGCGGCCATTTAAACAATATTTCATAAGTAATTACATTATAGTAATATTAATATTGCCATTTATATTAAATCACCCTTTATTTACTTTAAGGATAATGTTCAAATCATTTTTAGTAAAGCATAATAATAAAATATTTATTTACAATTACAATTAATATATTAATAAAGATTCTTACCGTTTAATAGCAAGAGATGGTGTTCCGCAACAATAAGACGATCTCCAACGCTGAGGTCAGATCCTTCTGCATCTCATCCAAATCTTTTTACAGCTTATCCTGGGTTTCCACGATATATACAGCTCATTTCTCTGCTCCAAGATTCTGCAACAATTAAAATAATATACAATCAAAATTTGCGTATTTATAGTACAAAAATATATTAACTTATTTGTTTGATTTATGAGAATGTAGTACAAAATGAATAAAACTTGATCTTACCGTGAATAAAGCAAATCTCCAGGTAAACTCCGGTGGATGGTCAGTGCTCCTTCATATCTTACAGGTAGGTATCAAGATTTCTTCTTCAATCACCAGAAAGTCATCCTCAAAGCCTCAATATACGACCACACTAGACACACGTCCGTACACTACGACTATAATAATAAAAATGATAAAAGTAACCTTTGTAATAAATACGTATTAGATAATAATGTAATTAAATTATAAATTTTTAATGACAAGACAAAAAATTAAAATAAAATGAACCTTTATATACATATAAAATATATTACATAAGTGATGATTTTAATTTAATTTTTGTTTCTTGATTAAAATATTGATGCAATATGCAATCGGCCATTAAGCAATTAAATTAAACAGATTATTATTTAGGGATTTTTTTGTATTCAAAAGTAAATACAAATACGAATTCGGCCTTTTATTTTTGAAAAGTACCGATTAATACACAATATTCTCAATCTTAAGTAGTAAATTTTACACGACAAGTATTGAGAAGATAAAAAGAAATTAGAATTACTCAAAAGTTAACCATACCAGAGGTCCTAACAGCACTTTTCTCAGAGTGGGGTTTATATATGTTGAGTAATAGACCGCTTTCTACTCCTAATAACATAATATACTATTGTTTATTAAATAAGATGCAGAATTTTTTACCTATAATAATTAGGGAAGCAGGAAATTACACGAAAATCTAATTTTACATATTAAAGTCCTATGTTCGGCTGTGCCGGTTACCACCTGTATATCGCACAATGTTGAATTTGATATTTTTTGATCACTGTTGTTATTTCAAAAATTGTTTAATCAATTATTTTATAAAATAAACGACAAAATTTGGACAAAATAAAACAAACAATTGTTTATAATTATTTGTTCATGTTATTGAAAAAAAGAGAAAGTAAAGAAAAATGGTGAAACAGATAAAGGAAATTTTTAACAAAGTGCTGAAATATTCAAATTTGATGCAAACTAGAAATTACAGTTCTGCCCTCTATGAAATGCAAAGGTAGATAAAATTTTACGTCAATCGTGGTCCAAAGTGTATTTTTTGACATCTTGTGCCGGGTGATTGAATAATTTCTTTATTAGTTTAACATATTATATCAAAATGTTTGCTCTGCGAACACTAACAAATGTTGCACGGTCTGTTATTACATATATGTTATGATAACATTTAGGTTATGCAACATCTATTTCATATTTTAGTAGTAGCGCTAGAACCAAATGCACTCTACCAGAATTACCTTATGAATACAAAGCCCTCGAACCTGTCATCTCATGCGAAATAATGCTGCTGCATCACACCAAACATCACGCTGGTTATGTCAATAATTACAACGCTGCTGAAGAAAAACTGAAAAAAGCTCAAGGGAAGGGTGATGTCACTGCCATCATTGCTTTAGGATCGGCTTTGCGTTTCAACGGAGGCGGACATATAAATCATTCCATCTTTTGGCAGAATTTGTCTCCTTGTGGGGGCGAACCAAGTGATGAATTATGCGACGCTATCCAAAAAGATTTTGGTTCGATGAACAAGATGAAAGAGCAGTTGTCTGCCGCTGCTATAGGTGTTCAGGGGTCTGGATGGGGATGGCTAGGATATAATAAAGGGGCTCAAAGGTTGCAGATTGCTACTTGCGCGGCGCAAGATCCCCTACAGGCTACGACTGGTAAGAAACTCAGTCTACGTAAACACAATTTTTACAACCAAAATCTAACCTAAATTCTACTAAAATGATTACTAGTCTACTTAACCTTACCTTAGCCACACATTCTAGATTTACTAAAATTTTGCGTATTTAGTTCAAATTTGTACCTCAATTTAAAATGTGTAAAAATGCAAATATATCAACCACAAATCATAATCACACTCACACTTCACATTCTCGCATGAAATAGAGATTGGGGACTTTGCGACACCTTCTAGAGAAAATAAAAACTATATATATGGATGACGCTCTCTAGAAATTTTGAAATAAAATTGACTATTCTAAATTAGAAGTGACGTTTTCTGTAATAAATTTGATCATTTATGAATTATGGTTGAAAAAGATGAATCAACAAAAAATAGTAGTCATTCCCCAAATTCCACAATATTTTATTTATAATCAGGACAAGAAACTGGTTACGGTTAACCAATATTATAAATCGAAATACGTGAATTTTATTTGACAGAAATAAATATTTTTACTTATTAAACAAAATAAAATAAATCTGTTTGCTTAAACCGTTTCCAAAAATGAGAAAAAGCACTCTTTTCACTCATTTTAATTATAATAAAAGTACAGGTGCGACAAAGCAACGTCCCTAGTTTTAATAAGGCCTTGACCGCAAACTTTGGGGGTTCTGGGCTAACACTGTTCAGTGGGTTCATTGCAGCATTGTTTTGGGGGTATATAGTCAACGAGGGTAGGAAAATTTGCTTATTTTTTAGTAAAGGTTATCTTAGTATTTTAAAAGCAAAGCTGTGTCGAAAAGAGGGCTTAATAGAAATTTTAATTTCATACATAAACACGATTCTACAAATAATTCGCGTCTTGTAAGAGAATAGCTATTGTATAAAATAAAAAATTAGCTAAATAATCCCCCACAATCATTGGACTTAAATCTAATTGCGAGCAAATCTTGAAAAAAACAAGAATATATACCATTAAAACCAAAGAAGAATTAAAATATAAACTACAAGATGAATTACAGAATACAACGCCATCAGTGAACCAAAATTGGGAAGATTCAATTGCTCGTTCTCATTTAGTTGCTGTTATAAAAACCAACGGATATCCAACAATATATTATATTTCTTTATAAAACATAAAACGGTTTATGATTTTAATATCGTATGAAGACTTTTTTTTCGATATAATACGTAACATAATGATTTTCACTTTGGATTAAAAAAAAATCCCGAATTTGTTCAATTGGGCTTAAGTTAAAAAAAATATTGAGTTTTAGACTATTATTTTTTCTAAAATATATTAAAAGTATTGCCGTACAGAGACTTTTGTATAAAAAAAAAACGAAACACAAGCCAGAATAATTAAGAGCGGGGGGCCTTTTGTACCTGCGGGGCCCTCGGCTGCAGCCCATGCCTAAATCCGCCCTTGGGCCTTGAGCGTAAAACTAGCGGCGGTATTAAAAGAATGACGATGCTGTCTATGGAGGGAGGTGGATGGGAAGTTTCCGTTACAAAAAAAATAAGTCGTAAATATAATGTAGACGGACGAGCAGCGCGCTTTTACCGAGGAAGCCTACATCCGCCTAAATTAATCAGAAACCGCCGTCCAACGCGTGTAACTTGGTTTTAAATTACCCCTCGCCAAGCAGTTCCAGACCGAAAATTGATTACAGAAAGAACGACTTTGGACTGCTGTAACACCGAAAACATCGACGCAGTCAGGCGATCAATTTTGCAGTCACTACACGCTCCGCTCGCAAACATGTGACCGCGACTCTCTGACCGCAATATTTGGTCTGGAAAATATCTGACTTCAGAAAGACGGAGCCACGGCCCATACAGCGCGAGGGGAATGTACCCCGGGCGCTTGAGCTTCCTGAAAGGTGTGCGCTCGTCAGATTTAACTCCGTGCGACTTTTGTCTCAAAGCCGAGGTTTATAAACATCGTATAAGGAACCTGCGGAGGTAATCCGCACAGAAATTCACCGTGTACCCCAAGATATTCGCGAAACTTCAGAAGTAGCTTGAAACGGTTTTTGGACAATGACGGATACCACTTGGCCGATATTATTTTCAAAACCACATGAGATAAAATTTCTCGTGTTGTATGTCCAGGATGTGAAAATATTTTTTTTGTATTTCGAATACTTTTTTTTAATTCAGGTTGTTTTGCCGCATTCTGTACCTAAACTAGTTATACCAAGGTCCGGTCTGGTTAAACTGTCTGTTAAAATGTATTAAATAGTTATGATATTGATGATTTATTTTTCTCGAAATCTGTCATACATTTCTTCTTACAACGTTTTAGTATGTCTATACCTCATTTAGGGTAATAAAATCTTACCCTGAAGAAATAGGTGATGAATAGTCGAGAAATTTCGAGTATTTGTTCACACCTAACATGCACTGTAGTAGAGAAATTTACATACAATTAGCTATATTTTTCGTTTTAATTGACAGTTTAACCAGAAGTGAAAACACCGGACCTAAAATAAATGAAAAAAAAAAAAATACAGGCGTAGAAAACACAATTTATATTGATTCATAAATGATTTTATTATCAATTTAAATGTTCTCGGTTAATCATTAAACATTTTTTTTCGGTTTCTTGCCCTGTTTATAACAAATCTGATATATACATTAAAACATTTTGGATTTATACTCATCTGTGTTTTATGCAGGTCTTATTCCCTTATTCGGAATCGACGTTTGGGAGCACGCTTACTATTTACAATACAAAAACGTCCGTGCTGATTACGTGAAGGCAATCTTCGACATAGCAAACTGGAAGGACATCTCCTGTAGATACCAGAAGGCGATGTGTTAGTGCTCCTCCCCAATGTTCCAATTATGTCTTGTTAGCTTACAATCTAATTGTACATTATAAATTAGGAAATAGAAATAAATATTTGATTTAATAGTATGTTATTTGTTGCACTTTTTAACATATCCTCATAATAAATATATTTATATATAATATATCCAAATAAATTGTTGTTTCGAACAATAAATTCTATAAACTTTCATCTAACTGAAATATACAAATGCGTTAAAAATAAAACTGATATAAATTGATGGGAGAAGGCAGGATTTGAACCCAACAACAGGGGGTTAACGCAGCGAATAACTTCAGAGTCCGTTGCTAGATTCAAGAATCCGATCAATGTTTAGTACAAATTACAAGAAACGCTCAAATTAATCAGGAATTTGTTTATCAAACGGTAGACAATAATGCAGAAAAAAATCAAATTGTCAATACTTCATAACAATTTTACAAAATTCAAAATTGATGGTCACTCAAAGCTGTAGTAAAGTGTGCGATAATAGTATAATTTCAGCAATATTTGGCGCGAGCAGACACCTTGAAGTGCTTGGAATCAGCAGATTTGTGTGCACGTCACTTTGGCAAGACCAATATTTTTGCTTATTTTAATTTTGAACCGTTGAGAAGTTATTATTTTTAAGTCATGTGTTTTACTGCATGAAACTTGTAAAATAACCTTTTAACAGTTCAAAGTTAAAATAAGTCAAAACATTAATCTTGTGAAAGTGATACGCGCACACTTCAAGGTCGCTCGAGTCACGTGTCTGATCGCGCCCTATTGAAGATTTCCTTTACCTGTTTTATCATTTTTCTTTTCATATAAATTTTTACAAAATTAAAAGTTTCAATGAATTACTGTATAAATGAAATTATTTGCTTTTAAAATATTTTAGAAGAGGACACCTGATCTGAAATTTGTCAAATTTAAGTCAAAATGCAAATAATTATATAAATAATAGTTATTTTTGTAACAAGTGCGGGAAATTAGTGATTCTGAAACGAACGCGAGAAGGGAGTTTTGGAATTGTATCGTCCACAAAAATAATAAAAATTACGAAATGTATCGTATCTATTATTTGGGCGGCTTTGTATGATATTTTTAAGCGATTATGACAATTATTTCGTGACAACAAAACAAAAAAAATAATTTTAATTATTTCCCGTAGTAGTGCGGGAATTTTCCTGCACTCATTTTAAGTTTAAAACACTGATTTTCCGCATGCGATTGTAGAAAAAATATAATACAATGAGGTACGCTATAACGAACAGATGTTACAACGAATAGTTTTTAAGTTTTTGTTAATAATGAATGAA
Organism: Harpalus rufipes; assembly: GCA_951394225.1. Lineage (NCBI taxonomy): Eukaryota > Metazoa > Arthropoda > Insecta > Coleoptera > Carabidae > Harpalus > Harpalus rufipes. The sequence goes on from OX596285.1 coordinate 5,485,107, forward strand.
AAAATTTCGAGTCAATTAATCTTAGATTTATTTTTCAAAAATAAGAACAAACGCCTTACAACTGATGAATGTAACACAAAATACTCAAAAAATGTAGACATGATGTTTTCGGTTCATTTAACAAATGCTATACTTTATTTTACGTAGGAAAATAGCAGATGGCGCTTAAGAACGGATTGTTTTTACATGCACTTGGTTATTAAAAATTACAATAAAACATGGTTAAATTTCACTTAATTCTGTCAATTTTATTTGATATGACAGTTGACAAGTGATATTTTTTCGCTTTTGTGAACTAGGTTAGCATTCTGACCAATCAAGGGGAAACCAACGTTATTATGTGAAATGAACTGTAGAACGAACAAGGTTATGGTCCCAATTGTGTTCGTTGTAGCATACCTCACTGTATACAGCTTGTAACCCATTTATGGGTGCGCCAATCCACTTCTATTCAGATATTGATATTGGCGACGTATATTTTAATTGTAACACTGAAATTTTGAAAAGTTTACCACATAGGTAAATTTTATAATATTATAAACTCAAATTTTGACTTCGGTCGAAGTAGAATCCAACAAGTTATATTTCTCTTTTTAGCGCACATATTAAAGCAATAAATAAATATAAACATAGTTTTTATTGTTATATATATAATTTTTATAAACAAATTCCTGATTAAATTATAGTGTTCCTTGTATAAATAATTAGATAGTCAACATGTCAAAATATATAAAATTAAAAACGTATTGTTGGAGCCCGGCGCAGGTCAATCGAAATTTGTCTCGCTTCGAATCGACTGATTTATTTACAGAGGGATGTGAATATGTCGGCTTGCAGAATAAGATTCCAGGAGTTCGTCGTAGGGTAATCGTTACAAATAAAAAGTTTAAAATCACATATTTCATCACAACAATTTTTATTAAATAATAAAAACAATCTTGTTTATTTCATCTCTGCTGCAAAATAAAAAGAGTATTGTTGATAATCCTGTAACGATTACTCTATTTTTGTTTTTATTGATTAGGAATTCTTATTCTTTAATCGAGTTTCTCAACGGAATTTCAAAATGATAGAATTTGTTCACAAATATTTAAACTCGATTAAAATGGCAACACAAGTTAGAAGATAATTGATTTAAGGCGTTTTAAATTGCCAAATGTTTCCCTATTGTTTTAAAACTGAACACTTTGCAAGTTCTGACAATTTAAACTGGATAATATACAAGAAGTAAATGCTGTCTTACACTTTTATAACTCTTCTCATAATCTATGTATGTACACCAATTTAAAAACCATGATTGGGTTTTTGTCGAAAGATGTGTTTAGGGACACGATAATGTGTACCTAATATGAAAAATGGCATCACAGCTTTTGATGTAATTATTTAACGTGCATCATTTATTGCGCCCTAAATATCCAAAAGTGCACGGTAAATAAATGAGGTTATGTTTGGGGTTTAATACCTAGTACTCCAGATGCAAATTGGTTTTGCATTTTTGTCGTAACCATATTGTAAAACCCGTCTTTTAATTATAAACGCGGGTAAAATGCGTACGAAACATAAGGCCCATTCACAAATCAAAATTAGTGTTAGTTTTAGTGACCTTGTAGCATTGGTTTCTTATACAAGCATTCACAAATCAGTATTTAATTTTGGTTTTAGCAAACATTGCAAACTCCAATCTTTGGTTTTAGTTTTATGTTTTATACTTAAGAACGAACCAATAGGAAGGATCGTAGAAAGAAATAGCAATATATAGTTGTTCTTGTCTATAACTGTCAAGTTTTGTTTGGAATTATCATAAATAATAAGAAAATTTTAAGTGCAGTTTTATTAATAAAATTGTATAATGATAAAAAATAAAAAAAATAGAAGATGGTGGGTTACCGATTTCTTTAATTTGTGTCGTATTTGCCAATAGGTGTCACTACCTACTAAAACCACAACTAAAACATGATTTATGAATGCTGCTGCAATTTGCTATAAAATGTAAAACATAAAACACTAATTTTGATTTGTGAATGGGCCTTTACACCATAGAGGTTAATTTATATGCTGAAATGATATAATAATTTAACTATAATAATAGGGCGCGAGCAGACACGTGATTCGAGCGACCTTGAATCAGCTGATTTGTGTGCGCTTGTCACTTGTTTTGACTTATTTTAATTTTGGACAGTTAAAAAGTTATTTTTAATTTCATGTGTTTCATGCTTGAAAATTATAAAATACTAACTTTTTAACAGTTCAAAGTCAAGATATTGTTCTTTTCAAAGTGACATAGTCGTTGTCAAATTGACACGCGCACACAAATCAGGGCCAGTACTTTTCAGCGTTCGCATATCTTCTCTCTTTAAATTGAAAAGGTCTATAGGTCGCGAGCAACCTTGAAGTGCTTGGAATCAGCTGATTTGTGTGCGCTTGTCCCTTTGTCAACAATAATGTCCCCTTCACAAACTCTCTGATTTTGAACTACTAAAGTTATTTTTAATGTTATACCGACTGAAAATTATAAAATAATTACTTTATAGCAGGTCAAAACATTGTGACAGTGTTGTTGTCAAAGTGACAAGCGCACACAAATCAGTTGATTCCAAGCATCTGAAGGTCGTTCGAATCACGCGTGTGTGCAATTTGCACAAAGCGCATCTAGCAGTGCGCTTAGAAGTAATGGTTGCTAAGATTACGGCAATACAAACAAAGAACTGTCAGATGTCCAATCTCTCTCGCGTATGACGTCAATTCTGTAAATGTCAATTGTTTCATGACAACAAAAATCTTGTTTTAATTATTTCCCGCACTCATTTTGAGTTTGAGGACACCTATTTCCCGCACGATTGTAAAAAATATATATTATACAGTTTTGTATCCATTTTTGGGTGTGTTAATCTGATTTTATTCGCAAATATTAATAATGACATATTTTCCCCGTAAAACTGTTTTGAAAATTTCACCACAGGGATAAATTATACAATTAATTCAAATTTTGACTTCGATCGAATTATAATCTAACAAGCGATATTTCTCTTCTTAGCGCACTCATCAAACCATTAAATAAATTACATAGTTTTTATTGTATATAATTTTTATAAACAAATTCCAGATTAAATCAATATGGCTGTGTTTCACCCGCGTTTAAATTAAAAGACGGATTTTAAAACAGTACGTTTTAAAGCCAAACATACATAATCTCATTTATTTTTAGATGCCTACGTCATAAGCGATGTACCTAAATTTCATATTAGGTACACACATAAACGTGTCCTTAGACACTTCACTTCATTATGGGAATTGAAATGAGTGAAAATATTACAGAGTGTAAGCCAGTTTTACGGGGGATTAACTGGGCGAGGTTTGAGGTTTGTTTCGATCACTCTGCGTCCGACATGGCCACATCACCATTGGTTGAGATGACAAGCGCATCATCATCATTATAATCCAGACTTAGAACGGACGACCGGCGCACTTTCTTCGCAACGCGACTAGTCCTCGAGTTCTGCACGGCTTCCTGGGTGCTAGAGTCACTGTCGTACGTCCGCTTGGGGGCCTCTGAGGGCGCAGTGCCAGCCACCTGGCTGCTGTCCTCATCACACATCTCCTGTTCCGACACTTTTATGATCAGCTCTGGTTCCGAGTCTGAGTCTGTCCTACGGTCACTAACACTTTCTTGAGGGGCGGAAGTCCGTCCGTTTTGGGGGTGGGTGGTGCCGTTGACCCGCACTTGTCGCAATTGTCCGTTCTCCGTCTGGAGGGCTGCCACCGTCTCATTGCTTTTCCGTAGTTCTTGTTGGAGGTAATAAATAGTCGACTGCATGCCTTCTACATCTTCGTCTAGGTCTTGGACGAATTCGTCCAATTCCATTTGGCTCTTCTTTACTTCTTCGCTGAAACTTTTCTGCAACGCAAGTTCGCCTTCTAGTTTTGCTAAACGTCCGCTGCTGGTCATCTTTCCTAATTCTTCGTTCTCTTGATAAAGTTGCCTGCATTTGGCCATCAAACGTTTTCCCGTGTTGGAATCTGGAGTAAACTTCCACGCAGACAATTCGTTTTGAGTCTCTTCTAATCTTGTACGAGTCGATGCGAGTTCTTGACGCAGCAACTGAAGTAACGTGTTGACGGAAGGATCAAGTAGAGTGGATCGCAACGCCTGCGTACTGGGCGCCTGGGAGGATTTCAGCTCAGCTAATTGACACTAAAACATAGCCAACAATCTACTCATTATTTGTTTTAAATTAAACTGATATGTTAGTATCAACGTGCCACACATGCACTAATGTTATCGTTACATATTAAGTTACAAAGTAAACAGATCAATATTGCAATTTATAGTTAATATGTTAGATGCGGAAACTATTACATCATCTACTTTTTAATAATGTTAACTGATATAATTTAATACAAATACCATACCTTTTAATACGATGATACAATTAAATAATTACAAGTGTAAAATGCAAAATCAAACAATTGTATTTTGCGTACATTAAGCCTAACTTAAATTTTAAGGAATGCATAATGTGTGTAATTGTATACAATGTAAATTTTGGTACAATATTTTTAAACATAAAACAAATGTAAAAACTGGACAAGTACGTTAACCCCATTTCTTAAAAAGAAATTACTCCATAATTAACAGAACTTTTAGAACATCGTTTCATTGTTAGCTTTATTTTTTCACAGATGTTCTCCGGTATTGTAGAAAGTTTTTTTTTTTTAAGTTATACAGGATGTAACAGCTAAACGAGCGACCAAAAAAAATTAATATTATTAAAGAAACAATAAAATATTATAAGACAATCTTATAGGGCGCGTGCAGACTCGAGCGACCTTGAAGTGCTTGAAATCAGCTGATTTGTGTGCGCGTGACACCTGAACGAATAATGTTTTGACTTATTTTAATTTTGAATTTTTAAAAAGATTATTTTTAATTTCATGTTTAATTGCTTGAAAATTGTAAAATGCTGCCTGTGTTAATTGTTCGTGAAAATTGTGTTCGTGTTCGCATTTTAAATAAAGATTTGTTATTCAAAAAACATTAATTCAATTTTCATTAGGTCGAACCGAACCTGAACCCGGAACAAAACCGCAGATTTTATTAATTATTGAACCAGAACCGCACCCGAACCCATTTTTCAAAAAAAAAATTAACCTGAATTTGAACCGAACCCAGTTTTTAGCGGGTTCGATGCCCCGATTTTTTTTTAAATGGGATGATATATATATATCTTTTAGGCCCATTCGATACAGTATTTTTTTCTGAATTTAACCATGTAATTATTTTATATCTTTACACAACAAAACTATTGTGAAAAATTAAATAATTTTGATTTTTATAGACTTTTTCAGTAAGCTATATATGAAAAACATAAACTGTTATCTGTCAATTTGTATTATTTAGGATAAAAATCTGTTAGTATGAAAATGATATTTATATGTTATAATAAGCCACGTTCAGCACGTCGCACCGAAGTTTGCCGAACACAGTTGCTGGACCAATCGCATTCGTCCATTCATTGCGTTCGGCAAACTTCGGCACTCCGCGTGCCAATGCTGTGAAGTGCTGAACACGGTCATAGATACGTATGTGTTGTGCTTTGTTAATCTGTAAAAAATAAGTGAGTTTGATATATGTCAAAAATATAATGTGTCAAAGTATTAATTGTGTATTCCATTAAATACAGTCAAATATTCTATACAAAATATTGCAAACCAACAAAATCAAATAGAACACTGTTTATAACATTAGTAACGAATAATTGTTCTATTTTAATTTAAGCTCAATTGTTTTTCATACATAGCCTATTGAAAAATAACTATAAACATCCTTATTTAAATTTCAATTAAATTTTGCTGAATTATTATTAAGGATATCGAATAATCACATGGTTGAATTCAGAAAACAAATAATATAGAAATTATTTGAAGTAGCTCGTTTAGCTGTTACACTCTGTATAGGAGTTCTAAAAATAGGGGGTAATATTTAAAGAATGTATCAGTCATACCAAGACAAGAAAAAAATAGGAATATGTATATCTACGTCCGGAAGTAAACTATTATGAGGCATATTATTATGATTAATTATATGATCATGACCTCCACGTTCGCCACATTTGAATCCGCTTGTTTATTAACGCCGATTATGCAATGTAATAAGACTCCAACATATTATAAACATAAACATTACTAAACAAATAAATATATCATCACGGCATATTACCCATTGCTGGGTGTGCCAATCTGCTTTGTACAGAAATTTCGGTAATGATGATAACATATTTGTACCGTGCGGGCGTTCACCAGGCATCACCTCACAGGGAGTCATTGCTGGCGTGGAGAGTGCACCGCACCACAGGGGTCAATTAAATATAAATAAGACGCGAATATATTAAGATTTTTTCCTATTTTGATATGACTGATATATTTTCCAAATATTGCTCCCCATTTTTCGACCACCCTGTATTACGTGTGTTTACCACTTCGTAATAATATGATACTGTATTTGAGAAAAAATTGGTATTATACTTCATTTCACGTAAGAAAATAGCGTTGGTTTGATTGGTCAGAATACAAACCTAGTTCACAATAACGAAAAAAATAACACCTGTCAGTTGTCATTTATCAAACAAAATCTACAGAATTAAGTGATGCTTAACCATGTTTTGTTGTAATTTTTAATATTCAGGTTTTGCATATTTTTACATATGAAAATATTTATTATTGACAAAGTTTGTTTTCACGAATTTAAATTATTATGTAACATGTAAAAACGGTGGGCCCTCAAGTGCCATCTACTATTTTCTTACGTGAAATGAAGTATAGAAACGAAATATGGATTTTTGGAGCCCGTCTAATGTATAAATAGGTATTCTAAAATTGTGCTACGATAAAATTTTCGAGTGAAAGTATATAAGAGTTTTTATCCCTCCGGAGGTCGCGGTCATAGAAACAACGTGGTGGGTCGTGCTGTATTTTTTAGGTACACTACCCATTTACCACTTAAACGCACACAGACACGCGACTCCTTTAACGAAATTTAAGATTTAGACGTTTACAAATACTTGAAATTTCAGTTATACAGCATTTATTATTCTCCAGGGTACGTAAAATCTTACAGATTCTTAATACGTTGACCGCCATCATTAAAAATGAAAGTTGGGTCCATGGGGTCATTTTTTATTACATGTTTATATTCTTTTCACATCGCAAAATAAGTATATTTTTAGGATTTTTTGAGTAGTTTTCGAAAATTTAATTTTTTTCTTTGAGGCACAATTTTATATTTCATGGCCTCAATAAATGAATTCTCAGGTATAGGCCGTGAGTTAGTTTATGTTTAACATTCAATTATCCGGATATCCAGATATTTTTGAATCCGAAACCGAAACTATCCGGATCCGGATTCCACCACTAGTATATATGTATGTCGAATTTGAAAGAATAAATGCTATATGACTGATATTTCGAGTATTTGTTAACACCTAATCAACACCATTCAAGAAATTGACTTACATGTAAAATTTAATATAAATGTAATCATATGTTTTGTAACATAAAATACAGAAGAAAGTGAGGCTTATATGATTCTGAGAGATATACTACGACCTCCCGTTAAATACATTGTGTACAACCATGGAGGTAGGAATAATATGGAGAGAGCATAAACTTGAACTATAGGCAAGGGGAATGTAACCCGGTGGGGAAGGACGCAGGTACTGTAGTGAGGATTCGCGAAACATTTAAAGAAAATCCAATATAAAACATGAAATATGTCAAAAAGTAAAAAACTGCAAACACATGTAAACCTTGTACTGACACGGGACACATTGTAGAGGTGGAAGCGGCTTCACACTCTCCATATTATTCCTAGCTCAATGTGTACAGCGGTAGTAAAATATGATGCGAAAATGTTACCCGAATTTTTGTTGTCCTTTTTAAATATTAATAGAATTTAATAATTATTTTTTTAAATGAAATCTAATATCAAAAGTAGTTATCCGTAATGTCGTTTTATTTTTAAATGTTAATAGTTTTAGTACAGTGTGTTCAAATTTCAAATAAAAACCCTAACTCGGAGTAGGCTATGAAGAGAGAAACATATGTCTGATCATTATTCAATTCAAAAGTCAAATTGTCAAAATGGATCTTGAAATGTAATTTCAAGGAGAAAAAATAATAAAGATACAGTATATAGCCATTCGCTGTTTTTTTAATTTATATCCATTTCTAAAATAAGATTCAAGAAGAAACGCTTTGATTCCTTTTGATAATATTTTTGACAATATCTCGTGTCAAACAATTACATACTTTTAAATTGATATACACTTCCTTGTTCACAGCCTACTCCGAGTTAGGTATTTTTTTGAACCTCTGTACTATACCTCGTTCAATGAGAGAACAGATCAGATCAGAAACTAATTTTGCATAATTACTGTTATTATATTCCTTATTTCAATTATATTTACAGTACTTTAATTATATGAATCTAAAAATAATAACAATAGAACTCGCCCAAATTTTATAACTGTTTTCGCGAAACAGATATGTTTTCTTGTTGGACGATATATAGAACAAGTTATTTGAATTTTCGCGTCAAATTTTAATACTGGTGTACATAATACAATGTTTTTAAAAACCACAAATTCAATGTTCGTTAGTTTTGTTGAATATCGTTTTTAAAAATTGCAGCGACCAAAAAATAAAGTTCCACGTGTTAGTTTTGTTGAAGAATCTTTTTAAAAAATACAGGTTCCCGTAGCTTGTCCATTTGTGTTTGGTGTTAGGATTTGTAGGTTTGTGGTTAAAAATAATGAGACGTACCACACAATCCTGCATCTCCTGCTCCTTGGCGGCCAGGCGGCGCACGAGCACCTTCTCGCGTTGCTGCGACTCGGCATAGAGAGTCCTGAGGCGGTCCGCGCTGTCCCGCAAGGCAGCCGTCTCGCCTGCAACCACCACAGTGTAAGGCCGCTGACCACTGCACGAAGCACCGCCACAAAACACACCACTGCACTGTCACCGTGCACCATCACTTTGACTTCAATTAGACACTTTGTATCAACACTTCACGTATTATATGTAGCTTTACACATGTTACAGATCTATACTTAACCTTAATTACCAATATAGGCATCGCTCATACTCGATCACGTCACACCAATCACTTTATAATTATAAGTGACTACTACCGATCGAGTATTCGCTAATGCTGATAGTGATAGACAACTTATAATATTCGTATGACCTATACACTGACTACAACTAGAGTCTCCAGTGTCTGTCATTGTCATGATTAATGAAATTCAGAGAGAAAGATTGAGAAAAGTTGCGGCTTCGGTGTTAACAATAATGTTCCACGATTGTGTGGATAGAGTATCTACCTTCCTGTTGCGCCAATCGTTGCTCGAGAGTTGTCACGTAAGTGTCTTGTTGTCGCCACCGGGAGGCAAGCTCCTGCACATTGAACTTCTCGAGTTCAGCGTCTGAGATTACAATGCGAACTGCTCGTGGACTACTGGGATGTCCTGTGTCCGTTGCTCCATCTTGGTCGGACATGACGAGCTGCCCCATTAAAATACATTTTAACCTTATTCTACTCTAAACACACACAATAATCTTTACTATCTATCACTTTAACACTCATGACCACGTATGAGTAATCAACTATTACAAAATCGCAAAAAATTGCGTTCCAATTTACTACATTTTTTAATCAAAAAGTCATTAGCATTTAGAAACCAAATCACATTTAAATTACAAGTTTAAGATGTTTTACGTCTACTAGTAACATAAAAAACTATAAATACTCTATCAATAATATCAATATTGGCAAGGATTTTTGTGAAATGTAATATTCATGCCTGCAAGTGGGAGAGTCATTTACAAACACATTTACACAGTTCTAGAACACTTACCTACAAAAAAATACAAAAACATAAAACTTCAGGTAACTTATGTTCGATTACTTTAACTATTTATTGAAAATATAATGCTTAAACTGGGTTCACTAATTAGGAAAACTTCAAACACTGACATGAAACAATCACGTACGCCATTACTACCGCTAAGAACGTTTACAGTAGACTAGCTCTGGGCATGAGGCATACCAACTTGACGATTTGACGACGGCTTCACATGGGTCGCTGACCAGCTACGTTCGAATTTTAGTGCATAAAAGTGCATTATTACAATATTAACGAGTTTTTACAGTATTACTTATATTTATATACATTTTTCCTTAATTTTTAACTGTAAAATTACAACCAATTTAGAGTATATCTGTCTAGAAGTGAAAACTATATTGCGTTAATTTTATTTTACCTGGATCGGCACATTTTTTTTATACATATGTTTAAAGTAGTTCCATTCAACAATAATATACTTTACCATTCTTTACTTTCATCCTTAAAAGCTGCTAAACAATTTTCATTAGAATGCTACCAGAATAATCATAAATTGCAGCATCAATCTGTTCTTCAGACGAAAACTTTGTACCCCGTAAATTTTATGTCCAAAAAATAACTAAAAGTCGCTCATTGTCAAATCAGTTGAATATGGCGGGTGTTACAATATTTTTTTTGTCAAAAAAACTGAAGATCTGGTTAAATCCGTATTTTCTTCACTCACAACGCAACTTAATTTCATATAACAGGTAAATAACTGTTTAAAATGAATGATTTTGGATGTATAGTCAGAAAAATTAACTAATAAATATCGTAATTATGACAAAGCGGCATATCGCTCACTGTTTACTTTATAATATTGGTTGCAAACGGGCCATTATTCCATCTGTTCATGAGTCAATTTTTCTAGGAACAGGGCGTAGGAGCTAAAGTAAATAATTTCCATATTATTAATGATACAAATTTATAGAAGACCAAGGGGGACATCAATTAAAGAACAAAATAACACAGTTATATATATATTTTTAAATGGGATGATATATATTTTTTAGGCTCATTCGATAGAGTATTTTTTTTTCTGAATTCACCCATGTAATCATTTTATATCCTTACATAATAATAAATAAATTTGATTTTTATAGTTATTCTTCAGTAGGCTATGTATGAAAAACAAAAACTGCTATTTGTCAATTTGAATTATAGGTCGCGAGCAACCACGTGACTCGAGCGACCTTGAAGTGTTTGGAAAGTTTCTGAATGATAGTACTTGAGTTAAGAGTGCTCAGAAGATCCACACACACACACACATACATACACACCCACAGACATCATTGTGAAAATGTTAAAATTGGATTATAGGGACCTTAAAACTTGGTCCTATACCAAAATCTCGATATGCGATTTTTAGCACGATCCCTATACCTCCCTTACCACGGATAGCGGGAGGTAAAAATATAACTTTGTGTTGTAACTTGAGAACCACTGATTTAAAAAAATATTTTCTTCTCTAATCGGATGTCCCCTTGGTTTCCTGTAGGATTTTCTTATAGAATTTTATCGTATCTTTAATATTATAGAAATTATTTGTAGTATCTCGTTTAACTATGACACTTGTGCCTTCAAAGTGTTTTTTTTTTCTATTACACTCGAAAACGGAGTAAAAAGTGTGTTCTAGAATTAGCTAGTGCAAGACACCGAACAAATTTCATCAATAAAAAATTCAAAAATAAAACCGCCCTTGACATTTCACGAACAAACTTTTCCTTTCGGTTTATATACTTTCCCTCGCTCATATTATTAAAAATCTCTTTTTCTCATAGAAAATAAGTATTAATTTCGTGACATTCTGGAAATATTTCCATGGAAACAATAAACAACCTACTTGTCCCTCCTATCCGTCAATAATTTTGACTTTCCGTTTACAAGAAAGTTGACAAGTTATATTTCTTTACATTTTAAAAATTATACAAAATGGAATTACAATACGTTTATACTAAACTTCGAAATGAATTCGGCAAACAGTGTTTATTCTCTGATCGAGGTCCAGAATTAATTGACAATTACTATCCAAATCACAAACTTCTGAGGGAATATATTCATAAGAATCCTGTCCATCAATATAGTCAATGTAGTGCGATTTTGGCCGAACATGAAGTTAATACAACATGCGCAACATTTACAAATAGTTCTATGAACCATACTGAAGGAGGATGGCCAAAAGATATTAACATAAATGATGAAGATCAACCTAAGAGATACCGACGAAAAATCGAGAAAGATGAATCGTACGTACTTACGGTTCTCCAATTGTGTAAAAATATGGAACACTGCATTCTTCAAAACAATTCTATAAATATTTACCAGCATTATTTCGCTGATTTAGAGCCTGCTCCGTTGGTAGAATCAAATACTGCGAGAACAGTGAATGTTTATCAAGATCAGTGTATAATCAAAAGACCTGTTACTCATATTTCGTGGTCTCCTGATGATGGCTCCAAAATGGCAATTACTTACTGTAATATGGATTTTCAGCACACCGTTTTGAATCAGTCTCCAAATTCTTATATTTGGGAAGTTGGTAAGGAAAAGTTAAATTAAAATACACAAAAATTGCAATTTTTCGTAAAAATGAGCGATTGTAATTCGATAATTTAAGATTCGAATCCGATTCGTTATCTACAATAGGGTATTCTCGCATATTTTTTTTATTCTTTATTCTTAAAGAACAGGTATTTCTAAGAGTACCTGTGGAAATCCGAATTAAAAATTCCTTTTAATAAGCGAGATATTAATTTTTAAAATTTAATTTTGGTAGGTCACGTGATACGTGACGTACTAGTTGTACGTACCAGCGGTGTACAATCAGTGGTTCATGAGTTTTCGAGATGGTATTCAGTAAGTATTACAAAAGGTAGGAAATCAAATATATTTAATTGTAATCTTACATATTATTACTAAAAAAATGTAAAGATAATTATAAGAAAACCATTTTAAGTAAATGATTACATTTATTTATCCCTACAGCTGTAGTACGAATACTCCCGAACGAACCGAAGTAGACCCGAGCATGTACGTACCTAAATGCGGCGTGTTATCATATTCGAGCATGTAGTAGGGATATCAACTGGTCTCCCATTGATAGTACAACTAGTACATCATCAAAATTTTAATGCTTTATATCTTTTGCAACAATCAATTTATAACATCTTTTTTTGCTTTTTCTCTCTCGTTTACCAATCAACTTTAGTATTTTAAATAACTTTTTAATGTTTGTAATCATGAGAGAATACCCTATTTATCACAAACAAAATTGGTCTCCATAATAAATTTTCGAAATTATTTTTTTTTAATCCCTATAACTGCTATGACATCTTCTGGCATAATCCTTTCTCTTCGATTGGAAAATAGATATAGTTGGAGGAAGAAATATTTGGAACTCATTATAGATTCTGCCAATTGGTCGTTATAAAGTTTTATGGACTTTGCGGTTTTGGTACTCGGAGCCAGGTAGAGTTTTCTGTCCTGGGCCGTACCCGAAATTTGCATTCAAGATGTACTTTTAAATCTGTATTAAAATAATAATTCGTTTTAAGTGTATATCTTCCAACGTCAATTTGTAAAGTGATTAAAATATTATAAGATGTTTCCTAATTATGTACTTTTAACTGTGTATTCAAATAACAATTTATACAAACATTGAGTATGATTTTTTTTAATACGGCCCATTTCTTACCCTAAAATTGATGCCTTCAAGTTCGAATAATTTATGAGTCCTGAACGCAAACAAACCCAACCGTCCATAAAAGATTGTAAACCCTGCATAAGTCAGTTCCAAATATTTCTTCCTGCAACTATATAATATAGTGAAAATGATGAAGCAAAGGACTCACGTCATCGACCTGACAAAAACCTTATAAAATGAAATATAACTTGTGGAAATTATTGGGTGTTATGTATTTATAAAAGAAGAAAAAAAAGTACTAGTATTAAGTAATATACAGTCGAACTTCGATAACTCAAACCATGACTTGCCACAAAAAAGTTCGAGTTATCGAGACTTCGGGTTATTAAATAAAATACATATGTATAAATATTATTTATGTATTTATTCGAGTGTTTGCAGTGATAATTGATTGCTTATTTTTTAAAATAGTAGACACTGTACTTGCCGGAACATCATATTTCAGAGCTACATCTTTCTTTCGTGAACCACTTTCCATTTCTTTGATCAGTCTAAATTTTTCATCAATAGATAAAGTTTTTAAAGTACGTTATCATCAGCAATGAAAACATCTTAAAGTGATAAATCAAGTAGGCACAGTATTGTTTTTCACTTAATAATAATTAACAAAGCATATGTTTGAACTTCAGTAGTGCAGAAACCGAACTGCCTCCATCATCATGTTTAAGAACACCTGTTACAAAATCATGTAATTAGGGGATTTCCCCCAGAATTCAAATTATTGAAACTGGCGCCAAATATTCTATTCGAATTATAAAGATATTCGAGTAATCGAAGTTCGAGTTATCAAGTAAAAATTACCCATAATTCTCATTCTTGGCGCTATTGCCAACCAGTTTGATTCGAGCTATCAAAAATACGAGTTATCGAAGTTCGACTGTATATATACAGTCCATACGATGTAACTTGGCGAGTTGGGGCAATTCACATTATCACTGCGATAATGGGGAAGTTATAAAATCCATAGGCGTACCGAAGAAGAATGAAGTTCAATAAAATTACGAATATTACAAAAAAAAAGAAATTATTTATACAAAAAAAAATATTACAAATATTGGAATAAATTATTTATTATATAAATCATATTATAACTAATTATTTTTTAAATTAATTAAGTTAAGAAAATAAAATTTCTATTGCTATTGACAAAAAAATGCATCAACGTTTATGTATGAATATAACTTATTGGGTTGAAAAGTACCTGACACCCCGAGTTTGAATGTATTAGGATGAAATTTGCTTTGTGTAAGACAATAAAACATTGTAAAATCACTATTTCACTTCTGAAGCTGTGCGGCATCGAAGTAAAAGTAAATATTTGACAAAACGCAACTTAGGAATAGTGAACTGAATTACATTCTTTCGGCTCGCCAAGTTATATCGTATGGACTGTAATGATATTTACAATTATTTCCAAGTTAATCGTTTTACGGAATATAAGATTATTTGAAATAATTGTAGTTTATTTTCGTACCATACGTTGGCACTACTGAGAATGATCATGTTGTGTCAAATAATTTTATATTTCGTAAAAGGAATAAGAATTGACTTAGAAATAATTGTAAATTAATTAATATATATGTTTCTTTAATACTAGTATATTTTTTCTTCTTTTTTAAAAAATAAATAACAACTAATAATTACTACAAGTTATATTTCTTTTATAAGGTTTTTTTTCAGTTTGATGACGTGAGTCCTCTGCGTAATCATTTCCACCATATTCTCTAGCTAAATATTTTAATGATAGAGTAATACTTAACTTAATAAATTCAGAAAAAAATATTTTCTAAACTATACTTCATTTCACGTAAGAAAATAGTAGATGGCGCTTGAGAGCCGACCGTTTTTACATGCATTAAATAAATAATTTAAATTCGTGCCACACGTGTCAATAATAAATATTTTTATCTGAAATATTGTACAAGACCTAAATATTAAAAATTACAACAAAACATGGTTAAACATCACATAATTTAGTAGATTTTATTTGATAACTCACAATTGACAAGTAATATTTTTTTCGTTTCATGAAATAAATTATATCGAATGAATAAAATGCACAAATTTTTCTATTTTACAATAGTATTGAATGTTAAATTTCAGTAATTATTCTAATTTTGAGACGACAGCAGATAAAACGGCATTCGCACACTACCAGAAAGTAATTTTACTATATTCGAATATCTGAAGATTTTTATGTTGTCGTAGTAAAATAATTAACTATTTCTATGTTTAGAAAATCCAAACTGTCCGATGCACGTATTTAAACCGCCAGTACCCCTAGTATGTTTGGAGTATAACGCAAAAGATCAGAATTCTTTAGTAGCTGGAATGATAAATGGTCAAGTATCAGTTTGGGATACAAGACGAGGCCACGAACCTGTGGAAGTTAGTGTAATAGAAGAGAGTCACAGAGATCCAGTGAATAGTGTGCTATGGATTCAATCAAAATCTGGATCGGAGTTTTTTAGCGGAAGCTCAGATGGCCAGTGCAAATGGTAAGAGTAAAAGTGATTCCATTTTTCATTTATAACGATACTTTAAAAACCAATTAGTCAATTTGATTATTGTAATCAAATATTCTTTGTTGTAATCAAGCATATCATTTTACATACTTTGACTCGCACTATAAGCAACAACCACAACATAAAACAATCCAGTCTCATATAAATTGGCCAAAAAATTTAGTAACTTTCTATTGATGACGTAAATCGGTTAATTTTGTGAAACGACCGTAAGTAAGTTCTAACTTTGAATATATAATACATATAAGAATGGCAACGTAATGTATTTAGATTAAATATTTCGAGAGAAGGTGCTATCTATCTCTCCGTATACTAATTATTTCTGAGTTAGTTCAAAAAATACATAATAGTTGGATGTTGCACAGTGTTGCCACGTAGCTAGAACAGCAAGTTAAGATTTTATAAAGGTTTTTACGTTTGCTACTGTAAAACAAGTATACATGTACATTGAAGATTCAAAATATATTATCTGGTTATTATGAAACAATATTTTTGAATTATTTATTATTGAATACCTCGAACAAATAGTATCTGGCAATGCTGTCAGCACGATTTACCGTAGTTCATAGTTTTGTGGTAGGAGTCACTAGCTATCTATAATAATTTTGTGAATAAAAAGAGACAGATATAGTATCTTGCTAGGCCATATGCGTTGCCGTTCTTATATGTATTATATATTCAAAGGCTCTAACTTAATTTTAAATGACATAATATATAAATAAAGATAGTGCAATTTTTGTTTTCCACGACCTACGTGATGATTTTTGATATTTAAATGTAGGTGGGACATCCGCAAGCTCTCCGAACCCTTAGAAACCCTAATATTCGATCTATGCAGAGCTAACGAAGAACAGCAAATCTGCAGAGCTCAAGGCGTTTCTTGCCTGGAATATGAATCAACTATACCAACTCGATTCATGGTAGGAACTGAACATGGTTGTGTTATATCTGGAAATCGAAAAGGAAAAACACCTCAAGAAAAACTAGCCGCAAAATTCAACGCGCAGTCTGGTCCTGTGTACGCTTTGGAAAGAAATTCTGCGTTTGTGAAGAACTTCTTAACAGTGGGAGATTGGACCGCAAGAATATGGTCCGAAGATACGAGAGACAGTGCAATTATTTGGACGAACTATCACAATACGCATTTGACCTGCGGGGCTTGGAGCCCGACAAGGTAAAAGTAACATATTTATAAGATGTAATGGTTAAAATTTGGTCCTAATTTTGAATAGCTATAAAAAGTAAACACGTAGTTAAATACCTTTGCAACTAAATTTTTAAACCTATAGCTGTGGTTCATTAGGCGTAATGAACACAAAAAAATGTTCTTTTTTACCTCCCGCAATCCTTGGTAAGGGAGGTATAGGGATCGTGCTAAAAATCGCATATCGAGATTTTGGTAAATGACCACGTTTTAAGGTCCCTACAATCCATTATTAACATTTTCACGATGATGTCTGTGTGTATCTGTAACTCAAATACTATCGTTCAGAAAATTTTAAAATCTTGTATTTCTACCTTATTCTAATATGGAAAGAAGCCATTAGATTTTGGTGTCAATCGGATAACCGGAAATGACAGTTTACTTGAAGCTCAAAATAGTTTTTCTTCAAAAAATATCTTTAAGTGTTATTTTTTCGCAATTTGTTATTATAAAAATTAAAGATTATTCAATTTTCTACAGGTATGCTTTAATACTTTTTCTATATATTTTATGGATAAATTTATAAAGTGATATTTTCAAAACAAAAATTGTAAATAGAACAGAACTGCAAATTCAGACTCATTTCATAAAGACTTACCATATGAACACATTTTTTGAAATTTTTTAATTACAAAATATAAAATGTATTATTTATGATTTTCGTAATTTTTAGAATGAGAAATTTAAAATTAGCCAGAAATTTAAAGTATTATTAAAACACTGCACTTTTAAAAATTTCATCAAACAAATCCACAATGAAGTTTTGCAAAAAAAAATAACATTTTTTTATTATGAAATTCGAATAAGTTCCCTTCTATATATAATATTAGTAAATATGATTCTCTATTCAAATTTCTATATATATTAAACACAGTAGCAATTTAAAAGTATACTATCTTTGAATAGGCGCTAAATTACACTGCCTGTGACGTCTAAGAAATACTAGCCAATGACAGAACTGGAAAGATAAAAATTAAAAAAATATTTAATATTTCTAGTTAAATTATAAAATTAATCATGTTTACTGCAAAATGATTTTCACGGAATGAAACTTTGATTTTGTAAATGGTTTTATGTTTATTTGAGACAACCATTTTATTATTCTTTCTTCGTTTTGAGAGGCACTACTAAAACTACTTTTTTGACTATTATTACTTGTATTTGGGCACAGTGACACAAAACTCTTTTCTACAACCATGTTTGAGTCTTTACAAAATACAAAAATCAGTAATACGGATAGAACTAGAGGCTAGTATGCAATAATGGACATCTGTCGACAGCAAATGTAAGCCACTCCCTCATTAGTAGTAGAGTAGTTTCCTGACAGCATCAGGCGACAGAAAAGGCGCCAATTTAAATATATTTTCAAAGACAACTTTCTTATGAAAATAAAAAATACGGGTATCATATTTTTTCTTCTTTCGATTAACGCAAAAAAACCGTGCAACACCTCATCTGAAGTTATTTTTTAGATATTCTGTGTTCTTCCTAACTCGAGCCGATGGAGTTTTGGATCTATGGGATGTTTTACAACAACAAAAAGGCGCATCTTTAAGTGTAAAAGTGTGTGATGAACCATTAAAAACTCTTCGAACTCATGAAATGGGAAGACTTGTAGCTTGTGGAAATCAACGAGGGACGACGTATTTAGTCGAATTTAGTGAAAATTTGGCTATTGCTCAGAAAAACGACAAACAATTCTTAACGCAGGTAAAAAAATGTATAGTGCGCGAGCAGACACGTGACTCGAACGACCTTGAGTGACAATCAGTTGATTTGTGTGCGCGTTTCACTTTAACAAGAATAATATTTTCACTTATTTTGATTTTGATCTGCTAAGAAGTTATTATTTTAAAATTTTCAAGCAGCAAAACACATGAAATTGAATATAATAACAGTAATTCCAAGCACTTCAAGGTCACTGGAGTCATTTGTCTTTTCCACACCCTATTGGCATGTATTTTTAAGATCGCAGCGCTGGGGTAGCAAGTTTTGAACTACAGGTTGAACGAGATATGACGTCAACCTACTGTCAAATGGGCAAACACATAATTTATAGAATTGTGTATTTCTCATAGTACTGCATTATATTTAATTTTCTTTTTATATTATTTTATAGTAGGTTTTATATTATCTATTAGGGGTAAATTAATGTAAATTCCTAGTACACTTTTATAAAACTTCAACTTAAATTGTGTAACCACTTCTGTTTTAGATGATATCTTCAAAAAAAATAATTAAAATAGCAAAATTTCATGATTATACAGGGTGTTTCTTTTAAAACAACCAGCGCTTTTTTGGGCGAACTAATGACTTTAGAGAAAAATGTTATATACAAAAAATTACCAGGAAAAAGGGCTTAATTTGTGAGGAATAATAAATAAAAAATTCAACCAGTGGTTCTCAAACGGTAGAATAAAATTATATTTTTTTAAATGGCAACCTATATAAATTTTTTGTCCATTAGATAGAGAGTTTTTTTTCTGATTTCAACGATATAAATATGATATGGGGTTGTATAACAATTATTTCAAGAAAAATGATATTAAAAGTCAGAAATAATTTTACAATATTGAAGTAGGCTATGTAATAAACAACTATTAATACGACTATTGCAACTGCAAAGCCATTTTTTATTAATAAGTAATTAAACAATTACGAAAACAAATACTTAATAACGTAAGTAACAAAACTATCTGTCACCTGTATCATTTGTTTGCATTTGTTTATTGCATAGCCTACTTCAATATTGTAGAATTATTTCTGATTTTTAATATCATTTTTCTCGAAATAATTGTTATACAACCCCATATCATATTTATATTGTTGAAATCAGAAAAAAACTCTTTATCTAATGGACAAAAAAATTATATAGGTTGCCATTTAAAAAAATATAATTTGATTCTACCGTTTGAGAACCACTGGTTGAATTTTTTATTTATTATTCCTCATAAATTAAGCCCTTTTTCCTGGTAATTTTTTGTATATAACATTTTTCTCTAAAGTCATTAGTTCGCCCAAAAAAGCGCTGGTTGTTTTAAAGGAAACACCCTGTATTTTGTATTCACTTGTGAACATTAGTATAGGATGTATTTGTGGAAGTGAAGATAACTTAAATGATATTTTTGTGAACATTTATAAAACTAACCTCGTTTTGAAATAAGGTTTTCTTTGAAATATAATGAATAAATCTTCAAAGTACACAAGACGGATATATTAATTTATAATTTTCTGATTCACGCACTGCATTATTATCTTTCTTCATCTTGTCAAGCATATTTTTAATATAAACACGAATTTTTCGTATGCGCGGTAATTCGTGCCAACATAATTTATTACCTTTCTAAAGTGACAATGTGCACTTAAGTACGCAGCAATGATTGTTACTCATATTACAATATATATTTCACTTTAGATACATAAATACGGATAATATTTAACAAATTTCTAAAATTACATACTTTAATAACAAGTCAACCTGTAGTTCATTATTTTGTCACCAGATGTCATATCGCTTAGCAATACACGCCAATACTACAAGGGTCATGCTAGAACCAATGACGTCACTTTTGAGACATGAATAACTGCATCAATTATTACTCTTTTCCTATAATTTCTATTGTAGATGTTCGAACGAGAAACCCACAGAGAGAAAATCATGGAAGGCCGGCTCCGAGAAATCCGCCTCAAGGCCCGCGCCGCACGCCCCACCACCGCAGGAGCGGAAGGCGACGTCGAAGTGGAAGAAGTAGACCAAGATGAAATAAACGACGCCATTTGCGCCGCGGCTGAAGCAGAATTCTACCGAGTGATAGAGAATGAAATTCGGCCGCCGGAGCCAGAAGGTGTTAACACCATACCCGATGAACCTAACGTAATCTAACCAATTCCTCTTTTTTAGTTCCCGAAGAAGAAGCTGAACCTGAACAAGAGCCTGAGCCCGAACCTGAACCCATACCCGTACCCCCTTCACCTAAAAAGGAGAAGAAGGAGAAGGAAAAGAAAGAGAAAAAGGAGAAAAAGGAAAAGAAAGAGAAAAAGGAGGACGAGGAGAAGGAAGAGAAGGAGGATAAAGAGGAGAAAAAGGATAAAAAAGATAAAAAGGGGAAAAAGGAGAAGAAGAAAAAGAAATAGATGTACAATATATGTTTTAAATTATTTACAGTGTTTACTTTTAGATATTATTTACACAAATAAAAAAGTAACCAGCAAACGACTTTGTTATTTTTATTTAGGTTCGTTGTTAATTTTACTGAATCACTCTCGCTGAAAGGTATTGGTTCATTTTAGTGAATAAGCATGTTTTAAGGTCCTTAGAATATGATTTTAACATTTTTACGATGTGTATGTATGTATGTATGTGTGTTTGTGTGTGTGTGTGTGGGTGGGTGGACGTGTGGATGTTGGAAGGACGATTCCTCAAAAACTATAAGACGTAAGACTTGTTTAAAATTTTATACCTCATTCTGACATTAATGGGAAGAGCTGAAAAGTTATGTAATAATCATACAATAAAATAAAGAAATATTGCCCTATAATGAAATTATATTAAATGAAGAATATACAGATGTTTCCTTTAAAACAACCAGCGCTTTTTTGGGCGAACTAATGACTAGAGAAAAATGTTATATACAAAAAATTACTAGGAAAAAGGGCTTAATTTATGAGGAATAATAAATAAAAAATTCAACCAGTGGTTCTCAAACGGTAGAATAAAATTATATTTTTTTAAATGGCAACCTATATAATTTTTTTGTCCATTAGATAGAGAGTTTTTTTCTGATTTCAACGATATAAATATGATATGGGGTTGTATAACAATTATTTCGAGAAAAATGATATTAAAAATCAGAAATAATTTTACAATATTGAAGTAGGCTATGCAATAAACAACTATTAATACGACTATTGCCTAGGTTACGATAGTATATTATTTTCTTATATCTAAAATAACTTGTTTTACTAAGAAATTCATAATAACAAATGAACTACATAACGAAGTAATTAAACAATTACGAAAACAAATACTTAATAACGTAAGTAACAAAACTATCTGTCACCTGTATCATTTGTTTGCATTTATTTATTGCATAGCCTACTTCAATATTGTAAAATTATTTCTGATTTTTAATATCATTTTTCTCGAAATAATTGTTATACAACCCCATATCATATTTATATCGTTGAAATCAGAAAAAAACTCTCTATCTAATGGACAAAAAATTTATATAGGTTGCCATTTAAAAAAATATAATTTTATTCTACCATTTGAGAGCCACTGGTTGAATTTTTTATTTATTATTCCTCCTAAATTAAGCCCTTTTTCCTGGTAATTTTTTGTATATAACATTTTTCTCTAAAGTCATTAGTTCGCCCAAAAAAGCGCTGGTTGTTTTAAAGGAAACACCCCTGTATGTAATGTGCATGATGATGAATGAAATTTATGTTTAATACAATAAAAGATTCCCCTTTACTGGTGAAAAGAAGTATATTTATTGGGTAAAAATGTAGGAAACAGATGAAAAATAGAAATGAAGATGAGATATATATTTAAAAATCTACTTACAGTCAACACTTCTTAAAAAAATCAACTAAAATTTAACAATTTTTCCCATCCATGGAAACGTTATTAAACCCGTTAAACTGCCACCTCCTCTCCATATTGGCTCCTATCCCTGATAATTCTTGCTTGAACACTGCTGGGAACCTACTCATTAGGTTCTCTACATCCGCCGGCTTCAATGTGGGTTCCATTTTATGAACGTACGACCAAACATAATCAACGCCCGCGCCGAAAGGGTGTACATGAAGAAATGTGGATATTACACCGATTAGTTTAGCGTCTCGGTCGGATATTTGTGTAGATGTCGGTGTATCAGACGAGTCTGATTTTGAAATTTCTGTAGGTACTGGGGAATCGACACTTTTGACGGAATCCACGCCGTCCAAATCGATAATGGTAGGTTCGGTGTCTAAAAGTGATTTGAGTTTTTCGGAAGTTTTTTGTTGCTCCAACATTCGAACCTAGAGAGAATTTGTTGTTAAGATTCATAAAATATATTCAAGAATATAAGGGATGATGCTAAAAATTTGAGACTAGTTTTGCACGACCATAAAAAATAAACAAATACAAACCATTTTAACTAAATTTTTAAACCTATAGTTGTGGTTCATTAATTACTAAATAATTCCAGTTCGCCGAACTAGGTCCAAGTTTTTTGGTACGCCTTCAACCATATTTTGTACAAATATCAATTTTTATGATAAAGTACTTAATGCCATCACCTTTCCTGCCAACTGAATTAACTTCGCTTTCTTCGGGGCCGACTCACCATGTCCAATCCACGCTTTCGACTGAATTTTCATCTTTGGAGTGTAATGGTTAGAAATTGACCGAATTTTTCTTAAACAACTCCAAATTTTCGGCTGAAGTTCGGGCTCGAATGCACTTTTGCTCCAAACTGAGCAATTGCGGCACCAACCTGACGCACATTTTCTTATGCCCAGCTCATTGTGTAAAATATAAACTACACTTTCATAAGAGATCCATATGGCTTCCTTAAACTCACGCACTTTCATTTGGCGGTCTTCCAGGATCTTATCGCCTACCGGTGTGGTAAGTGATTTTGGTCGACCTGAACGTAGTTCGTCACAGGTGTGTTTCCAGCCACTCTTAAATTCCGAAACCCAGAAATTCACAGTGGAAAAGGAAGGTGAACCATTCCTAAGGACAGCATCTAACCTGGTTTTGATCTCCGTTGCCGTCTCCTTTCAAATGAAAAATCTTGATCGCCGCACGAACTTTTTTTATCCATTACCGATTTAACGCTAGATTCACGTTGAGACCGATTGACAAATTATATTAAAATTTCTTGACAGTTCATATGAAGAGTTAAATAGAAGAAAAAAATAAGATTGCTTCCCAAAATCCCAGGCCTTCTCCGTAATTCCGGAAAGTTTTCAATCCATCCTAGTATTTTAGCCAGCATTCTTGTTGAGATTCCAGTCGACAGTTGTTGGTTTTCATCAATTTTGTGACTTTTCTACCTGGCTTATGTTTTGCAAAAATATTTTCTTCCTAACGTTTAATATAGGGCGCGGGTATACAGCTGTTTTAAGTGTCCTTGAAAACATATGTGCAGGCGCCCCACTTGTCATAGTGATTGTACAGCCATTTTGTTTGTTGTTTTGTGTTAGTGTATGGTCTGTGGTGTTTGTCGTTTGTATTGTATTTGTCTGTGATTTTAGTGGGTGACTTCTTAATATTTAGTATATATGTGTGTGTGTGTGTGCCAACCATGGGTGGACAACATAAATGTTGCATTCCGGGTTGTCAGACGAGCTCAAAAGACAAAATTAAAACTTTCTTATTAGTATCATTTAGGAATACTAAAGGTATTTTACGATTTCATGTGATTAGTAAATAAGAAGTACATTTTTACGTCACTTCTTAATGCTTTAAAATAAGCTGACATTCTCAACACAATTTTCAAAAAAACTTTAGGAACAAAATAAATGTTGTGTACACCACACGTCAATAAGACAGCAAACTGAATCCAACTTTTGAATTGGCGCTAAGGAAAACTATGACAGACCAGATGGCGCTGTTATCATGGCGCCGGAACAGCTGATCGCAAGGTTACTGGAAACAGCTGAGTGTCCGAGGCCTATAGCGATATATAGTACCTTTTGATATATTTTCTTTTAAAAAGTGATCTGCCATAAATTTATTTCCTTTTGAAATATATATATGTCACAGAACTCGTACATACGTTCAATTAATAGTTCGCGATCCATAATGATACAATTCCGATACATTTAGAAAACTCAAATCATGAATGATGAAGAGTAACATTAGTGTGTTTCTAAATGTAAAATAAAAACCAATGTTTGTAATGCTTTATAGATTTGGTCTTGAAAAATACCTAGTCTCAAATTTTTGGCATCACCCCTTACGGGGGTCACTCTAGAATAACTTCAAGGAATAACGAGATCTACATGTTGAAGCTCAAAACATCTAATAAATAATTTTTACCTTATTCTCTTCTTCCGCCTGTTTTCTTCTAGATTCAAACAATTGCTGCTGCATTCCTTGCAACGTCTGCTGCAAAATCTTCAACTGTTTTTCTTTACTTTCTAATTCTTGTTTCATATCATTTCTAATCAGATCTATTTCATTCTTGTACGCTTCTAACTGGCATCTCAGACTATCGTTTTCTTCTTTCAAATTGCTTCGTTCTTGTTCAATATCTAAGTTCCTTGGGCGTTTTCTCACGGACTGGGAGTTGTCTTCTTCGTCAGAAACATCCATTTCATCATCCGCTCGTTCGTTTAGCGCATCTTCAAGCTGGATGGTTTTTATTTCCTGGGGAACCGAGAGTGTTAGGGAAAATGATTGATAATTGACTGCATTCATTCATGAATTGAATTAATTTTGATAAATGATACGGAAATATTAGTTTTATTAAAATGATACATTTCTAAGACATTTTTAATTCAGGGAACAGTAGAATTCATTAAATGATTTGAAATAAATATTATATGAGCAATTAAAATTAGTTTTTAAGTAGTTTATGAACGTCAGAATTCTACCGTTCCTATTATTATATTTTTTTATATTCTTTTAAATATTACAAAACATATAATGGCGGCTATATGGGGTTTTTTAACAGAATGAATGCAGTTTAAGTGTCTCTTGAAAGTGTTACCTGCACTCCCCCAAATTTTGTACCAATCATGCAATTCCTGGTGGGGTCCAGTCTGTACTGTTGTATCTCACTTACCTTTATAATAAAAATTAAAACACATACATTCACACATACATGAATCTACATTTCAAAAGGAATCTTATTTGTATAAAAGGTTCGTTTACCCAAGGTGCAGTGTTACACCAAAAAGTTGTGTAACATTTGAATACTTTACTCAACTAATAATATTTCTACGGTTAATGCATTTCGCTGACAAAATTATGAAATTTAGTTGAATAAAGTGCAAAAAATGGGTGATACCAATTCTGCCATATTTTCAATCAGGGTCTAATTTTACAATAATATGCCACCTTTTTCAACCATGTATAAAAACAAATCAGGTATAATTGCAAGGAATGTTATATTATTTAAATAATAGTTACAAAAATAATGTGTATCAAACCTTCGTTGATTTGGCGATGTTTTATAATCGACAGACAGATTAGTTAGTTTGTATTGGTGATTCATCGGTCTGTTTTTTTTCTTAATAACTCGATTATTTTATAAATATTATAAAAAAAAGTTTCAAGCGAAGTTTATTTTAAATTAATTTTATATTTTCAAATAGAATAACCTATATATTTATTTAACTTTTAAAAGTACATGAAATTTGCTATCCATTAATATAAAAACAATCTTATGTTATATTATTAAAAAATACAATGGTGAATGATTAAAATATTACAATTTTTATAAGTACAGAAGACTTTGCAATGCTATTATTTTTTAATTTGTCTCATCTAATAATATTAAATAGCAGGCATAATAATGAAATATCGGATTGAAGTAGATAATAGTTATTTAACTATCAAGTGTGTTAATGAGGGCGATTAATGATCGACACATTTTAACGCGTGGGCGTAGCGAACGCGTTAATTGTTGAGATCATTAATCGCCAATTAACACACGTGTTAGTTAAAATATTTTTTCGTTGACCGTATCTTACTTAAATGGAAAATCTAATTTTATTCCATGACAAATTTTTTTAGGTTAGTAATGGTTGACCGAACGTCAAATTTTACGTCAGAAAATAAATAAGTTTTGTCATCAATTGTTTTCAGTGGGTGCGTTCAGTTTACTTAATGCTAGACAACACAAGCGGTTTTTTATGTTATTTGAGGAATTTTATTCTTTCAAATTCATTTTAAAGGTATGCTACGTGAATATACCTAGCTAGTAAGTGTCAAAAGCATGACTTTTAATTCTGTCTACCTTTTTGCTACAACTTAGCGTTAGCAATACATGCTGTGTTCCATGTGGTGAACGCACCCAATAAATCGTTTATTAATAAAAAATCATGCATTAATAGGGGTCATTAATGAATGATTTTCTATACATTAAGATAGCCTATTAATAAACGGTCGACGGAAAAATATTTAAATAATGTTTTTTTTTTTAAATCGTCACCAAAGTGCACAAAAATCGTCATTAAAAATTTAGAAACCGGCATTAAAGTAATCCTTTATACAACGACTTCATGTACATGCAGTGTTGCCAACCTTATGATAATTATTATACATGTAAGATAATTTGGGTACGTGTACGATGTAAAATAGTAAATTTGTAAGTAAAATGACAAAAAATATGTGCAAAAATAACGATTTAAATAATTTCGATGAAGAAGTTTGAGATGACATACGTTACGGTAACTTCAATGATCGAAGGTTAGCAACACTGAATCTGGTTTGACTGACAGATTTGTTAATCTAACCTATAAAAATAAATATTTCTTTCATTTTCATAAAATTTCGATTTCAAATAAAATTTAATATGCACCTCGGCACTGAAGTTCCTTTTTATCATTCATATGATTTATTTTCCTCGGCCCTACGGCCACGACAACTAAATTCCACATTCGTGATAAAAAGTAGAAGTTCAATACCTTGAACTTGACAGGGTGGGCCGAGCTAAAATCTTAACTCATACAATTCGAAAATGACCTTGATCAGACATCTTTAAAAAATTAAACTGTAGGCGTTTTATAAAACGACGGATTTTACAATCTGGCTACGACATTTTGTTTTTCATTTTGCATTAAAATATTGCCAATTCTACCTGAAGATTTCCATACTTTAAAAAGGGTTCAATTTTGATTTATATCAAAGAAAAAGTTTGTCAGAATTGGTATGTCCCGATAAAATGTATATAAAACACCGACCAATTCTTTAAAAATCTTACTTACTTGTAAAATAAAGACATGAATCACAAAAAGTTGAAACTATAATCGTTAGTGTCGCCAACAAACAAAAAATCAGGACTAAAGGTACGGGGAGTCATTCAGGATAGTGGGTGTATGGGTGTGGTACGGTACGGTAGAAACAGTTTTGGACACAGGGATACGTACCATGGACTGCTTTCTCCACATTTCGATGTTTTTTCTCTGGGCTTTGGTGAAATGGTCCCAAACCTTCTTGTGACAGGCGGCTGAGAAAACCCTCTCGATCTGACCGACTGACAGAAGCAGGCACACGCAAATATTATAGTTATAGACAAACAACGGCGGGCCAAAGCCCCATAGTTGCTGATCCATTGATCATGTCTCTTTCTTTACCTTTCTATACACAATCAATCAAATTTCTACTAACGAAACGTAACGCCCTGATGATTGCCGTGCATTCGCCCAATCCAAC
Organism: Harpalus rufipes; assembly: GCA_951394225.1. Taxonomy (NCBI): domain Eukaryota; kingdom Metazoa; phylum Arthropoda; class Insecta; order Coleoptera; family Carabidae; genus Harpalus; species Harpalus rufipes. The sequence continues at coordinate 5,513,854 of OX596285.1, forward strand.
TTGCAATAATTCTTTTACAAAATAAAATACCGTTTTTACTGGGATATAACAACAGATTTATATAAAAATCGTAAAATACTTACTGAATAATAAATAGTAAAGTTATAGTTATTAACGTCATTAGGTCGATATAAAGCAAATAACGGACGCATAACGGCCAGCGGCCGTTATTATAACGGACGCAGGGCGTTAAGGTTTCTAACAGGCGCCCACCGTTTTCTTGGACGTCCCACGTTTCTTCTTCCTCTGCATTTATATTTAATAGCTTTCAGTGGGAGTCTTTTTTTACTCATTCTATTTATATGTTCTTTCCAATCCTGTCTAAATTGTTTATTTTTTTCATCTATGTTATATATGTTTAATTCACTTCGAGCACTTTCATTTTTAAATCGATCTAATCTGCTGCATCCCTTTAATCTTCTGAGAAATTTCATCTCCTGTGTCTAGATTCTACTTTCTTGTTGTTTTGTGATTGTCCATGATTCGCTCCCGAATGTGAGTGTTGGTACTGCAATTGTTTTGTAAAATTTTATCTGTGTATCCTTTCTTGTTTTATTTTTTACGTTTCGGTTTATAGTTCCGCATATACTGTTGAATCTATTTTGTTCGACATCATTGCAATAATCGTATGTTACATCGCATCCCCGGTATTTGAAGTGTTTAACTTGTTCCAAGGTTTTATTATTTATTATTAGGTTAAAATATTTCTAAAAAAATCCTGGAACGTGAAGAGCTTTATGGTATTACGAAAAAATTTTAACGCCACACGGCCGATATGCAAATAACGAACTCGGCTGATTATAAACTTCAGCCGCATCCGTTATTTGCTTCATATCGGTCTAATGTCGTTAATAACTATAACGGCCGGCATCCGCCATAACGGCCGCTGGCTGTTATAGACTCCTTTCCACTTTTGTTTTTCGTTCGTGCGTCCGTTATAGATCCCTTTTCATTTACGTGTTTTGTTCTGTTAAATCATAATAATTTTAAAATACATTCTTCATTATAAAGTTATAACGAATTAAACATTTTATGACGTGACGGGTGCAGATTTGATTTTATTGATTCGAAATATGAAAGCTAATAATAGTTTTTATTGTCAGTGAAATCTATGGAAAGCTTTTATTAAAAAACTCGTTTAGGTCATAAAAATTGCATTCATGTAATAATTTTTTTAATATTTGTAGAAACATTTTATATGAATCACAATTTTTTGTACTGACAGGAAGGTGGTTAAATATTTTTAATCCTCTCACATGAGGAGCGTTTTGCGTTACTTTATATATCCCGCCTATAATTCCACAACGCCCCGCCCACAATCTATCCATTTTTCATTTCCATTGGTGGGTAAAGATGGTAGAACTCTCATGAAAAAATATTGTTTCAATGCCACTATACTTCTTTTCACGTAAGAAAATAGCGTTAGTTTAGATAGGGATATAAATTCTGTTCTTTAATTGGTCAAAGTGCAAAAACATAGTTCACAAGAACGAAAAAAGTATCACCTGTCAGTCGTTAATTATCAAATAAAATCTACAGAATTAAGTAATGTTTAACCATGTTTTGTTATAATTATTACTATTAATATTATTTATTTAATGCATGTACAAAAGTACAAAAGGTTGCCCCTCAAGCGCCATCTATTGTTTTCTTACGTAAAATGAAGTATAGTCTGAAGAACTTTAAATCTTATCTTGAAATTTTCATGTCGGGTGATCATATCTTTGTTACAGTTTCATAAAAAAATAATTGGTTTATGCTTTATGGACCCATTAAATACGACTTGTTAATGACACAATAAGGATTTTCAAGATAACCTCTTTTTAAAACTATTGCAGTAGTTTTTACGTCGGTAAGTACATTATATCATTTTTTGGTATTTATAATAAAATATTATCTATCGTATGATTTTTTCCATAAATATGAAAATATTCGCTTCCGATTATGAATTTTTGCAAATTGGAATGGAGAACAATGGCGTAATAAGACTGCTCTAAAGAAATAACCCTGATAAACAAGTGAGTCGATACAATACATTTACACAAATTAGATAATTAGATCCTCTTGAACCCAGTCCAGTCCCAGAACCTACAACTTTCGGTGATCTATTCGTGTAGTCTAGGTTTAAGTCAAACAATCTAGATGTCGAGTGTAGTTACCCGTTAGTAACTGCGTTTACAGGAGTTAGCTACCGCTAGTTGCAAGATGTATTGAAGAGACCACTTTCTTTAGATATTTCATATAGTGTACCAAAATATATCACACTTTATGCTTCATTCTATCTCAAAGTAACCATAAACATTAAATTTTATTAAAATAACAGTTAGTACATAAGGGGTTTCTAAGTCTACGGCTTTAAGAAAAATATACTTATTGGATATTAATGTTCATCAGGTATAAGTAATATTATGGTGAATATAATCCTTAATTTTCTGGTTTTTATTACGCATTTAAATCAAGCACACAAAATTCAGTATCAGCCATGTGCGGGGCACTGGCAAATGCTGGTCACGCCTAGGCAACATCGTGTTCTCCCTATACTTAACGAATGGCTACTATTTGTGTCGAGAGTGAAATAGAAAATTGTAGAAAGAGAAGGATAACATCCTATCATTCTGTATTTTGCTGTATGTTGTACCTGTATTTAGGCTGTTCAACTGTGTTTGCGGTAGTGATTCTATATTATATTTATCCGTGAAAGACTTTGTGAAAATATTTCCGTGAAGAAAATGGAACAGTAAGAAATAATTGTTTAACTGTTACAGTAAGATATAATGATGTCATGCAAAAAAATTAATTGTTCTTTTTACCTCTCGCTAAGAGAGGTATTGCATTCATGCTAAAAATCGCATATCCAGATTTTATTGAATAAGCACGTTTTAAGGTCCCTACAATCCGATTTTAACATTTTTACGATGATGTCTGTGTGTGTGTGTGGATGTGTGTGTGTGTGTGTGTGTGTGTGTGTGTATGTGTGTGTGTGGGATGTTGGAAGGACGGTTACTCAAAAACTATAAGACTTAAAATTTGTTTAACAACGTATTTCCCAATCGGACATTCATGGGAAGATCTGAAAAGGTTTTGGTAATAATTGGACAACCGGAAGTAGAAGATTCTTGAAAAAAAATCTTCTAAATATAATTTTTTGAAAATTTTTCGTGGTAATATTAAAGAAAATTAAATTCTCTATCTGATACATTTAAATATTTTATTATATATTCCATAGATTTAGAGATAAAAGAAGTATAATATATAAAATAATCTGTTGTAATAAATTTGACAGCCGAAAGAATGCCATGAAAAATAGTTGATAATTTAAATTATTTGTAACTGACAGATAAATGTCAGTGTCAGAAATAATGAGTAATGAAAGAAAAATGTACTTGGAGAATCCCTTAGTTCTTGATCTGTGACTATTATGGAGATGACAAGTCTAGGTTGAAGGACTTAAATTTGTTTCAAACATTATGGGACAATGTACACCAGTACTGTAGACTAGAGTAACTTTGAATTGCGAAAAAGCTATCAAATTCTTCTCAAGTAAGTTGTAAATATTGACAAAATCGGAGTGCAATCTATCCGTCACTTTATTAAAGGGAATTAAGGTTATTTAGATATAACAAGTATGAAAAAATAAAATGTAAAAGAAGATATATAAGAATAGATGCACAATCCAGATATATACATTTTAGACCGCCCAAAATTAATGTTTTTACTAGAAGAATATGAAGAGAAAGTAAACAAAGTTGTTCGAATTGAAAATTGCTGTTACCAGCCTAATATTTATATATGGTAAACTCTACTTTGTAATTTATTGTAACATAATTTATGGTAAAATATCTTCATGTTGAGACATGCTATTATTGAATAATAAAGAAGTTTATACGTCATAGATTTATATGAATATATTATTTGTATTTATAAAAATAATCTTTGCTTTATGCATACAGCCAGGTAAAATATACGGCGAGAGGTTATGTGCTGGCCACATCAGATTTTTTTTGTTTGAATCGAACATGCATAGTCTAATTTATCGTAAAAATAAATTGTTTTAAAGTATGATATTTTTAAAAAGTTACAAAAAGCAGCCATGTTGTGATGTCACGTTTCAGAAGAACTGCAAGTTCAGACTCATTTCATAGAGACTTATCATATAAACACATAATTTCTAAAAGAAAAAGTATGTATATGGACTTTGACGGTTAGAACCTAGTGTGAAAATCAAAATGGCGGGGAAAATCAGCCACTTTTTGAACAATGTCATTTTTAATTCCAATTTTCTCATTATTAAAGATCGATTTGAGGAAAAATAAAAAATACGGGTCTATTATTTATGAGGTCTAGTGGTCGAGTGCCTGAGTGTCTGGTCGCGAATCTGGGGACCCGGGTTCGATCCCGATCGACGACAAAATTTTAATGGTACAAAATTGGCCCCTGCGGCGCACTTTCCACGGCAGCGAGGTGACGCCTGGTAAGCACCCGCTCGGTACAAATATTTCATCATTACCGATATCTGTGTACATAGCAGATTGGCACACCCAGCAATGGGTAATATGCCGTGATGATATATTTATTATTTATGAAATCGTTTCATAATTTTTGTACATATGTCGATATGTATTTATATTTCATAGCTATTATTTTCTGTATAAAATATATTATTATTATATGAAATAAATAGTTTAATTGTGTATTATTTGTATTTATATTTCCAAATATCCATAATATTACAGTGATATAGAAGAGACAGCCTGTACTTATACTCTGTCTCTCTCTAACCACATTTCTTAGCCAAGTTCGAGTACGAGTGTCGTCTCGTCCTAGTATGTTTGTTCTCGGTGTAGATGACGTCACATGCGCCTTGGCGTATTAGAAACTTTTCAGCGAAAATATAAAATACGGTCTAATATTTTTATGTACAGGTTTAAAATATTGAAAAATGAAAAAACTTGGAAACCTCTATTGTGAAATGTATAAAATATCATTTTTAACTACTTTTAAGATATAATGAAGACACAAAGACTAATTTTAGAGTAATATTTCATTCATGGTAATAGTTTAAATAAATTAAAGTTGTAGTTATATTGCTTGACTTTTAAATTATTTAATTCCATATTTAATATTCGATGAAATGCATTTTACAGAACTTTCTTTTTTCTCATTTCCTCCTTTATTTCTCACCATATTTAATATTTAAAAAGAAAATTCTGTTTTGTAATCAAGAATTATATGATTCTAACCTCCACCTATATACAATCTCCCTGTCAAAGCAGTTCCCAGTTAAATGTAAACGCAGTTACGACTGACTAATACTTACACATGTCTGAGCGCTAGATTGGAAATGCCGGCCGGGCTAATAAAGATAAGAAACACTTACATTGAATCAAGATCCCTTGCATTCTGCCTTTCATGATTTCTTTGGCCTTCTGCAGTTCTTCCTCGTACTGGCCTTTCTCCGATAATAAGCGACGAACGTGGGAGTTTGTAGATTGGATCATAGAATAGAATGTGTTTGAGTTCCGTTTGTTGCAGTCGCCGCGTTCTAGCCAGGTTATTACGATCTGTAGGAGATAAAGATTGTTCATTTATAGCGTTTTTCATTTATATATTTTGTTTTGCACTTAGTGCATATGACGTCATGTCCGGCACCAGTTATTACAACACATGCGTAGTGTACATGTTACAAAAGTCCAGTGCAAGTTTGTTAGCTATGTCAAATACAACGAGGTTGGATAACAATGAGTATCATTAGACAAGATTTGGACTATGATTGTGAATCATAAATATGATATGGGGTTGTATAACAATTATTTCGAAAAAAATGATATTAAAAATCAGAAATAATTCTACAATATTGAAGTAGGCTATGCAATAAACAAATGCAAACAAATGATATAGGTGACAGATAGTTTTGTTACTTACGTTATTAAGTGTTTGTTTTCGTAATTGTTTAATTACTTATTAATAAAAAATGGCTTTGCAGTTGCAATAGTCGTATTAATAGTTGTTTATTACATAGCCTACTTCAATATTGTAAAATTATTTCTGATTTTTAATATCATTTTTCTCGAAATAATTGTTATACAACCCCATATCATATTTATATCGTTGAAATCAGAAAAAAACTCTCTATCTAATGGACAAAAAATTTATATAGGTTGCCATTTAAAAAAATATAATTTTATTCTACCGTTTGAGAACCACTGGTTGAATTTTTTATTTATTATTCCTCATAAATTAAGCCCTTTTTCCTGGTAATTTTTTGTATATAACATTTTTCTCTAAAGTCATTAGTTCACCCAAAACAGCGCTGGTTGTTTTAAAGGAAACACCCTGTATAAATGGAAAACGAATTATACAAAAAAAAATTGTTGGTTAAATTAAGAACGGATAGAAAGGAATATACTGTATATAAGAAACGTCAGAAGAGGTATACATTATAAATTTTACGCGTTAAATTATTATAGACGGAATAACGTGTGAAATAAAAGAGTTTGAGTGTTTTTACCTCCCACCATACCGTAGGTAAAGGGAGTTGACTAGATTTCGGGTAATATTGAATAACCGGAAGAGATACTTTACTTCAAGCCGATAACAGTTTTTAATGAGGTATAATCCAAAAAAAAAAAAACAATTTAGTATTTAGGATTTTTATATCGAGGGAAACAACATATTAGATTTTAGCTAAAATTGATAAATCGGAAGTGATGCTTTACTTGAAGCTCTGAACAGATTTTTGTGAAAAATATATTATGGTATAATCTAAAACTTTTCAAATTTGGTAATTAAGACTTTTGTATTAACGAAAATGACATAAGATTTTTTCTGAAATTGATAAACTGGAAGCTTTAAACAGATTTTCTTAAAAAAACTATATTAAAATATGTAATATGTAATTCATGTAATTGTACTTCACAAACTTGTACATAGGGCCTTTCCTGTAGTTTGTTGTGTGAAATAAATAAATAAAATAAAATGATCTAAAACTTCTCAAATTTGGTATTTAAAAACTCGTATATATTTTGAAACAACGTATGTATTAGATTTGGACTATATATGATAAACCGGAAGTGGTATTTAATTTGGAACTCTCAACAAATTTTCGAGGAAAAACAAAATATAATCCAAAATTTCGTATTACATAATCGAACCCGCCGCTCGCGTGGCAGGCGAACATTCTACCACTGAACCACCAATGCTTTTTATTTTTTCGCTTATATTATATGTACATATTTCCTGTCTAATTAGAATTCAGTTCCGGATCGAATATGACCTGGACAATAAATAAAATAATGTGCATCGGCCGGGAGCATTCTACCACTGAACCACCGATGCTTCTTATATCCTCGCTTATTTCCTGTCTAATGAGGTAATTTCGCCTTTTTATTTTTATTATTAGAAGCAAATATTTTTAAATTTTTAATTTTCCATATTTTTTTTATTTTGCACAATTTTTGTTTTTAAATGAGAAAAAAAAATACCGGACAAATCTATTCCCGCTACTGTGACGTTACCCTTGTCGCTTCCGTTGCAACTTAGTTCCGACGTACTGCTCGTAGTATGACAAATATATTTTGCGACGTATGTCTTGCGGGGTAAGGGGAACTTGTTTGTTAGGTTAGATTGCTGTCAAGTTAAACACGTATTTTTACTTATTTATTTTATTTTAAAGACAATCCATAATCATGTATATTTTTTTACTTACGAAAAAGATAGAGTAAATATGCCTAAGAAACAAATAGAAACAAGGTTATGTCCACGGCGTCAGTATCACCATCAACTGTCACTTTGACATGCCATATCTTACAGCTGTAAAATAACGACACTAGCGACATTTGCGGCTTTAAGTATGTAAGCGTGACGTCACAGAGAAGAGGTCGATTTGAATCATATAATATTTTAAATAACTTTTTTGAAATATTTACCCAATAAATGGCGAATTTTATTACAGTATATATCTTATTATGAGTTATGATAATTTCATTCAATTTTAATATATGGTAACTACCCCATTAGAATGTAGTTCCGGATCGAAAATGACCTATAAAATAAATAAAATAATGTGCATCGGCCGGGTATCGAACCCGGGCCGCCCGCGTGGCAGGCGAGCATTTTACCACAACCACCGACGCTTCTCATATCCTCGCTTATATCTACATATTTCCTTTCTAGAGACCGGAAGTGATACTTTACTTAAAGTTCATTGCTATTTAAAACATGGCATTAGCGGGAGGTCATGTGCTGGCCACATCAGATTTTTTTGTAATGTCATATCAGCTCTAGAAATATAAAATTAAAATAATATTTTCTTACTTGTACTGCTTTGCTGAATGATTCATCCTGCTTAATTTTCTCTGCTACACTACTGGCCTCATGATCTGTATAATGAACAACAGGAGGGGGCGAAGGTGGTCGCATTCTTTCTTCTTCCATTCGTTCCCGATGTCTTTGTTCGCGCTGAAGTTGTCTTTGACGACATTCCCACTCATACTGGTCATCCCTAGCCTTCGAAAGACAAAAAAAAATACATATTGCTTGTTTATTTTCTCTACTAAATTTATTTGTAGTATTTGAATGAGTTCATACATCAAATTTTGTAAGTGGTGCGAAAAATAGCAAGTCTGGTGTTATTTCCATAATAAAAATAATTATTTCTTACTTGTGCGTAGTCGACGTGCAGTCGTCCATTATTCGCCGCATCCGTATTCGACCCAATTCTAATCCTGTACCCGGACAAAAATATTGCATGATCTACGTATTCTTCGTATACAAATCTAATGTGGCAGAAATTCTTCTTGCTCAGTCTTAATGTGGTGATTTCCCCGCATCGTTCAAAAACCTCCATGATGATATCTTCGGTAATGTTTTCCGGAAGTCCTCCCACGAAGACTGTTCGACATCCGGGAGGACGTTCGCGAGTTGTGGGGGGTGGGGCGTTTGGATTTGGGGGGAAAAGAGTACAAGATTTACAGTGGATTATTTCTTTGATTGGGGTGGTAGGGATTATTGGGTTTTGGGGGAGCATTGCTGGGTCTTGCTGAAGATACAAACAAGTTGTAAAGAAAAAAGAAAACTTTGTATATATTTTTATTTACCTGCGGCATGATTGCACCATCAGCCATCATAGGCTGCATCATTCCATAATTATTCATTCCCATCATATTGGGATCCATAATCATATTCATCCCCATAACAGAGTACCCCATTCCAACAACACCGCCCCACATATTCGGCGCTAGAGGAGTCTGCGACGGAACATTATCTTGCGGACTTGAATTCGACCCTGAGTTATTGTCTTTTTCTCTGTCATCCCTTTTGTCTTTTTCATCTCTGCGGTCCCTATCCCGATCTCTTTTTTCTCCACGTCTTCGAGATCTATCTTGAGGACTATTGCTCTTTTGGGAGTCTTCTTTATTGTTAGAATTATCGATAGGAATTGGCATGGGGGGTTTATTCTTATTCATGTTGAATTCTAAAGGATTGTCGTTCATGCCCGGTAAAATCATATTTGGCATTGTGAACTGGGTTGGATCGCCGGGTCCAGGTGCTTGGCCGGTCATTATAGGCCCCATAAAGCCCTGGGGGGCCATTTGGGGCCCTGGCATCATTGGACCGGGCATACCCATACCAGACACTGCAGTGTTAAAAATAATCAATGTTGTGGTTGACATAATTATGGAAATTTGATTAACTTACACATCGGCGGCATGGGTGGGTTAGGTACTCCTGTATAGTTAAAAGACATGGCACTTTATTACGTGGTAAAGTATACAATTTAATTAAGTACAAATTATGTAAATCAATACTTATCAACAAAAAACCATTAAACGGCCAACAGCCATGTTTAACTGACAAATATACATGAAATCAGTAACAAGTACGAAACATACAGGAACGTCAGGGACGTACTTAGGGTATTCCCATTTATATATTTTACATAAAAATTACACGTCTTTATCTCAGAAAATGTTATACAATATAAATTTTGTAATCTTCTAAATATAAAAGGAACTCTTTAAGTTTTTAAAAGTAATAATGTGTTCAAAAATACAATTTTCATTGACTTTTCTTTTGCTACGCCACTGACCATTCACTGACTATATTACACCAAGGGTGCGTTCCACAACAAAGATACAGTAGTGGAAGGGGATCCCCTACATAATAATTATTTCATTTTATTATTTTGGAATAGACCCCCATATTTGCCGAAGTATTTATGAATGACTGAGTCATGGAGTCATAGCTCCATGGACTGAGTAAATAAAATAACCTTAAAAATAGGAAAATATGTGTGATACATCTTTTTGACTGATAAAAATTATTTATTAGCAGATATGGAACCCATAAATGTTATAATTTGTCATTCACATATGAGGGCCCATGTCAAATTGACAATTATTCTTTGTGCGTTTTTTCTTTTTCGCTGTTTAATCTTTGTGTTTACGAGTATTGTTAGTTTTGTTGTACATTTTCTTATTTTTGAAAGTGTGTGGTATTGTTTTTCAACGCATATTATTTTATTAGTGCATTTAATTACCATTGTCACACGGGCCCCCAACAACGCAACTGTAGAGTTTGGAACGCACCCTACATTTTTCCCATTTTCCCCCAGAATTTAACAAATGTGACAGCTCGAAATTAAGGTTAAAGATTCACGTGGTTCTTATAACCTCAACCTGTAGTAACAGCAAGTTTAAAATTGTGCAATTAAAAAAATACAAAAAATGTCAGATACTGGCGCGGACGAACTTAAAATGGAAGAAAGCGATGAATCAGGAATGGAAGAGGATGCAATTATGGAAGAAAATGATACTGTCGAAAACGAGGACGAAAATGATGACAGACCAAACGTGTATCTACCAGGACAGCCCTTAAAAGAGGGCGAAGAGCTAGTATGTGACCAATCTGCCTATTTGATGCTCCACCAAGCGCAAACAGGAGCTCCTTGTTTAAGTTTTGACATCATAAAAGACAATTTAGGCGATAATAGGGAAGAATATCCACATACTTGCTTCATTGTTGCTGGAACTCAAGCAGCTAGAACTCACGCAAATAATATAATTGTTATGAAACTTTCAAATCTTCATAAAACCATCGACGAAGATGATGAAGAAAGCGGCGATGAATCCGAGTCTGATGAAGACGACGCGAAAAAACCTCAAATGACAAACGCAATGGTTAAACATTTAGGTTGCGTTAATAGAATCCGCACTACAACTGTAGAAAATACAGTTTTGTGTGCAACTTGGAGTGAATTAGGCCGAGTAAACATTTTTAACCTAAACAAACAACTTCAAACAGTTGACAATCCAGCTGAAGCCGCAAACTACAGCAAAAACAATGAAGGAAATACTATTGAACCTCTATTTTCTTTCTCTGGCCACCAACAAGAAGGATTCGCGCTAGATTGGTGTGAAACTGCCCCTGGAATTTTAGCAACAGGAGATTGCAAACAAAATATTCATATTTGGAAACCGGCTGAAGGAGGAACGTGGCAAGTTGATCAACGACCATTAATAGGGCATAAACAATCCGTTGAAGATTTGCAGTGGTCGCCAAATGAAAGGAATGTTCTTGCTTCGTGTTCAGTTGATAAAAGTATAAGAATTTGGGATGCGAGAGCTGCACCGCATAAAGCTTGTATGTTATCGTGCGATGATGCCCATGAAAGTGATATTAACGTTATCAGTTGGAACAGAAATGAGCCTTTTATAACCAGCGGTAAGATTTGGTATAATTTACTAATTATATTTAGAAAGTTCTCAAATGAAAAACTATAGTTTAACTTTTTAAAAGTCCTATCAAGGTCGTCTATATCATGAACGAATTAAAAAATTGCCATTCATTTATCTTTTATTTGCAATGACAAGAAATGTATGATAAAGATAGATGTAACAAGTTTGTCTTTCAAAAATTCATATTGTTTTAACTAAAGCCTTGTTCCTTTGGACTGTGATTGTGATTTTGTGAATCCTGATCAGTTTAATCGTGATCCTTTTGAATCATGATATAAAAATTATATCAAGAAGACAACTTGAATAATATAAACACCATCTAGCGTCAAATATCATATGCAGACCAATGCAAACTAATTTATTTTATTTTATAAATAATTTATTGTCGACTGTTATAGTCAGCACATTAAAAATAGATCATATAGAAGTAAAAAAAATATTGGTAACATATGAAGTATGTTTACTTAAAACAAATCTTTTATGTAACATATTTTCTTTGTTTTGGGTCATTACATGCTTTTGTAAAAAAATCGTATTTCCTTTGATGCTACAAACCCCACTTTAATAAATTTCTACGCTCGAAAACCTATTATCGTTAGCCATTTTTAAATTTGTTCTGAAATGAATCTGTGTGATCACTCAAAAAGGATGATTCAAAAGGGAAAGGGGAAGATTGTCTAGTGATCACAAAATGAAAAAGAGTGAATAACGAATAAGAAACGATAAAAACATACTTCTTCTTAATCATGATCATTTTGAAGATTTAGATTGTGAATCACAGCCCGAAGGAACACGGATTAAGTTACAAAAGATGACGCGCGTTACATTGAGATTGACCTTGAAAACACAATCTAAATTCGTAATTGGACAGGCCGAAATGTAATAATAATTATAATATGCTATTATTATAACGAGAAAAAGACTCAGTCAATATCTAAAATTGATATAAAGAGAAAGGGAATACATTTATAAACCAAAGTCTCAACTTAACGCGCGCCAGCTATAATATATTATGGTACTCCCATAAAAACTAAATAAACGACACTACTGTATTTGTCAGGATAGGCGGAGCTAAAATCTTAATTCATACAATTCGAAGATGACTTTGATCAGCAAACATCTTTCAAAAACTAAACCTGACATATTTCCAAAACAATGTTGTCATCTTCAATAGTAATTTTTTATATGAAATATCATGTTGATCGCGCTTCTGAAAATCTTTTGATTCAAAAGTTACTTCACAAATTTAAATTTTGATTTAAATAGGTTTTAAATTGCAATCATATTGGGTGATAGCATGAATGGTGATTAGGAGATGACTAGCAGTGTTTTAACTCTGTCAATCGTTTATAGTTTATTTTAGAGAGAAAAAAAACTTGAAATAAGTTATAGAAAAATTAATTGTACGCAATTTTTATTTGAAGATTTTTTTTCTAAAATAAACCATAAACGATAAATAAATAAATAAATAAATAAATGTTTCATCACGGCATATTACCCATTGCTGGGTGTGCCAATCTGCTGTGTACACAGATATCGGTAATGATGGAATATTTGTACCGTGCAGGCACTTATCAGGGCGTGGAGAGTGCGCACAGGAGTCAATTTTGTGCCATTAAAATTCGATGTAATTTTTGGCGTCGGTCGGGATCGAACCCGTGTCCCCAGATTCGCGACCAGACACTCAGGCACACGGGCACGAGACCCCATCATCTCTTATAAATTGTATTAATTTTATCGATATTTTAAATTGTGTATCGATATCGTATCGATACATGTTTAATATTGATAAGCACAGCTCTAAGATTACTCAACATGTATGTACATCATTTTCTGAGAAAAGAGCTGTTCAGACCTCTGACATGGTTGACTTATTGAGTAATTCAAATTTCTCTGTACCCTGTTAATTCGGTTTTGCACAAATTTACTACTGAAGATGAGAACATGGTTTTCGAAATATGTATGTAGTTTTTATCATCAAACTCCGTTTTTATATTTGCAGGAGGTGACGATGGTTTCTTGCACGTATGGGATCTAAGACATTTTCACAATAAAACACCAGTAGCTACATTTAAACATCACACAGAACCTGTAACTACTGTTGAGTGGCATCCAACAGAAGCAACAATTTTTGCATCTGGTGGTGCGGATAATCAAATTTCTTTATGGGATTTGTCTGTTGAACGGGATACTGAAGATACTAGCGAAGATATTAATGTATGTATCATCAATTATTTTAGTTTAATTTGTAGGCGAGTAATTTTAGAACGTAAGAGTAAGAAATGAAGAAAAAATAACGAGAATTTTTGATTTTCCCGCGTTATCTGTTTTCGAATGACCTTATTTCTTTTCACTACAGTTTGTATATAGTGAAAATGATTGAATTGAATTATGAAAACTCCTTATAAAATGAAATATAACTGGTTGTAACTAACTTAACTTTCGCAACTTAATTTCAAATGACAAATAACTGTTTGAAATGTTACTGCAAATTTTCTTTTCACGGTTTATCAGATTTTCTTATTCTCAATAATCAAACAAATATATAATTTTGTTTGTGTTTTAGGAAATTCCACCCCAATTATTATTTATTCACCAAGGACAAACAGATATTAAGGAATTACATTGGCACCATCAACTACCTGGTGTAATAATTAGCACGGCACACAGTGGTTTTAATATATTTAGAACAATTAGTGTATGAAATAATTAATATTTTTTATTTTTAATAAAAACTGGTAACAAAATCAATGCTTATTAATCGTTATCATCATTATCTTCTTCCTCACTACTGTTGTCGTCAATTTTAATCAGATCTAAGTTTATTAAATGGCGCATAGTTGGTCTGCCGTGCGGACAATTCTAAATAAAATTATTACAAAAGTGTTTCTGAAAATGTTTGTGATTTAAAACTTACCCATGGGTGGTCTATTTGGCCCATATGGTCTACTAGTCGTCTCATATCACTGGTTGTTAAAGAACTACCTATCATGACTGATTTTCGGCAGGCCCGAGATGCGAACATTGCTCGAATGCCAGAAGGGCGCATGCTTTCTGTCCCTGAATCCTAAAAAGACATTCGTCACTAGTTTGGAAATAGAGCTATACAGATATGCATTTAAATAATAATAAAAAATCTGTTGTAGCCATCACAATACCTCACGCCCTTTCCATTGTGGAATATATTAGTATTGTATTTAACATTTCTTCTACACACAAAAAATTCTAATTACATCAAATCTTTATATTTAGATATTTTCTATAATTTTAAATTCATTCTATGAGCAAGTTTTCTCCTATTCTTCTAAATGTTCGAGATTCTTCCAATTCTGAAGGATGTATTGAATATACCTATAATTTTAAATATATAATTAATATACAACAAAAACTATTAAATATCGTTCCCAGAAAAAGCCTGTAGTACTATCTCTGAATTTTTGACACTGACATTAGCGACATTTATCTGTCAATTACAGACATTTTAATTTCTCAACTGGTTATCATGGAGATGTTTGGGCTGTGAGATTTACTACAACAGATTATTTTATACATTATATTTCTATATCTTTAAATCTATAGAAGATATAAATTTTTTAAATGTATCGAATAGAGAATTTTGTTTTTTAATATTTGTAATAACATGAATTTTCATAAATTATATTTAGAAGAATTTTGTTAAAATAATACTGCTTCCGGTTATCTAATTGTTACCAGAACCTATTCAACTCTTCCCATTACTGTTAGATTGAGGATTCCGTAGTTACAGAGGTCTTTAGTCTTATGGAATTTGAGAAATCGTACCTACAAGATCCTCACACAGACATCATCGTAAAAATGTTATAATCGGATTCTAGGGATCTTAAAACGTGCTTATTCACTAAAATCTGGATATGTGATTTTTAGCATGAATCCAATACCTCTCTTAGCGAGAAGTAAAAATGGGTGTTCTATTTAAAAAACTTGAGTTTTTTGAATATTTTAAACTTTAAGTTTACGATGACGTAGAAATTACATTTTTCAAAAATTGTTGATTATTAATTAATATTAAAGTAAACAAAAGCTTTCTTTATAAAGCTGTTTTTATAGATTATAGAAATAGGGGCTTCCAAGTCAACGACTTTTAAAAAAATACTTATTGGATATCAATGTTCAACATGTATAAATAATATTAAGGCGAATATAATCGTTAATTTTCTGATTTTTATTACCCTAATATCAACATGAAACTTTAATGCATTTAGACCGAGCGCATATAATTCAGTATCAGTCATGTTTGTGACGTGTTGGACACTGGCAAATGCTATTATTAATGGCTGCTCAAACGCGCAAGCTAAGGGCATGTATCGCCTCCTCCATGTTCGCGCGGAAACGAATGTTCTCGGTGTTGGTGACGTTATAAGTGCCGTCGATTTCCTCGGGCCTCATTTTTGATATTTAATATTTTTTCTGCGGGTTTGATATTTTTATGTACAGATTAACAAATTAAAACACACAAAAAAAAATTGGAAACCTCTATCCGATTCCATGGAGTCTCATGGCCGTGTGAAATTAACCCCTGTGGTGCACTCTCCACGCCAGCAATGAGTGCCCGTGAGGTGACGCCTGGTGAACGCCCGCACGGTACAAATATTTCATCATTACCAATATCTGTGTACACAACAGATTGACACACCCAGCAATAGGTAATATGCCTTGATATATTTATTCATTCGATTTCATTCGCGAAATATAGAGCGATGAAAATAAAAATTACGCCGGAAGTGGTTTCATATGTAAAATTTTCTGTTGAATTCAAAGATTAAAAAAAATGCATTCATTTAAAATAAGAAAGTTAGGGATTACTTCCGGTTAAACCGGAAGTGCTACTGCTTTGAATTTTTGCTAGTTGAAATTGACTTGGAAAACCCCTAGATACCAAATTTCGTAACATAATATTGAATAGTTTTTAAAATAAAGATACCGTAAGCTCAACGTGGAATACATGTATGTATTACACGTCCAGTTATTATAAAAGTTAAAAGATCTCAACATTTTAATTTACTTACTTCTTGTAACATGAAGAGAAGTTCATCTATTGCTTCTTTTCCAAATTCCCAGTTTTTACTAACTGGCATTGCTGTTAATTTAATCTTTTCTCTTGGTGCAGCTAAAATAATAATATTCAATGCGCAAACCCAACAAATTATACTCAAAAATATACCATTTTCATCTATTTCAAAAGTAAATCCATTCTTTTTAAAAATATCGATATTATCTATCAACAATAATTCATTATCAGCTGTTAAATCCAACGTTTTTGGCCTATAACAATAAAAATCCTAACAAATACACAAAAAACCATTTCACAACTTACACAACTAATTTTTGATTTTGAATGACAGTAGTTTTCTGCAAAGTTTCAAAATTATACTTTTCATCTGTTGCGTGTTGATCTATTATGAATAAATCTTGATCGAATCTTGTTATTATAAACCCTTTGTTGAATTGTCCAACAATTTCCATTTTTTCAAACATATCTTTGGAAATATGTCGCTCTAGTTCCGTTTCTGCGTCTTTGCTAGTTATTTCAGAACGGAATTTTACTTGAGATGGTAAGATGTCTTTATCTTGAGAAAGATGTAATTTGTGCAAAATTGACTGAAGATCTGGAATGCCTAGATCAAGAACTGTATTTTGTTTTGATACTAAATTTGAAGAACTAGAACTAGACGATTGAGTATTTTGTGAATTTTGAGATTCGTTTTTACTAATAATTTCTACTTTGTAATCTTGGGATGATTCGCTGCTTTTTGTGATTATTTCAATATTTAAATTACTTGTTATACTTTCTTGAGATTGCTGATTTGTTTCTTCCATTTGTTTTCGGCGTTCATATGTTTCAATGTCGCCTATATCAATTGTTTTTGCAGGACTTTCAAATGTTATTTTAGGTTCTGTGTTGAATGTTTCAGTTATTAAACTTTGTTTTTTATTTTCATACACGTCTATATCTTGAACATCTATTGTTTTTGGGTTATTCATTGTAACTTTAAAGCAATCTGTTTTAAATTCTTTTATAGAATTTTTTAATACTTGATCTAATACTGGTTTAGTTCTTTTTGGTTTAGTGACAGACACAATAGATAAATCTGGTTCACTATCACTAGAATTGTACGATTCTTTAACGAATTTATCAATTTGTTTGTCCTCATCTTCGCTGGCAGAATCTGCACTTAAATTTTGCGAAAAATCATCCTCAACTTTAATTCTTTTTTCGAAAATGAACCCCATGGTTCCTTTCCCTTGGGAAAGTTCTGTAGGACGTTTAACCCCCCGATTTTGTTCCAATATTTTTTCGTTACTTTTCGTCCATGCTTTTAAAGTTTGTGACAAAGTATCTTTTTCAGTTTTGATTGAAATGTTTAAATTTTGTAGGCGTAAAGTTGATGGAAATTCTTTAAACATTTCCAGAAGACTTGTTTTTAAAGTTGCTAGTATTAATTTTTCTTCTTCCATGAATATTTGGCGTTTATCGGGCGTTACATTTACATCTATTTGAGATTGTAATGTTTTTATGTTTAGAAAAACAAATGGATATTGTGCGCCGTTGAAATATTTATAAACTTCGTTAACTAATTTCATAATTTTTGTTGGTTCACATGGACGAGAATTTATGTAATAAAATTGTCTGTCTGAGGAACTACGGCCGCTACCATGAGTACATTTTGATATGTATCCTTCAAATGTAAACGGCAAATCATTTCCAGATTTCCATTTAATACTGTAATCTTCTAAATATTTTTCGTCAGGTTCACGCAGTTTTATTTGTATTAAAGTATCTAATTGTTTAATACCGAACACACAAATAATATTTTCTTTAACATTTTTGCTCCCCTGAGTCGCAACTACAGTAGTCCTAGCTCCATTTTTGGTTTGATTTGTACAAACAATCCTGACACCTTCAGTTACCAAACAATATGCGTATAAAAGTTGACACATTTTAGTAAATTCTCGTTTTAAGTTTTTTATAAAATCTTTGTGCCGAACAGGTAAAGTTGAAAATAATTTTGTTAAAGTTACAGTTGTACCTATTTGTCGCGCGCATTTTGCTTTATTTTTAACATGACCATTTGTGTCATAATCTATTTTATGACCATATTCAACTGATTTGTGTCTAGATGTAACAGTTAAATTAGAAAGAGCACATAATGAGCTGAGCGCTTCACCGCGAAAACCTAAAGTTGTAATGGATTCTAAATCGGTAAATGCGCATAATTTTGATGTAAAATGTTTTAAAGCTATAACATTATTTAATATTATAAACAAATTCACAGTAATCCATTAAAATTACTTACTTAAAGCTTCAAAATTGTGTTCTTCAACGCCACATCCATTGTCACAAACTTCAATAAAATCACTTCCATATTCTTTAAATCGCACATCAATATTTGTTGCACCAGCGTCAATTGCATTTTCAACTAATTCTTTTACAGCTATTGCTAAGTTTAATACAACCTTAAAACATATTTCCATTCATTTATAACAATAAAAAGTAATGGCAACTTGTTAATACCTGTCCAGAACAAATTTTGTGCACTGTCTCGCGATTAATCGCACAAATTTTCTTGATATCGTCATTTGTTTTGGAATTTTGTGCCATGATTGACAGTTAGTCCTAACCTGTATTTTTAAAAGAATTGTCATTTGTTTTTCTCCCGCCATATCGTTAGGGATTTTCATTTTGTTACTATACTAAGAAAAAAATTACACCCTAAATACACCAATTATTTACTACATATTTAAAATTATGGAACAAATTATCAACGATACTGTACCGCACAATTAGCTTTTAGAAGAAATTTTTATTTTGAAAATATCACAGGAAAAAAGTTTTATGACTATAATAAGTTAATGGAAATTTATTTTTCTATGTGTGTAAACATTTGAGTTCTAGTCAATAAGATGCAATGAGAAGCGTAGATTTTATTAGGGATATTTAAATTTTAAATTTGCTCCGAGAAGGGCAGTCACGTGACCTTTAAATGCTATAAGCTAAAATGAGTGAGCTTGTCACTTTAACAACAAAAATGGACTGCATTACAAACTCACTTTTATAGAGCGCTTTTGTGAAATGACGTTTAACCTCATAACAATATAATGATAATGTAAAAGCACATTTCACAATAAAATGCTATTATTATAATAGTCCGCTCGTAATGCGAGCGAATGTTTTAAACTATTTTCACTCTGAACTACTATTATAAAAACTATGAAAATAAAAAACAAGTACATAATTAATAATATATTAAATTAATACTTACATGCTTTTTCTTTACATTTCTTTTGCTCATTTCAAATTTTCTTCTTAAACTTATTGGAATTTTATTCAATACAAAACAATAATTTTACATAAATTATTATTGGAAATATGAATAATTTTCTTGTTCTGTATTTTATAAAAAGCACTAGTGTCAGTGTACATGACACATGTGATTTTTTTATGATCAATAATGTAAATAACTTAAGCTAAACTAATCTAATCACAACTTAACCTAATCTAAACTAATTCAGAACATAATATTCATATTTATTCATCATTTATTTTACAAAATACTGGTCATTAATGTAAAAAATACTGATCAAATAAATATAAACTTATCAAAATTAGTAGAAAATCAAAATAACGTCACAGGCACACATAAACCAGCCAATTTTAATTTAATTTTTAAGTATTTCAAGGTCGTTCGAGTCACATCTCCTCGCAAGGCCGCGAGCAGAGACGTGACTCGAGCGACCTTGAAGTGCGTGGAATCAGTTGATTTGTGTGTGCGTGTCACTTTGGCAAGAATAATATTTTGATTATGAACAGCTAAAAAATTATTTTTAATTTTGTGTTACTTGTAAAATTAACAATTGAAAATCAAAATAAGACAAAACATTGTTCTTGCCAAACAACTCAGCTGATTCCAAGCCCCTCAAGGTCGCGAGCAGACACGTGACTCGAGTGACCGTGAGGGGCTTGGAATCAGCTGATTTGTGTACACGTGTTACTTTGACAAGAGCAATAAAACATAACTTTTTAACAGTCTAAAATTAAAATAAGTCAAAACATTGTACTTGCCAAAGTTACATTATTCTGCTGATTCCAAGCACTTCAAGGTCGCTCGAGTCAAGTGTCTGGTCGCGCCTATAATAATAATAATTAAACTTACTCTTACTACATTACATTACCTATAAAATTAAAATTAGGAAAGACATAAGAGAAGAAAGTATATCAACTTTCAACGTATTTATTTATAATTATGTACACTTCACAAATCAATATATTATTGAACAAATACAACTATAAAATCCATTTTCAAGTTGAAAACAGAAAAGAGGATACTCATTGGAATGATACATTCAACAATATTTAAGTCACAAATCGTTCCAACTGCGCACGGAGGCACTATTTATATAATGTTATGTATAAATTTGTAAAATTTCTTGATGAATAAAAGATAAAGTTATGATTTAATATAACGGAATGCAAGTACCGTGCAATTTTGATTGCTTGCATGCGACATTTCAAACTTTACTGAACACACGCACTTTCACACCGGTTTTCTAACCTATTAGGTTTTAATCTCTAAAATTTATTAAATAAAATCACATTATGTCCTTCAGAAACTTCACCATTTAGACTGTATCATCTACACACAAAAGAAAAACAGTTATTTATTTATTTACATCATTTACTAATGACCGTTTTCTGTACAAAACTGCAAGTCTTACAGAACTGTAAATCTGTACAAAAAAACTAACAAAAACTCATCTACAGTAAAAAATTGAAAGATATCCGATCAAGGTCATCTATAAATTGTATGAATTCAGATTTTTGCTCCGCCCATTATGACAAATTCAGTAGTGTCGTTTGCTTAGTTTTTATGAGGGTACATAAGATACTACTGTTATTTTATTATTATAAATACATATATTACAGTAAAAGCATTCAAAATTCAAAAATAAGTCAACTGGTGAGTTTATTAGCAAATGTAAAACTAAATATGTAACTCTGACAGAAAATAACGTTTTTCTACAGTCTACATAGAAAGTAGCCATTTGCGCCCTCTTTTGTCAACGCAAAATGTAACTTTGCCGCTCTAGCGCGACAAAGTTGAAAAAACGCTCGCTAAATTTCTAACTATACAATGTTGAGAAATGTCACTTGTCTACATTTTTATTGGAAATGTTTAGACAGGAACTAATGGTACTGTAGTGACACATTTACCACCTTTGCAAATAAATCTGACATAACTGCTCTGTCGGTATATTACATAACCAAAAAAAAAAATTACGCACTATTGTGAAAATAAAATAGGGCATTAATTTACAAAAACGAAAGTATAAAATGTTTAGATTAGATTGAAGCAATAGATCAAGAAGAATGGGAAATAACGATAAATTAAATATAAAAGACGTTTTTTCTTTATATTAATCCTTATTAATTGAGTAGTAGTGTAAGTACAAAGTGTACATTTTATTATTTTTTGTTATGATGGAGGACTCCACTGTGGCGACTGTAGAAAAATTCTTGTGCGCTCTTAATACACAAATAGCTATATTCGTACGGCTATGTGTCAAGGTAATGTATCTGAATTAATAAATAAACTCACGTTACAGCGAAAGTATTATCAACAACGAGCATTGTTTTAAAATGGAATGTCCTAACTTAGTCGAAACAATATGAATATTTGAAAGACAAGCGTATTACATCCTTATCGCACACGCTTATAGCATTTGCAAAGGAATGAGATAAATGTATTCCAATTTGTTAATTCGTTCATGATACAGATGACCTTGATCGGACATCTTTCAAAAAACTTACTGTATGTTTGTTAATATAAAATTGTGCATAGAGGCAGCTTTGGTTGCGATTTTGTTCATTATTTACAGATTTACAGGTCTGTAAGACTTACAGCTTTGACAGAATTCAGCAACAATATTTTCTTACCATGATACCACCATTTTGTTTTTTTCGGATTCTTATTACAAGTTTTAACGTAGAACGAGTTATCGGGGGGTCTTTTCTATAAAAACACAACATATTTCTTATTGTTATTATAACAATGGACCGTTTGCTGATCGCGCTTTTTATAATAAAAGCAGGTTCAGCATACGGACCAATATGTGTTTGGTTTATATGAAGCTGTTTATGGGATAAGGCATGGTACAGAAACACAATGTAGGAAACAGCGATATTTTTACGCAATTATATTACTTCCTTATGTTTGTTTACCTTTTCCTTACAACTGCTAAGCATGGATACTATTGATAAACATACAGACTGAACGGATAAAGCAGGAGACCAGTCGTCAGTAAGAATAGAAAGACATATATGGCCGTTACTGTATACATGGGGGTGGACAGGAATATTATTACCGATAAATGTCACCTAAAATAACATCCTTATTAGTTTGGCAACTGCACACACAAAAATAAAGCTGTTTATTGCTCCGAAATAAAATGATGTCCTTTTCCTTATTTACGAGAAACGGGAATGAGTAATTTAGAAAATTAGCCAACACAAATTTAAATAAGTACTGCTTATTAACATAATTTTACAAATAGACAAAGCCGTTTGTTATTCTAAAATAAAATTAATTTTTCTTTCTTTATTCATTAAAATAAGCAGAGAAAATATTTATACTTTCCATGTTATTAATTAAATAACATTTTTTTCGATGATTGTTTATTTATAGGTTTCATAAATGTATATTTTTTTATATGAACAAAATGTAAAATCGAGACTTTTAGTCTAAGAATCAGAACTAAAACTAATACAATTACCCCTTAACCTTAAAATAATAAAATAAGCTATAAGCAAAATACATATTTCGAGAACTAAGTTCTCATCATCAGTAGAACAAATTTAAGCAGAGTAGTTAAGATTACTCAACATGTAAACCATGCCAGAGGTCTAACAACTCTGAACAAGACCTTTGGCATGGTTTACATGTTGAGTAATCTTAACTACTCTGCTTAAATTTGTTATACTGATGATGAGAACTTAGTTCTCGAAATACGTATTTAGCTTATAGCTTATTTTATTATTTTAAGGTTAAGGGGTAATGGTTTCATTTAAAAAAAAAATTGTTTTTTTATAAAATCGTGAAATTCGTCTCATTTAATAAATATAGTAATATAAAATAGCATGAAATATGCGACTTTTCATTCATAAATTTGCTAATAAACTTTCGCGGCTATAAAATTCGTGACGTCACGGCTTGTTACACAAAGACATTCCTCTCACACAAATTTACGGTCAACGTGATTTCCGTTTGCTCTCACACACACACACAATGGTCCACGTGTTATCCGTTTGCTGCTGTAAACAAGCTAACCTAAAATTGTGACAGGTGACAGCAGACTTAAGAATAAAGGTATGTAAATAAAACATTTATTAAAAAAAATACCAAAAGTTGTATGAAATTTGTTTTTCGTTAATAATATGTTGCTGTCACAAAATCAAACTGAGACGTGATAACCCAAACAATCATAGTTCCGAACACAACCGGTAGAGGGCTGCTGCCGCATCCGACAAGCCGTGACGTCAGCGTCCAAATATTTGAAATTAAAGACAACTTTTAAAAAATCATATCTCTGATTCTAAAGACTTGTAAGGTGTAAAACATAAACCTACATATTTAATTTGACCTATTCTTTCAAGAAAAAAATAAATTAGAAAATGTGAAATGACCCCATTGTATTAGTTTTATATATAAAACTAAAACAATTACCCCTTAACCTTAAATAATAATATAAGCTAAAAGCTAAATACGTATTTCGAGAACTAAGTTCTCATCATCAGTAGAACAAAACAAAAGTTTAAGCAGAGAAGTTAAGATTACTCAACATGTAAACCATGTCAGAGGTCTAACAACTCTGGTTGTTAGACCTCTGACATGGTTTACATGTTGAGTAATCTTAACTTCTCTGCTTAAACTTTTGTTTTGTTCTACTGATGATGAGAACTTAGTTCTCGAAATACGTATTTAGCTTTTAGCTTATATTATTATTTAAGGTTAAGGGGTAATTGTTTTAGTTTTATATATATTTTTAACCTTAGACTCCTCCTATTATTGTAAGTATTAGTTTTAGTTACAATTTAATATTAGACTCCTCCTATTATTATAAGAATCAGAAGACCACTCAAAATCATCCATCGGGAATCGACTCAGACGAATGTCAGAAGACAGACATTCATAGATGTCGCTTTTAAGAATTCATGAAAATATCAAAATTACTATATACTTAGACCAAAAATAGTGGGGAGACAGGGGACGCTATGCATTTCGCCGTAAGAAGACTTTCCAAATCATCTTAGCGACTTTCGACCTTATTGCAACGCCAGAATCAGCTGAAACAGTCGAATAAGTTTTCAATGTCAACAAGCGTTATTTATTTTAGCCTGTCCGTTATTTATATTACGTTTTTTTTTTATGAATATTACTTCATTCGTATTTATTTTACATTTATAAAGCAGAATCAAGAAAATTTGTAGTTATGAATAATCAAATATTTATTTAGATTTGGTCAAGTGTAACGTAACAGTATTTAACTGGTCAATTAAACTGATTCAGCTGATTCTGGCGTTGCAATAAGGTTCAAAATCGCTCAGATGATTTTGAAACGTACGCGTGACTATGCCTTGTCTTCCCTCTACTCCTGGTTTAAGACTATACATCATTTTATTTCAGAATTTTCTAACAGATACCTGATTTACCTTCTAATAAACTGTGAATTTAGTTTGAAAACTTGGCGCTAAATTCAATTCTAGTTACTTGGCATAATAATTATATTTGAATATAAAATTGGTTAATTTTTAAAATACATAATATCAAATGAAATTAGTAATTTAAAATGATAAATCGAAATAAATTTTGATGACCAAAAAAGCAAATGAATAACAATTAAAACAAATATTTATTAAATCAACGATTAAAACGTCTTGATTATTAATTCTTATTAACACACTATTATACGTACCTCCGGCGAATCGAAAGGATATTTATTAGTAAATTTAAATTGCAATTGAAATTGCTCTCCTTCATATAATGTACCGGCTACACCTTCCATATTTACAATCCATCTGAAATAAAACAAAAAAAATATTAATTAATATATTATTGTTTCTAAAAGATTCGAGCATCAAATTATTCTCATTATGTGAGCGAACCCTAATCCGAAGGAAGGTGTGATTAAATACAATAGGAGTAATACTGCTCTGTTAAGCATACAACTCGTATCTACATTTTATTTTTTATGCATAATAATTGCCGCCAAAATTCAGTCTGTATTTAGCAAAAATGTTGTATTATCTCCAAATTTGCAGATATGACTTATATGCTTAACAGGGCAGAATAACGTTTGGTAATTATGTGTACATAGGAATGTTCTCGGAAGTTCGTGAATATTAACTGCGAGTATATTTGTGATTGTTGCTGTGTTCATTGTTATAAATCGTAGTTGTGTTTTAAAGTGGTTAGTGTGTTAAAAATAAATTAATAAGAACTTGATAATTTTTTTAAATCTAACCGACGCCAAATATTTCGAATTTTAAATGGCAAATGCTCGCTCGATACAAATATGTCATCATCACTACCGAAATCTGTTTACAAAGCAGATTGGCACACCCAGCAATGGGTAATATGTCGTGATGATATATTTATTTTATTTAAATAATTTAAAACGTTAAAATATAAAAATAAAAGCAACAATTTGATTGGTTCCCTGATTTTAAAAGCGAGACTGGCGTATCTTTTACGCCCGCCCAATGGTCAAATTATTTTAATGTTCTATAATTTCTTAGGGAAAAATGAATTTTATTTATGCTTAATAATAATTTTTCCATAAATATGAAGTATAAATTTATATATAAAATGTGTCAGATATACAGCAAAAAAAATGTACCCTCTAGAACTAACAGTTTGTCGACCACTGGTGAGGACATGCTACGTCACACTTCAAATTCTGAACTTTAAAATTTCATATCTCGCTTATTACGTACAATTTTTAAGTCGCGTTTGCACTATAATTTTTAGTTCATCCTGTTCTTCCAATTTTTTTTTAAATTTATATAGGACCCCAGTGTTTTAAAATTTACTTTTCTTTTGAATGTGTTGTTTGGAAATTACAAAAATTAAAATTAAATTTTGTTTAAAACAGTTGTTTCACTCTCATAATTCTTTTGAGATTGAACGATGGTATATATTAAAATAAACAAATAAAATAAATATATTATCACACCATTGTTGGGTGTGCCAATCTGCTTATATTAAAAATGTAAGAAAAATACATGAATGGCATTGTTTGTTTACTACTAGTAGTTATGTATCTTCTTTAACACGTAACAAATCACAGCTGAACTAGTTAATCGAATTAATAATCTCTGTTATTGATTTAAATGGGCCTACAAAATAGATTATTACATCACATAATTGTATTAATTTACAAAGGCTTTGTATCAAGGGCACAACATATTATTAGCAACGGAGTAATTCAATAATAAGGCTTCTATTTCTGCGTGTACATATTGTAGGGTTCAAATCTCACACCCAATACTTACACCTTTTCTCATATAAATAACATGTGGTATAAAGATTTTATACGTGCCCAGGATCATACTGCCCTATTAAGCATAAAAGTCGTAGCTACAAATTACACTATTTGAAAATAATACGACATTTTTAACAAACTGATTGATAATTTTGGTGGCAACTATTATGCATAAAAAAATCGATTAAAATGTAAATACGACTTCTATACTTAACAGGGCAGCATAATTCGGACAGCTTCTATTTTCAACAAATTATAAATTCCATACAAATGATGAGAAATTTCTACAAATTTCTTTTGACTACTATAAATATAGACTTAAAACTTAAAAAACTGTAAGTCCAATGACAATGACCCAATATGAAATCGCGGAATACTTGAATAACAATCAGTTTTTTTTTAAATCGTAGAAATAGGCCTAAATGATAAAGGAAATTTTAAATTAACGAAGAAAGAATTTGTGAAAAATTCATGGATCTTTTTATAGGTAGTGAGACGTTCTAACCAACTGAGCCACAAGATCCTATCAAGTCAATGAATCTTTCTCAATTTTTTCTTACAATTTTCGTAAACGAGTACATACCCCTAATCGAGATAGATGAATACTCTTGCAGTGTTGCCAATTTGGAGATTTTGTCGCTATAATAGAGTCATTATAAATCAAATCGCGACTTTTAGTAAAATTTGCGACTTGTCTCAAATCTAGAGTTTTAGATACAAGACTAGCGACATTTATGGAGATATTATTTTTTTTCCGAAATTGTGATTCCGAATATATTATTTAAATTATTTAAAGAATTAACATTAGCAAGTTTTTGGTTTTGCTGTTAGTTTTACATGATTCCATCCTAAACAATATTAATTTGTGGTTATATTTCATTCATCTGTCAATTTTTAAAGCAGCCATACCACCTCTAGAAAACGAAACCAAACCGAAAAAAAATTAATTTCGGAGATTTCCGAAAGAATCTGGAGTTTTAATTAGAGATATCTGGGAGATTTTTAAAAATCATAATCTAGAGATATTCTGGAGACTTTTTACTTACATAATTGAGATATTTTGTTAATATTAGTTGGCAACACTGTACCAGTTTCGCGCAAGTAACTAAAATTTCGGCGAGGGAAGTCATATTTTTTTCACAAGTTCTTTCTTCGTTAATTTAAAATTTCCTTGATTATTCAGGCCTATTTCTACGATTTAAACATATAGATATGATCACAAATAATTCTTATTAAATATTCAGTGTTCGTATATTTTAATCAACTCAAAAGAAATTTGTAGAAATTTCTCACCATATGCGTAAATTTTATAATTTCTTTGTTGAAAATGTAAACTGGCCGATCTATTATGATCCTAGGTTCGAATATGTTTCGTACATGACTTACAGAAATATATAGGTTAGGTTTTTTATTTACCACACATCTTGGTTTCAAATCTTACCCCCCAAAGCTTATCAAAAAACATTGCGTTGTATGTGAAAATATCAGGAAAATTGATGGAATTTCAGGTCCAAGATGCGTATAGAACTGAAGGATATGGATTTGATTTTTTGTTATTAGAATGTCAATACTCACTGTTGAAGATTCGCACTGGCAATTTCTGTGTCAACTGTCACACCTGGTGGGGGTTCTCTCATCAAAGACATCAGCTCTTTCTGTAGTCTTCTCTGAAAAGAAAGTTTAAAGTGGTGATTCATTTTATTTTACAACTTAAATTTGACGGATAATATCGCTACCATAACAACCATTCAAGCAAATTTTATTTTACAATCCTGATATTTGTGTGGATAATTCGGAACAATCTCAAATAAAAAGATCTTAAAATATAATCAACATTACAATTTGTTGAAAGTAAAATAATGATGTATATTAAATGGAGACACTTTTTTACATTAGATCTGACACTATTTTCCATTCATAATTCAAAAAAATAAACTTGGTGGCGCTTCGGAGCGAGTCCGTTTTACACACATAAAACTTATGAATTTGATGTTTCGTGCAAGACATACATGACGTTCATATTTAATTCTTTAGTAAATAAACAGTTACTTAACGGAGTATAATAGTATACTATATAAGTATATAATAATATAGAATCACAGCTATGATTTCTGCATTGACTACAACTCTAGCTTTTACGACTTACGACGTTTAACAGCTGACTGAAACATTTTATTACATATTTTTCGCTATTGTAACCTTGGTTACTTTAGACCAACAACAGCCCTATTCATTCTTAACTGATATAGAGTATAGGTGTGTATGCTGACCAATCAGAGAACAGAATTTATTTCCTTATCTAAAACCAGCGTTATTTTCCTTTTTTCCCTCCCGCCAACCTACATAAGGGAGGTAATGTTTTTCAATCAAAATACCGATAGCGAGTTTCCAGTGAATGTCTGTGTGTGTAATGATTTTTTTCTTTCACGATCATTCATATCAAATTTCCAAAAAAATCTATTTTCCATATTTAAGCTTTCTGCATTAATATAAAAAAATGACTACATTTTTGGTAAAATACCGGAATAAAATAGATGAAATATTAAATAAATTAATTTTATTTGACATCGTCACAAAAGTGCATTAAAATCGTCATTAAAAGTTCAGAAATCGGCACTAACGTAATCCATTATACGACGATTTCATATAAATGCAGTGTTGCCAACTTTATCACATATAATATATTTTGGGTAGATGTACGATGTACAATAGTAAATATGTAAGTAAAATGACAAAAAATATGTGCAAGAAGAACGAATTAAATAAATTCCGATGAAGAAGTTTAAGATAACATAATTTTGAGAATCAAAGAAAAACTATTGACAGCAATGATACGGTTATGGAAGTTACGCAAAATTGTTCCCTTCCCTTGTTGAAGGTTTGACGTTGGTACACAACGCCATCTCTACGTAGTGAAATATCCCAATAGCAAATTTCATATATAGTTTGGTTCACTAAAGATGACAATTCAAGGTCATTTATTAACTGTATGGTATAATATTACTAGCAGGTAACTTCACTGCATTTCGTATACATAGACGTGCAACATGAAATATTTATGGATACATTTTAACTGAAAAAATAAGTGTAATTTATTTGAAAATTATGATTCTTTTTAAATACATAATGCCTTTCTCAAGGATTTATGTTCTTCACCTATGTATTTGCGAAACAAAAACTTGACAAAAACCATGGAATAATAATTTGATTTAAATGTCAACGTCACTGGGTAACTATTAGGACAGAGGGCAGTGCAGTAGATAATTAGATATCTGTAACACTACTACATATGTCATTATTATTTGTAATGTGTTAGAAAGTAATGTCACCATTTACACAACAAACTATATAGACATACGTCAAACAATCTTTCTCTTTCTATCATGAAATGTTGCTAAGCTACTACTGTATAAAGTGCTGTGTAATCTTTCGTGAACCAAAGTATACTTTTCAAATTTGAATAAATGTATAGGTGTTCTATTTGAAACTATAAAATTACCTACCACTGCGTAAAAATGGAACACCTGTACAAAAATCTACATTACAGATTTATAGATAATTAATACAAAACAAACTTTGTTTGAATTTTACAAGTTTACAATATTTAAAATAATCGAGTCGATATTTGGAGCTCTTGATAGATTTTCGAGGAAAAGCATAACAAAATAAAATTCAAAATTTTGTATTACAGAGTTTTTCTATTTATTGGAACAACAAATTAGATTTTGTTTACAAACGATCAACCAGAAGGATGCTTTACTTAATGTTCATTGCTATTTTAAACATGGAATTGGCGGGAGGTCATGTGGTGACCACATTAGATTTTTGTATCTAAATTTATTAATATAAAAGAGATAAAACCCGTTATCTCTTGATATTCAGACAAAATACATGTTAATAAAAAAAATTATAAAATAATATTGATATACATAATTCAAATATATCATCGGAGGTAATTTAGATAAAAAGTTGATACTGTTAGTAATTACGTCGATATGCCTTATGCCATAAGAATTATTGCACCTTTGTTGTTGAATATTTATTATATTTATCATATTTTTTGTCATTAGTATACATGTATAAAAAATATATATTTTAGTTTTATGATAGGCGGCTACAATTGTACATTTACTAATATTTCAGATGTTGCAGTTCTGTTCATAAATAGAACTCATTAGAGAGTATATTTTTGTCTTGACTAATTACTGGCTACTATATTTCAAGGGTATGCACTTATGGAAATTGGAGAGCGCTTCATTTAAGAATTTTAGCTTTTTTGTAGTAGTTAATTGGGCGTACATAAATTTCAAATAAAAATAACTATTATACATAAACAGGGACGGTTTTATAGTAGTGGAGAACCCGAAATGATGAAGAAATGGAATTTAAGTTACTAACGTTATTAGGCCGGTATAAAGCAAATATAAGCTGCTTCAGCCGCGTCCTTTATTTGCATATCGGCCGTGTGACGTTCAAAATTTTTCGTAATACTGTAACGTGAGCCCCTGACTTAAAAGTATACTGTAATGATTGCAAAGGTTACTCCTAATATTCGTAATTAGAGTAAAATATGTATATTTCTTATGTAGGTTAAATTGTAAACGAAATTGAAATTGTATTTGTATTAGTTTTGCTTTAGCCTTACGAGATGAGACGAACGATTATGCTAAATCAGCATGTATGAGAGAATGACGCGGAGAGCGAAACGATAGGTATTGGGTGTTGGTTCGTCATTCAGAAAAGATGTGTAAAGGCTAAATTCGAAATACTATGAAGTAATTTTATGTTATCATTTAATGAAATAGTTGTTATTCCCGAGATAATTAAACCAAGTTAAGGTATGTAATTTTTCTTGAAATTTATATTTTTTTATGATTTTTGGATTGAACTCACTGTAATTTGTCATTGTAATTTGTCATTCAAATATTCTTTTGTATTTGACTCTTCAAATTTTAATATATATTAATTTGTTTCATAAATATAATTTTATTTTGTATCTAATTTTTTTATCGTTGTAAATATATTTTGTTAAATTTTTGAATGAATTATTTAATTCATTTTTATTCACACCTTTTGAACTCAAAAGCTTCTGAAGAATATTACCGCTCGGAATTCAGTAAGTCAAAATCGCTCGGACTTATTCGAGTATAAAATTGCTATTATTACAATTGGTAACATCGGTGGAATAGCATAAAGTTTATATTATTATAATACGAGCGCCGCTACTGTCAGAATATTCCCGAGCGATGACGTAATCCCCGGCGGTGGAATAACCCACACGCTAGCCGTGTTAATTACACCGCTGACTAAATCCTTTGTATTCAATGTCATTGTGGCGTCAGAAAGTTCCAGAAGGACACTACTTACATCTATCCTTTATATTTAGATTTTTTAAATTTAAATTCATTCTATGAAGAAATTTTGTCTTAGTCTTATAATTTTTCAAGATGTTTCCAACTCATTGTCGGGAGTAACAGTATTTCTGAAGGATATATGTAATATACCAATAATATTAAATATTTAACTATTAATACATTAAGAAATAATATAATGTATGTACTTCCCAGAAAAAGTCTTCAGTAATGTCTTCGGATTTCTGACACTGACATTTATCTGTTAGTTACAAACAATTTAAATTTTCAACTATTTTCCATGGCATTCTTATATATATCATATTTCTTTTATCTCTAAATCTATATAATATATAATAAAATATTTATATGTATCAGATAGAGAATTTAATTTTCTTTAATATTACCAAAAAAAATTTCAAAGAATAATATTTAGAAGATTTTTTTTCAAGAATCTGCTACTTCCGGTTGTCCAATTGTTACCACAACCTTTTCAGATCTCCCATGAATGTCCGTTTAGGAAATACGTAGTTAAACAAATATAAAGTCTTATAGTTTTTGAATAATCGTCCTTCCAACATCCCACATACACACACACACACAGACATCATCGTAAAAATGTTAAAATCGGATTGTAGGGACCTTAAAACGTGCTTATTCAATAAAATCTGGATATGCGATTTTTAGCATGTATACAATACCTCTCTTAGCGAGAGGTAAAAATGTACTCTGTAGAATTAACAGTTTGTCAACCACTGGTCACTCGTCTAACTCTGAACTATAAAAAATCATATCTCGTTTATTACATAAAATTTTTAGGTCGCGTTTGCACTAAAATTCTTAGTTCACACTGTTTTCAAGAATTTTTTTTTAATGGTACAATACCCCATTGTATATATTTTATATTTGTTGTTTTATAATCCCCTGGTTTGTGAAGGTCCTTGGGCGATCGCTCCTGGTTCACAAAATATTTCCGATTGCTTTCGGATTTATATTTTTTCGATTTTAAGAGTAAACAGATGATGTGTACATTTGTTTCACAAATATGTATTGTGGAAATTTCGCATTTGAGAGGCGCGTTGATTTATTAACAACAATAGCAGCAAATTTAGCTGTGCAACTTTGTAAATCGTCGAGTTAGTTTTCCGGGTTGATGTATTGGTTTTCTAAATTTACATTTCTCAGTAGCTATCCCAAACATGACATTTCAATAGTCAACACGCGAAAACTGAATCCAACGTTTTGTTTAGAATATCAAAACTCGTAATTTATCAAATGTTATGCAACATAAAGTGCAAAAGATTGTATTTTCAATGAGGTTCATAATTATTTTCTAATTTTCCAGCTATAATTGTTCGATTACACGACCGACTACATTTTGGAAGAGAAGTAATCAATGCTAACCTTACAACTGACAATACATATTTATTTATAGAAAAGAATCGGTAAATTGTATATTATGGAAAGAGCCATTTTACTGGATGAGGTAGGTAATTTTAGGACGAGTCCAGTAATGTGGATGTAATACAAGAAATTTATATTAAAATAAAAACTGTTTGAAAATAAGCGGTGGCACTATTTGAAACTGTTTATGTTCATTCAATTATTTTTACAGTGGTAGGCAGTGTTTCATCCACCAATCAAAATATTGATATTCGTGACGTCACACTATAACAAAAAACATCTTTGTCGTACATACAGTCCATACGATTTAACTTGGCGACCCAAAAGAATGTAATTCAGTTCACTATTCCTAAGTTGCGTTTTGTCAAATATTTACTTTTACTTCGATGCCGCACAGGTTCAGAAGTGAAATAGTGATTTTACAATGTTTTATTACCTTACACAAAGCAAATTTCATCCTAATACACTCAAACTCGGGGTGTCAGGTACTTTTCAACCCAAGAAGTTATATTCATACATAAGCGTTGGTGCATTTTTTTCTCAATAGCAATGGAAGTTTTATTTTCTTAACTTTATTAATTTAAAAAATAATTAATTATAATATGATTTATATAATAAATCATTCATTCCAATATTTGTAATATATTTTTTTGTATAAATAATTTCTTTTTTTTGTAATATTCGTAATTTTATTGAACTTCATTTTTCTTCGGTACGCCTATGGATTTTATAACTTTCCCATTACCGCAGTGATAATGTGAATTGCCCCAACTCGCCAAGTTACATCGTATGGACTGTACATGGCATGTATGAGACTTTTATTCTCTATCTCAGTAATTATTGTACGAGCCCAACCCCAAATGTATTCGTACCCTCTGAAATAAATATATTAACAGTATTAAAAAATAAATTTTTAGGTTACAATAGTTAAGACTATATTTGGGCATTTTTTTTTATTTTATGTATTAATAAAGTGTACTGAATTTAAATAAATGTTATTAACTAAATTTCTCATTTAAACAATAATCTACAGGCAAATATGACAAAAGACAAATCCTATAATTTTTCGTTCCAACAGTAAATAACACAATATTTATGATAGCATTATCTATAAAACTGAGGGTAAAGGTAACTGACAATATAATCAATTAATTGCCATCTTCAATTTTATTACTTTAATAAAAATTATTTGCGAAATATTAAAGGAAATGGGTCGAGTGATAGTAGTTTCTAGAAAGATACAAGAGAGGCGATTATATTGGTTTGAACATGTCAGAGGAAGACCAAAGATAAGATGGAAAGGCTATATTGCGAAGGACTTGAAAGAAAAGGAACTGAATGAGGACAAGAAGGAAAATAGAAATGAGTGGAAGAAGAAATTCACGAATAGCGACCCCTAACGAGTGGGAAAAGCTGAAGAAGAATAATATGTCAGTGTCAAGTGCAATTTACATAGTTTGTTTATGAAATAATTTTACTGGAAATGTATAATTTTTTGCAAGAAAATTTATATATGAAATTTGTACATAATACATGGAATTGACGGAAGGTAATGTGCTGGCCACATAAGATTTTTTTTATTATAGTTGCCGTCAAATAAGTATGGAATGGAGATTTCTACATTGTTCGATTGGGAATAATCTCTTGTTTCAACAAATCATTGTTTTGCATTTCTTCTATATCTTGTATTTTTCTAATTTCTGTCAACATATTTAAAGAGATTGAAATCCGAATTTTAAGAACGCAATTTAAAATAAATACTAACATTATTTTCTTGTTATAACTTATATATAACTGTCATCTTATATACCGATCCTACATTGAAAATGCTAAAGTTCATTGATTTATGTATAATATTCTCGTGAAGAGGTGTTTTACAATTTCTGTAAGACCTACACAGTAGCAAATATAGTTTCGCATTTCGCATATTAGAATACATTTAAATATTGTAGCTAATTAACGGGTCATTGTATTTGTTCACTATAAACGAACTCATAAATTATTAGCTGTTTACGCATACGTTGATATTACAATACCTACTTATTAAAAAGTTTATGGAACAAGTGCAAAAAGTACATATTTGTTGCACAAAACTTGCAAGATGTAGTACGAGATGCACATTGCAAACACAATACCTCCCGCCGCTATTGTTTTTGATTACATAACTACTATAGGGCGCGAGCAGTCTGTGACATTGTTGGCCTTGACAAGCAGATATGGGGACCCGTCAGAATGACAATTAGTAATTATGTACATAGATGTTAAACGCCAGAATTTTTCATTAAAAATTTCAAGATTTTTTAAATTCAAGTAGTTAATTTGTCACCAGGAGTGTGGAATTTACTTGGCGAGGAAAATAATTCATATGGAATTGGAAAATCACTTAATCTAGAATGAAAAATTATGATATTTGACATCTATGTACATAATTACTATCTATCATTCTGACATGGGCCCACATATCTGCTTGTCAAGGCCAACAAAGTCGCATGACTGCTTGCGCCCTATTGTATTTAACATTTCTTGTGTATACACTCTACAACAAAAATTCTACTTATATCTATTCTTTATATTTAGATTTTTAATTTTAAATTCATTCTATGAAGAAATTTTGTCGTACTCTTCTAATATTTCGAAATGTTTCCAATTCATTGTCGGGATTGACAGTATTTTTGAAGGGTATATGTAATATACCTATAATTTTAAATATTTAACTATTAATCCAATAAGAAATAATATAATGTATGTAGTTCCCAGAAAAAATCTTCAGTAATGTCTCTGGATTTTTGACACTGACATTTATCTGTCAGTTACAAACATTGTAACTTTTCAATTGATTTCCATGACATTATTTGTATGAGATTTATTAAAACAGATTATTATATACCTTAACTTTTTTTTATCTCCAAATTTATAAAAGATATAATAAAATATTTATATGTATCTGTTACTTCCGGTTGTCCAATTATTACCAAAACTTTTTCAGATCTTCCCAGTAATGTCTGATTGAGGAATATGTAGTTAAACAGATATTAAGTATTACAGTTTCTGAGAAATCGTCCTTCCCACATACACATACACTCAAACACGCACGCACGCACACTCACACACACATCATCGTAAAATTATTAAAATCGAATTATATAGGGACCTTAAAACGTGCTTATTCATTAAAGTATGGATATGCGATTTCTAGCATGAATCCAATACCTCTCTTAGTGACACGTAAAAAGAAAATAATTTGGTTATAAAATCATTGAAATCATTTGCTAATTAATAACTTTATTATCGATAACAATGTTTATATTTTATAGTACGTTGCATTGTTTATACTTCAGAAGTTTAATAACATATTGCGAAAATTATGAAAATTAAGGGTGCGTTTTATAAATAGGTGCGTTCGAGGGTGCGTTTGTTATGCACGAGCTATTACGGAAAGTATTGAGTGTAAAATTTAAACGTATGACCTCTTGCTCATTAAATGAACACATTAATTACTATCACTGACCCCATAAAATTTTACGAATACATAAATTACATATAAACTAATTTTATCTCAAATCCACTGGAAAATTGTTAATTTATTTTTTCCGCACTCCGTACGAAAAAGTAAACTTTGTTATAATAAATAGCTTTATATATTGTAAATATTAATTTTAAAGTTAACTTTGGCAGGATACGAACCCATGATCGAATGGTTCAGTAAACGGTTGTGGTTCTAACAGCAAGAAATAAACTAAAATAATTGGTTTTGGTTATTCTATCAAGTGAAAACCGCAACTACTTAGACATAGATAGTATATGGTTAAGAATCCCATAAAATCTTGGAAGATATTACATTTTAATATTAGAAAAGTAATGAACAACAACCTCAAGGTCATTAACATATAGAAAACAGTGAAAGGATTGCCCGGAAATTATTATAGCAGGAAGCGCAAAATTTGAGTTGAATTTCAATTTGAATAATTTCTCATCTCAGTTCGAATCCGGTCGGAAGCGTTTTTTTTACCTGTCGCTAAGAGAGGTATTGGCTTCATGCTAAAATCGCATATCTAGATTTCTGTGACTAAGCACGTTTTAAGATCCCTACAATCCGATTTTAA
This sequence comes from Harpalus rufipes, assembly GCA_951394225.1. NCBI lineage: Eukaryota > Metazoa > Arthropoda > Insecta > Coleoptera > Carabidae > Harpalus > Harpalus rufipes. Next base: position 5,552,023 of record OX596285.1, read on the forward strand.
CATTTTTCGATGGTCTTTGTTTCAGAATGATAATTAGTAATTATTTACATTGATGTCAAATGTCAGAATTTTTCATTTAAAATTTTAAATTCACGTAGTTAATTTGTTACCAGGAGTATGGAATATACTTGTCGAGGAAAATAAACCACATGGAATTGGAAAATCACTAAATTTAGAATGAGAAATTATATTTGCATCTATATACATAATTACTAGCTATCATTCTGACATGGGCCCCCATATCTGCATGTCAAGGCCAACAAAGTCACATGACTACTCGCGCCCTAATGTATTTAACATTTTTTGGATGCCTACACTCTACACCAAAAATTCTACTTATATCTATTCCATATATTTAGATTTTTTAATTTAAATTCATTCTATGAAGAAATTGTGTCCTACTTTTATAATTTTTCCAGATGTTTCCAATTTATTGTCAGGACTAACAGTATTTCTGAGGGGTATGTGTAATATACCTATAATATTTAAGAAATAATAGGTAATGGGTATGTACTTCCCAGAAAAAGTCTTCAGTAATGTCTTCGGATTTTTGACACTGGCATTTATGTCAGTTACGAACAATTTAAATTTTCAACTATTTTCCAAGGCATTCTTTCGGCTGTAAAATTTATTACAACAGATTATTTTATATATTATATTTTTTTATCTGTAAATCTATAGAATATATAATAAAATATTTAAATGTATCAGATAGAGAATTTAATTTTCTTTAATATTATCAAGAAAAATTTTCAAAAAATAATTTTTTTTCAAGAATCTTCTACTTCCGGTTGTCCAATTGTTACCAAAACCTTTTCAGATCTTCCCATGAATTTCCGATTGGGAAATACGTAATTAAACAATTATTAAGTCTTATAGTTTTTGAGTAATCGTCCTTCCAACATCCCACATACACACACACAGACATCATCGTAAAAATGTTAAAATCGAAATGTAGGGACCTTAAAACGTGCTTATTCAATAAAATCTCGATATGCGATTTTTAGCATGAATCCAATACCTCTCTTAGCGAGAAGTGAAAAATGTTTTCCCATATTAAACGTTTATACCATTAAATATTTACTTTTAAATCACAAGTCATATTTTTCACTACATATTTCCACACCTGCCATCTAACGAGATCCAACGTCAATTGTTGAGCCCCTTGGCATTGTTGCGGAGCCACTGTTCCTCCCCTGCGGTACCTTGTCCCTGCCACAAGAGTAAGGGCGCACGATAAGGGTTGCTCTGAACTTGGATGTGTCATCTTCCTCTTTTCACAAACACTAAATACTTTTAAGTAACCACTGAACACAGATAATTTCGGATAGTCACTTTTCACTTATAACTGCAGCGCTAAATGACTGAACGCACACTGTGGAAGATGTGGAGTTGTTGAACGGAGTACGTCAGACAGTCTGACGCGGACTGAATGAGAACTAGAGGTAGAGTACATATTGCGGTAAGCGCGCGTCTGCGCAGAGGAAAAGTGAAATATTGGAAATGTGGATTCATTTTCAGGATTTCAGAACGGGGAGATATTTGAATGAATTGGATTTTTGTTTTGTTTGTATGGTTGGTAACAGGTTGAGAGGTTGTGGAAGCAATTATATTAATTTGAATCTACACTTTTTCAATTTCAGTTCAGAAAAAGTAAATTATATTTCAGAAACAGTAAGTTTAATAACTTATTAATAATAATTTTATCAGGTTTAAGAAATCGGTTAAGTTCAAAATAGTTATTTAAGTATTAAGGTCAGTACGCGCTTCCTACCGGTTGATGATGATTTTGGAGATCGATCCAATACATCCGATACCGTAGAAGAGCACTTACTGGCCGCAATAATTATTTTTTCATTCAATTACTTGCTTTGTATTGATACTGACATCTGTCAATTTGAATTACCTGAATATATTAGCAGTTTCCATGGTTATGTTAGCATAGCTGCCTGAATTATGAAATTTATACGAATTTTTTTGTCTTTATTATTCTTTAACTCTATATCTGTTGAATATGAAATATAAAATGCAATCAAATCGTATAGAGAATAATATATTCTTTAAGTTATAATAACATTTAACTGATTTTTTTCAAGAAAAACTGTTAAAATCTTCAAATGGGGGTACTTCCGGTTGACCAATTATAACCAAAATCTAATCAAGTCTGCATATGGTTGTAAGGAAGAGGAATACGCAAGAATTGTAATTTTTGGAATTCTAGTATTGGAGATATCGTGCACGAAAAAGCGGTCACATACACACACACACACACACACACACACGCACATACGCACATACGAACATACACACACACATACAGACATCATCGTAAAAATAGTAAAATCGTATTGTAAAGACCCTAAAACGTGCTTATTCAATGAAAACTCACCACCGAATTTTTTGACCAAAGACAATACCTTCCTTACCTAGAGGTGACGGAAGGTAAAAATAAGATTTTAAAATTATATTGACATATGGTCATTTTGAAAATAAGCTTACTGATCAGTAATTTGTAAATAAAGCTTACTGCCTTAGAAACCTTATCGGTAATTAATAAAAAATCTGTTGTGGCCAACACAATACCGCTCGCCACTTCCGTTTTTGGTTACATAAGTATAGGGCGCGAGTAGTCATGTGACATTGTTGGTCTTGACAAAAAATTTCAGATTTTCTAAATTCATGTAGTTAATTTGTCACCAGGAGTGTGGAATTTACTTGTCGAGGAAAATAAACCACATGGAATTGGAATATAATTAAATTTATAATGAAAAATTATGATATTTGACATATATGTACATAATTACTAGCTATCAGCTACTAGCGCTCTATTCCATTTAACATTTCTTGTACACCTACATTCTACACCAAAAAATCTACATATATCTATTCTTTATATTTAGATTTTTTAAATTCATTCTATCAAGAAATTTTGTCCTACTCTTCTAATTTTTCGAAATGTTTCCAATTCATTGTCGGGATTGACAGTATTTTTGAAGGGTATATGTAATATACCTTTTCCGTCGACCGTTTATTAATAGGCTATTTTAATGTATAGAAAATCATTCATTAATGACCCCTATTAATGCATGATTTTTTATTAATAAACGATTTATTGGGTGCGTTCACCACCTGGGACACAGCATGTATTGCTAACGCTAAGTTGTAGCAAAAAGGTAGACAGAATTAAAAGTCATGCTTTTGACACTTACTAGCTAGGAATATTCACGTAGCATACCTTTAAAATGAATTTGAAAGAATAAAATTCCTCAAATAACATAAAAAACCGCTTGCGTTGTCTAGCATTAAGTACACTGAACGCACCCCACTGAAAACAATTAATGACAAAACTTATTGATTTTCTGACATAAAATTTGACGTTCGGTCAACCATTACTAACCTAAAAAAATTGTCATGGAATAATATTAGATTTTTCATTTAAGTAAGATACGGTCAACGAAAAAATATTGTAACTAATACGTGTGTTAATTGGCGATAAATGATCTCAACAAAAATGTCTCGATCATTAACGCCCTCATTAACACACTTGATAGTTAAATTACTAATAATATTAAATATTTAACTATTAATACAATAAGAAATAATATAATGCATGTACTTCCCAGAAAAAATCTTCAGTAATGTCTCTGGATTTTTGACACTGACATTTATCTGTCAGTTACAAACATTTTCATTTTTCAATATAATAAAATATTTATATATAGAATAAAAAATTTCAAAAAATAATATTTAGATTTTTTTTTAAGAATCTGCTACTTCCGGTTGTCCAATTATTACCAAAACCTTTTCAGCTCTTCCCAGTAATGTCCGATTGAGAAATACGTAGTTAAACATATATTAAGAAAAATAAAATAAATATTTCATCACGGCATATTACCCATTATATATATTAAGTATTATAGTTTTTGAGAAATCGTCCTTCCAACATCCACACTTACACACAAATCATCGTAAAAATATTAAAATCGAGTTGTAGGGAACTTAAAACGTGCTTAATCATTAAAATCTGGATATGCGACTTTTAGCGTGAATCCAATACCTCTAGCGACAGGTAAAAAGAAAATAATTTGGTTATAAAATCATTGAAATCATTTGCTAATTAATAATTTTATTATCGATAGGATTGTCAAAAATAAAAATCTATTTTCATCACGAGAACGCATCCTGCTTATTCTCCAGATTTGGCTCCGTCGGACTTACACCTGCATTCGAAATTTAAAAAATCCTGAGTACGGATTTCAAAGATAGCATATAAAAGCATTGGAACATCGGTGGAACAAGAGCATTGAATTTCACGGAGACCATAGTGAAAAATAAAACTAACTCAACCCAAAATCTATAAGTTTTCTTTGTTATCGCGAACTTTTTAAATAATCCTTGTATATGACTTATTGAAATCTATTTATGAAGAAATGCTACACACATAAAATATGAATAGAAGAAATCAAGATAGTAATAACATCACAGAACAGGATTAGAATGACATGTTTCTTTATCTTAATTTGTATCTTTTGAATGGTACAGGTTGTCAATCTACATTCCAGAACAACTTTTAAGAATATGTTCGTATATCTAAAGATTAACTTACAAAATTTGTGATTAGGAATCACCAATATTAAACATTTTTGGTAAATCACAAATGATCAAAATATTTATATTTATTTGTCATTATGATTGTGGAAGCTAAATTTGACACTTTCCAAATGAATACATTTTTATTTTTACTGTTTTCCTCGTGATGACCTACTTTATATAACAATAAATAACATAAAATGACATTATTTTAATAATATTATATATGAGTAAGTAGCTATTTGTATAAACCTAACACCAAACAAAAAGGAATTTTACAAGCATGACATTATTTCAAAATTATAGTACAACATTTCTTGAAATAATTGTATGTTGTTTAATTTTTTTAATTCGAAGAATTGGAATAATAGTTATTTATACATTAAGGGCATAATTAAAAAATCTGATGTGGCCAGCACAATACCATCCGTCAATCTTGTGTATTATGTACAAATTCCATACATACATTTTCTTGCAAAAGATTCTAAATTTCAAGTAAAATGATTTTATAAACAAACTATGCAAATGACACTTCTTCTTCTTTAGCTTTTCCCACTCGTTATAGGGGTCGCTATTTTTTATTTTCTTCTTCCACTCATTTCTGTTTTACGTGTCGTTCTCATTCAGTTTTCCGCAATACAGTCCTTCCATCTTATCTTTTTGGTCTTCCGCTGTTTATTCAACCGTCTATTACTAAGCTATTCATTCTTCCTCCAATATATTCTTCATTTCACCTCATGACATTTTCAAACCAATGTAATCCTCTCTCTCGTATCTTTCTAGAAACTTGTAACACTAGAGTTATTTCCTTACCTATCTTTCCGTGTCTTCCCCAACATCTACTTCAACATCCTCATCTCTGCCACATTAATTTACTTTTTATTTATACTGACCTGTCAATTTGAATTATTTGAATATATTAGTAGTTTCTAAAATATTTGGCATCGATTGGGATCGAACTCGGTACCCCAGATTCGCGTGATGTGACGGCTGGTAAACGCCCGCACGGTACAAATATGTCATCACTATTACCGACATCTGTGTACAAAGCAGATTGGCTCCCAGCAATGGGTAATATACCGTGATAATATATTATTCCTACATATTTATACTTATGCTGGAAACCGTATTAAGTTCTTTTCCATATAATTATTGTTCCATTTACTATTTTCTTTTTAAAACGTTACTATTATTATTTGAAATGATTAGTTTGTTGACAGTGACATATATCTGTCAGTTACATACATTTGAGATCTGAACTGTGTAACTATGGAGTTGTGTTTAAAGCGTAGGATCAGGGATTAAAATTATAGATAATTTTATAAATTCATACATAAACTATATACAGAAAGTATTAATGCAAACCTGTAGAAAATTTAAAAAACTTTAATTTTTATAACAACAAATCTCGAAAAAAAAAATTAATTTTTCGAAGAAAAACTATTTTGAGCTTCCAGTAAAGTGCCATTTCCGGTCATCTGATTTACACCAAAATCTAATGGCTTCTTTCCATATTAGAATAAATTAGAAATACACACACACATACATGGATTCTAGGGATCTTAAATCGTGGTCATTTATCAAAATCTCGATATGCGATTTTCAGCACGATCCCTATACCTCTCTTACCAAGGGTAGCGGGAGGTAAAAATGTATAATTGCAAAATAAAATAAAATGATTAAATATATTACCTATATTATAATTTAACCGATACCATGCTATGTGTGTGCTCATACCTAATTATTAGTACGTACTATACGTGTAAATAGCAACGTTCTAGTCTTAAAATTTCCCAAAAATAAGATATATTAAATAATATTTACAAAATACCCCACTATTTTATATTTCAATCTAAAAAAAAATATTTCCAATAATTGATTATTAATTAATTATTACGGATCCATTTTTGATTAACTCTAAAATTATATTCATTTAGGATAGCCAGAATGTCGTACTTTAAATCTGTTTTTATTTAGAAAGTAGAAGCCATTAAACTTAAGGTCTACGTTACTAATTTATTTAACACTTGACAAACTGCACGTGAGCTCTCAACAACATACTAGTAAAATATACAACCGTGTATAGAAAATAAACACAGATGTTTAACATATATAGTTTTTTTCTTCACACTTGTAACAGTCATCACTTCCTATCATATCAACTAATCGTTTCTTTCAGAAAAAAATTAAACAGAAAATGTGGCAAAGTGGGATGACCCCATTTAAAAAATAGAAACTAAGTAGTTTTTGAAAAATTCCGGTTTATATTTAACTGAACCCTGTGTAGGATTAAATTTAATATTTAAATTAGGTGTTGCAATTAAGGCATGGAGACAAATAAGGCCCACCGTGAAATGACATATTTTGGATAGTAAGTAATGTTTATTGGAAAAGTCTTGTTCATGTTAAACTTCGTTTAAATAAAGTTTAAAAAAAATCAGCATTTTTACCTTCCGTCACCTTTACGTAAGGAAAGTATTGACTAAGCACATTTTAGGGTCCATATAATACGATTTTACCATTTTTATTATGATGTCTGTATGCAAGTATGTTTTTAAATAAAAATACATTCTTAAGAAAATCTGATGTGGCCAGCACATTACCTTCCGTCAATCCTGTGTATTATGTACAAATTCCATACATAAATTTTCTTAAAAAAGATCCTATATTTCTAGTAAAATTATTTCATACACAAACTATGCAACTTGCACTTGACACTGACATCTTCTTTAACTTTTTCCATTCGTTAGGGGTCGCTATGTTTAATTTCTTCTTCTACTGTAGTTCCTTTTCTCTCAAGTCTTTCGCAATACAGTCCTTCCATTTGGTCTTCTTATCTTCTTCTTCTTTAGCTTTTCCCATTCGTCAGGGGTCGCTATTTTTTATTTTCTTCAACTCATTTCTGTTTTGCGTTTCGTTCTCATTGAGTTCCTTTTCTCTCAAGTCTTCCGCAGTACAGTCCTTCCATCTTATCTTTGATCTTCCTCTGTTTCTTCAACGTTCTATTACTAAGCTATTCATTTTTCTTCCAAAATATTCTTCATCTCTCCTCATGACATGTTCAAACCAATGTAATCGTCTCTCTTGTATCTTTCTAGAAACTTGTAACACTAGAGTTATTTCAATCCCGTATCTTTCCGTGTCTTCCCCAACATCTACTTGAACATCCTCATCTCTGCCACATTAATTTACTTTTTATTGATACTGACATCTGTCAATATGAATTATATGAATATATTAGTAGTTTCCATGTTTAACATAGCTGGCTGATTTATAAAATTTAATTTTTTTAAAATTCTTTAACCCTATATCTATTGAATATGAAGTATAAAATGCAATCAAATCGTATAGAGAATAATATATTCTTTAAGTAATAATAACGTTAAATGTCAATAAATCATATTTAACTGTTTAAATCTTCAAATGAGGCTACTTCCGATTCACCAATTATAACCAAAATCTAATCAGTTGTTCTTCTGGATGTAAACTTGAGGAATACGAAAAAATTATAATTTTTGGAATTGTGGTATTGAAGTTATGCGATCCGGAACTTTTATCACACACACACACAGACACACATACATACAGACATCATCGTAAAAATGGTAAATCGTATTATAGGGACCCTAAAACATGCTTATTCACTAAAAACTCATGAATGAATTTTTTGACCAAAGACAATACCTTCCTTACCTAAAGGTGACGGAAGGTAAAAATGATCTTGTTTCACAAATTATAAGGTTTCCATAAACAACATAGAAAATTAAAAATAAAATCTTCGGTTGTTCGTCGGAATATCCGCAACAATTTCCCACAACACACTTCCAAATTTTTTTTTTGTTAAGTATTTATATTGAAATTAATCTTCCATGACGTATTTAATAAATATTTTTCCTAAAAATTTCCATACAATAACGGTTTTAAATATTGAAGACAGTATTCATTTTTCATTCACAACAAAAATAGTAAAATAAAACGTACATATTTAATTTCGCAGACATGTGGGCTGGTATAAAAATACAAAGAGGTAGTTTAGGTTCTTACTCATGAGTTTAATGTGTAATGAATTAAGATAAAGAAAGCGGTCTCTTCTTAGAATGAGAGAAATCGTCTTTTTTGGAATTCTAGTCTGAGTCTGACAAGATTGGATAATTACTAGATCCTGACGTTGTCGCTTCAAAATAAGAACAAATACTAACTGTTCTTGAATTACTGAATTATAAAGTAAATAACAGAATTATGCACACGTCGACAGTGGAAGTTTAGTGTAAATTTATTATTTCCAGTCAGTCAGAGAATTTGTTAAAAGTTTCTTGACGGCATAAGGACTTTTATTGATGTTGAACTTGCGATATAATATTTTATATTATTAAATTAAATCAATATATAAACACGGCATTTATCCATTGCTGTTTATCATTCTGTTTATCGAATAATTTAAAAATTGATAAAATACTTTTATCGCGGCCAAAAAAAAACCGGACATTTAAAAAAGAAATTATCGACTTCAAGCAAACGAAATATGGGTTTATTTGTTTTTTACCTCCCGCTACCCTTGGTAAGGGAGGTATAGGGATCGTGCTAAAAATCGCATATCGTGATTTTAGTAAATGACCACGGTTTAAGGTCCCTACAATCACTCTTAAATACTGTGCATCTCTGTTCTACGATACGGATATGTCGTAATTACCGAAATCTGAGTAAAAATCTGTTGTGGCCAGCACAATACCTCTCGCCATTTTCATTTTATGTTGCATATCAAAATGACAGCTAGTAATAATGTACATAGGTGTCAAGTATCATAAGTTTTCATTCAAAACATTATGATTTTCCAAATCCATGTGGATTATTTTCCTCAACAAGTATATTCCATACTATTGATGACAAATAAACATCAGAATATTTTGAATAAAAAATTATGACATATGATAATTGTGACATCTATGTAAATAATTAGTAGCCGTCATTCTGACACGGATCCTCATCTGCTTGCCAAGGCCAACAAAGTCACATGGCTGCTCGCGCCCTATAAGTAACGAATTTAACATTTCTTGTACACACAAATAATTGAAATTGTATCTCTTCTTTCGTTCTATAAGGAATTTTGACCTACTCATCTAATATGTTCAAAATTCTTGAAATTCATTGACGGTATTAGCGGTATTTCTTAAGGATACCTATACTTTTAAATACATATTTAATTAATAATACGTGTCATTGTGACACGGTTTCCCATATCTACTTGCCAAAGCCAACAAAGTCACATGTCTGTTCGTGCCCAATAAGTATCGAATTTAACATTTCTTGTACACACAAATAATTGAAATTGTATTTCTTCTTTCGTTCTATAAGAAATTTTGTCCTACTATTCTAATATTTTCAAAATTCTTCAAATTTATTGACAGTATTAGCGGTATTTCTTGAGGATATATGTAATATTAACATACCTATAATTTAAATACATATTTAATAATACAATTATATATATATATATATATATATATATATATATATATATATATATATATATTAAATGTACTTGTACCTCCCAGAAAAATCTGATTTTTGACACCGACATTTTGCATTTATCTGTCAATTACAAACATTTAAATATCTCTGTTATATAACTGTTTTTTTTGGCAACGAGATTTATTACAGCAGATTATTCTATATTATTATATACTTTATCTCCAAACCCATACGAGATATAATAAAAACAGATTGATAATTTAATTTGCTTTAATAGTACCAAGAAACCTTTTCAGCTCTTCTTAAAACATGCTTATTCACTAAAATCTGGATATGCGATTTTTAGCATGATTCCAATACCTTTGAATATATAATACATATAAGAACGGCAACGCATATGGCCTAGCAAGATACTATATCTGTCTCTATTTATTCACAAAATTATTATAGATAGCTAGAGACTCCTACCACAAAACTGTGAACTACGATAAATCGTGCTGACAGCATTGCCAAATAGTATTTGTTAGAGGTATTCAATAATCAATAATTCAAAAATATTGTTTCATAATAACCAGATAATATATTTTGAATCTTCAATGTACATGTATACTTGTTTTACAGTAGCAAACTTAAAAACCTTTTTAAAATCTTATCTTGTTGTTCTAGCTACGTGGCAACACTGTGCAACATCCACCTATTATGTATTTTTTGAACTAACTCAGAAATAATTCGTATACGGAGGAATAGATGGCACCGTGTTTCGAAATATTTAATCTAAATACATTACGTTGCCGTTCTTGTATCGTATTATATATTCAAAGCCAATACCTCTCTTAGCGAGAGGTAAAAAGGAGATTAGCACGCCCAGTAATGGGCATGCCGTGATGATATATTTATTTACATATATTTCTCAAGTTTCACAACTTTCATTTCATTCAGCTGTCTGTTTCTCAAATCATACAATTATCTTCATTCTTATTCACAGTGTACTATACTAGACCATTGCACCCAATTAAATATAGCCGGCCTTCAACCGTCTTTTCAAACCTGTCCGTAAGTAAAGTACATATTTACTATTTAGCAACACTCTACTTAGCAAAGCAAAGCAAACCAAACCTTTGTGAATCCATACTCTCCAGCGTATTTTAAGAACATGTTGAGTGCTGCTGATTTATATGTTTATAGTCCGTGAATTATTTTTTATTTGGTCTTGGAAGGCGATGAAAGAACAAGTGAATGATTGCTGTAATTTTTTTCAATGATGACTAGATGAATCAGTCTGTTGTATAGGGCTGGAAGTGGGTCAAGTATTTTTGGATTTATTGAAAGGGTAGTGTGACATTTTAATGCAATATGAAATGATAAATGAGATCAATTTTTGGTAGTAATACGGAAAGTTAAAAATGTTTTGATAAGGGTAAATTATGTGCTATATAAATAATACTATATTGTGTGGAGAGTCCGAAAAGTGACATTTTAATGGCTGAGGTCACCTCCGCAACAAATAAGTTGCATTCAGCGAAATATACTTTCAGTTTGGTAAAACTGATTCTCACAAGTTTTTCTACAAAAACGTCCTATAAAAAGAGGGAAGTTTAGCGTGATTGAAATTACATGTGAAATATTTTTTAATCGTAAATATATGAATAATTATAAGTTAAAATTATGATCCCGTTTATTTATAATTAAGTATTTATCATCGAACTTTTGTGACGTCACAAGTGACTTTTGCGCATGCCTACAAAGGATGATGAGACCTGACTTTTTGAACATATATTGAGGCATTACACTACACACTTCTGGCTAGTTCACTTGGGTTTATTTACATTTTCGCGGAGTGAGGTTAGAATTTTTTAGTTCGTATTGGAATTGTATTTGTTTAAAACTACTATACGATACTTAATTTTTAATATTGAATACAATAATACACTAAATGAAATAAATAGAACAAGTCGTTTGCACAAGAAGAACAAAAAAATTATAATAATCATAACACAGAACTGTCACTGCTTATAAACGTCAAAAAAATGTGGATGCCATTTTTAAAACTTCTTGTTGCCATGTGAACCTAGCGCGCACTTGCTTAAGGTAAACTATACGTTCTCCGTGAACTTCTGTGACGTCATTATTTTAGAAAATTATGCATCTTTGAGTAAAATACAATATAGCATATCACGTTTGAAGACATTCTTAATAAAATATAAAATAAATAAATAAATATTTCATCACGGCATATTACCCATTGCTGGGTGTGCCAATCTGCTTCGTACACAAATATCGGTAATGATGGAATATTTGTACCGTGTGGGCGCTTACCAGGCGTCACCTCACGGGCACTCATTGCTGGCGTGGAGAGTGCGCCACAGGGGTCAATTTTGTGCCATTAAAATGCGATGTATTTTTTTGGCGTCGGTCGGGATCAAACCCGGGTCCCCAGATTCGCGACCAGACACTCAGGCACACGGCCACGAGACCCCATAAAATATAAAAATAAAAATACGCTAAACTTCCCCATTGTCCATCAATGTTCAGGGACCTGAACCGAAATATATTTATGGTTCAGGTTCGGTTCGGGTGAGGAAAAAGTGTCGATTCAGGTTCAATTTCAGTTCAAGAAATTAAAAATTATAACGGTTCATTGGTTTTGGGTTGGGGTTTGAATTTCGGTTAGAGCAATAAATGATTACGAACACAAGAAAATAATTATATTTATTAATTTTAAAATCACATTAAAATTTTATTTTTAATTGTATATTTATTTGACCTTTGAACAGAATCTGAATTTAAAACGGTTTAAATTCGATTCAGGTTTATTGGCAAATAAAGGTTCGGATTCAGGTTCATCAAAAATTCGGGTTAAATCGAGTTTTCGGTTCAGTTTCAGATCCCTGGTTTATTTTTCTATTACTTAATACCTGGTAAATAATCTGGTCGCGAATCTGGGGATCCGGGTTCGATCCTGACTGACGCCAAATATTTCAAATTTTACATGCCACAAAATTGACCCCTGTGACCCTTTGTCCTGGTTTACGGATGGTTCAAAACTAGTCAGGAGAAACTGGAGTGGGTTTATTTGGTTCAGGTTACCAAATAAAGGAATCCACAGACACACTAGTCCCACCATATTTTAAGCAGAAATCTACGCAATAAATCTCTGTGCTCAAATAAACCTAAACAAAGGTCACAAAGGAGCACCAATCAACATGTTGTCAGACAGCCAGACTGCTTTAAAGGCACTAAGTGCCTTCACTTGTGAGTCAAAGCTAGTCTGGAATTGCATGAACACCCTACAACAACTGGCCAAAGTTAAACACGTCACTTTGTGATGGGTACCGGCGCATGAGGGAGTTCTAGGCAATAAAAAAACAGATGAGCTCGCTAAAAAGGGAGCTAAGCCACCGTTTTACGGGCCTGAACCTTCTTGTGAACTCTTGAAATGCCGTATAAAGAAGGAAATCAAAAACTGGGAGGAAACAGGCATAGCCTCATATTGAAGAGACATCCCGGGCCTTAGCCAGTCGAAGAAATTCATTTCACCCACGTTGACAAACGCCAAAGAGCTATTAGCTCTCAGCAAGAAGGACCTTAGAACTATGACAGGTATCTTTACTGGTCATTGACCTCTGAAATACCATCTATGTAAGATTGGTATAGCTGAAAACAATATCTGTCGACTCTGTGAAGAGGACGAAGAAACTTCGGAACACATTATATGTGAATGTCCAGCTGTGGCCGTAAGTAGAATAAACCATCTTGGTAAAAAGTACCTCGCGGCTTCTTAAAAACTCTGGAAGTACTTCCAGAAAACTAAGATTGTGCCATGTTACAATATCTTACAGGTCGCAGTGACGAAAGCGGTTAGCGCTTAAAGCCCTCAACTTAATGAATGAATGAGCCCTGTAATGCATTCCACACCAGCAATGAGTACCCGTGAGGTGATGCCTGGTAAACGCCCGCGCGGTACAAATATGTCATCATCATTATCGAAATATGTGTACAAAGCAGATTGGCACACCCAACAATGGGTAATATGCCGGGATGATATATTTTTTTTTACTACATAATTTTCTAATATTTAAATTTCTAGGATTTTTTAAAAATGTTATCAATCAATTATTTCAGTTATTTGTTTTCCACAACAGTTTTTTTATATTTTACATAGCTGAACGTGTCCGTAAAAATAAAGTTTTAGGAAGAATGCGTTGAAAAACAAAAGCAGTTTATTTTCGTCCTTCAACTGTCTACAAGCAGAGCGTACTACAAGTGATGTTTCACAATTTTTAATATTAGCAGTGGAGGTAGCAATTTGTAAACACATTTAGACTTTTCGGCGGTCTTAAGTTGATCTCATATTTAAGATTTATAAATATAAAACACGCTCACAACACGCTGATGAAAGGAAATAAAAACAAAGGAGGGACGCCTAGGTGTCAGATGTTTTAAATCACTAACAACTGACTACTCTAAAACAGATGAAAGTCCAAGGTTTGGCCACGTACACGATCTCATTTTTTGTTTATTTATCAAAGAATTAGATGACATAAAATATAGTAGGCGAGGTTTTACAAATTTCGAAACCAGAGAAGCTGACTTCATTTATTTATTCTTTTTCCTGGTATTATTTTTAAATTTTTCTCAACACCTATACAATGCGAACCAAAAAATTCCGGACGCTTTGAATTTTGTTTTCCATTGATCGTTTATTAATGGGTTTCATTAATATACAGGGTCTTTCCTAATTTCCTGCTTCCCTAATTATTTTAGCTTCAATTAAGTTTGTAACGGCAAAAATGAGGTATGAAAATGTCGAAAATCAATTCAAAAATAGCAATAGCAATGGAATTGAGAAAAAATAAATAACAAAAGTCTAACGGTTTATCTGTCATGTTAGGGTAATTAATTTTTATTAGATATTATTTATAATTTCTGTTTCAGTTAACATTAACTGTTAATTTAAATTTATATTTACGCACATGAACAGAAATTACAAATAATAATAAAAAAAATAACCTAGTTTGACAGATAAATCGTTAACATTTGTTAATTTTTACCTTTCGTATCCCTTGGTAAGGTAAAGGGATCGTGCTAAAAAACGTAAATCGATATTTTGGTAAATGACCACGCTTTAAAGTCCTTAGAATCCAATTTTAACATTTTCACGATTATGTCTGTGTGTGTGTGTGTGTGTGTGTGTGCATGTGTGAGTGTGTGACAAAAATGTGTGTGGGTATAGATCCTGTTCACGCTCTAACTCAAATATTATCATTCAGAAAATTTTGAAACATTGTATTTCTTCCATATTCTAATACGAAAAGACATTAGATATTGGTGTAAATCAGATAACCGGAAATGGCATATTACTGGAAACTCGAAATAGTTTTTCTCCGAAACCTTTGAATGTTATTTTTTCGAGATTTATGTTATTATAAAAATACAGGTTAGCATAGATACTTTCCCTATATATTTTATAAATTTATTCATAATTTAAATCCCGAAGCCTACGCTTTAAACACAACTCCTTCATTACATAGTTCTCCAATCTATGTCACTGACAGATAAATGTCACTTTCAAAAACATAATCATTACAAATTAATAATAGTAACGTTCAAAAAGAAAATAGTAAATAGAGCAATAGTTATATGGAAAGGAACTTAATAGTATCTAGCATTAGTAAATATGCAGGTATGTATTTAAATAAAGAAACAAATAAATATATTATCACGGCATATTATCTATTGTTGGGTGAGCTAATCTGTTTTATATACACATTCCGTAATGATGATGACATATTTGTATTGTGCGGGCGTTTACCACAAGGGTTAATTTTATGCCATTTAAAATTCGAATTATTTGGCGTTGATCGGGATTGAATCGGATTCCCCAGATTCACGACCAGACACCAGGCACGCGGCAACGAGACCCCATAGGTAAATGGCGGGAGGTATTGTGTTGGTCACATCAAATTTTTAATATTCATATCTTGTACGTTTTTACCAGGGCTTCGAACCCGAACCTGAACCGAACCAAAACCGGAACATTTTAGCAAACCCAAACCCAGAACCGAACCTCAAATATATTTTCATTGAACCCGAGTCGGAACCGAACCGGGTATTAAAATTTGGGTTCAGGGTTCAGCTCCGGTTCAGGTTCATTTTGAGTCCGAAACGTAAGCGTATAATTGTAATGCAACCCATAATCGACGTCTGTTTTGTCTGTTTATGAAAATTGTGTTCGGGTTCTTGTCTCGCGTAAATTCCGGCTCGCATTTTAAATTATTTCTATATTTATGATTGTGATTCAAAAAACATTAATTCAATTTTCATTATGTCGAACCGAACCTGAACCCAATACCTGAACCCGGAACAAAACCGCAAATTGTGTTAATGGGTTCGTTGCCCTGGTTTGTGCAGATAAAATATCTTGTATTGATGAAGTTTGGTTTCACAAATTTATATTATTTATTGAATCCATGTAAAAACCAAACGATCTAGTTTTAAAGCACCATTTGCTATTTTCTTACGCGAAATGAAGTATAGTTGATTTAGTTTTACAGTGTAAACTAGATTTTAAGTAATTCCTTTCCTCCGTAAATGGTCAAAGAAAAGTAGAACCGAGAACAAAATGTAAATGAGGTGGTAATTGGTCTATTTTTTCATAAAGCTTTTGTAAACGCGGAGCGAATTAATGCAAATTCAACATCAAAAATAAGCTTGATGTCAATTGCAAATTGACAGTTAAATGTGCAAATTACGTAGTAATTATTCTAATTTCAATTTTATCGGTCATATTGCTACACTTTGCTGTAGTATTTTATAGGCTCGCAGATGGTGCATAAATTTATTTTCATATTTTACTGGTTTTGAAGTGTTTCAATTAAAACATTTAACTATTAGCTGAAACATTGTCAAATTAAGAATACTATACTATGAAATTAACATGTCTTTAACCCCAAACAATAATTTAATAGTCTAACAAAATAATTATATATTGGTTATGTCGTTTTTAAGTTGCCAAAACAAAAAAGGTTTAATTAAACTGAAAACAAGACCGCTGCTGGTATCTACCGACAAGTTTATACACTGTACAATAATTTCCAGACAAAATAAAATGATTTTACTTGAATGTGGAACTTGTAATTGTCATTCTAAAAATAGAACTTTGGTTTGGACAAGTTCAGCGTACATACCTACGAGTACATGAGCGAAAACGATTGTTGAACAACTTTTTAATCAGAAATTAGGCGAATTTTCGCGACGAACCATAGCGGTTTGGTTAATGAATTTTATGAACCAGTACGTTCTCGCGACGAACTAATGACGTCAGTCATGGACCAGGTTCGTCGGATCACGAACCGAGCTAGCGAGCAGGTTCATGAATCTGGTTCATCGGTTCTCTCTTTCTAATCTCAATCCATCTCAGTCTACCTTTGTTTTGTTTATACACTTGAGCGTTTGAGATTTTTGATTTAAACTAGAATAAATTACAAACATGGAAAAAGTCACAATTTCCAATGGATTAGAAATGCTCGAAGTGGAAGTTGGCAGGGGAACTGTTCATGTGTTAAATAAAGGTAAAAGTTAGGTTAAAGTCTTGTTTACAAATAATACAATCAAATATTTGCAGACCCTGTAGTTACAAAATATTTCGAAATGTGTAAAGATCGCATACTAAATAACTCATGCCCATCTCCATAAATTCATCTATAATATAACTCATATACTTCTTCATCGTTTAAAATTAACCGCCGAATGATCCAACAGGTTTAACCAAACTGATTTCTCGCGATATCCTATCTTACGTCATAACAGTGACGTTTTCATGAACCAAACGTATAACCGTGGTTTATGTTTGGTCCGTCGCGAAAAATCGCCTATTGATTGTGAACATTTACGAAAATTTTTGCTAGCATATTTAATTAAAAATAAATTTAGAAATTTATTATTTCTTCATTTTAATTGAAAATCTTTGTGTATTATACATATCAATATGCATATTAATTTTTCTATTTCGGTGTTCGTTATAAAAGCACTGCAAACACGTCGTTTAGAAGACCTATAAGCGTGCTGTTTGATATAACATATTAATCTATATAATCAGACAAAATTCACAACACACAATACACAAACTGTCAAAATGTGAAATTTCAAATGTTCAGCGGAAAGCATTACCAACCTAACTGACAAAAAAAACACCATGGCATATTTTTGGGTACTGAAAAAAGAATACTCAAATAAAAATCTGTAGCTATGCATTATATTATTTTTTATTGCGAAGACATAAGAAATAAATAAATAACTGATCGCCATGATTCATGCAGGGATTGGAAAGTTACTTTCATATAGACAATTTTCCGGGCTAGTTCAGTAAAGAAAGATTTTCCGGTCTAAAAAGTGATCAGAAACAGCTCATTTTTGGACGATAGCGAAAAAAGATTAAAATATATAAATATATATAATAAAACAATGTTTTTTAGAATGTTCTCTCCACCCGAAATAACTTATGTTGCGTTTATGTATATGTTGACTAGTACCGTCATTTTGTGAAACTTTTTATTAGCGTCTTTAATTAGGTGCGTAGGTATTATGTGGAAATTATACGACTTGGTAGTATATCGCGTAGTTAAGCAACGATTATTGTAATTTTATACTATTATAGTCATTGACCTTATTTAAAACTAACCATATACAATTATGTTTCGCATATAGCTATTACTGCTCTATTTTTCTACGATTCCAGTTAAATTTATGCAACTGACAAAAAATAATCACAATGTCGTTTTCTACATTCACAAATGAATGTTTATACATTTACAATAATAATATAATTACGAGGGTCATTCAATAAGTAAAGAGACAAATTCTATAATTTTAAAACTATTCAATGAATATGTCCAATCTTTTCAGGGGTGTTAGTTGGCAACCTTGGGATATGCTCTGATCAGCTGTTTCATCATTTTATGTCAACATAACCTCAAAATTTTCAGTTCACCATGGCAAGTCCACTAGAGGATTGCATCTTAGAAGAGCAGCGCTCAGTCATTAGATTTTTAGTCGCAGAAGGTGTAAAACCAAGTGAAATTTTTTCTAGAATGTTAATACAGTACGGTAAAAGTTGTATGAACCGTGCGAATTTTTACAAGTGGGTTGATCGGTTTAAAAGTGGCCGAACAAGTGTAGGTGATGAACCCCGATGTGGACGTCCAGTGGAAGTTTCTGGTCCCTCGTTGGAATCGATTGCGATTTCCTTGAAGATCAGCGAACTATCAATAGCCAATATTACTCTGAGATGCTAGAACACAAAGTTAGACCAGCTATCAGGAGCAAACGCCGTGGACTCTTGTCAAAAGGAGTCATTCTTCAGCACGATAACGCCCGCCCTCATACAACCCAGCTGACCCGTGATAAGCTTCAAGAATTGGGTTGGGAGGTCTTACCTCATCCTGCCTACAGTCCCGACCTCGCCCCATCTGATTTTTACCTGTTTGGACCACTCAAAGATGCCCTACGTGGAAAAAGATTTGCTAACAATGAGGAAGTTAAGGAAGCGGTGCAAAAGTGGCTTCGGGGTAAATCGAAAGAATTCTTCGCCAAGGGAATTAGGAAGCTGCAAGAAAGATGGGACAAGTGCATAACTGTGGTGGGGGGGGATGATTATGTTGAAAAATAGCCTTAATTTTGAAAGATTGAAATAAACCGTTTTTGAGCTATAGCCATTTGTCTCTTTACTTATTGAATGACCCTCGTATAATATATAATCACAGCTTATTACCCATTTGTGGGTGTGGGTAAAATAAACGTTGCGCAATTAAAACATAAGGATGATGACAAATCAAGAACTAATTCGCGTAACATTAACAAGTTGGCATACATTTATCTCTCTCATTTGCTATAACACGAAGCGTGTGCGATAAGAATGGATATAATACGTTTGTCTTTCAAAATTCGTATTGTTTCGACTAAGCTAGGACATTTCATTTTAAAACGATGCTCGTTTTTCACAATATTTCCGCTGTAACGTAAGTTTATTTATTAATTCAGATATATTACCTTGATTCATAACCGTCCGAATAACGTTATTTTCTGTCAGTATCACTGACAATGACACTGTGTCAGTATCTCATTTTTCACATATTTGGTTTTACATTTGCTAATAAACTTACCAGTTGACTTAGTTTCGAATTTTGAATGCTTTTACAGTAACATATATTTTTATAATAATAAAATAACTGTAGTATCTTATGTACCTTCATAAAAACTAAATAAACGACACTACTGAATTTGTCAGAATGGCGGAGCTAAAATTTTGATTCGTACAATTCATAGATGACCTTGATCAGACATCTTTAAAAAAATTACTGTACGTATGTCGTCAGGAATCATACACGTTTTATTGCGCAATGTTAATCTTACGTGAAGAATGGGGTCCTATAGGTACTACTTTAAAAAAAAAAAAATTTGAAGAACAGGATGAACTACAAATTTTACGTAATAAGCGAGATATGAATTTTTAAAGATAAGAATTTGCGTGACGTAGCATGTCTTCACCAGTGGTCGACAAAATGTCAGTTCTAGAGAGTACGTTTCATGTTCGCATAGCTAAAATATTTGTATATATATAAACACATTATATTATGAAGAAATTATTATTAAGCATAAATAACATAAATAAAATGCATTTTTTTAAATAAATTATAATATTAAAACAGTGTGACCATTGTTGACAATAATGTGATACAAACTATGGCGGCGAATGGCGCATTGATGTTTTAACGGTAGGCGGGCGAAACAGCGCGTGAAACAAAATTCTTTCACTAAAATTCATTAATTTACAGTAAAATTTTTGAAAGATGTCCGATCAAGGGCACCTGTATCACGAACGAATTAACAAATAGGCATACATTTATCTCTTTCTTTTGCAAAGGCTGTAAGAGTGTGTGATAAGGATGGATATAACACGCTTGTCTTTCAAAAATTCATATTGTTTCGACTAAGTTAGGACATTCCATTTATAAACGATGCTCGTTGTTGATAATACTTTCGCTGTAACGTAAGTTTATTTATTAATTCAGATACATTACCTGGATTCATAGCCGTACGTATAACGTTATATTCTGTCAGAGTCACTGACACTGACATTGTGTCAGTATCTTATTTTTAACATATTTGGTTTTACATTTGCTTATAAACTTACTAGTTGACTTATTTTTGAATTTTGAATGTTTTTCCTGTAATATATATTTTTATAATAATAAAATAACAGTAGTATCTTACGTACCCTCATGAAAACTAAGCAAACGACACTACTGAATTTGTCATGATGGGCGGAGCAAAAATCTGAATTCATACAATTCGTAAACAACCTTGATCGGACATCTTTCAAAAGTTTTACTGTACGTATATTTTCGCATTCTTATCTAAGATAGTTAAAATTTGACTATGGTAATCTATGGTAAACTATGGTTAAGGATAGATCAGTACATCGTAATAAGAAAATTAGTAGAAACTGGAAATATATACAAAAAAATCTTATGTGACCAGCACGTTACCTTCCGTCAATTCATTGTATTATGTACAAATTCCATATATAAATTTTCTTGTAAAAGATTATATATTTCCAATAAAATTATTTCATATATAAACTATGTAAATTGCACTTGACACTGACATCTTCTTCTTTAGCTTTTCCCATTCGTTAGGGGTCACTATGTTTTATTTTCTTCCACTCTAATTCCTTTTCTCTCTAGTTTTCCGCAATACAGTGCTTCCATCTTATCTTTGGTCTTTCTCTGTTTCTTGTACCTTCTATTACTAAGCTGTTCATTCTTCTTCCAATATATTCTTCATATCTCCTCATGACATATTCAAACCAATATAATCGTCTCTCTTGTATCTTTCTAGAAACTTCTATTACTCGAGCCATTTCCCTTATCCTCTCATTCCGTATCCTATTTTTTCGTGTCTTCCTCAACATCCATCTCAACATTCTCATCTCTCTGCCACATTCATTTTCATTGACATTGACATCTGGCAATTAGAATTTTCGTAATATAATAGATGTTTCCATGGTTATAGCATAGCTGGCTGATTTATGAAATTTAATATCTTTATAATTCTTTAACTCTATATCCATGGAATATGAAGTATAAAATGCAATTAAATCGTGTAGACAATAGTATATTTTTTAATATTTATAGTTTTTGAGTAATCGTCCTTCCAACGTCCCACACACATACACACACACACAGACATCATCGTAAAAATGTTAAAATCGGATTCTATGGACCTTAAATCGTGCTTATTCAATAAAATCTGGATTTGCGATTTTTAGCATGAATCCAATACCTCTCTTAGCGAGAGGTAAAAAGGAAAATATGGGGAAGAAGAATAGGAGAACTCGGTAATAAAAGAGATAAAAAATTGGAAGAAATGAATATTTCTCATACAAAATAAATCTGATAAGCCTACTGTATATTGTATTATATTCGAAATACGATTCTCGGTCCATGTATCTGATTTTTATAAGCAGTAACTTTGTTTATATGTAACTTATAAATAGGTCCAGAATAAATTCAACTTTTCTTGTTAATTTCTTCACTTTACTTGAACTAACTCCAACATATAATGAAACTAAAAATAAACACAACATATGTACGGACATGTTTATATCTCTGACCGTTTACTATACTATAATGTTTAATTGAAAGCGATCGGATCAGTAGTAAATAAACCTTGCCTTCAACTTTTTGCAGTCGTAAATTTACTTTTAAATTTTCACTTTAAAAACTTTACAGACATATCTGGGTTGGTTTTTGTTGTTTGTTACGTTACGTCATTCTGTATAAAGAGATTGGAAATCTTTTCCTCGCTTTGTTTTCAAATTTATTTCTGACACAGATAAATAAATTAATTATGTAAGAAACGTTCAGAAAATGATATTCAGTTTGCTGTCAACATAAGATTCATCTTTAAATCAGGTACTTTCTTTCTCGTACAAGATTATCATCTATAAGATTGTTCTTATGTTTTATTAAGGCTCGATATTTTCTATCTCTAGTTAAATTGTCTGTTAACTAAACATATCGTATAAAAAAATTGACACACGTGTAATATTTAGAATGCTTATAATATTGATGCTAAATTTTCCATTTTAAGTTTTAATCAAGAGTTTAACAATAGAGGTGAAAATACAGGGCATAAAAAGAATAAATTAAATGATATATTAAAAATACAAAAGTTATACAAGAAATGAATTGAACTGGCAGAATTTTGCGAGAGTTGATTCACAAAAAAAATTCTTCGCATATATTTGTTTTAAAACAAATTTTTAAAAACGAAAAAACAACTCTAAGTACAAAAATTATGATGTGGCCAGCACAATACCTTCCATCAATCCTGTGTATTATGATGTATAAATTTCTTGCAAAAGATTATAAATTTCCAGTAAAATTACTTCATAAACAAACTATGCAAATTGCACTTGACACTGACATCTTCTTCGTCGTCTTCTTTACCCTTTCCCGTTCGTTAGGGGTAGCTATTTTTTATTTTGTTCTTCCACTCATTTCTGTATTGCGTATTCATTTTCTCTCAAGGCTTCCGCAATACATTCCTTCCATCTTATCTTTGGTCTTCCTCTGTGTTTTGAACCTTCTATTACTAAGCTATTCATTCTTCATCTAATATATTCATTTCTCCCCATGACATGTTCAAACCAATATAATCGTCTCTCTTATATCTTTTTAGAAACTTGTAACACTAGAGTTATTTCCTTACCGTATCTTTCCGTTTCTTCCCCAACATCTATTTCAACATCCTCATCTCTGCCACATTAATTTACTTTTTATTGATACTGACATCTGTCAATCTGAATATAGTAACAATTTTATTGGTTAGAATAGCTGGCTGATTTAATATCTTTATAATTCTTTAACCCTATAGGTATCTATTGAATATGAAGTATAAAATGCAATCAAATCGTATAGAGAATAATATCAAATTTAACTGTTAAACATTCAAATGATGCTACTTGTTCTTCTTGAGGAATACGAAAAAAATATAATTTTTGGAATCGTGGTATTGAAGTTATGGGATCCGGAACTTTTGTCACACACACACACAGACATACATGCACACACACACATACATACAGACATCATCGTAAAAATGGTAAAATCATATTATAGGGACCCTAAAACATGCTTATTCACTAAAAACTCATTGAATTTTTTGACCAAAGACAATACCTTCCTTACTTAAAGGTGACGGAAGGTAAAAATTCTAGTAATAACGAGTTTATTTATTGAAAGGAACAACAGAAGTAAAATTTGTCGACTGAGTAAATATAGTATCCAACATCGGTCTACTATTATTTGGATTTTGACACAAAAGTCATCTAACCCAGTAAGCCATCTCTCCCGGATTTACCGTAATGGTAAGTCAAAGCGTAAGCGATTATGAACAGTTTACCAGTAACGACTATTTTCTTTTGCAATAACTTTTCTTCATTATTATACTCTTGTTACTGATTAGAAAGTTAAAGAAATGATTGTAAACTGTACTATACAGATACATAATTATTATAGAACTCAACATAAATTGATAAACCAAGCGATGGGTAATAATAAGCCGTGATAATTGAAGTATTATTTATTATCATCATAACTGTTTCGGGGAAACGCTATGAAACAATAATAAATATAAAACAATTTTAAATTCTAGTCATTCTCTTCAATAAAACATGATTATTTATTTCCTAGAAGCGTAATTAAAAACTGTTATATTTTTAAAAAACCGTAACTTTATTATTTTATTATACAGTTAAGTTGACAAATTATTTGAATACCGCTACTGAACATAAAACTGACATAACATTAAATATACAACTAAATTTGAAACCAGGAGCCTGGGACTGAACCCGAACTTGAACCGAAAACCGGAATTAACCTGAATTTTTGATAAACCTGAACCGAATTTAAACCGTTTTAAATTCAGGTTCGGTATGTAATTAAAAATAAATTTTGAACAAGATTGTAAAATTAATAAACATAACAATCTTTTTACCTCTCGTTAAGAGAGGTATTGGATTCATGCTAAAAATCGCATATCCGCATTTTATTGAATAAGCACGTTTTAATGTCCCCAGAATACGATTTTAACATTTTTACGATGATATCTGTGTGTGTGTGGATCTTCTGGGCGCTCCAACTCAAATATTATCATTCAGAAAATTTTGAAACCATGTATTTCTACCTTATTCTAATAGGGAAAGAAGCCATTAGATTTTGGTGTATATCGGATAACCCGAAATGGCACATTACTTGAAGCTCTTCAAAAGTACCTTTAAATTTTTTCGCAATTTATTATTATAAAAATTAAAGATTATTCCATTTTCTACTGGTTTGCATTAATATTTTTTCTATATATTTTATGAATAAATTTATAAAGTAAAATTATATCTCAGAACTTATGCTTTAAAAACAACTCCATGATTACACAGTTCAAATGTATGTAACTGACAGATAAATGTCAGTCAAAAAATAATCATTTCAAATTAAGAATAGTATCGTTTTAAAAAGGAAATTATAAATAGAACAATAGTTATATGGAAAGGAACTTAAATTTCAAATTAGTAACGTTTTAAAAAGAAAATTGTAAATAGAACAGCATTTGTATGGAAAGGAACTTAATATACATAATTTCTAGCATTATATATATGCAGGTATGTATTTAAATAAAAAAAGTATTATCACGGCATATTACCCATTGCTGGGTGTGCTAATCTGCTTTATACACAGATTTCAGTAATGATGATAACATATTTGTATTGTGCGGGCGTGTATCAAGCGTCATCTCACAGGCACTCATTGCTAGCGTGGAGAGCGCATCACAGGGGTAAATTTTGTGCCATTTAAAATTCGAAATATTTGGCGTTGATCGGGATCGAACCGGGTTCCCCAAATTTGCAACCAGACATCAGACACGCGGCAACGAGACCGCATAGGTATGTATTTAAATTACCTAATAAAAATTAAATGGCGGGAGGTATTGTGTTGGTCACATCAGATTTTTGTCAATGGTTTCCAACAGATTTTCAATTGCATTAAAGATTAGGTGACTATTTGCGAGTTAGACACATATTCAAATCGGCTCATTACTCTTTTTTCATTCACCACTTTCACACGATTAAAAATAGGACAACGCAGTTTCAAAATATTGTGACTATACAAAAATATTATTTCGTTTAATAATAATAGTTACAATTGTTTTAGTTCATTTTTTTATTTCAAGCCATAGTCATGGCACACTATTTTCTTTTCAACTAGGTATATAAAAAAGTGCCCGCCATTTTATTTTTTAATAATGTAACATATGGATTATTTTACATGATTGTAAATCAAATTTGATGTACTTTTCAAATTTGTAAAAAAATATAGTATGTTCCATTTGTAATTTCAAAGTTGATATTAATTACTAATAAACCGGAAGTGGTATCATGAATGTACATCCGTCATCAAGTAGCTTACATGTTTCTGTATAAATCATGTTATATGAAAGAAATTACTAACTTAATAAATAAGCGAGATATTTGCTGGGTCCACTAAAATATAACACCCTGTAGAAGCAACGAGCAATAAAGTTGGTGATATAAATAAACAGTCTATAAATTGTGAACATAAATAAATGTAGTTATATAAATATAGTGATATAAATATTGTTAGTGTTTAAGTATTTAATAATATTCTTAGTCTTAAATTAGTGTTTATAATTATATAATCATAGTGTTAATTATTTTTTATTATCTTTTTAATATTCATCTTAATTTTTATCGTTTAATAAACGTATTAGTTTAATTAATAATATTTCTCCGATTTTTACACTTCACCCATATAAATAAAACGTTACAATATGAATTCAGCATGAAATTATCTTTCTTTGTATTATATACACAAAAAAATATATTTTGAAAACCGCTCCCAAACATAAAACTAACGTGACATTTAATCCACAGTAAAAACATTCAAATTACTCACTCTCTCATTATATTAAATTGCACAATTAGTTTAGACAATATAGTCTTATGTTAGTATAATTTTAGTGCTCTATTAATCTCAGAATGACACTAACTCTATATTTAGTGCCCTATATAGCCACAACTCTTGGAATTTTCTCACAGATACGTTCTTGTTTTAAAACAAATGAACAAACGCGCATTTGTTATTGAAACAAATGAACAATTATTTAGAAGATATTTACGGATGAGCTAGTTCGCTATATTTTTGGGGCATCTTATAAATTTGTATTTATTTTAAAGTCATGTGATGAAATCTAAATATTGCTAGACGAAAGATGAGATTTGGGGCAATATTTGTTTTATTTTGTTTCTGAAACGTTAGAAAATTTAAACTTAGACGGCTATTAGATATAATTTTGTTAGTTTTTTCTGTAAATCTGTGCCAAACTTTTTGTGAGTTTCAAATGCATTAAGCTAATATATGATGCATCTATGCTTAGTTAATTTATTAACATAAATCACGTAAATGATTAAAATATTTAGAAAATATGAGGTTCCGCGACTGAGACGTTTATAGGTCTCCCAAATTTAATGATATATGTTCACCAAACTATTTCCACATGTGCTAATGACATATACTTAAATTAAAATGAAATTCGTAGAATATAAACTAATTTTTTCTATTTCGGTGTTCTTATGTTTCTATAAACGCACTGTTTTGTACTGCAAACACGACGTTTAGAAGATCTATAAGCGTACTATTTTTGGCGCCTTTTATGTTCTCTAGTTGGTAGTTATGCTTTCATAACTGACAGATGACAGGTAACCTCAAAATGGTAAATTGTTGATAATATTTCAACATATTACTTTTAATTATGGATTTTTATACTTTCTTTAGGTGATAGGACTAGAAAGAAATATAATATTAATTTTACAACCAGAATCAGACCTTGAATCATAAATACAATACACCTTGCAATACACTAATTAATCAATAGATGAACAAAATATGAAATTTCAATTGTTAGCGGGAAGCGTTACCAACATAAACATAACTAACAAAAAATACCTAGTCATAATTTGACGTCGCAATTTAAATAAATTTAATCGTAAAATTACCTCAATAGAAAAAATAGTATAAAAAACACGTATCATAAGGCCTGTTGACGCACTCGTCCTTTGTAAAACTCGCCTAGCGGCTCGTTTTCCAAACTTGGACTCGTACGTTAACAGATTGCCTTATGATACTTGTGTTTTAATGTACTATTATTAGCTTCACGGTAGAGAGAAAAGTACAGTTTTACTTGTTTATAAACATATTTCAAATTACAAATAAAATTGTATATGTTCTAAAAATAATATTTGTAAAACATGTAAATAAATTCAGATGTTGCCTTTCTTTTTACCTCACGCTAAGAGAGATCTGGAATCATGCTTAAAATCGCATATCCAGATTTTAGTGAATAAGCACATTTAAGGTCTCTAGAATTCAATAATAATGTTTTTACCAAGTCTGTCTGTGTGTGTGTGTGTGTGTGTGTGTGTGAATGTGTGTGTGTGTGAGGTTGTTCTCAAATTCTATAAGACTAAACTATGGATTCCTCAATCTAACAGTAATGGGAAGAGTTGAATAGATTCTGGTAACAATTGGACAACCAGAAGTAGTAGTATTTTAACAAAAATCTTCTATTTAGTATTTTTTGAAAATTTATGTTATTACAAATATTAAAAATCAAAATTCTCTATCCGACACATTTAATAGCTATTTGTGTATTAAGAGAGCAAAATAGGACATTGTCGATTGAGAGGTTGTTCTCTCAAAATCGACAATGTCCATTTGCGCTCGAAACACACACAGTCGCTACCATAACAAAAAATAATAAAATGTACACTTTGTACTTACACTACTACTGAATTAATAAGGATTAATATAAAGAAAAACGTCTTTTATATTTAATTTTAATTTATCGTTATTTCCCATTCTTCTTGATCTATTGCTTCAATCTATTCTAAACATTTTATACTTTCGTTTATATCGTAAATGAATGCCCTATTTTATTTTCACAACAGTGCGGCATTTTTTTTTTTTTTTTGGTTATGTAACATACCGACAGAGCAGTAATATGTCAGATTGATTTGTAAAGTGGTAAATGTGTCACTGCAGTGCCATAAGTTCCTGACTAAACGTTTCTATTAAGAAGTGACATTTCTCACCATTGTATAGTTAGAAATTTGGACAGCGAACGTTTTTTCTACTTTGTCGCGCTAGAGCGGCAAAGTGACATTTTGCGTTGACAAAAGAGAGCGCAAATGGCTACTTTCTATGTAGACTGTAGAAAAAAAAAATTATTATACCTATATGTTGTAGTAAATCTCTTAGCCCAAACATCTCCATGGTAACTACTTGAGAAATTAAAAGTCTGTAATTGATAGATAAATGTCACTAATGCCAGTATCAAAAATTCAGAGATTGTACTGAAGGTTTTTTCTGGGAATGATATTTAATATTTCTTATTGTATTATTAATTATATATTTAAAATTATTTCATTATAAACAGACAGACACACAGACATCATTGTAAAAATAGTAAAAACATGTCTTAATTCGTACTTATTCACTGAAAACTCACTATGGATTTTTTGGACCGAAAACATTATCTCCCTTATCTATATGTATGGTTGGCGGGAGGTAAATATATAGGACGACAATATTTTATTTAAATTACTAACATTTTAATCTAGATAAAACTAATAATTATGCATATCAATTACGTTATTCCCTTCCAAAGTAATAGAAACATTTTGTTTGTTATATCTCTATGGAGATCTATACATGTAGCGATCTTATCGTTAATGTTTCAAAATTTTCTGGTACGGTCCTGAAGAACCCTTACACTTGGATTGGAACGAAGCCAACTTTAATTGCATGTGTTTTTATACACAGACTTCAACTCCAGTATATTTCATACATAACATGCGACTACACATGGAAAATCAACTTAGCAACTTTGTTAGTATGAGAAACAACACTTATGAATATGTAAACACACATATATGCACAGTGTGTTAACTCGGAGTAGGCTATGAACAAGGAAACGTATGTCAATTTAAAAGTATTTAATTAAATGTCAATTTGACACGATATATTGTCAAAAATGTTATCAAAAGAAATAAAAGCTTTTCTTTTGGAATCTTATTTTAAAAATCTGTTGTGGCCAGCACAATACCTCTCGCCACTTCCTTTTTTTGGTTAGGGCGCGAACAGTCATGTTGTTGGCCTTGACAAGCAAATGTGGAGGCCCGTTTCAGAATGATAATTAGTAATTATGTACATAAATGTCAGAATTTTTCATTAAAAATTTCAAAATTTTCTAAATTCACGTAGTTAATTTGTCACCAGGAGTGTGGAATTTTCTTGTCGAGGAAAATAAACCACATGGAATTGGAAAATCACTAAATTTAGAATGAGAAATTATGATATATGACATCTATATACATAATTATTAGCTATCATTCTGACATGGGCTCCCATATCTGCTTGTCAAGACCAACAAAGTTACATATGACTGCTCGCGCCCTAATGAATTTAACATTTCTTGTATACCTACTCTCTACACTAAAAATTCTATTTATTTATATTTATATATATTCCATATATTTAGATTTTTTAAATATAAATTCATTCTATGAAGAAATTTTGTCCTACTCTTCTAATTTTTCGAGATGTTTCCAATTCATTGTCGGAAGTAACAGTATTTCTGAAAGGAATGTGTAATATACCTATAATATTAAATATTTAAGTATTAATACATTAAAAAATAATATATGTACTTCCCAGAAAAAGTCTTCAGTAATGTGTCCGGATTTCTGACACTGACATTTATCTGTCAGTTACAAACAATTTAAATTTTCAACTATTTTCCATGGCATTCTTTCGGTTTTAAAATTTATTATAACAGATTATTTTATATATTATATTTCTTTTATCTCTAAATCTATAGAATATGTATATAATAAAATATTTAAATGTATCAGATAGAGAATTTAATTTTCTTTAATATTACCAAGAAAAATTTTCAGGAAATAATATTTAGACGATTTTTTTTCAAGAATCTTCTACTTCCGGTTGTCCAATTGTTACCAAAACCTTTTCAGATCTTCCCATGAATGTCCGATTGGGAAATACGTAGTTAAACAAATATAAAGTCTTATAGTTTTTGAGTAATCGTCCTTCCAACATCCCACATACACACACACACATCCAGACATAGACATCATCGTAAAAATGTTAAAATCGGATTGTAGGACCTTAAAACGTGCTTATTCATAAAATCTGGATATGCGATTTTTAGCATGAATCCAATACCTCTCTTAGCGAGAGGTAAAAATGGAAATAAATTAAAAAAACGGCGAATGGCAATATAACAATAAAAAGCTTAATTTACATGGAACGTTATCACCGTTGTGGCCGTCAACCGTTCACGCCGTTAAGACCGTATAGTCCGTAGTGGGGATTTTAGAGGGAATTTCATATTTAGTAAGTTCTGAAAAAACAAAAATAACTACAGTAGAACCTCGATTATCCGAGTCGCAATTATCCGAGCTCCGGATTAACCGAGCCGATCTAAAGACCCAACATGCGAGGTACGCGCGTCTATGATCTGGATTAACCGAGCCAATCTAAAGACCCATCCGTATTAACCGAGCTTCTAAAATATTTCCATTTGGAAAAAGCTCTGAGGTATATCGAACAACAATCAGAGGCAACCCCAGCGGATTTGCTTCTTCTTAACAGATGGAGAAATATGGCAGCGAGAAAAAGATGCAGTATGAAATAGCAACGCATAGATAACTATTTCAATGTTTTATAATATACATACATACTTATTTACATGTTAAAAACGTTAAAAAACCGTTTAAAGTACATTTGTGTTTATTTTTTTAATGAATAAAAAATAAATCCGGATTATCCGAGTTTTCAGATATCCGAGGAGGGTATCCCCCACGTTACCTCGGATAACCGGGGTTCTACTGTACATCTCTACGTTATCATCTGTCATCTATAGCTGCTGTTTACATTGCGCTCGTGAAAGTGAAAAATGAATATAAATATAAAGTACCGCGATTGTTTCTATATCCATAGTAAATACACAAATATGAGATTTTAGATTACACAATTCAACACAAATACGAAAACTTATATTTATATCACTCAGTTGGCTAACCTGATTTATGAAGAACTAACTCAATGTACGCAAGCGCAGCGGTCATAACGGCCGACAGAATAGAACACAGTTCTAATTTGACCTTGAACGGTTACAACGTTCGCGCCATTAATCATGTTTGATTTTAGCCAATCATAGTCGAGAACGGCCACAACGGCCGACGGTGATAACGGCGACAACGTCCCATGTAAATTAAGCTTAAGTCTACCTACTCGAATTCAATATAATAATTTTCATGTACATTCTGTACCCCGGAGTGTACTTTTTAAATTGTGAGCGCGCCAATTTCATCTGCGCCAACTTCATGGTCAAGATTTGAACGTTATGAAACTGAACGAAACAAGAAATGAACAAGGCGATATATGAACATTATGACAATGTGTGTGTTCCCTTTTAAATAAAAAATTATGCAATATTTTTCATACTAATAAAAAAATATTTCACTTATGCGAACATAACATTTGTACTCTCTAGAACTAACAGTTTGCCGACCACTGGTGAAGACCTACTACGTCACGCACCAAATTCTTAATTTTAAAAATTCACATCTCGCTTATTACGTAAAATTTTTAAATCACGTTTTCATTATAATTTTCAGATCAACCTGTTGTTGCAGAATTAAAAAAAAATATATAGGACCCCATATCTAATGGAAATTTCGTGATATTCTTAAATTTGAGGCTTGAGGCAATAAAATGCAAAAAAATATTGCTTTCATGTGTAATGATTCAAAGGTTACTAAAAGTGAAATAAATAATAAATAATTTAAATAAAATACAACGGATTTTATCAACAAATCGGAAACAGAATAAATATAAAATATTCATAATACTTTTCTAAAGTTTTTAAAATGAAAAAACTTCTAACTTGCTCTCCAGGCTAACAATCACTGATCTAGGATACACTGAACATTAAATATAACATATAACTATTATTCAGAGAGCAAAACAAATGCCATACGAAATTTAATATTAAACAAACAATTTAATCCCATATGGTAAGTTCATTAGTTCAATATATTATTTCATGGCCCGAACTGTTAATATGTATTATATACTTAACACATATGTTTTATATAGCTAATAAAATAAACTTTATAGCTATTTTTATACATTGTGGAAACAATAGACGATAAAACAAATGCAAGATAAACAATTGAATACTTAATCAAGTGTGGCTAAGTAATTTTATTATTCAGGGAAGTATTAGTAATATTTATATTCATTTTTTCGTTGTTATTTTTAATTTAAATATTAATAAATGATTAAATGAATTTTAATATTTACTTTGAGGTACTTGCGATTACTTTATCTAATCTATATGGTCGTGAAATGGTTTAAAATTACGCAGTAATTTGAACATTGTGATTATACTTTTTTTTACTTTTCCTTAAAATTTACGATAAACAATATATACTACGATGTATGAAGTAAATATCTTATGCAATATATTACTTTTTGAGCTCAGGAAAAAATATGTACGAACATTTGTCTAATTTATTGTTTTCTATATATTATTTTAAACATTAAACGAATATACAATTATAATATATTAATATGAAATATATGTAAAAATGTAATTTAAAACTGCATAAATAATTATTATATTTATCTTTAATGATATTGGTTTATTTATAGATGGAGGCTATTTGTAATTAAAGTATGCATGAATACTAATAATGAGGTTCTCTACTGTTTTGTTCTATTTTCTTTTCATCTAAATCAATGTCTTAATTATTATTCGTTAAACCGTAATATTTTTTTTTGCACATTGAAATATGTTGTTTCGCGTCGTCTAAGCAACGTCCGAAACGTCAATTTTCCAGGTCTCCACCTGATAAGTGACGTTAAATTTTGGAAAAAAAAACACTCCTATTTCTAAAGCATTTCATATACAACTATATTTATAATAAAAAGTATAGTTACTTACACTCTTTCGCTTAATAATAATAGAAAATTGGGGAATATTGAATGAAATTTAATTTTAAAATAATGAATTTAGTGCATTTGATTCACAATGTTGGCAACAATTTCTGCTCGGCGGGAATCGGTAAAACAGAGGACTCGGGAAGTCGGTAATACAACCAACAAACGTAATGTAAATTGTAACGAAACAATAAGAATATCACTCTGAAATTAGCTACATAGTAGTGTATATGTATGTTGTGTAATAAAATCTTAATGAATAAAATTATTTGTACAAAATTTATTAATTATTAGTTTAATACTTTTGTACAAAGATATTGTACAAACCCGTGCATGAACTTGGTTCCCGGAATCGTTCTATGGCAGCGCTCGCAATCTCGCGCCGCCAAACACTCATCCGGGAACGAAGCGTTCCCGCACTTGGTATGTAAATAACTATTTTAATATTCCATGACGTATACCAATTGTTTTTTTTTTAAGGTGCACATAGGCGTGTTGCCCTCCGTTTTAACTCAGTACGATGGTTGTAGTCTCAATAGAAATACAAAAAAATTCTGCGCAAATTCATAAAAATAGGGGTTTTCCAGTCTACGGCTCTCAAAAATATAATACTTATTGGATATCAAGGTCCATTATGTATATGTAATTATTAAGGTGAATATAATCATTAATTTTCTGATTTTTATTACCTAATATCAAAATAAAACTTTAATACATTTAAATCGAGCGCATAAAATTCAGTATCAGCCATATTTGTGACGTCATGGACACTGGCAAATACTGTTTGCCAATGGTTGTTCGAACGCGCAAGCCACGCATCTGCCATGTTCAATTCTAGAAACGTTTGTTATCAGTGCAGCTGAAATCATACGCGCCGTCCTCGTTTATTGAAACTTTAATATTTTTTCTGGCGTCTTAGAATTTTTTCGGCGAAAATACAAATACGCGTCTAATAATTTTATGTATTAACATAATAAAAAATAAAAAAAAAAAACTTGGAAGCCCCTATTACTATATGTAATATTTTGGACCCATAAACTAATTATTAAATTTATTCTATTAATAGCAATAGCCATAACATTTTTGAACAAAAAGATAAACAAATTTTGACATCTTATTTGTCAGGATTTGTTAACTATTATTTTTTCTGTTATTTTCTTTTCAATGTTTTATAACAGATTAGAAAATGATTGACAAAAATTAAATTAATAAAATTATAACATAAAATTTTAAAACAAGTTATAAAACACATAAAATGTCAAACTTTTTTTTATATTTTTGTTGAAATGCCATGGCTATTGCTATTAATACTGAATAAATTTATAATTAATTTATGGGCCTAAAATATCACATCACTTACATGTATTTGTCGTCATTAGATGCAGTTTTTTCTTTTATCTTTTTATTCACACCACAACCATCGTTCTAAAGTTAAAATGGTTTCCTATATTAATATCCTATGTGCACCTTGAAAAAAAAAAACCGGTATATGTCCTATGTTCTAATTTGTTAATATGGTGGAGGACCCCATTGACGCATTCAAAGGGTTCTAAGTGCCACAATAATATATAACTACTCTAAGGAAATCAATTGAGAAATTCAAATGCTTGTAATTGACAGATAAATGTCAATGTCAAAAACTGAAAGAAGTTATGTATGCATATATAAGTTCGTGATATAATTTAGCTGTAACTAAAAAATGTACTACGATGAGAAAATAATTTTTATAAAAATAAACAAATCTCTTTACGAGAAATGTTAATCAGATTGGGGAGAGGTATTGTGCTGCTCATAACAGAATTTTTTATCGTAGCAAGCAAAGAAAGTTGAATAACCTTCAATATTTTTGTCTTTACCATAACTAAAAGTAACGTTTTACGTAATAATAATATAATGTAATTACGCGCATTTTTTAATGATACCGTTACAGTCAAAACATGATATCACAATATGCAATCTAAAATAGTACATTTAACAAAGATAGTAAAAATTTATAAATACATTTTGTTTTTTAACTGTAATTACACAATTATTTTTCAGAAAATTATATTGTATGCGCATACTTATTCTATTTCCTTCATAAATTTTAAATAATGTTCTTCAGCAATAAAAATATGTATTAAAAAAAATACTAAATTCTTATTAATTCTAAAATCGGCAAAAATAGAATGTGTTCAATATAGCACCAAACACATATTTACTGCTTCGGCAGCTGTATATCTGGTATTTTAGTGCTCAATTAAATGAATAACTATTTATTCATATTGTGATTTTTTTTTTGTAAAAAAAATGATATTGAGTTAAACGAATAAATAAATAGAATTATTATGGTGAAATTAATTATAGAAGATTATGGAATTTATTTTCCGTAATACCATAAGTTAGATTGACGTATATTTATAAATAATTTAAAAAAAACCCAGAAAAAAATGATAAACCGGTATCATGGCTATTGCTATTACTGAACAGAAATTAATTTTTCTTTTAAAATTGCGTAGAAACCAAAAAATATATATAAAAAATAGTTTTGTATGCAACTTTTAATTCTGAATTTGTATTGTATAGTTTTTCCGTAAAATAAACAGAAGAGCAGAAAATCGCATGAAACTAAAATCACATATTAAATCCCTATCCCGGTACATACAGGATTTGACCACGACACCGGAACATGTAAAATTAAACTTCCGTAATTTCCTGCGTCCTTAATTATTTGAGGTAAAAAAGCTTCAAATAAATGTTGTAGAGCATAAAATTCCACATTAGAATCAATAAACAAAATGAATTTTGTATGCTTACAACGGTAAAAATTAGGTATGAAAAAAATAGCGATAGCAATGGAATTGAAACTAAAAATTAACAAATGTTAGCGAATTATCTGTCACGCTAGGTAAATTTATTTTTATTATTTGTAATTTCTGTTAAAGTGAAAAATTATTTATTTAAATTAATAGATAATTGTTCACTTGAACAAATATTACAAATAATACCTGATAAAAATATATTAACTTAATTTGACAGGTAAAAAACGTGAAACATTTGTTTTTTTATTTGTTTCAGTTCCATATCTATCGCTATTTTTGATTTTCGACATTTTTATGCCTAATTTCTGCCGTTATAAAACATTTAAAATTAATTTTGCTTATTGATTCAGATGCAGTATTTTAAGCTCAAAAACTTTTATATGAAACATTTTTAGCTAAAATAATTAGGGAAACAGGAAATTACGAAAGTATGAACATGTTAAAGTCTTTTTCCGGTGTCACAGTAAACACCCTGTATACCAGTTATTATTACATAAATATTGTATTATATTTTTTTAAATATTTTTTTTAATACAACCCTGATCTTGCAGCATCGATCAAACTCTTGTAACCCCCTTTCTAGGGTGTGGGACACTTAACGACTTCAAGAAAGCTACAATCTACCCCGAGCTGTTCAGCTATTCACCCCATGCATATAAAATGCGTACGGATTTTATCATAACAATATGGTCATAAAAACTTAAAAGTTCCTATTCATTTTCAACAAAAAGGCTCGTATTTTTAAATAAATTCATTAAAATAATTGACGTTTTATCGCAAAAACTGGGTTTTTTGTTTTTTATAAGCAGATTGCGGTCAGCAGTAAAAACAATTGACATATGGGTATGATTTTCAACAGTGACTAATATAAAATGTTTTGTTTTTCCCGATTGCAAATTATTCATTTTATTAAAATAATTAAGTTATTAACATATTGAATTATTTATGAAAACATAACGTCACTAAATTCATGAAAAATAATCACCTCAAAGTGACAAATAGTAAAAATATAAACAATATTTCAAGTTCTAAAAGAAAAAGTAAAATAGGTTCAAGCAAAACATAACAAAAGAGGGTGTGTCACTTAAACAATTGCTAAAAAGACCTTTGATATCATATATCTATTATTGTTCTTTGTTATATTTTAATAACAGATAGGAAACTCATAAATTTTAATCGAATTAAACGTCAATGATTACACGACCTGTCATTTTTTTAATACTTTTCATCATTGTCATCATTACAATGTCACAATTACTAATTTCCTTAATATAGTACTCCTTAAATATGCCATAAATTACAATTACAATATTTAATAATGCGTAAACAATTAAATAATCGCAAAAATATAAGCTTACCTCAGATGGTGACAGATTCGCCATTTTATTTGACAATAACTGGATTAAAAATTTGCTTCTAGCGCCATCAGGCAAAGTTCATTTGCATTATAATATTTTTTTGCATATTTTCAATTATTATTACACAAACTTTAACAATTTTGCACAAATACAAACATACATTGTTAGGATATTGTACGAAACAAAATATGAAAACCTCAACAATCGATTGTTGAATATTGTAAAATCAGTACATGTAGTGACATCTATTATTCGTATCAGTAACTATAATGTCAACTGAAAGTTGAGCTGTCATTTAGCATTTGTTTTCTATAAAAAACAACCAGAAACAATCATCTCAACACTCGAATTAAAGA
This sequence comes from Harpalus rufipes, assembly GCA_951394225.1. NCBI lineage: Eukaryota > Metazoa > Arthropoda > Insecta > Coleoptera > Carabidae > Harpalus > Harpalus rufipes. The sequence goes on from OX596285.1 coordinate 5,590,758, forward strand.
TGAAAATTATCAATAAGAATTCTGAATGAAATTCAAGTTAGTTACATACATCATTTGGTTCCTATCAACAAAATGAATCTTGGAGGTACCATTCGATTAAACCGTACAGGGTTGTGTATATTGCTCGCGCTTTTTCTACTACTTACATTTTATATTACCTCCAATAAGAATGACGTACCTACACCTCCAGATTCGAAAGATGTAAGTTTAAAACAATTATTAGTTACTGCAATTGAGACTGCCAAACGCGGTGGTCGAGAAATAAAAAATCTCAAAGGGCCGCTAGATGTGAAAAATAAAGGAAAAACTAAAGAAGGAGTGAATGACAGTGTGAGCAATGCAGATTTAAAAAGTCATTGTGCGATGTATACTACTTTAAAGTTAACTTTTCCTGAAATTCGTGTGATATCTGAAGAGAATCATGTTTGTCAAGAGACGACTGATTTGAAAGTTGATGTTTCTACTGTTGAAAATTCGGTTGATATTCATGCATCGGATGTTACAGTACCTGTACAAGATATTACAGTTTGGATTGATCCATTAGATGCGACAAAAGAATATCTAGGTAATAAATAAACAAGGGTATTTGACCATAATCGAATTTCAACATATATCATAAAATATAAAAACTAACCACTATAACTTATCATTTTAATAATAAAAACTAGGGCATCGAACCCGCCAAAAATTGGGTTCGGTTTAGGTTAATTTGTTTTTTTCTGGTTGAAACATTAATAAAATTTGCGGTTTTGTTCCGTATTCAGGTTCGGTTCGACCTAATTAAAATTAAATTCATTAACCTGAAAACGCCTTTAAGTCAATCCTTATTCCTTTTACAGAATATAAAATTATTTGACATAACATGGTCATTCTCAGAAGTCAGAAGTGCCAACGTATGGTACGAAAACAAACTGCAATTATTTCAAATAATTTTATATTTTCTAAAAGTAATAACGATTGACGTAGAAATAATTATAAATACATAAACATTACTTAATACAGTCCTTTTTTTCTTTTTTAAAAAATAAACAACACCCAATATTTTCTACAAGTTATATTTCATTCTATAAGGTTTTTTCAGGATGATGACGAGCGTCTTCTGCCTAATCATTTGTACTATAGCAATCTTTATATAAAAATAATTTAAAATCCGAGCCGGAATTTACGCGACGAAACGAACACAATTTTTACGAAAAGTTAACACAGGCAGTAACGTAGGCGTCGATTATTGGATATATTACGATTACGCTTTTACTTTTCGAACTGAAAATGAACCTGAACCATAGTTGAATCCTGTACCCCAATTTTAATAATCGGTTCGGTTTCGACTCGGGTTCAATTGAAAAAATATATCTGGGGTACGGATTTGGGTTTGAATTTGCTAAAATGTTACGGTTCGGTTCCGGTTTTGGTTCGATTCAAGTTTAGATTCAATGCCCTGGTAAAAACTTTTCATAATACCATACCGTTACTATGATTTAACAGAACTAAAAAGGTATTTGCCCTAAAAAATGAGCAAATGAATGAGTATGCGCTTTGAATTTTTTGTACGATGTTTAACAATTAACTGGATGTTTTGTACGAATATATTTTGTGTACATGAATTGTAACAATTTCTAAGATCTTACTGCTCTAAAGAAGATGCAAGGATGCACTGAAACGTTGGTATAGTAACAATAAATGCTGTTTGACTGAACTTTCGAGTAATTGTTACTGAACACCTTATATTTAGTTTTTATTATTATAATGAGAAACTGCAGTGGTTAGTTTTTATATTTTATGACATATATTGAAATTCGATTATAGTCACATATCTCATTGCGTCAATCAATAGGATCTAACAATAATGATTTGTAATTATAGAAAATCTGCATCAATTTGTTACAACAATGGTATGTGTGGCTGTAAAAGGTAAACCCATTATTGGAATAATTCATAAACCGTTTGAAGATAAAACATATTGGGCATGGGTACATAAAAGTCAATCAGATGATTTAAAAACACCAGTAAGTTATAAAATAAACAAATTAGCATCAATAATAAACAAAACAAATGATTATAGCCAGAACCAAAAGACGATAAATATGACGTAATTATTTCTATGTCGCATTCTGGAGAAGCAAAAGAAATTTTGAAGAAAGCACTTGGGGAAGACAAAGTAAAAATCACAGAGGCTGCTGGAGCCGGTAAGAAAGAAATATTTTAAAATATCTAATCTAACAGAAATATAAATATTTGTCTCGATCTAATTGCATTTATTGCTGTAAAACGAAAATTTTCATTTATTTCAAAAAGTAATAATTTATTCATAGTTTTTACACCAACGTTGTTTCCCACTGCAAAACTTTTAAGGAATACATTTTGTTTTATAGCCTTCAACTCCTTCAGCTATTTTGTCTTTACCTACCTCTTCTTTGATAGCAAAACTTTGTCCTTTTATTGTACTCTTCATCTTCGGAAAGAAAAAAAAAGTATAGGGAGTCATATCTGGTGAATACGATACTGTGGCAAAAAAAAAACTGGAATAAATAGTGAACTGTGAGTCTGTGCGTTGTCGTGATGCAAAATTCAATTGTTTGCCCTCAATTTTTTTCGTATGAGCTATATGTATATGCCAACGAATTTTTACTAAAAATTTGTAGGTGACAAGTGTCGCACCGGAATTCGTTACACGTTTGCTTTCTAATGACCAGAGAGCCAACCATATAATATATAATATAAAACAGGCAGAAACCGATCCGGCGCACATATACATTTCACGTAAAAAAATAGTAGATGGCGCTTAAGAGCCGACCGTTTTTACATACATTAAATAAATAATTTTAATTCGTGAATCTAAACTTTGTCAATAATAAATACTTATTACCTGTAAAAATGTATAAGACCTAAATATTAAAAATTACAACAAAACATGGTAAACATCACGTAATTCTGTAGATTTTATTTGATAACTGACAGGTGATATTTTTTTCGATTTTGTGAACTAAGTTTGTATTCTGACCAATCAAAAGGCAGAATTTATATCCTTATCTAAACCGACGCTGTTTTCTTACGTGAAACGAAGTATAGTAAAGATATCTAGCGGGAGAATTTAAATTTAGCGCCGTGCCATCCGTTATTTTCGGGAACTCCTCCCCCCCCCCATATGTAGCTGCTAAACACAAACAAATCCAGTATGAATAAAATCTGACATACACTTCACAAACCATGCTACTAATATGAAAAAAAATCTCGTTACTTCTTGATCAAACCAGGACATCGAACCCGTCAGAAACTGGGTTCGGTTCAGGTTAATTTGTATTTTGAGAGATGGGTTCGTGTGCGGTTCTGGTTCAAGCATTAATAAAAATTGAGGATAAATATTAAAAGATAATAAAAATGATTAACACTATGATTAGATAATTATAAACACTAATTTAAGACTACAAATATTATTAAATACTTAAACAATAAGACTATTTATTTAAACAGTATTTATATCACTAAATTTATTTATATAACTACCTACATTTATTTATGTTCACAACACGTAGACTGTTTATTTATATCACCGACTTCATTGCTCGTTGCTTCTATATCACAGACTATTCCTCTGCTGCCATTCAGACGGTATTTATACAGCTCATATCCTTCTAGAACCCTCCGGCGCCACAGCGATACCGAGTACAAAAAAATAGGTCACGGCGTAATTAACATGTCTCAACATGTATGGGTTATTCCGTCGTCTGGGATTGCATCATCGCTCTGGTACATTCTTTCAGTAGCGGCACTTGTATACTCTTCTCTCAGGGGCGCACGTCACAATACAAATGTGTTGTTCTTTGGGACTTAACAGAAATTGCGGGTTTCTTTGGTAAATTTAAAGATAAATTAAAATGCGACATCGTTCGGCCGAACCAAATAGCAATACCGAGTGAGGACACAGTTAAAAACAAAAACACGAACACAATTTTACGAACAGATGCAACAACGCAGACACAGAAGACGTCAATGATTGGCTGTAATTATTACGATTATGTTTACGTTTCGAACTGAAAATGAACTTGAACCGGAGCTGAATCCTGAACTCGAATTTTAATACCCGGTTCGGTTTCCTATTCCTATCCTACATAAAAAATAAATTCCTCATCCCATTCATAAAATCGCATTCATACAATCGATAACATTTCATGATAATTGATACTCTGAAACTAACTTCCTATTTAGGTTATAAATCTTTGGAAGTGGCTGCTGGCCGCGCGGACGCATACTTCCATTCAACTTCGATTAAAAAGTGGGACATTTGTGCGGGCAACGCAATCATCAACGCATTGGGAGGAAAAATGACAACAAGTATGAACGATGAAATCGACTACTCGAACGCCGATAAAGTTGTTAACGATAAGGGACTTCTTGCCACGATACATAATCATGACTTTTACATACAAAAACTGGCTAAATTTAAGAATCAATAAATTAGGTGTACATAAAACTTAATGATTTTATATTATAGACAAAATACATATTTTAATTTGATGTGTATCCATCTTACAAAATAAAATTCATACAAACACAAATGATAAAATTATTTGTTTTTCAAACGTTCTTTCATGGCCTGTTTAGCGGCGTTTAACCGAAGTTTGGCTGCTTCTTCGGCGGATTTACTAGGTTTAACAACTTTTATTTTTCTTCTCACTATATCATTGTTGTTTTCCGATGTTGTTTCTTCCAATGGTTTCCACATATTTGCTTCTTTTAATTCTAGTTTTGTAAATTTTTGGTTTATATCGTCGATTTGAATTGAAACTAGATCCCAAAAGCCTTGTAAATCATCATTCGTAATTTTTTGAGAAGGATCTTTATTTTCACAAGCCTGAATTAAATCTGTGAATTGTTTAATCTTTTCTTTTATTAATAAATTGGTTTGACCTATGAAAATACTTTTTTTAAAAACGTAACAAAGTTTTTTTAAAAAATCTCACCTAATAGGGCTAAAATATTGCCCTTTTCTTCTTCAGGTGCATCTCCTTTTGAAAATTTATCATTCCATTTATCACATAACGTTACTAATTTTGTAATTTCTATATTAACAAGGTTTTTAAAATATACGGTTTGTGCCATTTTATAAAATAATACTGATCGAATCACTGTATCACAGAATCAGGTAAAAAAATGTTAATGCGTGCTATATTTTGCTGCATCAAGTTTGAAATTTTGAATTACATAAAAGATACATTCTCTTCTTCTTAAAATGTTGAACAAAAATTTTGGCAACTCCTTCAAATTGTCAAATTAGCAAAATGTCAAAGGGCATCACTCAAAGAATTACATTTTCGTTAAACAAAAACAAAATAGAAAATAAGATAATCAGATTTATAAATAAATTCGATGTAATGTAATCATCTCTGCAACATAACCTGCTTTATCTCTACAATAACCTCATTTTTAAATGTCAGAGTGGTGTAGCACGTGAGTTTGAAGTAAAAATGCACGTTGCATTTTTTAATTTAGCGAGATATATTCGAAAAGAAGTTTGGACGAGAGGAAAAGGTTTAACGAAAAAAGCATTTAGTTCAAAATACCTTCTAGTCACAAATGTTTGTATTTCTGTGAGTTTATCCGGAGTTGGAGACATCCTCGAGCAAAATTATGAAATATTATCGGAAGAAATTACAAAATGGGATCCGATTCGGACGAGAAACATGTCGATATCTGGATGTACAGTTGGAATATTATGCCATTATTGGTATTTATGCCTAGATCGACGAATACCCGGACGATCTTTGAAAATAGTGACGAAAAAATTAATCTTAGATCAACTTATATGCTCTCCAATTACTATTTTTGTGTTCTTTTTAACTTTACACTTTTTGGAAAAGTCGACGTGGCCAGAATTTGTGGAAGAAGTGAAAAAGAAGGCGTGGAGATTGTACGTAGCGGAATGGATAGTCTGGCCACCTGCTCAATTTATTAATTTTTATATTTTACCCACTAAATATAGAGTATTTTATGACAATACCATTTCGTTAGGGTATGATATTTATACATCCCATGTAATGCACCATAAAGAGCATAAAACTTTGGAGTAAGAACCAACATTTTTGCATTTTTTAACCTGCTGGTAAGGTTAAGGATATATAGAAAACTCAGGTTGTAAATAAGTTTATATTACTTTATACAAAATGTAACATACAAAGTGTTATAAATAAATTATATTTTAAGTGATGTCTAGTAGTTTTTATGTTATTTAACTCCTAAACCTATTCTAGGAGCACTACTAATTGCAGAGGAGAGTTTAAATTTAACAAGAAATAAAAAAAGTAAGAAAACCATTCAAAAATATTAATTTTGTTGAACTTTCATGATATACAAAGTAGCATTTTTTAAATATTTTTGTTATTTATTTTTTATTGACATTATTTGACCGTGATATCTGCATTTACAACTCTTATGGTGGAAATGATTAGGCAGAGGACTCACGTCATCAACCTGAAATAAACCTTATAAAAAGAAATATAACTTGTAGTAATTATTAGTTGCTATTTATTTTTTTAAGAAAGAAGAAAAAATATATTAGTGTTAAAGAAACGTATATATTAATTAATTTACAATTATTTCTAAGTCAATCCTTATTCCTTTTATGGAATATAAAATTATTTGACACATGATCATTCTCAGTAGTGCCAACGTATGGTACGAAAATATACTACAATTATTTCAAACAATTTTATATTCTGTAAAAGGAATAACGATTGACTTGGAAATAATTGTAAATATCATTTACACATTACTTAATATTAGTACTTTTTACCTCCCGCTACCCTTGGTAAGGGAGGTATAGGGATCGTGCTAAAAATCGCATATCGAGATTTTAGTAAATGACCACGTTTTAAGGTCCCTAGAATCCATTTTTAACATTTTCACGATGATGTGCGTGTGTGTGTGTGGATCCTGTTTACGCTCTAACTCAAATACTATCATTCAGAAAGTTATTTGTTATTATAAATATTAAAGATTATTACATTTTCTACAAGTTTGCTTTAATATTTTTTCTATATATTGTATGGATACATTTATAAAGCAATATAAAAATTATATACATAGATAAATGGCGGGAGGTACTGTGTTGGTTACATCAGATTTTTTTATTTCATTTTATAAGGTTTTTTTCAGGTCGATGACGTGAGTCTTCTGCTTAATCATTTTCACTATATAACATCGTCTCCAATATTTTTTTCCCTACTCCCATGTACAGTGTTGCCAACAGTTATCAACTGTTTCCCACCAGTTCGGACCTTAAAAACTACCAAAAACCGCTAAATATGTACCCAAATAAGGCGCGAGCAGTCACGTGACTTTGCTGACCTTGCAAGCAGATATGGGGGCCCGTGTCAGAATGACAGCTATAAATTATATCCATAACTGACAAATGTCATTTCTTCATTCAAAATTTAATGATTTTTTGCTGTATGATTTATTTCCACGGGCCCCCATATTTGCTAGCCAAGGTCAGCAAAATCACGTGACTGGTGACTGTTCGCGCACTATAGCTGTATTTGTATATTTTTATATTTTAATATCTGCTTGAAATCAAATTTTGAAGCTCTAAATAGAAGAGATAATATATTTATTAGAGAAGTGAAAATATAATGTACATGTTAATAGATTGTTGTGATTTTTTTCCCTTTTGTTGAACCAGTCGTAGAAAAAGTATAGTAAGCAATACATATTCGAAACCTTTTTTATTCTCGTGTAAAAAAGCATCCTCACGTATTTGTTACACCTACTATAGTTTGGAAGAGTCCTTTATTTCAATATTTTTTTGCTCTCATTAGGAAAAAGTAGACTATCATTTTTCGTTATAACAAATAGCTTTATTTATTGTAAATATTAACAGTAAAACTTTTACACTTATTCCAAACGGTAGTAGAAAAAATCTTGTGTGCAAAGAAAAGTATATTTTTCCTTATTTCTTACATAAATATCTAATAGAAGTTTCCAAGTTTTTTCATTTTTTAATATGTTAATCTGTACATAAAAATATTAGACCCGTATTTTGTATTTTCATTGAAAAGTTTCTAAAACTCCAGAAAAAACTTATTAAAGTTTCAACAGACTGTTGACACCGCGTGTGATGTCAGTAGAACCCCGGTTAATCGAACTCGGGTTAACCGAAACAATTCCACGTATAATTATCAGTTCCACGAATGATTATGTAGCACCACTTACTGTCCGGCTCCTTCATTCCACAGGCGGGCTGTAGCGACAGAGATCTCGCACGGGGCTCGCAAATGAATAGTAGAGTGGAACGTAGGTTTTTTTTGTGTGTGTCTTTACGTATTGTTGGAAGATGGTATCTAACCGGAAGCGTGTTGTGATTTCTATTGCGGATAAATTAGCTACTATCAAAGAAGTTGAAAACTTATGTACACATACTGTACCGTATCTAAAAACTGTAACTACATATGTATATTATGTAATGTACATTGTTTCAAAATAATTCATTTCCCCTACACATCCATTTTAGTACATATGTAGGCTATTTTTAGATGTTAATGGGTTAACCGAAAAAATCGTTATCCGAAACGGCTACGCCCCCTTTATTTCGGTTAACCGGGGTTCTACTGTAATCGCAAATCTCGCTTAATAATAGAGATAATTGTTGGTTCATTCTCGCGTGATCACCTGTATATGTAATACTTATATCTTCAAAAGCCGTTGCCTTGGAAAACCCTTTCAAAAACATCCTTTGGCAAGAAATTAAAGTATTCAGATCTATATTTTATGAGTATTCAAAAGTAATAAGAATGTATTTTTATAAATATCAGTTAAATTTGAACCCTCCTCTCAGTGGATCTGTATGAGCGAATTATAAAAGTAAATAAATAGTCTTTGGATGCTAATCACAATCTAAAATGAGATTCCTCTAAATAATTCTGTACAAAAAGAATCACAGATTAAAACATCCCATCATTAATACCAATAGGTACTAACACAGCCAAAAATAACATAAAATTCCGAAGAACTAACTTCCAATCCGATGGCACAGCGTACGGAAGCAATACATGAGTTAACCTATTCACTTCGTGAGACGCGCATACAAAAATAAACGAAGTTATCATTACATTCAACACTGGAAAGTTCGGAAAGAGAACTAGAACTCCATGAGTATCAGCCGCCAACCAAATATGATACTGGCTTATAAATAATTCTAAAGAGATTCGGCCAAACCACGCGAAAAAACTGGAATATCTTGTGCGAAGTATTCCGGAAATATTTCTTAACACTATATAGCTAATAATTGGTATAAAAACTATATATGAATGTATTTCGCTACATTCTAATTGATTTCTACATAAAAATGTAAAAGTTGTGTATGATCCCATTCCAATTAAAGCAGCTAAAGTAGCTGAAAGAGCAATACCACGAGAAAATAAGTTACTGTGATTGTTGTCATCCAGAAAACTGTATTTTTGAGCGAGCATATACATAACCGCAAAAACCATCCCGAAAAGAATCGAATATCGATCTAACTTCCATCGCGACCACCATTCATGAATATCATCATCCGTTGTTACGAACAAAGCCTTCCACGGCCTCGTAACAAAAACTTTCTCGAAAAATACTTCAGACATGTATAAAATAGTCACAACGCTAAAAAGTGACACGAATTTAAGTACTAAATATAAGTACTGTAACGGGTTACTGTCGGCACTTTGCGATGTAATATGCGGCGGTAAAGAAAGTACAACATATATCATCATAAACCAAAAAGATAATAACGGAACAAAATAATAAAACTGATACGGCCGATTCATACACAAACACAAAGTAACGGTCATGAAATTTAATCTAAAAAGCACTTGGAACAACCGAACTAATCCGAAATCGCCTATTTGCCATGCGTAGCAAAAGTGACCATAACCTGACAAAAAAATATACGCTGAAATAAGTACTCTAATATGCATATAAATTGGTAAAATTCTACTCGCACCAGTCATATGATAAATTAAAATAACCAATTGCATCCAACCTTTCCATTCCTGTGTCTGGTCCCGGTGTAGAACTTTCGTAAACCGACTATCTTCTGTGAAAAACAGCCCAAGCGCGCACATATACCCCACTGGCAACCAAAAACTAAACTCTGAATAGTATTTATTCTCTTTCATGAAGAAATTCGTTCGATCGCACACGAAAAAGTAGCCCATTATTAGTGCCATACGAGCAAGGCTAGTGAAAAGTGTGAAAACATCACACGGAGGTACGGATTTAACGACTTCGGGCTTATTGTTGTCTGTGAGGAGGGTATAGCCTTTGTGGGGAGTCCCACGCCATTTTAGGATCCACCGGTGGATGACCATTACTACGGCTATTATCACACTGAAAAAAAAATGTTTTATTAAAATTTTTTAAAGTATGATCTTTTTAAAAAGTCATGCTGTCCAATTTAACCCAAAATATAATCAACTCTTTATATTAATGCAAGCTTAAATACGAGAAATAGAAATTTTTGAATGTTTCATACAAACACACAGACAGACATGATTGTAGAAATGGTAAAAATCGTATTGTGAGGACCCTAATTCGCGCTTATTCACAGAAAACATTACCTCCCTTACTTTGGCGGGAGGTAAAAATAGAGCTCTAAATTTTTTGTTGAGTAACAAAAAAAATCAAAAAAATGTGAAAATGCCCATTACAAATGTGGTTCAATATTACTGAACATTTAGGGATCGCTTTATTTATTATAAATTTGTTGCAACTATTAATAAGGTCATACACGATTTTTCATTTTTACCTAAAATCGATACAGTAATGAAAAATAATAGACCCGTATTTTTATTTTTCCTCAAATAGATCTTTATTTTTACCATTTCTACAATGATGTCTGTCTGTGTGTTTGTGTATGTGTGACGATTTTTTTTCGTCGACGAAAACTCTTATATGAAACATTCAAAAATTTCCATTTCTCGTATTTAAGCTTTCTGTATTTATATAAACAGATAATTATATTTTAGGTTAAATTGGACAACCGGAAGTAGTACTTTACTAGAATATATCTTAACAATTGGAGTATGGACTTTTGATGTTCTTTAATTCTTTGTGTGAATTTGTTGAACATAATCATGGGAGAGAAAGGAAAAACTTTGTGAAGGCAAGCTATTCAATTTGTGCATAATGAACACGAATATTTTCAACGGGAAACAGAAAATAATGGACCATTAGTAGATCTTCATCTGGTGCAACAGGTAATATATGTGAATATATTTTTTTAATTTCTTTGAAAATTAAAATTGCTAGACAAAAAAGGTTTCATGATTAATAAATAGCAAGTATTTTATTTCAGCGTACATCAGATGCGCTACAAATATCTGAAACCACAGTAAACAGGGTATTAAAACGTGTTAATAATATCGAAAATGAAAAACAATTAACTTCTTCTGGAAAAAAACGACTCAAAAAATCAACTGCAACAGCTGATCTTTTTTAACACCGATGTAATTAGAAGAATAATATATAAAATATATGCTAACAGTAAGTAGTTTTCAAAATATGTATTTATGTTCATTATTATATCAAAATAAAATATATCTTTGAAAATGTGTGGACGTTTAACATTTAATTTTGAATAATTAAAATGTATCCACAAATATTATACCTGGTGCACGCCTATGTGTATAGAATGTAGTGAAGTTATTTGCAAGTAATGTTATACCAGATGGTTTGAAAATGACCTTGATTTGTCATCTTTCGTGAACCAAACTATACCCGTGAATTTTGCTGTATGTAATTTTCAATTTATAGTATATATATTTTTTTCTTGTAGAAATTCTGTGTTATATAATGATAAGTCTCTATGAAATGAGTCTGAACTTGCAGTTCTTAAACGTGACGTTACAGCATGGCTGGTTTTTGCAATTTTTTAAAAATGTCATACTGTAAAACAATTTTATACAACAAAAAATGTAAATAAAAAATAATTTAAGCCTCGATTTAAGCATACAGTACGATAAATTAGACTATGCTTGTTCGTTTTTAGAAAAAAAAGAACCATTATTTTTTGCATGACCTCATTAATTGAACTACTTTGAACATATTTAAAATTAAATTCTAAAAATTATGGACCATGTTTTATTTTCAATAATTTTTGCGCGATCCTCGTATTAGAGAATGTAGAAATATACGAATAAAAGACTCACCAAACTCCTAAAATGGCAAAGGTGACAATCTGCAGCGTAGTATAACTTTCCGCAGAACTACAGCAACTCCCATCATTAAAATTCATATAATCATTACAGTACATGTTTAACAAAATCTGTATGTTGTGCTTTAAAGGCCTCGGAGCAAGATGAATCCCATCTGGGCTCTCTGCTAGCATTCCCTGAGCAACTAATCTTTCACTTCTCCACAGTTCAGTGCGCGAATAACTCAAAACTTCGATGGCAGCTTTGTTGTATAAATCAATCTGTTCGTTGGTGATCATTTCCAAACCAGGTTTGAGTTTTTCTTTGTGAATTGGTCCCTGTAACGCCCAAAGAACTCTGGTTTTCTTCTCGTGAAGCGAATCTATCGGCTGGACAAGCCGAGTTAAATTCATACTGTAGTTCGTCAAAGCATCAACGGAAGCATTTGAAACATGGATTGTAGTTAATGCACAACCTACTATTATAACTGAAGGAGGTTTCTTTTCGTTTTGCCAACGACGGAAACTGTCTATCATTCGTTGGTCTATCACTGGACTCCATAAAAACTCGACTTTTATTTTTAGTTTTGTGTCAACAAATGTTAAATTATCCGAATGTTTTGGTAACTCTGTAGAAGTTTCATCTGTCTGTAAATGTTTTATAAAACCGAAATATAGTTCTCGAAGTCTTGAATCCCCTATGAATACAAAATGGGATTGTGCCCCCCAAAAAGCCAAATAACGTAAACATCGTCGCGTATCTCTACAAAGAAGATTTCTTTATTCCGAAGCATGTTTTACGTGTTAATAGGTACTCGAAATCTTAGTCATGCAGCCAACGACGTATATATGGTGGGGAGGGTTAGGGGGTTCAACCCCCGCCCCATCGTTTATATTTTGCCACGTTTGATATTAAGCTGGATATAATTTTCTTACAAAATTGGGGGATTATGTACCTACTTAAAATGAAAACCAAATATGGACCGCAATGCCGGTGATAACACGATTGCCAGGCGTCCCGTATATACGGGATTGTCCCCTATTTCAGCTAACATTTGAGCGTCCCGTAAAGTACTATTCGGGACGCCCAATTGTCCCGTATTTTGTGAGGAACGCAATTTAATTAATACATTTTATTTTGAGCAGTTCAATAGAATAATGATATTGCTACTACTCAGTAATATAATATTTTAATTTAATGCAACATTGTAGTTATTGCTTATGCTCCCATCTCGCATCATAAAGTCTAGTAGAAGGGGCAACTATACGCTTTTGGAGCGTACATACGCGTTTTCGTCATAAAATATGGATTTTAATTTTTAAAAATTTGTTAAATTTGCTTCCTTGTAAAGAACTCTATATTATCTATCTTACATTGCATTAAAACACGTTTGACCTTGAAAATTTTCAAAAAATCGCATATTTTTTTAACATTTTTCATCCAATCCTACCAGAAGTCCCCCCCCCCTCCATAAGAAACCTATAGCTACGGCAGTGCATGCAGCATACATTCTTAGTTGTGCCTAGCGTCTGTTTGAGCTTGAAAAATTGTGACCGTACTTTGATCCTTAATTTTGATCGATCATATCGATTGATCGATCTTGATCAAATTGATTTACATAAATCGACCAGATCAATCAGAGCAATGATTTATTTGATACTTCTTAATAAAATGCAACTGCAAATGCAAATTACGAATTTCTCCGTAAAACAAACATTGTAATAAATATAACAAAGTTTCGTCATGTTTTACCAGTTCTGAGTTAGCTTCAATGAAGCCATAGTCTTGTTGTGCTGGCCGGCTTCTGACGATAGCTTCATTAAAGCTGACTCAGAAGTTGTAACTGATGAAACATGACGAAACTTTGTAATATTTATTATAATGTTTGTTTTACGGAGAAATTCGCGATTTGCTTTTGCGGTATGCATTTTATTAAATGGCTTTAGTCAAAGTATATCTCAGTAGATGGCTCTGCAGGTACTAACATACCTCTACAGGCTTTCTACCAGGGACTGAAAACGAAATGAGAACGAAAACGAAATAAACCGAAATTTTTATAAGATCGAAAACGCAATATATTTTTTTCGTTCATGATTGAAAACAAAATAATTAATATCGGTTATCGGTTTTAACCGTTATTTTATTTAATATTTAATTTTATTTACAGCAAATATTTTACACGCAAATATTATTGAATTTTCTGATATTTGAGTTGCAAACAAGCAGACTTTCAAAGTAATTCTCCCGTAGCTAACCCTGTTACGTGTTAGGTTAAACGGTATACTCGTAGTTTCATCTATTGAACACTGACTGCGATAATTTTCATTTGCACACACTGGCGGTATTCGTCTTATTAGTTATGTTAAGTAGGTACTTATATAAGAGAACTAACATAAAAGAAGATTTGCTTGAAAACGGACTATTAGTTAGGTGAAATAAAATGTAATTAATGTTTTATTCTTTATTGTAAAATAAAGAAAATATATTTCTATATTTTCATCAACTGTTACTCAATAAGAGTTATAACCGGTATTTAACTACTGTGAACGAAAATATTTAACGGAACCAAAATTTTTCGGTTTCATTCGGATAACAACTGAACGAAATATTTTTCGTTTTTAGTCTCTATTTGTAATTTTATTTATTGAGTTTCGGTTCGCATTTTGATATAGTATTTCGTCCTAAAGATGCAGTATCGATAAATTTAGGATTATATTAGTTTTTTATATTTACTATAATTGTAAATATTACTCAATAATATATCATCATGGCATGCCCATGCGGGCGTTTACCAGGCATCACCTTACGGGCACTCATTGCTGGCGTAGAGGGTGCACCATATAACATACATTGCATATTCATATTTATTTGACCATTTGTACTATTACAGAAAGTTTATGGCAAGTCAGAAGAAATATTCATTCTGTTGTCGATTTTTTGAGCGAACAAATTTGTGTGTGCTTGTTGCAATTTTTTGTACCTTGTTTGTAAAATTGAATGTTTAAACGAATGTAGTTATGTGTACATGATTTTATATTTAAGAATCTGTAAGATCATACCGCGAAGAAGGTATAAGTGTACGCCGAAATGTCGGTTTTGTAAAAATAAATACTGTATGACTGAGATTTCGAGTTTTTGGTAACATCTAATCCAACCACACTTACGTTTGCGAGTAATGATGTATCATACAACCATAAGGCTGCCATTCCTGATCGCCTTTATACCTTCCGTCTGACAATAACCACTTACATGAATCAATTCCTGACAGAACAGAACAATTTGGTTAGAATGGTAAAGTTAGGTTAGGAATGAAATTTTTACCGTATTTTACATGTAACATTCCATGATAAGCTGCAAAACCTATTACTAGTAATAAAGCAAGTCTTTTTGCATTATCTGCATTTATTTGTTCAATAATTCGTTCGGCAGTTGACCGATTTGGAAAATCAGAAACCATTTTTCTTGTTTGTAAATTGATGTTTGACAGCAAACAAACCAACACAACAAACGGTGTGTTTGTATTTATGCCAAAAAAATTGTAAAATTTCTGGTGAAAATAAATTATGTACTACAAGGATATTTTTGTATTTGCTTGTTTAATTCATTTAACTTTATAAATTTTTACTAAACTTCTCATGCGACCATATGATATATTTTTATTTATCACTCTTAACGATTAAAAATAGTAATTTCTAACTATAAACATTTTGATTCTTCATAAAATTATCTATAAGATACATCAAACGATACAACAGGGTGTAAAAAAGATGTATACTTTGGTTAACGAAAGATGACTATTCATGGTCACTTGTTCGAAGAAAAAATACACAGCACTTTATACAGTAGTAGCTTAGCAACATTTCATGTTAGAAAGAGAAAGATTATTTGACGTATGTCTATACAGTTTATGTTGTGTGACAGATATACGTTAATGGTGACATTACTTTCCAACACATTACAAATAATAATGACGTATGTCGTAGAGTTACATATATCTAATTATCTACTGCACTGCCCTTTATCCTAATAGTTACCCAATGACGTTGACATTTAAATCAAATTATTATTCCATGGTTTTTGTTAAGTCTATGTTTTTGGGTTTTGCAAATACATAGGTGAAGAGCATAAATCTTTGAGAAAGGCATTATTTAAAAAGAAACATAATTTTCAAATAAATTATACTTATTTTTTTCAGTTCAAATGTATCCATAAATATTTCATGTTGCACGTCTATGTATACGAAATGCAGTGAAGTTATCTGCTAATAATATTATACCATACGGTTAATAAATGACCTTGAATTGTCATCTTTCGTGAACCAAACTACACGCCAGAGACAACTAATCTACTAACGTATGCTACACGCTGTAATTTATTTTGCAAGGTATTGTGCTGGCCACTTCAGATTTTTTCATGTTATATATAACACGGTATTCGTTAAACATACGAGTAGAAATGAAATAACTTCTTTGATAAAAACATTTTATGACAATGACAAATTTTAAATGAATTATTTTTTTCTACGTTCCGTCGCCTTTAGATAAGAAAGATATTGTCTTGGTCAAAAAATTCATAGTCAGTTTTTAACGAATAAGCACATTAGGTAAAAATCGAAGACGATCCAAAACACGTGCAAGCAAAGCAGCTGTCAACAAGTAAGTGAACATTCAAAATGGCCGAGCTTGTCGACATAAGTGAGAGACATGAGTACCAACATAAAGCCACAAAAAGATCGAAATTCGAATATACGTAACCCGCGAAAATTCAAAATTCGCGATAGTTTTTGAACACACCTCGTAGCTTTTGGTACATTTTCTTTAAAAAAATGATCTGCCATAAATTTATTTCCTTTTGAAATATGTAATTCACAGAGCTCGTACATACATTCAATTAATAGTTCGCGTTTCATGATGATACATTTCTGATACAAACAGCTTAAAACACTCAAATCATGAATGATGAAAAGTAACATTACTGTGTTTCTAAATGTCAAATAAAAACCAATGTTTCTAACGCTTAATAGATTTGATCTTGAAAAATGTCTAGTGTCAAATTTTAGGCATCACCTCTCAGGGTCGTGCGGTAATTTGGAGCAAAGGAGCAATCGCTCCAGGCGCCTTTTGTTAAAAGGCGCACATAGAATTGATATAGTTTGGTTCACGAAAGATGACAATTCAAGGTCATTTTCAAACCATCTGGTATATTACTTGCAAATAACTTCACTACATTCCATAAACATTGGCGTGCACCAGATATAATATTTGTGGGTACATTTTGAATCATTCAAAATTAAATGTTAAACGTCTACACATTTTCAAAGATATATTTTATTTTAATATAATAAAGAACATAAAGATACAACACATATATAGTTACAAAAATACTGAAAACAATGATATAAATACATATTTTGAAAATAAGTAATAAACTTACTAACTTACTGTTAGCATACATTTCATATATTATTCTTCTAATTGCATCGGTGTTAAAAGTATCAAGATCAGCTGTTGCAGTTGATTTTCTGGGGTGTTTTTTTCCAGAAGAAGTTAATTGTTCTTCATTTTCGATATTATTAACACGTTTTAATACCCTGTTTACTGTGGTTTCAGATATTTGTAGCGCATCTGCTGTACGCTAAAATAAAACACTTGCTAAATTTCATTTATTAATCATGAAACCCTTTTTTGTCTAGCAATATCAATTTTCAAAGAAATTAAAAAAATATATTCACATTATATTACCTGCTGCACTTGATGAAGCTCTAATAATGGTCCATTATTTTCTGTTTCCCGTTGAAAATATTCGTGTTCATTATGCACAAATTAAATAGCTTGCCTTCGCAAAGTTTTCCTTTCTTTCCCATGATTATGTTCAATAAAATCGCGGAACAAAATTAGAAACTTATTCGTTGATTTTGATTAAACGTCAAATCGTGCGTCAAATTCAATAAACAAACTCCGCCAATGGATTTGCTTTAACGTAGAGGGCAGTTCAATAGATAATTGCATACCAGCAACTCATCGACATACGTTTCTATTACTTTTAGTGTGTTAGAGAGCAATGTGAATATGGAACGTATATCTGTCATATAGCATAAATCACGTAGACAAACACTGGCTTGCAAAAAAATCGCGTACACCTGTTTTTTGCTGTATTGAATCGGTCTTGATTGTTAACTTGTCAGTGTCATTAGTGTCAATTAAAATGCCAAAATTATCAGAAAACGAGAAAGTTGTAATACTTTCTAAGTTAAAAAAAGGGGTAGTCAATCAGATCAATAGGAGAACATTAAGTACTGGACGCTGATGGACCGATGATAAATTACTAATGTTACTTCGTCCATAATTTGTTTCAGTCATAAATTTTACTTATTTATAATCCATTTAAAAATACTTGGCGGTCCTTTAATTTTTCTAGAATATATTTGTAACTTAGTAGTAACTTAGCACAATGAAGAACTTGCTCCACGATACCTAAAATAATGACATGACAGTGACAACGGTGACAACTTCATTGACAATTAATATTAACCTATTTTAAAAAAATCATATTTACATAGCTAAAAAAAAGTAAAAACTCGGTTACTTGATTTTTAAGGTGTACGCGATTTTTTTGCAAGCCAGTGTACGTCAAATAATCTATCTCTTTCTAATACATAATGTTGCTATACTACCGCTATATAAAATGTTGTTCATTCTTTCTTCGAACAAATGGCCTTGAATTGTCATCTTTCGTGAACCAAACTATAGTTATATTCTGATTGATACGCACTTAATAATCACCCAGTTAGCAGCTAGAGCCATTTCTTAGGGCCAGTGCCGCTCCGCGGATAAAAGGCGCCTTTATGCAATGTTATATTTCAGCGCCCCCCATAATGTATAATTTGCAAATTAACACACTCTTTAAATTTTAAACTATATTTTTGATTTTTCGAAAAATACTAGATTTAAAATATTAAAGAAATATCTTTTGTTAGATCCATTCTTGTAATCAAAATTGTTTGTTGTAATCAACAATTTTAGTTATAACGGTATCAGAAAATTATCCGTTTAGCAGGATATTTTTTTATTTACTAAATTCATTGTTAAATTCTTTCTTTTAATCAATATTAAAATATTCATTGTAATCAACAGCTTCACAGTTATTATTTGATTTTAACAATGCTAGAAAAATATCAGTTTGATAGGATAATTATTTTACTTAAAAGATTGCTCTAATCTTTTAATGCAAACAAATTAATAAAAAATATTGTTCACTTCTATCACCTTACTATGCAAATTGTATAGACATTTTTTTCTATACGAATAAGAGTAGTTTTCAAAAAAAAAAATCTGTTGTGGCCAGCACAATACTTTCCGTCAATCCTGTATATAATGTATAAATTCCATACATAATTTTTCTTGCAAAAGATTCGAAATTTCCAGTAAAATTATTTCATAAACAAACTATTCAAATTGCACTTGACACTGACTTCTTCTTCTTTAGCTTTTCCTATTCGTTAGGGGTCGCTATTTTTGCGTGTCGTTCTCATTCAGGTCCTTTTCTCTCAAGTCTTCTACAATACAGTCCATCCATCTTATTTTGGTCTTCCTCTGTTTCTTCAACCTCCTATTAGTAAACTATTCAATCTTGTTCCAATATAATTCTTCATTTTTCCTCATGATATGTTCAAACCAATGTAATCGTCTTTCTTGTATCTTTCTAGAAACTTGTAATACTAGAGTTATTTTCTTACCGTATCTTTCCGCGTGTTCCCCTACATCTACTTCAACATCCTCATCTCTGCCACGTTAATTTATTTTTATTGATACTGACATCTGTCAATTTGAATTATATGAATATAGTAGTAGTTTCCATGTTTAGCATAGCTGGCTGAATTATAAAATTTAATTTCTTTAAAATTCTTTAACTATGTATCTATTGAATATGAAGTATAAAATGTAATCAAATCGTATAGAGAATAATATATTCTTTAAGTTATAATAACGTTAAATGCCAATAAATCAAATTTAACTGTTAAATCTTCAAATGAGGCTACTTCCGGTTCACCAATTATAACCAAAATCTAATCACTTGTTCTTCTGGATTGTAAACTTGAGGAATACGAAAAAATTATAATTTTTGGAATCGTGGTATTGCAGTTATGGGAACCGAAACTTTTGTCACACACACACACAGACACACACACACACACACACACACACACACACACACACACACACACACAGACACACATACACACAGACACACATACATACATACAGACATCATCGTAAAAATGGTAAAATCGTCTTATAGGGATCCTAAAACATGCTTATTCATTAAAAACTCATCATTGAATTTTTTGACCAAAGACAAAACCTTCCTTACCTAAAGGTGACGGAAGGTAAAGAACAATATTTACTGTCATGAAATGGCGTCCCTCATGGTCGGGCGTCTTAGTGTAGGGCACAATCTGCCCACCCGCATGGAGCGGCCCTGCTTAGGGCGCCAAATTGAATATTATGTGCTTCAGACGCCAAATTGAATATTATGTGCTCCAGGCGCCATAATACCTCCGCACGGCACTGTCACCTCTTATATTAATTTGATATACAAATATTAGTTTGATATGTTTTTTGAAGTAGTAGAGATATTTGACAAGCAAAATTCATTTTAAATAATAATAAAAATATATATTTCATATATTGATCTATTTATTATTTAATTCATTTATCATGTATTAATTATTTCCATGTTGTTTAATGAATTTTGTCAATGTTAATGTCATTATTATTCATTATTTTTAAGCTGTCAAAACATTCAGTTAATAACTTACATAAACATATGAAACATGCAATAGAAAATTTGTATCGTGAAAATAGCTAGTAAAATAAACCAAATTTGACAATAAATCCATGTTCACCGCATTGAAATACTAATAAAGGTTTTCTCCAAGTCTTTTAGTTCTCCTATTACAAAATACGTACATATATGTATGCATATGCTAATTGAAACTACTTGGAAAATATAATTTAACGTGTGATTGCACATATCTGATATTTATTTATTTATAATCAATCTTATTCTTGTATCATAATAAACTTTCTCTACATAATTTCCTATGAAAATGATATAGTTTTTTTTTTCCTAAGACTTATAGACAATACTGATCTATTTTTAATTGTGTGTCGTAGTTATAATATCCAAAATATCCTCCATGTCGATAAGTCTTAGAAAAAATATTAATAATGCACAAAATGTAATTATTATGTAACATACAACTTGATATTCATTTGATGATACATATTTCATTTTATTTATTTCTTAGTTCTAAGTGATATAGTTATTTTGATAGGGACAAAAATGTATTATATAAATGACCAATAAACACAGAAAAACGAATACAATCTATTAATTAAAAATCCTAATTTTTCCATCCCCAAAATTAGAAGTAGTTAGGTAATCTGCAAAATACGAACTAGAACAACTAGAGCATCGATTTACGATCAGCAGCATCTGAACGAGCAATCCTGCAAACTGAAGATCCAGGTTCGATTCTCACTACCGGCCGAGAGCAACGGCAAGCGATTCACGGTAGTGTGATTACATAATCGCCGATATGCAGCCTACAGCAAGGCTTCTGGCCGACAAAATCCAAAAATCCCGTAAAATCGACGATTTTAGCGTGTAGCGGCAGAAAAGTAGCATTCTACGGCCGCTACGAGCCTTTTAGAGCTCTCAGACGGATTTTCAGCCGATCCCAAGGCATATACTCGACAAAAATAAAATTTGCTGGCTCTAGCAAGACCAAATTTTAAAATTCGCAGAATCAAAAGGCTATAGCAAGACTTGTGCCCACAAAATTCAAATTTCCTGGCTATAGGAAGACTTCTGATCATCATACTTTAAAATTCGTAGAATCCAAAGGCTATAGGAAGACATTCTCCCACAAAATTCAAAATTCAATCGCCTGGTGGTGGATTCATGAATCCTAGCCTTCCCACCACAGAGTTCAGCCTTATATACAAGTGTTTGATGAATTTACAGTCATTCAGCGTGAGCGGTGGTATCGATCCGGACACTCTGCTCCGTGAAATTACGTAATCGAGCTATATACTTGCTTTTGCTGGATTTCTAGCTAGCTGGCTAGCTGGCCGGCTGGCCAGCTCGCCGCCAGAATCCGTGCGCTAGACCCCGCAGGCTAGGCACGGGCTGGTGGTTGCTAGTTAGGAAGGGGTGAATATGCTGGGCTGGTTGCTGGGTACTGGATGCTGGTAGCTAGTAGGCGGGAATCGAATTTGGATCTTTGGTTTGCAGGATTTTGTATGTCGCCGTTCTGATTGCAGATTGGCGGCCTACAAAATGCTTGCAAACAAGCGGGATATGAACCTAGATATTTGAAATGCGATTTTTGATCGGTGTATTTGGAATGAAATAGTTTGTTATTTATAACAAGGATTTATTTGTCAGAGATGTGTTACATAATAATGATATTACAATATATAATACATGAAATACATACATTATTTTAACAATGAATAAATAATTTTTGATTTGTGTATTTGTGATACATTACTCATATAAGTCGTTCGCAGTGTCACAAATACAGAAATAATGATATGTGCTCTAATTACGTCCAATTTGACATGAATTCTTTATCTCATAGATATATGATAAGGAATGATATATTTTTTAACAAGAATATAGTCCAATTTTTATTAGGAATAAGTTTTATTGTGTCGTTTAGTAACATATTAAGATATACATTTTAGTGATACAGTTTTGCGAAATATTTATATATGAATCTAACTAGATAAGTGTATTCAATATAAGGGATGTATGTACAATCAGAAAAATATAGAAATGTCACGTATATCATATATAATTTTAATGTATGTGCAACAATACATTATCAACAATGCAATTACGAATACAAACACACATATATGTATTTTTATAAATGATTTTGCTATCTTATTGTAATTAAAAGTATATCGTTTTCTCCTAAGATGAAAGATAGTTTTAGTTTGTAGAATAATTAACAAAAATATGAACTATATTATACATTTATTTATGTGTTTGTATTCAATATAATCAGTGGGGAGTTATAATTTTTTTAACGAAGCATAGTTAGTGACGATTAATTGACAGGGTACCGTTCTACTTTGTCGCTCAACTAATGCAAAGAAAATATGCCCTCACGTGCCCCCTATAGCTATAGCGCACCACTGAATATAATGATTGTATAGTAGAATAGTATGAAGAAGTATTAACACTTTTGCTTTTTTCTGTATGAATTTATTAAGATAAATTATTCTATATAAGAAAATACTAATTTTTCACAGATGAAAATATGTATATGAATAATTTCCTAAGTGTATAAAGTACGAGTATACTATACTTGCCGTCAAATAAGTATGGACTGGACATTTTACACTGTTGCCAATTCAGTGGTCATATTGAAAATGCTAAGTTATGAAGAAGCGGCAACGCCGAAGGGTGCAGACAAGGGAAAAAGTTGAGCATCAGTCCATACTTATTTGACGGCGACTATAATGATAAATAGTGTGACAGTGTATGTACCTATTGTTTCTTAACGATGACATGATTTTCTTTCTAAGTGAAACAATATAATTTTTTTCTACATCCATTTTGAAAGACTTCGCAAGCTGTCAGTTTAGAGCAGAAAATTGATAATTGAAGTTGACAAAACGGTTTTTCTGGTTAAAATAGGAATGTAATTTTTTATCTATAGGATAAATGAAAAAAGAAATTATTCACAGTAAGATTGGAAACCAAAATGTTTTTATTATCTTTTTCAATGGACGTAGAAAAAAAGTATATATATATCATGCGTCATGAGCGTAACATAACATTTATATGTAGAATAACATTAATATATCACGGCCGTATTTTAAAAATGAATATTTTGCATACTTTTTTATGGTGAATTTCGCCATTTTCATTTTCACCATTTCGACAAACATATCTGTCAACGTACATTCATAATATAAATGAGCAAAATTACTTCATTCTATTTTCAAATTTAAACGAAACTAAAATAAATAATATTTTTCACTTTGTGGTCGGTGCTCTAAGGATTAGAAGTTTCTGTTTAAATTGTTAATCACAGGCATTAATGACATGGTATTCAAGGGGTGTTATATTTTGTAAATTCGCAAATATATTACTAATGGTTAATCTTTTTAAGGATTGTTATTATTTTGTACTCATAAATAGTACTATTTGTTATTATTAATCTTAATAAGTATTGTTAAAATAAATATGTCTTCTTGGTTATTAGTTCATAAGAGTTTTACATACCACTAATATTTTTCTTACATTCTTAGTTGTATTAGGGAAATAATTTTAAGACTAATTTCCTTTTTCTTTTGCTTTATTATTTTTTATATTTGTATTCTTAGAACATTGTTATAAACATATAATCTTTTATAGCAAAAACATAATTTGTAAAAATGATAAAGAGATGCATTGTAAATTATTTAATATGTATTAACAACGGTTTGCCAATCACTTTGTATAAGGTATCACCTTAAGACAAATAAAGTTATTATTATTATTATTATTATTTGCATACTTTTTTATATATTTATAGGCCTAAGGGACCATAATTTTATTTATAATTTGAATCAAATTTAAGCAGCCATGTTGTTAATGTTGCCACCAGTTGAGTACAAAAATTCGGGCGTGTCGGTAATATAGAACATAGCAGTTCAAGCATTTTAGCGCTGATGTTATACCCAATGTTACACAGGTTGGATAATACATTTTATCCTTAATTTTAGCCGTCAAACTTATATTTTCATTAAAAAATAAACACTTCAGACTGATTTTAAGTATAAATAAATGATTTTTAGTAAATTTTATATGTTTCCTGTAAATTTCAGCCAGATTCATGACCAAATAAAAGTTTTAATGTTTTAACAGAATCGCTGGAGAAACGGGATGAATCGCATCTTTAGAAATATTTAATTTGAACTTATTCCAGACTATTTTAAGCGGAGTAAATGTTATGAATTATATTTTAAATCCTGTAGAATTCAAATTTTCATACCACAAATCTATTGCGAATTGCTGAAAAAATATCAGTTATGTTTGTTTCAAATGTAGCTAAATTGCTATTGTGTATGTACTATGATTAAAATTAAATAACTGAAAAACTAAGTGAAATAGCGACTTGTGGTTTTCAAATTTGGATTCAGGAGATTGTATTCTATATATGTGATATATTTCAGGAATTCGAATTGCTGAAAAAATGTCAGTTATGTTTGTTTCAAAAGTAGCTAAATTGCTATTGTGTATATACCATGATTAAAATTAAATGACTGAATAATTAAGTGAAATAGCGAGTTGTGGTTTTCAAATTTGGATTCAGGGGATTGTTTTCTATATATACGATATGTTTCAGGAATGCGAATTGCTGAAAAAAATGTCAGTCATGTTTGTTTCATATATAGCTAAATTTCAATTGCGTATATACCATGATTAAAATTTAATAACTCAAAAACTAAGTGAAATATCGACTTGCGGTTTTCAAATTCGGATTCAGGGGGTTCTTTTGTACATATATACATAGTTTCAGAAATTCGAATCACCGGATATGGTTTTAAATTTCTGTAGGCATTGTTTGAATAGTACGTATGTATGTTTGTATATATTGTATGTGAATTTCTTATATAATGTAAGAATCCATATTCTTTAAATACTGTAGAAACTGTGAAATATGAAAATATGTGTAAGTGTTGCAATAATGACATGAATTGTTTATGTAGCGATTTGTTTTTGCTTTTTATTAATTTTATATAAGAGTACTTATTGTTTAGGAGGATAAGTTTTATTTAGTTATTTATTTACAATAATCTTATAAATAAGTTTTGAAGGGATGTGTGATGCTCTGCTACAATATGATCATCTCCAACGTTGAAATCAGGATATAGGTATGTCCTTCTGCAACTCACTCACATCCTTCTAAGGCTCGTCCAGGTCTGTAGTTTATTTCTCTGTTACATGTTTCTGTAACAATAAAAATATAATTGAAATAATATTTGAATTAGCGGTTATAAATAATAGTATGGACTTAAAAATGTATCAAACGTGTGTAATTATTGAAAAATAATATGAAAGAAAGTGCGAGTAATTCAATATTGAAAAGAATATAAAATATATGTAGTAAAATATTTAGTACGTACAATAATATATGAAATTTGTGTATAGTAGTAACACTAAATCTAAATTAATTCAAATTATTTTTCACACAACATCAACATTTATACAATTATGAAGTATATCTACAGCCGAAATAGTCTTTAGAAATAATGGCTGATATACCCAATAATGGGAACTATAAAGTAGTTCAAAAATAATAAAAAAAACTTACTGCGAATAAATTATTTCCCTAAGTATAACTCCAATAGGTATCCATTAGTCCTCTCCGAGGATCTGGAAGTCGTCCTGGAAGGCACAGTACACGAGCACACCACACACATGTGTTCACTAGCACTGTAACAATAAAACTGACAATGACAAAATTAATCTATGTAACAGTTAGGCATTAGATAAGAATAAAAAAATAGTAGTCAACAATCATTATAATGAGTAATTGTAAATTATAATTTATGTCTATGTATTACATAATCGTTTACTCGCCCGTACGATTTTTTAAAATTTGTATCTGTAAGGAAGGCCCATGGACCACCCGCGGCAATATAATGTATGAATTTTAGGGTTGATAGAAAAAGTGCTATATTGCTGAAAGAAAAATCACTTTTTGCAAGGTCAAATAATTTTTTATAGTAAATTTTAAGTTTATGAATCGATATCTCTTAAACTAATCAAGATAATAACTTGTATGTTTCAAAAATGGATTCAGCATGCATTTCTTTACAAATATGTTAATTTTCAAAGTTGGTGAAATTATGAAAAATTTACATTTATGCTTGTTCAAGGACATGTGAAATAACGTGAAAATCAGGAGATTGTTTTCTATATATTTCTATATATATACAATATATTTCAGGAATTCGAATTGCTGAAAAAAATGTCCGTCATGTTTGTTTAAAATATAACTAAATTTCTATTGTGTATATACCATGATTAGAATTAAATAATTCGAAAACTAAGTGAAATAACGCCTTACGGTTTTCAAATTTGTATTCATGTGGTTCTTTTATATAATATACATAGTTTCAGAAAATTGATAATTGAAGTTGACAAAACAACTTGTAGTTTTTCTGGTTAAAATAGGAATGTAATTTTTTATCTATAGGATAAATGAAAAAAGAAATTATTCGCAGTAAGATTTGAAACCAGTGTTTTTATTATCTT
Source organism: Harpalus rufipes (assembly GCA_951394225.1). NCBI lineage: Eukaryota > Metazoa > Arthropoda > Insecta > Coleoptera > Carabidae > Harpalus > Harpalus rufipes. Next base: position 5,618,249 of record OX596285.1, read on the forward strand.
TTTCAATGGACGGAGAAAAAAAGTATATATATCATGCGTCATGAGCGTAACATAACATTTATATGTAGAATAACATTAATATATCACGGCCATATTTTAAAAATGAATATTTTACATACTTTTTATATATTTATAGGCCTAAAGGACCATAATTTTATTTATATTTAAATTTAAGCAGCCATGTTGTCAATGTTGCCACCAGTTGAGTACAAAAATTGGGGCGTGTCGGTAATATAGAACATAGTAGTTCAAGCATTTTGGCGCTGATGTTATACCCAATGTTACGCAGGTTGGATAATACATTTTAGCCGTCAAATTTATATTTTCATTAAAAAGTAAACACTTCACACTGATTTTAAGTATAAATAAATGATTTTTATTAAATTTTATATGTTTCCTGTAAATTTCTGCCAGATTCATGACCAAATAAAAGTTTTAATGTTTTGACAGAATCGCTGGAGAAACGGGATGAATCGCATCTTTAGAAATATTTAAATTGAACTTATTCCAGACTATTTTAAGCGGAGTAAATGTTGTGAATTATATTTTAAACTGCGTAGAATTCAAATTTTCATAACACAAATCTGTTGCGAATTGCTGAAAAATTGTCAAGTCATGTTTGTTTCAAATATAGCTAAATTTCTATTGTGTATATACCATGATTAAAATTAAATAATTCACAAACTAAGTGAAATAACGCCTTACGGTTTTCAAATTTGGATTCAGGGTTTTTTTTTATATAATATACATAGTTTCAGAAATTCGAATCGTCGGATACGGTTTTAAATATCTGTAGGCATTGTTTGAATAGTATGTATGTATGTTAGTATAATATTGTATGTGAATTTCTTATAATGTAAGAATGCATATTCCTTAAATACTGTAGAAACTGTGAAATATATGAAAATGAAAGTACATATATGTATGTGTTGCAATATGACATGAATTGTTTATGTTGCGATTGGGTTTTGCTATATATTAATTTTATATAAGAGTACTTATTGTTTAGGAAGATAAGTTTTATTTATTTCTTTACATAAATCTTATAAATAAGTCTTGAAGGACATCAATACATGTTGGGATGTCTTTAGTGTGATGCTCTGCTACAATATGTTTATCTCCAACGTTGAAATCAGGATATAGGTATGTCCTTCTGCAACTCACTCACATCCTTCTAAGGCTCGTCCAGGTCTGTAGTTTATTTCTCTGTTACATGTTTCTGTAACAATAAAAATATAATTCAAATAATATATGAATTAGTGGTTATTGATAATAATATGGACTCAAAAATATTTCAATCGTGTGTAATTATTATTATTATTATTATTATTATTATTATATATATATATATATATATATATATATATATATATATATATATATATATATATATATATATATATCAAAAAAAGTGCGAGAAATTTAATATTGAGAAGAATATTATAACATAAAATATATGTAGTAAAATATTTAGTGCGTACAATAATATATGAAATTTGTGTATGGTAGTAAATAATTCTAAATTAATTCCAAATTATTTTCCACATATCAACAATTATTATACAATTATAAAGTATATCTACAGCCGAAATAGTCTTTAGAAAAAATGGCTGATATACTACTATAAAGTAGTTCAATAATAAAAAAATCTGTTGTGGCCAGCACAATACCTTCCGTCATTCTCGTGTATAATGTATAAATTCCATAATTTTTCTTACAAAAGATTCTAAATTTCCTGTAAAATTATTTCATAAACAAACTATTCAAATTGCACTTGACACTGGCATCTTCTTCTTCTTTACCTTTTCCCATTTGTTAGGGGTCGGTATTTTTGCATGACGTTCTCATTCAGTTCCTTTTCTCTCAAGTCTTCTACAATACAGTCCATCCATCGTATTTTGGTCTTCCTCTGTTTCTTCAACCTCCTATTAGTAAACTATTCATTATTGTTCCAATATAATTCTTCATTTCTCCTCATGACATGTTCAAACCAATGTAATCGTCTTTCTTGTATCTTTCTAAAAACTTGTAACACTAGTTATTTTCTTACCGTATCTTTCCGTGTATTCCCCAATATCTACTTCAACATCCTCATCTCTGCCACATTAATTTACTTTTTATTGATACTGACATCTGTCAATTTGAATTTTATGAATATATTACTAGTTCCCAAGTTTGGCATAGCTGGCTGAATTATAAAATTTAATTTCTTTAAAATTCTTTAACTCTGTATCTATTGAATATGAAGTATAAATTGTAATCAAATCGTATATAGAATAATATATTCTTTGTTATAATAACGTTAAATGCCACACACAGACACACATACATACAGACATCATCGTAAAAATGGTAAAATAGTATTATATGGACCCTAAAACGTGCTTATTCAGTAAAAACTCATCATTGAATTTTTTGACCAAAGACAATACCTTCCTTACCTAAAGGTGACGGAAGGTAAAAAAAACTTACTGTGAATAAAATATTTCCCTAAGTATAACCTCAATAGGTATCCAGAAGTCTTCTCCAAGGATCAGGAAGTCGTTCTCGAAGGCACAGTACACGAGCACACCACACACATCTGTTCACTAGCACTGTAACAATAAAACTGACAATGACAAAATTAATCTATGTAACAATTAGGCATTAGATAAGACTAAAAAAATAGTAAATATTTTTTTATAGTAAATTTTAAGTTTATGAATCGATATCTCTTGAACTAAGCAAGTTAAGAACATGTACATTTCAAATATGGATTCAGCATGCATTTCTCTACAAATATGCTAATTTTCAAAGTTGGTGAAATGATGAAAAATTTTCATTTATGCTTGTTCAAAGACAGATGTTTTTCTATAAGATATTTCAACTTTAGGCCTCAATATCACTGAAACTAAACAAAATAGGAACTTCTACGTTTCAAATTTGATTTGAGCTTGCATCTCTATACAAATAAATAAAAAAATTAAATTGTTGAAATATTGACAAATTATTTTCTATACGAAATTTCAACTTTAGATATTAATATAGAAAAGCGGTATTATTAATACAGATAAATACAAATTGCGGATACAATAAATAAGTTATTACATTTATAATTTTATTAAAAGTCTTATTTTTCTTTACAGATGATCAAGTTTTCGATGTGCAGATATCGCGAGACTTGGACAACCCGTTCGTGCGTCTAGAGTATCCTGGGGCTTCTCTCCGGACCTGGTGGACTTCATTTCGTTGCCAGCATCAGGAAATCATCTCCTGCTGTATCGTGAAGTTTTGAACCGGTACGTCTGATCTCCACACTTATAAATGAGTGTTAAACTGTATATTTCACTAATCTTTCTCATGCGCTGTTATTTCACATATTTATTTATTACTCGTACATGGTTAAAGATAGTAACTTGCACGAATAAAATTTGGAATCTACATAAAATTATCTATAAGATTCATCTGATTATATTGTTTAATTTCAAATGGTTTAGGAATTACAGAGCGTTCAAATAAAATGTGTTTTAAACAAATTTTCTCTGAATTGTGTCATGTGCACTTGTTTCATATTTTCCTTTATCACTTCTACACGAATAAAGATAGTAAATAGGGACATAAAAATTTAAATTTTATGTAAAATTCACTATTAGGATGCGGTACACACATAGTTTTGAGTTAAACAGTTTAGAGAAGAAAGAGAAATGTAATACTAAAAGGTTCATACTTACATATATTTGTAAAGACAGCAAATTTTCTTAATATATCATCCACTGTTTTATCATCACTGTAATATATCATCATCGGCGATTTTCACAAATTAGAATACACATTGTAGTAAATATTACGTAACACACATACACCAATTAGAATAACATGTATAACACTTGATATTAATAAAACGATAAACCACACTTTTACGAACAATTATAGTTATTTTAATAACACTAAAGACACTTTTTTTAAATATACAGCAACCGTATAGTAAACTAACATTCACGACAATAAAATTTTGACTGAGGATTAAACAATAAACACCAACGGGCAGACAGAGACTTATGCAACATTTTAAATAATGAATTTAGATTATTTAGATTTTATTGTAAATAGTAATCTATAAATATTTAAATTAACTATTAACTTATTAAATTTAGATTGCTTTTATAAAATTTAAATAAATTTAAAATGATTTAAAGCTATTTAAATAATTTTACGAAAATTACAGAGTAAATCTAATATTTTCAAAATATATCGCGAACTATAAGTTGTAGTAGAGAACGATTGCAATAAAAATTTGTAAGTTTATCGTTTGCTATATACACTACACGATTATTCACAAACACACACCATGTTCACTTCACCAAAGCCAAAAAGGAACTGAAGTCTTTATTTTAAAAACATAATATTAATATTATCACATAATACCCCCACTATAATTAAGTGTTTATTTATTATATGTTTTGTACTTTGCCGCTCAAAATAAACAATGTTTATGTTTGTTTTCAGGGTCCGCGAAGGGCCGGACTACACCCCGAGATAGGATACGGTAACTACGACACTGGACGAAGATAATAGATGATATTTTTATAAGAATAAATAAATAAAAGAGTTATTTATTTACCTTTCCTCTGTAATAACAAAAGAGACAGGGAAATATCCTAATATTTAACGATTTTTCCGAATTTTCCTATCCTATTCTTTAGTATTAAGTTCTCTAGGTACGAAAGCAACCATCCGACAGGAGTCCGCCCTTTTACAAAGGGCTTAGGGCTTATTTGAGCCCTTCGGGAAAATCTGGCTACGGATTTCAATTATGCAGGTCCAAGTAAGTTTAAAAAAACTTGTCCGGCCCTTCTAGCCCTTTTAGTTCCGGAGTTAGCGCAAGCCCTTCGCCATGAACTTGATGGGTAAATATATTATTATGCAGGTCCAAAGAAACCTAATAAAACTTGTCCGGCCCTTCTAGCCCTTTTAGTTCCGGAGTTAGCGTAAGCCCTTCGCCACAAACTTGAAGGGCAAATATATTGTAAACCAAAGGGTTTTTATCAATTCTACGCAAGCCAATGGAAAGGACGGGTTCAAATCCTCCCGATACGCTATTTTCCGGCCTTCTAGCCTTTTTATTTAACGTATTTAAGTAATAAACCCTTTGGAAAACTTTAAGGGCTCGTATCTCGGAAACGGCTGGGTTTTCAGCGATTTCCTTGAAATTTCGCGTTCCCTTAGCATCCCTTGAAATGTCGGGGTCGTAGAACAACATATTTAAGTTTCAAGGGCGTAGGGCCAAGGGTTTCAAAATGCGCTAATTAAAATTTGACAGCTTCGTTTTGTAAAAAGTTGAACAAATTCTCATTTTTTTTTATATATATCACATTTTTTTGTTGTACAGAATAGAAGTCGTAGATGTTATTTCAAATAAAATTAGCTATGTTTTAATGGTAGTTTACAAATCGTTTCAGCTTAATTTTTCTGTAATATTTCGCCACAAGCTCGAAGGGCAAATATATTGTAAACCAAAGGGTTTTCATCAATTCTACGTAAGCCAATGGAAAGGGCGGGTTCAAATTCCCCCGATACGCTATTTTCCGGCCTTCCAGCCCTTTTAATTAATGTATTTAAATAATAAACCCTTTGGAAAACTTTAAGGGCTCGTATCTCTGAAACGCCTGGGTTTTCAGCGATTTCCTTGAAATTTCGCGTTCCCTTAGCATCCTTTGAAATGTCGGGGTCGTAGAACAACATATTTAAGTTTCAAGGGCGTAGGGCCAAGGGTTTAAAAATGCGCTAATTAAAATTTGACAGCTTCGTTTTGTAAAAAAGTTGGACAAATTCTCTTTTTTTTGTCACATGTTTTTGTTGTACAGAAGTCCTAGATGTTTTTTTAAAATAAAATTAGCAGTGTTTAATAGTAGTTTACAAATCATTTCAGATTAGTTTTTCTATAATATTTCTTTAGTTTTAAAATGGTATTTTACAATATTTAATAATATGTATAATCATACTTCCCTGTTGTCTCAATTACGCAGCATCAACTGTGTACATACTTCCCTGTCTCTTTGTTTTCCTCTGGAATAAATACGGGGTTGTTAAATAAAAACGTGTATTAGTCTGTCATTTTTATTGTTTATTTGTAATACATTGTTGTCTTTATTATGTTCATAGCTTATATTGTATTTTTAATTCTTATTCTTTGTATTTTATATATAAATTTACTTACCCTTGTCCTGAAAAATTAGAAATAGGGATGTTCAAATAATAGTTTGTATAAGTTTTACATGTATTTATTGTTTATTTGTACATTACATTGTTGTATTTCATGTAAATTATCCTATTCTACAATATTTTATACAATATAAATTAAACTATAATTTGTCTTTCTTTTTATTCCTTCTACTTAGGGGATGAATTCTGTAAGATTTTGTTCCTATACGTATATAGTTCTTAAAATGGCCGGTAGGGGGCAGCACTTACTTGTCCATACGTATACCTATTGGAAATTTAAACTTAGTGAAAATGGGACGTATACCTATTGGGCATTTGTACTTAGTGAATATGAAACGTATACCTATTGGAAATTTATACTTAGTGAATATGGGACGTACACCTATTGGAAATTTATACATATTGAAAATGGGACGTATACCTATTGGAAATTTTAGTCACTGAATATGGGATGGAATTTTTTATCGAGGTGCTGTTCCTTAGTGGACGTTTTAAATCTACATTCGTGTATGTAAATGTACACACTATATACGTGTATGTACGTACGTATGTACAAAAAAGAAAATATTTTAATTGCTAACTCTTTTAAGTTGAAATTTTTATCGACAAAAACTATATACGTGTAAGGACTTAGAAAAAAATCAATTTTTTAATATAAAAATATATTTGTATTAAAAGAATAAGAAATTACAACAATTCATCTTATAAAAAATAAAGTTTATTGGCATTATTATTACAAAGGACTGTTTGACAATCATAAATTATTAACAGATTTGTTAACAAATTTAGTAACAATTACGAACAGATATATAACAAATGAATTGTAAAAGATTTAGAGTTTAAAAATTCTGTTCATAATTATTTCATACTAAATTTATTAACAAATCTATTAACCATTTATAAAAGTGTCACACAGGGTTTAGTTATAAAACTAAAACATTTGTTACCCTATAAATTGTTGCTATTATTATGGGGTTATATTATTTGTTGCTAATTATTTTGTATCTTTATTCTGCAAATAAAAGTTAACCGGAAGATTTAACTTTTATTTACAGAATAAATATGCAAAATAATTAACAACAAATAATATAACCCCATAATAACTTTATTTGGTAACAAACATTTTAGTTTTATAACTGATACGAAACTCTAAATTAATATTATATATTTTTAGACTAAAACCGTTCAAATATATTAAAAAGAGTTCCGTTTACAATACTTATGGACTAATTTAACAAATTAAAACTTTGGATCCCCAAATAAAATTCCTTGTTCCCATTGTTAAAGGTACAAGATTTCTTATTCAGTTTAAGATCGTTTGCGAACCTTTATATTATATATACAATATATAATATTTATTAATATAAAGCTTCTTTAACAATAAATACTTAAAATCTAACATTACCCTGACCGCGTTAAAATACTTAATAATAATTACAATTTTCTAAAACTACCTAACTTTAAAACTAATGTGACGGGTTTAAATTAAAATAAACAGAATTAAAAGATTGTTTTATTGTACATACATTATAAATAAGTCATTATGAAGAGGAAGCCATGGAGACGCATCCCAATCGGCACCGCAACCTCGGCGACGGAGGAATTCTTTTAATTTATAACTATCTTAAAACTATAACTGAAATGAAGGGCTGAATACGATGATCGACTGGTAGTAGATAGAAAAAGGGAAATGTTTTATTTAATAAATGGTATATATAGGGAGACACCACCCTCATGCCAAACACACGCTCCCCATATATATCATTTATTAAATAAATACAATTCCGTATACAATAATACCTTATAATCTAACTTAAACTATTGTAGTTCCCCCCAAATTCAGTTTATGAAGTGCGCAAAAAAGCCTATCTTACGTTAATATCTCTTTCAACAAAAGCAAATCTAAAAATGGTAAGTTACGTTAATTTTCTCTCTCTCAAAAAGCAAAAACAACCCCTGCCTATCTTATAATCTAAGCTATCTTATGTCTACGCAAGCTATCTTATATCTAGACTATGCTAAGCTAAGATGAAGTGAGAGAGAGATATACGAGCTAAGACAAAAAGTGAGGACGCCGGAATGGCCCTCACAAGTGGTTTACGATGGGATTAAGCCGACCCAACGCGATCCCCATGGATTTACAGCCTACAACGCGAGCTAATTAAGGACAAGGGAAGCAATTATGTGATATTCCACGGCTTGGATGCAATAAAGAGCTACTCCCGATGGCATCGCCCGGCCATTCCCGATACACCTAACACCGAACGCGGTGAACCCGTGTGCTCAAACAAAGTTAAATCAAAGAAAAACTTTACTTTGTCTTTAATAATTCGTTGCCATTAAAATTAAACGATGATTACGTTGCCTCCGGATGAGGAGAGCACATAAAGCCATAAGAGAGTTTCCTGTGTAAGCATTCAGGTTTGTTTAAAACTTTTCTCATTTGAGTCTAGCGGTTTTAAAGCGTCCAATCTAGAGCAGAGGCCAATACGAACGGCGGTCAGCACTGGTACAAAAGAATTAAACTGTCCCTAGAAACATTCACACAAGTGTGAAGCGATCCACCAGAATATAGGTTTCACATGGCGTTGCGAATTACTATACATATCAGTCCACTCAATTATGGAAATCGCGCACGAACCCTACCTAACCATCCCAACTAACCGTCAATGTTAATAATAATAAAAAAAAGAAATAAGGAAACCCGAACCCACAAACAAGTTTCGAATCTCACACCCCCTACTTCCTGATTCTCTCACCATTTGACAGCAAGCATGCCCCGACACACCAATTCATACAATTTTTTTTTTCACATTCACTCTCCCTAGATGCCGTCTGGGCAATCAAAACGCACGATTTTATGATGAATCTTCGTAAGGGAATGCACTTCAAGTTAAATAAATTTATTTTTAAATTTTTAAAGAAAACGCGTGTTTGCTCAACGGCGCGATGAGCCAAAGTTTAATTAAGAGCTGAAAATACATTTCAAAGAACTTAAAACTAACTTATATTCTATATTATTCTTCACGTAAGAATGGCATTGTTCAATAATGTTTCGTTCTATAATCTGAGCTGACATCGACTAGAAAACTAACTTTTTCTACAGTGCACAATGTTATTCTTACGCAAAGAATCCTATACTATATTAATTTAGTCTTCTTGATGTCCGATTCCTGAAAGATATATACTAATCATATGTTCCCAGATATTGATTTTATATTGATAAACAGTCGATATTTCAATTATAAATTGTTTGAATATTATACAGACATTCATGAAAGTTATATTTCTTTCAATGTAGTACGTACTCAAAATCGAATTTGAGTACAAGATAATATTTAGACATTTATAATAGTCATATTTCATTGACTACGTCCTCATGGTTGAATATGAGAACAAGTTAATAATTAGGCACATAGTCATAATCCTTTGACTAAAAATTCTCATAGCTGAGTATGAGAATAAAATATTTTATAAAAAATTAATGTTTCCTACCAGTTCATCCATCGATGGTAGTCTGCCGTTGAAGATTTATCTGGAGCTCAGCTGTCCTTCAGAAAAGCTGCATTAGAAGATTTGCAGTGTTGAAATCGAAAGCTGCATCCAAATACTCAAAGTTTCTTGATATTTCAGACCAGCCAAAGGTGTGCCTATTAAATAATAATTATTAGTTTGTGGTGTTCTTTAAACCATTTCAAAAACTGTTGGACAAAATTTCGTACGGCAAACGTGTGTTCATTACACAAGACACTCGATTTATATAATGAATATATCATGCGATATTTTATCCAACAGTTTTTAAATGGTTTCAAAAGTATTTGAAATTTGCTTCAATTTGATATTTCGAAAGCACATTTGTTAAAAAATAGTACAGAGAATTTAATTTTGCACCACTCTGTCCGTGGAAAGTGCACCACTTTTCAAATGCTTAGTTATTCTAGTACAAATATTTCACGCACAATATAGATAAAACTGTTTCAGGTAGTCTAAATAGGACATACTGCTTTTGCCTTAAAGCCACAGAATTGTAAGGCAAATAATATGAAATCTAGGAAGATTCTTACCTTATACATGCTGACAGCACGCTTCAATTTTTGAGTTGTGGGGCCCCAATGCAGTAACGCCGTTGTCTCCTGTTTCTCTCAAAGGTGCTCTACCCTCTTCTGCTCCCACTTCCATGTTTCCGAAGCCCTCATGGTCATGCATGCAATCTGAAACAGAAATGAGTTACTTTTAGTTATGCTTTTGCGGCTTTCATTTTGTTCGTGTATTAGATATTATTATTGGTACTTGGTCTTTAATTAGCGGGAGGTATTGTTGGTGAAAATTTTACTGTCACCTTTACACTTAGATTAGTTGGCGGGGGGGGGGGTACTATTGCTTTAGTGTATATATGTATGTAAAAGTATGTGTGCGTTTTATCGCCATTTGCAATTAGCGAGAGGTATTGTTGATAAATATCACCTTTACACATTGGTTAGTTGGCGGAAGGTATTATAAAAAAAATCAAGTGTACCTTAACACTCTTGTGATTGGTTGTTTTATTTTATTATAGTGTATATCTTTCCTACATGTACATTTTACGGGAGGCATTGATTCGTAACAAAAAATCAATAAAATTTAAATTCTCAATATTTACCTAAAAGTGTTTCCCCTACGTCAATTACTAAACGGCGGGTCCATTTTTATGTGACAAAGATAAATATATTGTAAGACAGAGACAACATGACATAGAATAACAAGTATAGGATGGGACACTCCCGGGCAAATATTTATTTTTGTAAGACAGAGAATGAAATATATAACTATTTCTTTCTAATGGACTCTTCTTTTTAATGTAATTTTTGTGGGGAAACATGGTGTAAAGTCCGCAGCATATCTCGGTGACAACTTGTAGTCAGGGATATAGTGTATTTTTGTAGAAAAAGTATAAAAAAATTAATATCTCGGGAAGTGTAAAAGATATCTCTATTTTATTTCAAATATAAACACAGCAAGGTTAACCGTATTTGTACATATTGAAAAATGGTTAAGTATTTGTTTAAAAAATAAATGAACTTGGGTTCAAATCTGGTGTTTTTATAGGTAAACATAAATGTAAAAACTATTTAATATCTCGGCAACGGTACAAGTATTCTCCCGCCATACCGTAGGTAAAGGAAATAATGTTTTTGGTCCAAAAATCCCATAGTGAGTTTCCAGTGAATAAACACGAATTAAGGCTTCCATATCACGTTTTTATTATTTTTACAATGATGTCTGTGTGTGGTATGTGAGGATTTTGCTCCCACTATAACTCTTATATTGAACTTCCAAAAAAAATTATTTTTCGTATTTAAGCTTTTTGCATTCATATAAAGAATTTATTAGATTTTGGGAACTATTGGACAACCGGAAGTGATACTTTACTTGAAGCCCATAACAGTTTTTAATAAAAAACTTTATTAAAATATAATCCAAAACTTTTCAATTTTAGTATTTAAGACTTTTATATCAAGGCAAAGAACATATTAGATTTTAACTAAAATTGATAAACCGGAAGTGTTACTTTACTTGAATCCCGTAACAGTTTTTAATGAAAAACTGTATTAAAATATAATCCAAAATTTTTCAATTTTAGTATTTAAGACTTTTATATCAAGGGAAATAACATATTAAATTTTGATTAAAATTAATAAACCGGAAGTGATACTTTACTTGAAGCCCGTAAACATTAACAAATGTTAACGATTCATCTGTCAATCTAGGTTAATTTATTTTTATTATTATTTGTAATTTCTGTTAAACAGAAATTAGAAATAATACTTAATAAATATAAATTACCCTTACATAATAGATAAACCGTTAGACATATTTATTTTGTTTCAATTGCATGGCTATTGATATTTTTGAAATGATTTTCGATATTTTCATACCTAATTTCTGCCGTTACAAGGCATACAAAATTAATTTTGCTTATTGATTCAAATTCAGAATTTTATACTGTACAACTTTTATTTGAAGCTTCTTTACCTAAAATAATTAGGAAAGCAAGAAATTATGAAAGTCTGATTTTATATGTTAAACAAAAAATGTTAGCTAACAATGTTCGTTTCAATGTGAACCCGAATTTTAAATATTTAACACCAAATATTATAATTGATTACGTGGGGGTGTTAGAATATACATATAAATTGTATGTATACATTATACATACAGAGGAACAATATATTCAACAAGGTATAAAAAAAGCAAAACCTCATAAGCGTCTGATTTATAAAACGCATTTTCCCTTGGAAAAAATTATGTAACTCACCGTCTGATAACATATTTTCAAATTCTAAATACATCCGTATTTGTATAAATTTTCATATTTCACTTTAAATATTAGTTTAAATATTAATATTTACTGCACAGATATATACGTCCATTCGCCTCAATGTCTCCCAAGACTCTTAGTTGTGCCAAGGCGTACCAGTCTGTCACTTAATAAGTTACGGTCGGCTCACGGCAACACAAATTAATGTAAAATAAAATATTTTTTAAAGATTTATAAAATTAATATATAAATGTATAAAGTGGTAAAATATTTTTTTAAAAAAATACAAAAATGTAAAAAAAATATAATTCAAATTATTTTTTATTATATATTTACCTATACAATGTATGAATGTACCTATGGAATTTTATAAATTTAAGAATATATTTTTTTTACAAATATATATCCCCATTTACCAATATATCCCTTACTTAGGGGAGGCAAATATAGTCGGCTTTAGGACATCTCTTTCGATTATGCTAACAAATAAAAATCAGTGCGTATTATTAAGAGCATTTTTCGAGGGCCATAACTAGAATATTTTCTTAAATTGAGTTAAAATTATATTAGAGGGGGTTATACACAAGTTGTCTATTTTAAATGGGCCACCATTGTTATCACTAGGACTATATAAGAGCTACAAAGAACGTTAAATGGAAAAACTATGTATATTTTATTAAGTATTGCAATGAACAGAAAAAAATAGTTTTTTTTTTTAATTCTGAATCAATGATATATTTTCGTATCCTTATAAAGATTTTTTTGTTAAATATATAAAGTTTTATAAATAATTCATAGTCTGAAAGTGATTAAAGCTACTTTAAGAATTGTACCTAAATTTAGAAAATTGAACAATAATTTAAACTGACATGTGACAAGATTATGTCCTCTGAAACACAGTTTCAAAGTTATAATAGTTGATTACAAAAAGAAAATGAAATTTAATTCCTTTAAAATTCTTTAACTCAATATCCATTGAAATTTGAAATGAAGTATAAAATGTAGTCAATTCATCTAGAGAATAAAATATTCTTTAATATTTATAAAAACATTAAATGTGAAAAAATGATATTTAACAAGAAAAACTGTTAAAACCTTCAAATGAGGGTACTTCCGGTTGACCAATTATACGAGCCCAATCCCAAATGTATTCGTACCCTCTGAAATAAAAATATTAACAACAATAAGAAATAAATTTTTAGTTTACAATAGTTAAGACTATATTTGGGCATTTATGTATTAATAAAGTGTACTAGATTTAAATACAATGTTATTAACTAAATTTCTCATTTAAACAATAATCTACGGGCATATATATGTCAAAAGACAAGTCTCAAAATTTTTCGTTCCCACAGTAAATAACACAATATTTATGTTAGTATTTTCTATAAAACTGAGGGTAAAGGTAACTGACAATATACTCAATTAATTGCCATTTTAAATATTAATACTTTAATAAAAATTATTTGCGAATTATTAAAGACGAAAACATTTGTCACATGCAAACAATGGTTTATTTGCAAATAAATTACTATTAAACCTAAGAAATTTTATTATAAGCAATGTATTCACGTTCTATACACTCTATTAATACACCATATCAAAATTTGTTGAATTGGAGTAATAATCATAGCATCCAGAAGTTTATTTATTCTTGTTTTTAATATAATTGTAGGTGGTACTTTAATAAATAAATATCATTTGCAAATATTTTTACTAAAAAAATAAAATTTAACATAGTAATTAATTGAATATATTGTCAGTTTCCTTTACCCTTAGTTTTATAAATAATACTAACATAAATATTGTATTATTTACATACTGTTTGAACTAAAAAAATTAGCACGTGTCTGTTGTCATATATTTGCCCGTAGATTATTGTTAAAATGATAAATTTAGGTAATAACATTACATTTTAATCCAGTACACTTTATTAATACATAAAATAAAAAATCGCCCAAATATTGTCTTAACTATTGTAATCTTAAAATTTATTTCTTCTTGCTGTTAATATATTTTTTCCGACGACCACTACGAAAAGTACATAAATTCACACGCTAAACTATTACTGAAAGTTGGTCATTGCACATCAGTAGCAATGCTGTGTGATATGAAAGCACGTTAGCCAATCAGATGCGTCCGCAACTGTGTGATATGATTTTATCACACGCTGCGATAACTTAGCAAACTAACCTAAAAATTTGTATTTAAAAGTTTGACAGTTGCAGATAATTTGCTGAACTTACACGGATTAAGAAGGGTGGACCCTGATTTAACAGATTTTAACATAATTTTTGGTGAATTCTGATAGCAATGATGTTAACATAATCTGTTTTAATATTTTTATGTAAATTTTATATCAATTCAACAAATTGTGGTCGTCGGAAAAGTATCGTGTACAACACGTGCTGAAAGTGTATTTCACACTCGTGTGATTGAACCACTCGCCTTCGGCTCGTGGCTCAAACTTCACACTCGTATGAAATATCCAACTTTCAGCACTAGTTATACAATATACTATTTCAGAGTGCTCGTAATAATGTTATATGTACAATATAGGAGATAAATAATGAATAATAATGTTTTCACCATTTCCTGCATGGTACTCTTTCAAATTATTGATTCAATTTGGAAATTTAATATTAAAAATCTGTTGTGGCCAGCACAATACCTCTCGCCACTTCCTTTTTTTGGTTACATAAGTATAGGGCGCGAACGGTAATGTTACATTTTTGGGCTTGACAAGCAAATGTGTGGGCCCGTTTCAGAATGATAATTAGTAATTATGTACATAGATGTCAAATGTTAGAATTTTTCATTAAAAATTTCAAGATTTTCTAAATTTACGTAGTTAATTTATCACCAGGAGTTTAAAGTTTACTTGTATGCCTTAGATATTTAACATTTAATTCTGCTCCACATGGAATTGGAAAATCACTAAATTTAGAATGAGAAATTATGATATTTGACATCTATATACATAATTACTAGCTATCATTCTGACATGGGCCCCCATATCTGCTTGTCAAGGCCAACAAAATCATATGACTGCTCGCTCCCTATTGTATTTAACATTTCTTGTATACCTACACTCTACACCAAAAATTCTACTTACGCATATATCTATTCCATATATATTTAGATTGTTTAATTTTAAATTCATTTTTGATGAAGAAATTTTGTCCTCTTCTAATTTTTCGAAATGTTTCCAATTCTATTAATACATTAAGAAATAATATAATGTATGTACTTCCCAGAAAAAGTCCAGTAATGTCTTCGGATTTCTGACACTGACATTATCTATCAGTTACAAACAAATTAAATTTTCAACTATTTTCCATGGCCATTCTTTCGGCTGTAAAATTTATTATAACAGATTATTTTACATACTATATTTCTTCTATCTCTAAATCTATAGAATATATTGTAAAATATTTAAATGTATCAGAAAGAGAATTTATTTTTCTTTAATATTATCAAGAAAAAATTTCAAAAAATATTATTTAAAAGATTTTTTTTCAAGAATCTTCTACTTCCGGTTGTCCAATTGTTACCAAAACCTTTTCAGATCTTCCCATAAATGTCCGATTGGGAAATACGTAGTTAAAAATTTTTAAAGTCTTATAGTTTCTGAGTAACCGTCCTTCCAACATCCCACACACACACACACATACACACACACATCCACAGACATCATCGTAAAAATGATAAAATCGGATTGTAGGGACCTTAAAACGTGCTTATTCAATAAAATCTGGATATGCGATTTTTAGCATGAATGCAATACCTCTCTTAGCGAGAGGTAAAAATGCCAATAGGATGGTATAGTTTGGTTCACGAAAGATGACTATTCAAGGTCATATATAAGCCGTCTGATATAATTTTAATTGTAGATAACTTCACTGCATTTCGTATGCATAAGCATGCAACAAGAAATATTTATGGATACATTTTAACTGAAAAAAAATAAGTGTAATTTTCGACCTTTTCGATGCAGTTTAAGTTATATTTTATCGCAATTAGATAATTTATTATTATTGTTTTTAGACATCCTACCTATAATTTAGCTAAGAAATACACAAATTTATATAAAACACAATGATGAGGAGGCTCCGTTGATACTGCTCACGCCCTAAACACAATGTATTATAAACATGCAAAAATATATAATATATATACATAAATACATTAATAAATAAGTACATAATAAATCGACAATATATACGAACGAAATCGCGGCGACGAACGGATAAAAAGGCAACATGAATACAAAAAACACATTTTGTGCACATATTTTTTATTTATTTTTACATAACACAGATATATGATTTAGTGGGTGTGTATGTTTGTAAAATTAATACAAAAGCAAGTGTGTGTAACTATAATTTACTAAATTAAAACTTTAAATTAATACTTTAAAATGCAAGTGAACTAATTGTAATTAATGAAAACTGTAGATAAAAACTTTAAAACGCAAATAACCTAATTCTAATCATGTAAAACTGTAAACAAATACTTTAAAATGCAAGTAAACTAACTACACTTTTTTTAAACTGGAAAATTAAACTTTATATTCAAGTAAACCAATTATACTACTTTAATTTAACTTTAACTGCAAAATTAATTAAATGTAGCTATAATTTAGTGTATCTGTTCCAATAGCACAAGAGCGCCTTCTGTGCTGCAGTCTCCAACCCAGCTAGAGTGTCTGTGGGGCGACGTCTGGTAAGCGCCTGAACGACACTAATATTTCATCATTCAGCATGCTGTGGTGATATATATTTATTTACTACAAAAACTGGGAATCAGAACAGGGAGTTACTCAGTCCGGCGGACCCTAGTTTGAGTAGAGCGACCTTCCCAGAGGTCCAAATGACCTATGCCAGAGAGGAGCAGCGAAAGGAACGACTGAGTTTGCCACAATGGGTCCCAGTCGACCTTGGAAAATTGAATCTAATCTAAAAGGGGCATACTAGAAAGAGCTGCTTGGATAGTTAAGAAGGAAAACTGAAAAAAAGCAAAATCATGCAGGAGGGGGGGCTGATTTTCACCTGTTTTCGTCAGCTGATGTTTTCTTCACCTGAAATCGCGAAAAACCCAATGTTCTTAAGATCTACAGGCGGTGCTATAGATCATTGATAAATGTAGTTTCGTTTTTAAATGAAATGTCCATTTCTTAATTATTTACTACAAATAAATGAAATGATGAATTAAAATTAAATAAATTTAAATATTACAATATGTGTACGTTTTTAAATAATTATACAATGTAAGTCTATTGAACACTTTTGAATCTAAACTTAAAAAAAATATCTTTATTTAAAAAAAATACAACAAATTTTAGATTTAGTTTTGAACCCGAGTATTTTACATTTCTAGCCATTTATTTCACAACTAATCATGTGTAGTATTAAATTAAATAATGGGATAGACACTCCAAATAAAAACTACGCTACCCTGTCCTTAAATAACGCGGAAACCGACCCGAACCCGAAAAAGTATCGGCAAAACTTTAATTATATTTTACCCTAACTTTAAAATGCAAATAAATTTAATTTTAATATAATATTAGCAAAAAAATTAATCGCGACTTTAACTAAAATAATTCTAACTATTGTTGCCTTCTTGTGGTTGTACATTGGCCTTAAAGTCCTTAAAGACTTAAACAAAGCTTTAGACAAGACCTGCTGTTGATCAAAGGCTTAAACCAGCCTTTACACTCCTTGGAAACTTCGCTGGAACCCTGTATTGTAAACCGTACTTGTTTAAAAATATTTTTAAACAAATACAATTTTTTTGGGAAAAGAAACCTATTTCTGAACGAACGGATATTTATTTAAACTAATTCTAAAAAAACTAAGTTTCGCCGATTTATTTACGATATTGTAACAAGTTACGACGCCCGGTACGTTAACATAGACATTCACAATGTGCCTTGGAAAAGAAATACAGAATATGATTTGAATTAAATTCAACAGCATAAATCATATTTTCAGTAGAAAAATGAATTTATTTTTGTGTTATGTTGAATAAAAATAGCAAAAAAGTGATAGTGAAGAGCGGCACAATATAACGACTTACATTGATGAACACAGTTCAGCTACCAGCAAGAAGAATCAGCTAGGCCCAAAGACGTCTCAGCGACCCCAGGACTGCAAGCTCCAAGAAACATTTTTTCATTCAGTGGAACTCTGGAACACAAAAATAATTTATTTTAAAATACAAATATTTCAATAAGAAAACATGTTATCAGCATAGATAATTATTACAACAGTTAAACTATTGTTTAAACTTACCATTGTTGCTAATTTACAACAATATACAACAATATTTCACAATTAAAATATGCACGATACTTCAATAACATAACGAAGATGGCTAGTTGTGTTTTGTAAGAAACATAAAGACTAGCGAACCGGCAAAAAACAATTTCGTATTAACATAAAACTTGAAATTATAAATATAAAACCAGAGCACATAATATTCATTGAAATGATTTCTATTAACACAAATTAACTCGTTTGACTATTGGTAGACATATAAATATAAAAGAAAATTTTGCTATTCATAAACAGTTCAAAAAAATTCCAAAAGAAAATTTTGATTTTAGACTCACCGTTCAAAACAAAATTCTGCAAACATGCACTAAACCAACCAAAACCACGTGTTTCATAATAATTTTCTGCTTGAAATATGTTGAATTCAGGTTCGGCAGGACTTAAAAAACTATATCACGATAACAATAAGAACATAACAACAATTAATATCATATTTTTGGGACGGTTTTATCAGTTTTTCCTTTCTTATCAGTTTTTGTATCTCGGAGCACGTGTCTGCGTCGTTGTTCATTGCCATTACGTAGTGTACGTAGCGTTTTTTCTCAGACTGCTGTGCTTTGAGGAAGAAGGCTAGGATTGGTCGAAATAGATCACGTGGGGTCACGTGGTTCAACGACAAATTCATTTGAAATATGTATTTATTTCAGACGAAGGAAAAATGGATTTATTTTTATGTTTTTGTAATGTGCGATATAAATTATGAATTTGTTGTATATTAATATCTTATAATAAGCTATTTTACAATATCTATAATTTTATAATAGGCAGGAAATTGAATACAATACCGGTTAAAAGTTTTCGTCTTTATATTGTTCCTTTTGTATATTTCAAAATAAATTTATCAATGTATCATTTTTTCTGACTTTAGGTTGATGATTTGAAAGTGCTTCAAAATGTTCAGAATTTTGTGTATGTTTCTTTATTTAGAAAGCTAAAATATATAACACTCTATGAAGAAACTTAGAAAATATTGTTATTATAAAGCAGAAACTATACTTGAAGCAGTTAAATTTAAAAATAAAGAAATGAATTTAATATACACAAGCGATCAATGAAAATACACCACCAAATTTTTGAACCCAGGTTTGACAAGTTTATAACCGGAATTTTAACCACTTTTGTACCGGAAATATACACATCAACCCTCTAAAGTTTATTTTTGCAAGAATAAACACCCCATCTTTAACCGAAATCGAGACATTGACCGATTATTAACCTAACAATTTTGGTCAAAAATGTACAATTTTTTAATCCAGGTTTGAGGGGTGTTTAACTGGAAATTTAACCACTTTTTTACCGGAAATATACAAACCAACCCTCTAAAGTTAATTTTTGCAAGAATAAACACTGTATCTTTAACCGAAATCGAGATATTGACCAATTATTAACCTCGCATTTTTGGCTAAAAATGTACAATTTTTTAACCCAGGTTTGAGGGGTTTTTAAGTGGAAATTTAACCACTTTTATACCGGAAATATACAAATCAACCCTCTAAAGTTCATTTTTGCAAGAATAAACACTCTATCTTTAACCGAAATCGAGATATTGACCGATTATGTATCAAGAGCATAATCAAGATTATAGCACTCGGGATATTAAAAGTTCTCCGCTACGCGTCGAGCTTTAAACATTTCCCCGTGCTATAATCTTTTAATTATGCCCTTAAGGTAGTTATATCGTGAAACCATTTTATCCAGAATAAATTGAAATTTTAATAATGTACCTGCTCTCCAAGTTTTTAAATAATTGACCACGCGGTACCTGAGATATTTGCAATTAAATTTGGCCTTTTTAACACCTGAAGAATAGGAAATGGCAAAATAAAAACATTTTAAATTATAACTTTTATATCCATACCGACATTTAATTGAAAAACTAGTATGTTATAGAAAACTAATTAACGGATTTTATGTAAAAATTTGAAAATTATTTACCATCCAGATTTAATTTTATTGCCTCTAGAAAATTATAATCTGAAGATACGATAAATAGGTAGAATTATACTTGACAATCATGTACAAGCGTTTCAGACGGAGTATCAGTTAAGTTAACACCCGCTTGATATTAGCGAATAAGAGGTGATATTTGGTTAAAGGAATTTCAGACGTACATTCGAAAGAAATATATTTTAAATTGGTATTTTACGTGAAAAGCATTAAAACTTTAAACAGTATAATACTACTTTTGTAATTTTAAGAAAGAAATATATTAATTTGTTTTGCAGTTTCCATTTGTAGTTTAGAATTAGTATTATATCTCAAAATATCTTATTACATTTATACCCGTATGTACCAATAAATGTCTACGTGCGACGTTGCCACAGTTATTCTTCAACATTGAAATACGACATTACGACACTTGTGTATGTGTTAGTGCGAGTGGTACAGTTAAAAAAAAACTTTTCTACGGAAAAATAAAGAAAATTCATTTGTTACCGTGTTTGATATTAGCTTTTAACTATTCCAAATATAAACTGCATTAGCTTAATTTTTATTTTGAACATCGAACAAGTTTTTGAATAGGTACACTCGAGTGACAACTACTTTAAACTATTTCAGCCCCAGACCGGTACGTCAAAATTTAGTGCGTGTTCTAAAGGGTTAAAAAAATACACAAATGATGTCTAACCTCTAAAATAAATTGCCGGTCGCATGTGAACATCCAAATCGATACATCATACATGCGAATACGTAATAAATTAATTTTTTTAATTAAATGGACGAAATGTGTACATTTTTGATAAAAATCTACGATATATATAAATCTCTTTTCCTGATAAAATACATTCAAGTGCAATATGTTTCGTACAACACTAAAATTCGTCGCCATTTTTGCAAATATATCATACATAAACTGTATTGTAGCAAGTCCGCTGAATATTATATCAAGTTTAGAAGAAATTCATGGGGTGTCGTGTTTACAAAATATAATTACCACAAATTTTGGACAAGGCTTCATTACGATGACATATACAAAGAATTTAACGAACATCGCTTCAAAAATAGAAACGAGAATAATAAAATGGGTACATGTAGAGCAATTTTGGAGTCTGCAAGTTATAGGAAAAGAAGAAGAAGAAAATAATGATAAATATGTTACGGTACCATTGAAAAAACCAGTTATTAATAAAAATAACAAATATGACAGAAGTAAATATTATATTTTGGTAACAGATTGTTACGAAAAATTAAAGAAAAAAATACTACAATTATTACATACAAAATCTTTTAATTCAAAAGCAAAATTCATAGTTTATACATCATATTTCAACGAAAATTATCACGAGATGAGCGAAAAAATATTAAAATATTTGTGGAAATACCAAATATTAAATTGTTTATTAATCATCCCAGAAAATAATTATTTTAAACATTCAATATACACTTTATACCCAATAAAATCAAAAATATGTATGGACTATAGCGAAATATACAGAATAGATCGATGTGAATATGGCCTACGCATAAACAAATACAAACTATTCGAAAACAAACTTCGTCTAAATCGAAATAACAATTGCAGTATACAAATATGCTCTATCCTCACACCGCCTTTTGTTATTAATCTCGAAAACAAAACAGGTTTTGAAATCAAACTTCTCGAGATAATAGGACACAAATTAAATATATCATTTTTGTATAAAATGATGAACAAAACTGAATATTATGTTACTAGGAACAACTTAAGTATATGGGAAGGTGCGCAAAAGTACATGCAAGAAAATAACGCAGTAGGCATTGGAAATATGATTGCCAATGGCGACATCTATGAAGATTTTGATGTAACTACGACATATTTTTTTGAATACTTGCGATGGGTTACACCCAAATCGGATTTAGTAGCTCGGTGGAAGTGTTTGTTTATTATATTCGATACCCAATTTTGGGTAGCGTGTTTTGTTATTATTTTAGTGACAAGTGCTATTTGTTTTTTGTTTTATAAACAGCTCAGCTTGTCTTTTTTGATAAATTTACAAGTTATTTTAGGTAATGCGATTTTTAAACAACCGAAAAATAACATTTTAAGATTTATATTTATTTTGACAGCTTTATACGGTATAATATTTTGCGCCCTATACCAAAGTGCTTTAATAAAAGTTTTAGTTAATCCATTATATGAAAAACAAATTAAAAATCAAAAAGAAATATTAAATTCTAATTTAAAAATTGGAGGAATCCCTCCGTATAAAATAATATTTGATAATTATAAAGACATATATGAAAATTTTATAACAAACACATCATTTGCAAACAGAAATACTTTTAATTGGCTATCCAGGGTGTCTACAAATAAAGACTTCTGTACAATTTCAAATCTATTCTATGTTTTATACCTCCAATCAACTGGAGACGATGAAAAATCCAGTATCGGACTCACAGAATTGTACATAACTAAAAAAAATCTTATGTCCTATCCTGTGCATATGCTTACGAGTCGTACTTTTCCACTTTTTGATGAATTTAACAAAGCAATAAGTCAGATTTGTACCGCAGGGTTGACAAACAAGTTAGTAAGTGATATTAAACATATCATAAATATGAAAATAAAACAAGAACGATCACATGACGTAGTTAGTTTGACAATTGAACATCTGCAAGGCGCGTTTATTATTCTTTTGTTTGGATATGTGATAGCTTTTGTTTGTTTCTTATTAGAAATAATATTTTCGAATATTTCGACTTGGTATAAGAAAAAATATAAATAAAATGCATTACAAAATTGGGTAAATACCATTGTCAAATTTTAACTGGTATAGATAAGAAAGCGAAAATATAAATACAGTAAAATTTTTGAAAGATGTCCGATCAAGGTCGTCTACGAATTATATGAATTCAGAATTTTGCTCCGCCCATTATGACAAATTCAGTAGTGTCGTTTGCTAAATTTTTATGAGGGTACGTAAGATACTACTGTTATTTTATTATTATAAAAATAAATATTACAGTAAAAGCATTCAAAATTCAAAAATAAGTCAACTGGTAAGTTTATAAGCAAATGTAAAACCAAATATGTTCAAAATAAGTGACTCTGACAGAAAATAACATTATTCGTACGACTGAATTAATAAATAAACTTAGTTACAGCGAAATTATTATCAACAACGAGCATCGTTTTAAAGTGGAATGTCCTAACTTAGTCGAAACATTATAAATTTTTGAAAGACAAGCGTGTTATATCCATCCTTATCGCACACTCTTATAGCCTTTGCAAAAGAAAGAGATAAATGTATGCCTATTTGTTAATTCGTTCATGATACAGATGACTTTGATCGGACATCTTTCAAAAAATTTACTGTAAATGAATGAGTAATAGTAAAAAAAAGTTTAAATATTAATTATTCCTCAAACTACAAGCGATTGAAGTCGATTAATAATTACTATGACGTATCATGTCTGAAGCAATTTGATTGGTTGTGTGATTTTAAAAGCGAGACTCCCGCGTCTTTTGCGCCCGTCCACCAGGAAACCATTAATAGACAAACACAAACGCCATCCGCCCCATAGTTTGTGTCACAATATTGTCAAACAATAGTCAAAATGTTTCAATGTTCTGTAATTTATTTTACTTATGTTATTTATATACATTATACATATTAATATAACCTATAAGTTTATATATGTATAGGATATTGACCGCGACACCGGAACATAGGACTTTAACATGTACAATAATACTTTCGTAATTTCCTGCTTCCCTAATTATTCTAGTTAAAAAAGCTTCAAATAAATATTTTACTTAATCACTTAAAACTCATCAATGAATTTTTTGACCAAAGACGACAATACCTTCCTTACCTAAAGGTGGCGGAAGGTAAAAATGTCGAAAATCACCCCAAAAATAGCGATAGCCATGAAATTGAAACTAAAAATTAACAAATGGTAGCTATTTATCTGTCAAGCTAGGTTAATTTATTTTTATTATTATTTGTAATTTTTGTTAAAGTGAAAAATTAATTATATAAATTAATAGATTCACTTGAATAAATATTATACAAATAATACCTAATAAAAATATATTAACCTATCTCGACAGGTAAAATAATTAGGGAAGCAAAGAAAATACGAAAATGTGATTTTACATGTTCAACTCCTGTTACAGTGACGCGGTCAACACCCTGTATAAAAATACGAGAGTCATTCAATAAGTAAAGAGGCAAATGGCTATAGCTCAAAAACGGTTTATTTCAATCTTTCAAAATTAAGGCTATTTTTCAACATAATCACCCCCCACAGTTATGCATTTGTCCCATCTTTCTTGCAGCTTCCTAATTCCCTTGGCGAAGAATTCTTTCGATTTACCCCGAAACCACTTTTGCACCGCTTCCTTAACTTCCTCATTGTTAGCAAATCTTTTTCCACGTAGGGCGTCTTTGAGTGGTCCAAACAGGTAAAAATCAGATGGGGCGAGGTCGGGACTGTAGGCAGGATGAGGTAAGACCTCCCAACCCAATTCTTGAAGCTTATCACGGGTCAGCTGGGCTGTATGAGGGCGGGCGTTATCGTGCTGAAGAATGACTCCTTTTGACAAGAGTCCACGGCGTTTGCTCCTGATTAGTGTTTCACAAAAATCAAGAAATACTCTTGATCTTGTCTTGATCTTGTCTTGAAATCAAGACAAGACCAAGACAAGAAGTATATTTTATGTCCCAAGACAAGACAAGAATGTATCATCAAGAATCAAGATTTCTTGACAAGAAATCTTGATTTCTTGACAATTAATTATGTAAATCCGCATTTACAATTAAAATATAAAATTTCTGACTATGATTTTCAAAATAAATAATTTTATTGAAATCGAAGTGACAGTTGAAGGTATAAGTCTAAGTTTTCAAGTAAATATACCTCATCCTCACTTGTGCGTTAACAGATTGTCTTATGTTTTGTAAACAAAACTAATAATTACTTTGTCTACGGTTTTTTAACGAATGTATCAAAATGTGTTAGGTATGTTGCAATGCTTGTATTGAAATTGATCGTTATTATTTGAGCAATTATTAATATTTATTAAAAAATGAATAAAATTATTTTAAAAAAATCAATGGTATGTAAACTAATAATTGACGTCATAAGTCAAAACCAACTAAAATTAGGTAGATAATAATTACTCTTTTAAGAGCTTGTAATTCGAAAACGGTTCGTTTCCGGATATGAATTTATTAGTAAAAGTCAGTCTATTTTACATACCCTATGAAATTATTGCATGTAAATATTCATTAACATTCTGTATATGATAGAATCTCACGGAGGCTATCCCATGGGGAGTTTACACTATCTTTATTTTTAAAACTATTCAATATTATTTTACAAAAGTTGATATCTAAGAGTATTCCGATATGTCCGTTTCAACTAAAATACATACTTTCAAAACAGTGTCTTACTGGAATTAATCCATAACTTACTTTATGTGAAATAATATTTATTTTACTATTGAATTAAGCAAACAATTTTATATATAAAATAATAAAAACATTTTACTCATATGATCAACCATTTCCTGCTCTTCCTCAACTTTTTTGATTTTTTTCTCTAAAAACAGCCACTACCTTATTGCTCTAATATGTATGCGGACCTTATTTTATTCGTATGCGCGTACAGTTTATATGTTAGAAAATAGATAATAGAACTAATATTTACAATTAAGTAGTGAAATATCTTCGGAAATATCCCAATATCTCGTGAATGAGATCGAATTTCTATATCCCAATATCTCGTGAATGGGATCGAATTTCTATATAATAACACTTTTATATAGAAATCTTTTGTTTATAACTATTTTTTTTAAATGTAAGATGTACATCAACGTAAAGTTAAAGTTCAAAAATATTAGAAACTATTTTTGTTTAATAATACTAAATACTATATAGGTACATGTTAATTTGGTTTGTGTACTCGTAATGCATCATATAAAATAAAAAAGTTATTCAGTGCCTGTTGCCTTTATTAAAAAAGAAACAGTATAACAATATATTGACAACCTGGCGATTAGACTGTTAATTAATTAGGTTGCCCCCCGAACACCCCGGGGTCCGGCCCTTCACATCGCGACGAAATCATAGTAACATTTAAAAACAGCCAATGGCAGACGCTAACGCTTCACTTGAGCGTTCGGATTGGATAAAGCGATAGAGAAAGGGGATTCCCCTAAAACGTCAAGAATCAAGAAATATCAAGAAATCTTGAAACAAGACAAGAAGTAAGTCGCCAAGAAATGAGCAAGACAAGAAATTTTTATTTTCTTGTCTTGAAAATCAAGACAAGACAAGAAATGATCATCAAGACAAGATTTCTGGTCTTGATGAAACACTACTCCTGATAGCTGGTCTAACTTTGTGTTCTAGCATCTCAGAGTAGTATTGGCAATTGATAGTTCGCTGATCTTCAAGGAAATCGCAATAGACTGGACCCTGTGAGTCCCAAAAGATGGTCAGCATCACTTTACCGGCGGAAGGTCCACATCGGGGTTCATCACCTACACTTGTTCGGCCACTTTTAAACCGATCAACCCACTTGTAAAAATTCGCACGGTTCATACAACTTTTACCATACTGTATTAACATTCTAGAAAAAAATTCACTTGGTTTTACGCCTTCTGCGACTAAAAATCTAATGACTGAGCGCTGCTCTTCTAGTGGACTTGCCACGGTGAACTGAAAATTTTGAGGTTATGTTGACATAAAATGATGAAACAGCTGATCAGAGCATATCCCAAGGTTGCCAACTAACACCCCTGAAAAGATTATACACATTCATTGAATAGTTTTAAAATTATAGAATTTGTCTCTTTACTTATTGAATGACCCTCGTATTCCAGCTATGCAAACCTGAAAAATTTGTACCCTTTGGAACTAACAGTTTGTCGACCACTGGAGTGGACATATGCTACGTCGTCACACGCCAAATTCTAAACTTTAAAAAAGTAAAATAAAAAAATTGGTGTATAGAGTCCCATTGTCTATATTATATCGAATAATAAGGTCCATATCCTTGTATCTACCCATATTTGCCATTATTTGATGTAACTGCAATACCCAAAAATGGGTATGGATTAAATTAAACTAATATCGAAATGTGATTTAAAAATTTGGAATGTACGCGACCTAATTTTGTATATACGTACTTCTTATACATAGCTAGCAATGAAATATATGTTTAATATGTAATTATGTAATTTACAATTATGTATAATTATTGTTTATACATTTTTTGCAATAAATATTTACACCTATTCATATTTGTTTATGATTATTTCTTAACATCTTAGTCTTATTTATATTAAAAACAATTTTCTAAATTATTACAATTAACATACCCTCTGAAAACTATCTTTTTTACAAACAAAACACTGTCTGCATCTCCCACGTTGGTCTAAATAAATGACAGTCACATGTGTAAATGAAAATAGCTGAGCATCGCCAGTAGAGCAGTTTGATTGGTTGAAAATAGACCAAGCATTAGTATTACGCGAACATTTGAACTGCCATGACCAGCTAGGATACCAATTACTGTAAGTAGGCGATTAGAATTTATTTTATTGCTAGATAATCTTTGGTAAAAATTAAATGTTTTGATTGGAGGACAAATTTAGCACTTAGATAGGTTGTTATCTTGCTAAAAATTAGAGATAGCAATGATGGAAAAGTGCGAGAATAATTGCTAAATTTTGACAAATTTTAAGTTGTTGAATGCTTGAAATTCGAGTACGATTTAGCAACAAAATAACTAATAAGTATACTAAATATTCTATAACATATTGTTTTATATGTTTGACTAAGATTCTAATTTTATATTTAAGTATCTGGCTTGTATCTAAATATATCATCAATTAATATAATATTATATACAGGATGGTGACCGGCACAGCTGAACATACGCCTTTAAAATATGAAATCAGAATTTCCTAATTTCCTGCTTCCCTAATTATTTTAGGTAAAAAAGTTGTAGAGCATAAAATTCTGCATTTGAAGCAATAAGCAAAATTAATTTTGTATGCCTTGTAACGGCAGAAATTAGGTATGAAAATGACGAAAATCACTTCAAAAATATCAATAGCCATAGAATTGAGACAAAATAAATAACAAATGTCTAATGAATTATCTGTCATATTAGGGTAATTTATTTTTATTTTCTGTTCCAGTTAACAATTATGTATCTGTTAATTTAAATTCATATTTATTCACTTGAACAAAAATTACAAATAATAATAAAAAAGGTCTGTTGTGGCCAGCACAATACCTCTCGCCATTTTCATTTTGTTACTTAGGGCGCGAGCAGTCATATGACTTTGTTGGCCTTGGCAAGCAAATATGGGGGCCCATGTCAGAATGACAGCTAGTAATAATGTACATAGGTGTCAAGTATCATAATTTTTCATTCAAAACATCATGATTTTCCAAATCCATTTGGATTATTTTCCGCGACAAGTATATTTCATACAAATAAACATATCAGAATATTTTAGAATTTTGAATGACAAATGTGACATCTATGTAAATAACTACTATATAGCTGTTATTTTGACACGGACCCCCATATCTCCTTACTAAGGCCAACAAAGTCACATAAGACATAAGTAACGAATTTAACATTTCTTGTACACACAAATAATTGAAATTGTATCTCTTCTTTCGTTCTATGAGTAATTTTGTAATATGTTCAAAATTCTTCAAATTCATTAACGGTATTACCGGTATTTCTTAAGGATATATGTAATATTAATATACCTATAATTTTAATTACATATTTAATTAGTAATACAATAATATATATTAAATGTACTCGTACCTCACAGAAAAATCTTTCAGTAATGTTAGTAAAACTGCTGATTTTTGAAACTGACATTTTGCATTTATCTGTCAATTACAAACATTTAAATATCTCATTTGGTTTCCATGGAGTTGTTTGGGCAACGAGATTTATTACAACAGATTATTCTATATAAAAATTAAAATAACAGTCAAGCTTGTATCAGTGTAGTTAAATGCAAGATGGGTGACATTTTTACAGCTTATAATAATGCCTCCCAATATTATAGTTGTTGGGTGCGGGATTTGAACCACATATCCCTTACAAAATAAGGCATTAGTTCAGCAGGGCTGTTACAGCCAACATGGGTGTTTACAGTAAAAAATTTGAAAAATGTCCGATCAAGGTCATCTGTATCATGAACCAATTAACAAATTGGCATACATTTATCGCCCTCCTTTACAAAGGCTTTAAGCATGTGTGATAAGGATGGATATAATACGCTTGTCCTTCTAAAATTTATATTGTTTCGACTAAGTTAGGACATTCCATTATAAAACGATGCTCGTTGTTAATACTTTCGCTGTAACGTAAGTTTATATATTAATTCAGATACATTACCTTAATTCATAGCCGTACGAATAACGTTATTTTCTGTCAGAGTCACTGACACTGACATTGTGTCAGTATCTTAATTTTCACATATTTGGTTTTACATTTGCTAATAAACTTACCAGTTGATTTATTTTTGAATTTTTAATGCTATTATTGTAACATATATTTTTATAATAATAAAATAACAGAAGTATCTTATGTATCCTCACAAAAACTAAGCAAACGACACTACTGAATTTGTCAGAATGGGCGGAGCAAAAATCTGAATTCATGCAATTCGTAGGTAACCTTGATCGGACATCTTTCAAAAATTGTAATGTAGCTAAAATAGTCACCATTGAAAAACAAAACAAAACAAAAACTAAAAAAAATCATGTCATTTCGACGTATGTAACCAAAAATTATTGTCTTCATTTTCAAATCAAAATCATCTAAGTCCGAATGGCTCAAACTGGTTTGGGTCCAGCCCTTTTTGAAGCATTTTCTGAACGAATTACACCCGCATCTGTTGAAACGATAGAACCTGTAGGTTATACTGAATTTACAACAGAAAATTCGACCCCTATTGGCATAGTAGTATTTTTTATACCTTTAGTTGTTTGTCTTTGCTATAATATTTACTATAAGGACCAAATAGGAACTGGCGAAGAAGAGGCTGATGGTTAAATCAAAATGTTGAACGGAAAAGGTTTGTAAGACCAATAAAATAGTTTTTAATTATTGAAATAACTTTGTATTGTTGTAGATTGGTCTACAATTTTGAAATAAGTTACTAAAATACTGAATAATATGAACAAATTTGTCAAATATATTTTAAGAACTGCAAACTAATTTATGAAATTTTTATAAATATGATTCACCTTTTTCAAGTTTAAATGGAAAATGACAATATAAATACTATAGATTTTTATTTGATTTACTATATATTGACTTCTGATAATATTTTTGAAGACTGGTAACAAATAAAACATAAAATACGCATTTATTATAATATGTAAACTTCAAAGAATAAATTTATAAATTGACAGGCTGGCTATACTTACAAGAATAGTAATAGTAACATAATCTTACTCTTCCTTTTAAGGGGGTGTAAACCAAAAATTAAAATTGTAGTGTGAAAAATTCTAAAAAAAAATTTTCAAACCGCATATTTCTAATGTTAAACATCCTTTAATATAATACTCAAATTCCAGGGCCGTGCGGTGATATTTTGTTAAAAGGCGCACAGAGAATTGAAATGATAGATATATTCTGATTGATACGCTCTTGATAATCACTCAGTTAAACAGCTAGAGCTAGTTCGTTCTATATTTTTCTGTATTGAACCAAATGAATGAAAAAATCACTCTTTTATAAATAAAATAAATATAAATAAATATTTCATCACAGCATATTACCCATTGCTGGGTGTGCCAATTTGCTTTGTACAGATATCGGTAATGATGGAATATTTGTTCCGTGCGGGCGCCTACCAGGCGTCACCTCACGGGCACTCAAAGCTGGCGTGGAGAGTGCACCACAGGGGTCAATTTTGTGCCATTAAAATTCGATGTAATTTTTGGCGTCGGTCGGGATCGAACCCGGGTCCCCAGATTCGCGACCAGACACTCAGGCATACGGCCAGTGGATAAAGGCGCCTTATAATTCAGAGCCCCCCATAATGTATAATTTTCAAATTAACACACTATATTTTAAACTATATTTTTGATTCTTCGAAAAATACTAGATTTAAAATATTAATGAAATATCCTTTATTAGATCCATTCTTGTAATCAAAATTGTTTATTGTAATCAACAATTTTACAGTTATAACGATATCAGAAAATTATCCGTTTAGCAGGATATACATTTTTTTTTATTTCTACTAAATTTATTGATAGATTCATTCTTGTACTCAATATTAATGAGCTATAACCAAAATATTCATTGTTGTAATCAACAGCTTCACAATTATTATTTGAATATAACAATGCTAGAAAAATATCCGTTTGATTGGATAATTATTTTACTTATATAGGCAATTTTTTCTTTAAGAATAAGAGTAGCTTGCAAAAAATACTATTATTTACTGTCATGAAATGGCGCCCCTCATGGTCAGGCCCACCCGCACGGAGCGGCCCTGCTTAGGGCGTCAAATTAAATATGTGCTCCAAAATGCCACCGCACGGGGCTGCACAATTCGGTTTCGAACCTAAACATACCGAGAACGAATGAGAGAAAAATGAAGAATAAATTGCGAATTCCAAATGAAACAATAGCGTACAAATGCCGACTTCCCGAAAATGTGTTTGCTGTTGAGAAAGCAAATAACAGATGCGAGAATATTATGTATTACATTGGAACACACACATCGTCCTAATGTTTATACATCATTTCTTGTTTCGTTCCGTTTCCTAACGATCAAATCTTGACCATGAAGTTGGCGCAGATGAACTTGGCGCGCTCACAATTTAAAAAGTACACTCCGGAGTACAAAATGTGCATGAAAATTATTTATTGAATTGGAGTAGGCAAAGTTATTGTTAGTATTTCTTTTTAAATTTGTACTGCGGAGTGTACTTTTTAAATTGTGAGTGCGCGAAGTTCATCTGCACTAACTTCATGGTCATGATTTGAACGATATGAAACAAGAAATGAACAGAACGATGTATAAACATGACGCTTCATACCTAACCATTACATTACACTAAAGGTTTCAAAATAAAGTTTTAAATTTACTCTTTAAATCTTTCGAGAC
Source organism: Harpalus rufipes (assembly GCA_951394225.1). Taxonomy (NCBI): domain Eukaryota; kingdom Metazoa; phylum Arthropoda; class Insecta; order Coleoptera; family Carabidae; genus Harpalus; species Harpalus rufipes. Next base: position 5,651,181 of record OX596285.1, read on the forward strand.
ACAATTAAAATTTGGTAATAAGCAGGGATGGAAAACGTAACGTAACGATACCCGATAACGTTATAATAATGTTTCATTTTTTTTTAAAAAACATTACAATTATAAAATAACGTTATGTAACTGTAACATAACAAATAACGATTCACTAAACGTTATCGAAGTTTATAAATTTTACGACATTTTTGCCGTTTGAAAGTATAATTTCCTGATAATTTATTTCGTGTTGTCGTGAATAATCTTTAATTTTTATAACACAAATCGCGAAAAATGTAATTTAAATGTATTTTCCGAAGAAAAACTGTATTCAGCTCCAAGCAAAGTGCCATTTCCAGTTATCTGATTTACACCAAAATCTAATGGCTTCTTTCCATTTTAAAGTAGAGTAAGAATACACTGTTAAAAATTTTTCAGAATGATAGTATTTGAGTTAGAGCGTAAATAGGATCCACACACATACATACAACTCACAGCATTATCGTGAAAATGTTAAAATCTGATTCTAGGGACCTTAAAAAGTGCTCATGTACCAAAATCGCAATATGCGATTTTTAGCACGATCCCTAAACCTCCTCTTTACCAAAGGTAGCGCGGGAGGTAAAAATGAAAAAAATTGGAAGCCTTTATTAGGATATTTTTAGTTTTGTATATTTAAAAATTATCAAAACAACTTTATCTAACATGGACGCAATATTAGATTTTTACATGATTAATAGTACTTATTTATGTAACAAAGTGAGTAAAAAAAAGTATTTTATTCACGAGTTTCATACAATTTTTTTTTCAGGATCTCTGCTCGGCTGCGCCTGCCCACAGATGGCGCTGAAATTCTGGACAGCCCTTAAAGCCCTAAAATGGGCATCGCTGAGCGTTTCAGCCCTTTACATTATTTTAACTTGCGCCTTAGCGCATATAGGGCGCTGCCTAGCTGATAGATTTGTACATAACCCTTTTGTAAGAGTTTTATTTCATGAAGCTATTGCTGCAGCCGAATTATGTGCAAGTTGCTTCGAACTTATCATTGGTAAGAGAACAATAAATCTACATTCATAATCACTTTAGATGTTTAGATCCTTCTTAATTTGTACTTAAAATTGCAGTTAAAATATTTTACAATTTTCATGAAGTAAAACAAACGGAACAGGGCATCGAACCCGGAACTGAACCGAACCAAAACCGGAAGCAAACCGTAATATTTTATTGAACTCAAACCCAGAACCGAACCTTAGAAATATTTTTCAGTTAAACCCGAGTCGGAACCGAACCGGATATTAAAAATCGGGTTCAGGGTTCAGCTCCGGTTCAGGTTCATTTTCCGTTTGAAACGCGTAATCGTAATACAGACGATTATCGAAACCTTCGGCATCCGCGTTGCTGCTTGTGTTGATTGTGTTGTGATTGAAAATTGTGTTCGTGTTCACATTTTAAAAATTCGTTATTCAAAAAACACTAATTCAATTTTCATTAGATCGAACCGAACCTGAACCCAATCCCTGAACTCCGAAGCAAATTTTATTAATTCTTGAACCCATCTTTCAAAAAAAAAATTAACTTTAATCTGAACCCACTGAATCGAACCCAGTTTTTGGCAGGTTCGATGCCCTGACACGGAATTAAATATAATAACTTTTTAAAAGTTCAAAATTATAATAAGTCAAAACATTGTTCTTGTCCAAGTGGCATTGTTCTTGTCAAATTGAAAAGCGCACACAAATCAGCTGATTCCAAGCACTTCAAGGTCGCTCGAGTCACATGTCTGCTCGCGGCCTAGATTTGGGTAGCATGATAAGAAAAGAATTGTTATATTTCTTGTTAACTAATATTTTTACTAATTTCTGGGTGTGTCAACCTTGTATAACATTTATATGATGTAGTTTTCTTGTGTGATACAAATTAATATTTTTAAGGCCTTTTGAGACAAGAATAATATTGAATATTTATTTCTTGCATAGAAAGGCCGATATTAAAGCTATTTTTGCTCGCATTTTTATGCCCCGTTATTGATAATGTGAATTTAATAGCAACAAAAAATATTTCAATTCTAACACAATTTTATTAAAATGTGTAGTTCATAAGATGGGCATGTATTTTTCAATTTTTCTTTTATTAGCCCCCTGGCTATTTAAACCATATGCTCACGATTAATAATGTGAATAATAACGTTACTTTTGTATAAGACTGACATGATAGAACACCTTAAGGTAGTTGTCACTCGAGTGTACCTATTCAAAAACTAATGCAGTTTATATTTGAAATAACATTATACTATATACACAGATTGCATCAAAATAGTTAATAGTATATTATTCAATGAGCATGTAATGTATGCTATTACCCATGAGAATGAAGTTTGCATCACGAGCCGGAAGGCAAGTGATGTAAATCATTCGAGTGAGTAATAGCCATTATATGCGAATAGAATACTATACTTCATCCACAACTGTCAAATAATAACATACGGCACTATTATAAAATCAGAAATAACCTAACAAATTTTAGAAATTTGTCTGTTCACAAACATAAACATAGTTAGCATTGATCGCTAGGTATTTGTTAAAACAAAATTATGAAGATTTGACATTTAGCAGCAAATTTTAAACCGACTATTCAGCTACAATTTAAGCTTAAGAAGAAAATAAAACTATAAAAAATGAGAAAACTAGTATAATTTTGATTTTTTATGTGGAAAAAAATACTTATTAAAAGTAATTTGTTTGTACTCTTTGAAAGGTAAGATTTGAATTTGACATAATGATTGAATAATATTATTCCATCGAACTGTCAATATTATTCAATTAGCAAAGATCATGGGGTCTCGTGGCCGTGTGCCTGAGTGTCTGGTCGCGAATCTGGGGACCCGGGTTCGATCCCGACCGACGCCAAAAATTACATCGCATTTTAATGGCACAAAATTGACCCCTGTGGTACACTCTCTACGCCATCTATGAGTGCCCGTGAGGTGACGCCTGGTAAGCGCCCACACGGTACACACGGTACAAATATTCCATCATTACCGAAATCTGTACACAAAGCAGATTGGCACACCCAGCAATGGGTAATATGCCGTGATGAAATATTTATTTTTATTTTATTTACAAAGATCATTAATTGATAAAAAACGGTTGAATTATGGGTATATTATTTGACAGTCGTGGATAAAATCTAATACCAAACACTGTAACAGATGAATTTTCTTTAATTTTCCGTAGAAAAGTTTTTTTTTTTGAACTGACTACTCGCACTAACACATACACAACTGTCGTATTTCAATGTAGACATAATTTATGGGTACATTCGGGTATAAAAGTAATAAGATATTTTGAGATATAATATTAATTCTAAACTACAAATGGAAACTGCAAAACAAATTAATATATTTCTTTCTTAAATTACAAAAGTAGTATTATACTTTTTAAAGTTTTTATGCTTTTTACGCAAAATACCAATTTAAAAAATATTTCCTTGGAATGTACGTCTAAAATTACTCTAACTAAAGATCACCTCTTATTCGCTAATACCAAAGCGGGCGTTGTTAACTGATACTTCATCTGGAACACTTGTACATGGTTGTCAAGTATAATTCTACCTATTTATCGTATCTTCAGATTATAATTTTCTAGAGGCAAGAAAATTAAATCTGGATGGTAAATAATTTTCAAATTTTTACATAAAATCCGTTAATTAGTTTTCTATAACATACTAGTTTTTCAATGAACTTCACGTGTTAAAAAGGCCAATTTAATTGCAAATATTTCAGGTACCGCGTGGTCAATTGTTTTAAAACTTGGAGAGCAGGTAGATTATACTTCAGTTGACATGTACTTAAAATTTCAATTAATTCTGGGTTTAAATGGTTTCACGATATAACTACCTTAAAGAGTAATTTTAAAGAAATCGAGCAACATATAATCCGTGTTTTTATATTTTTAGTTGCCGATAACTATGGCGTATCTATGTACGCCATTTTTCTATTTACTATGACCATATGGTGGTCTATGAACTGGGGAGACGCGACCGCTTGTCCATATAATCATCTTGAAGATGTAGTTGAATTAAAAACCGACATACGGACAGCCCTTTTGAAAATATGGGCCCAGCTCACAGGAGGCGTTATGGTTTATAGATACGTCCAATTTTTATGGAACTTAGAAGTCACAGAAAATCACGTTGATCGCGCGTTTCAAAACTGCACTGCTGATTTACAAGTAAGATTTTTGGATATAGCGCATTTTTTTTAAAGCACTTGAGTAAGACCGGTTCTTGATTTTTAGAGAAACGATAAGAATAAGTGCAAAATTAATGTTAATATTGAGACAGATTTTTGATTTTTATCAATAATTTGAGTATATATTAACTACAATCTATTTCTCCAATATACAGTAAAAAAAATTAAAGATGTCCGATCAAGGTCATCTACGAATTGTATGAATTAAGAATTTAGCTCCGCCCATTCTGTCAAATGCAGTAGTGTCGTTTACTTAAGTCGTAGTCCTTCGGGCTGTGATTCGCAATCTAAATGATCTTTGTGATCATGATTAAGAAGAAGTATGTTTTTTCTTTTCCTATTCATTATCCCCACTTACACACATACACCACGTAAATACCTGATTTCCACGGCAGTCACTCTCTTTTTGTGCTTTCCCGTCTATTATACTCCATTATACAGGGTGTTTCCTTTAAAACAACCAGCGCTTTTTTGGGCGAACTAATGACTTTAGAGAAAAATGTTATATACAAAAAATTACCAGGAAAAAGGGCTTAATTTATGAGGAATAATAAATAAAAAATTCAACCAGTGGTTCTCAAACGGTAGAATAAAATTATATTTTTTTTAAATGGCAACCTACATAATTTTTTTGTCCATTAGATAGAGAATTTTTTTCTGATTTCAACGATATAAATATGATATGGGGTTGTATAACAATTATTTCGAGAAAAATGATATTAAAAATCAGAAATAATTTTACAATATTGAAGTAGGCTATGCAATAAATAAATGCAAGCAAATGATACAGGTGACAGATAGTTTTGTTACTTACGTTATTAAGTGTTTGTTTAGTACTCTTAAGTGCAAAAATACCGCATTTATTGCATAGCCTACTTCAATATTGTAAAATTATTTCTGATTTTTAATATCATTTTTCTCGAAATAATTGTTATACAACCCCATATCATATTTATATCGTTGAAATCAGAAAAAAACTCTATCTAATGGACAAAACATTTATATAGGTTGCCATTTAAAAAAATATAATTTTATTCTACCGTTTGAGAACCACTGGTTGAATTTTTTATTTATTATTCCTCATAAATTAAGCCCTTTTTCCTGGTAATTTTTTGTATATAACATTTTTCTCTAAAGTCATTAGTTCGCCCAAAAAAGCGCTGGTTGATTTAAAGGAAACACCCTGTATACACTTAACCGAGCATTCCTTGATACGTTAACGTTTCGTACAAACGTACCCAGAGCACCCATTACCTTAATTCTGCACTCACTTTCCTTTCTATCTCTCGATCAATGGGGTATTTTAATAATCTTTTTTTTCTGAAACTTCCATAAATTTGAAATACAAATGTGAAAATTTGAGTTTTTTATTGTGTCATTTCCGCGAGATATGAATTTTTTAATTATGCTTAAAAATTTGAATTATATGGTATGACGTCAATTCGCTTCATGTCGTAGACTACAGCTGTTAGTCGCTTGGCTTGGAGCGAGTAAGGAGAAGGGGATTTGGTTTGTTCACAGTGTCAGATGCTATTTTGTTTTGGATGACTTTCATTTGTTTTATTTTTGTTATCCGTGGATTTTAGTTGTAATTATATTAAAGTATTATTAGATAACAATTTGGTTGCTGTCATTCTTACAGCAAAATATCAAAACTAGCAAGAAACATAAGCAAAGATCAGCTGAGAAACGAGAAAGCATCAATGGTGAACAGTGCGTTCTTCTGTTTCCACAAGCAGACAAGTACGTCATTACATACGTCATAGAACGAATGGACGTAATACAGCACGTGTAATCTTTTCCGCGCTAAAATAAAACACATGGAAAATCATATTAAATAAAACAATTTTGAGTTTATTTTTCAGAATTCGGTCGTTTTACAACCTAGTTAATAACATTATAATATTTTTTCTTTTAAATTTTATTACACTGGAATACCCCATTCGACCATCCCTCGACATCATGCTATCCAAATATACAAACTCATTTACCTGCTTCAGTTTCACTCCATCCACCAATACTTGCACTCAGTCACCAATTTACTCCTTTCAAATACTAACACCTTGGATTTATCAACATTCAACAGCAGATTCATTTCAGAGCAAATTTAAAAATGGCTGACGACAATAGGTTTACGAGCGTAGAAATTTATCAATGTGGTATTTTGCGTCAGAGGAAATATGATTTTCCTACAAAAGCATATTATTTTTGAAAACAAAGAAAATATATTACATAAAAGATTTATTTTAAGTAAACATACTTCATATTTCTTAACAAGAACATTTTTTTACTTCTATATATGATCCATTTTTAATGCTGATTATAACACTGACCTGAATCTGCATAAGACATTTAATGCTAGGTGGTGCTTAAATTATTCAAATTATTTTCTTAATATAAGTTATAAATCATGATTCAAAAGGATCACGATTAAACCAATCAGGATTCACAAAGTCACAATCACAGCCCGAAGGAACACGGCATTACTTTTTATGAGGGTACGTAAGATACTACTGTTATTTTATTATTATAAAAATATATGTTACAATAAAAGCATTCAAAATTCAAAAATAAGTCAACTGCTAAGTTTATTAGCAAATGTAAAACCAAATATGTGAAAAATAAGATACTGACACAGTGTCAGTGACACTGACAGAAAATAACGTTATGAATGAAGGTAATATATCTTAATTAATAAATAAACTTACGTTACACCGAAAGTATTATTCACAACGAGCATCGTTTTAAAATGGAATGTCTTAACTTAGTCGAAACAATATGAATTTTTGAAAGACAAGCATGTTATATCCATCCTTATCGCACACGCTTGTAGTCATTGCAAATGAGAGAGATAAATATATACCAAATTGTTAATTCGTTCATGATACAGATAACCTTGATCGCACATCTTTAATATTTTTTACTGTGACGATATATTTTAGTTTTCCATAGTATTCCATATAAAATATATTCAGATTTAGAATTTTTTATTGTATATATTATTGATTTTTCTTATCGGGAACTGAATTTCAGTCTTTCAGGCGACAGACTTTCTGTCTAGTTGCCATAGCAACACAAGAGAACCCAAAAATGTTAATTTCAAGAATATATCTTTACGTCAAAATTGACCTTACAATTATAAATATTTTCGAAAATCTGTTCAAAATATATAACTATTTATATCTTTTTCAATAGGTGCCAATGCTATATGGATTCCTCGTTGAATGTATAGCTACATGTATGTGTAGAATCGCTTCTAGAGCGATCAGTGACACAGGAATAAGATATGGTACTGCAATCGATGCGTTTATAGCGACTTCTTTGGTCGTAGCCGGTAAGTTTTGCCTATTTTTATTGTCAAATATAAATTTAAATAAACAAAAATGTATGAGGAATTTATATTTGCAATTATTTTTATCTGTAAACTAATAGTTTGTGATTAATTTGTACAGAAATGCAACAAAATTTTGGAAATTTAGACGGCAAAAAATGCTAACAATTTTTGTTGTTATATGATATATTTTGCGTAATAAACAAAATTATGTGTATTACACTAAAATTTTATGAGGAATTCAAATTTGATAATATTACAGTATTTATACTAATTTCAAAAATATTTAGCCCAAAACACAACTACACAGGGTAAGTCTGGAAAGACCCCCACCCCCTTTAACTTTTTATTATAAGTTATAGAAAAAAATGGCTCATAGAAAACTATTATCTTTGAATATATAATACATATAAGAATGGCAACGTATATGGCCTAGCAACATACTATATCTGTCTCTTTTTATTCACAAAATTATTATAGATAGCTAGTAACTCCTACCATAAAACTATGAACTACGGTAAATCGTGCTGACAGCATTGCCAGATACTATTTGTTAGAGGTATTCAATAATCAATAATTGAAAAATATTGTTTCATAATAACCAGATAATATATTTTGAATCTTCAATGTACATGTGTACTTGTTTTACAGTAGCAAACTTAAAAACCTTTATAAAATCTTAACTTGCTGTTCTAGCTACGTGGCAACACTGTGCAACATCCACCTATTATATATTTTTTGAACTAACTCAGAAATAATTCGTATAGGGAGGGATAGATGGCACCTTCTCTCGAAATATTTAATCTAAATACATTACGTTGCCATTCTTATATGTATTATATATTCAAAGCTATTATTATTATTATTTTAAATATACTATTTGATGGCATATGTATAGTTTGGTTCACTAAAGATGACTATTCGAAGTCATTTATAAAACGTCCGATGTAATATTACTTGCAAATAACTTCACTGCATTTCGTATACAGAGGCGTGCAACATGAAATATTTATAGAAACATTTTAACGAAAAAAAAATATATTGAAATTTATTTGAAAATTATGTTTATTTTTAAATAATGCTTTTCTCAAACATTTATGTTCTTCACCTATGTTTTTGCCAGGGCATCGAACCCGTCAAAAATTGGGTTCGGTTCAGGTTAATTTATTTTTTGAGAGATGGGTTCGGGTGCGGTTCTGTTTCAAACATTAATAAAATTTGCGGTTTTGTTCCAGGTTTCGTTCAACCTAATGAAAATTGAATTAATGTTTTTTGAATAACAATCTTTATATAGGAATAATTTAAAATGCAAGTCGAAATTTACGCAAGACATGAACACGAACACTATTTTCACAAACAGACAACACAGGCGTCGATAATTGGCTGTATTACGATTACGCTTCGTACTCAAAATGAACCTAAACCGGAGCTTAACCCTGAACCCGAATTTTAATACCCGGTTCGATACCGACTCGGGTTCAATTGAAAAATATATTTGAGGTTCGGTTCCGGGTTTGGGTTCGCCAAAATGCTACGTTTTGGTTCCGGTTTTGGTTCGGTTCGAAGCCTTGCTTTTTGCAGAACACAAAAACATGGACGTCACTGGATAAACATTAACACAGAGGGCAGTGTAGTAGACAATTAGATATCTGTAACTCTACGACATACGTCATTATTATTTGTAGTGCGTTAGAAAGTAATGTCACCAGTCACGTATATCTGTCACACAACAGAAATTATATAGACACACCTTAAATAAACTCTCTCTAACATGAAATACTACTGCGTTATAAAGTGTTGTGTATTTTTTCTTCGAACAGGTGACCTTCAATAGTCATTTTTCGTGGTTTACAAAATACGACTATAGTGTGTTTCAAGATATTTGCAAATCTACCTGCCTTGGTAATGACTCGGTACACCGCAAAACAGCATGGTATAAATGTTCGTATGCGTCAGGGGACGATTTGTAACGGCACTTTCTTAAAATTCCGTTAATTAATATACCTACTTGTATTTATAATTTGTGAAAATTTGGTGTAATGCCATTCGATTGTTGACTTGTTCAGTTGCGGTTGTGCAAATTCAGACGAAATTACAGAAAATATGTGGCGACCATGGGACAAAGAAACTTCAGTTTTGTGCAAATTCTATTTATGTGTTGATAATTTTTTATTTTATATTCTTTGTTGTGCATTTCTTAAAATTCAAGTGAAACATTAAATTCTACACAAATATTTCATATGCTGGATTTCAAATAATTTGTTACAACCCTGTCATTTACCCATCAAGCCCATTTAAGAAGCCACCCGCTGCGTAAGTCGAAGCAGGTACGTTTGCAATTATCTTGAAACAAACTATACTAACTTCTAGTTTTTAAATAGCAACCTATAATTCTTTTACTAAAATATAAACTGCCATTTTTTCTCTTTTCAACAATGTATTAGTTTTTATTAATGTATATGAAAAAAATCGAGAAAAATAAGATAATTGAAATATATGGGAAATAATTTTTATTCGAATATTATAGGTGGCTATGTGAAAATAAACAAAATGTAATAATGTTAAACAGTTAATTAATATCAACAAAGTATATAAATGTTTGTAAAATAAAATAAATAAATATATCATCACGACATATTACCAATTGCTGGGTGTGCCAATCTGCTATGTACACAGTTATCGGTAATGATGAAATAATTGTACCTGTGGGCGCTTACCAGGCATCACCTCACGGGTATTTATTGCCGGCGTAGAAAGTTCATCACAGGAGTCAATTTTGAGCCATTTAAAATTCGAAATATTTGGCGTTAATCGGGATCGAACCCAGATTCGCGACCAGACACTCGGGCACACGCCCACGGTAGTTATATCTTGTAAACCCGACTTTATAAAAAATATCTACATCTGCCATCAAATGGTATATTGAAAATATACTACTATATGTTTATTTGGTCACAATTTTATGTAGAATTCAAATTTGATAATATTTTAGCTGTACCTATTTTAATTTCAAAGATATTTTAACAGGAACACAACTACGTTTTATCAAATTTTTATAACAAAGTTTGTACACTATATTTGATACTAAATAATTACAAAATTAAGTTTATTTGGTCACAATTTTATATAGAATTCAAATTTGATAATATTTTTGCTGTACCTGTATCAATTTCAAAGATATTTTACTCGGAACAAAACTATATTTTTTCAAAAGTTTATAAATTTATGTACGTTATGTATTCCTCCAAAATTATAAATTTCATGTATACTATATAAAAAATGTATGCTGAATTCAATTATATTAATATTTTCACCATGTCTCAACAAATTTTCGAGATTTTGTTCAACTTAAAAAACTTTGTAAAACTTTTCCGGCATTTTTATAACCTATTTCCCAAATTGATATTTCATCAAAAATCAACAAATATTGTATAAACTTATGTAAAAAAAATCATACAATTCACAATATTTTCACTATAAAACTACAAAAAATACAAATTTTCCTACCTTTTTCAGGGTTCAACTACTCAGGCGGCTACTATAATCCTGTCCTAGCGACGGCACTTAAATTTGGGTGTGAAGGGAACACGATAACAGAACATCTTGTTGTGTACTGGTGGGGGGCTTGTCTCGGAAGTATTGCCTCGGTTTTTGTGTACAATAGCGGGGTTGTTCAGAATAAGCTTCATCCGAAAATCAAAGCCGAGTAACTGAAGAAAAACTTGACGTCAAAATTGGAAAAAGTGTTGTATATATGTATAAAAGTTGTTAAGTTGTGTATAGTACAAATATTTTAATAAATTTGTTGATTATTTATACGAAAAAGTGGTTTTACTCGCTTAAAAATGTGTATGACACTGTTCAAGAAAGTTCGTTACAATACCAGTAACGCCATCCGTGGTAAAACGCTGAACTTCGACACGTATAGGTGATTTCATTTAATGTGATCATAATAAAATCTTGAATACCAAACCACCACTCAATTTTTTTATTTTGATGGTTATACATAGTTAGAAAACCATTAAAAACAATAAATTCCACAAAAATTAAGGGACGGAAAGCAATATTTATAGTAATTTTGTTATTTTTACCTTCCGCCATACCGCAGGTAAGGGAAGCAATGTTTTCTGTTAAAAAATAGTGAGTTTACTATTTTTAAAATGATGTATGTGTGCCTATGTGTGTGACGATTTTTTCTTCCACCATAACTCGTATCAAAATTCCAAAAAAATATATTTTCCGTATTTAAGCTTTCTGCATTCATAGAAACAGTTGATTAGATTTTGAGTAATATTGGACAACCAGAAGAAATATTTTACTTCAAGTCCATAACAATTTTTAATTAAGCACTATATTAAAATATAATCCAAAACTTTTCAATTTTAGTATTTAAGACTTTTATATGAAGGGGAACAATATGGTAGATTTTGGCTAAAATTGATAAACCGGAAGTCATACTTTACTTGACGCTCGTAAAAAATATATTGATATATTCCAAAACTTTTCAAATTTGGTATTTAAGACTTTTGTAGTAATGAGAACGACATATTTTTTTTTTCTGAAATTGATACCATTTTTCAGTTAATTGCCGTCCTTTTAAAAGGACACTAGGAAAATATACGTCCACAATACATGAATACGTGTTTAAATATGATGTACAAGGCCTAATCTAATAATTTATAGGGGCGACATCTCTTAAAACTAAAGTACATCACTACAAAAAAATTAAAAACCTTCCCGTCCTTTTAAAAGGACACTAGGTTTATTTGGGTTAAAATGATCCAAAACTTCTCAAATATGGTATTTCAACCTCGTATATAATTTGAAACAACATATTAGATTTCGACTATATATGATAAACCGGAAGTGGTACTTAATTTGGAGCTCTCAACAGATTTTCTATTTATTGAAACAACAAATCAGATTTTGTTTACCAACGATCAGCCGGAAGTGATACTTTACTTAAAGCTCATTGCTATTTTAAACATTAAATTAGCGGGAGATCATGTGCTGGTCACATTCGATTATTTAGTCTGTAAAATCAAACTCCCATATGAAACCTATACTAGAAAATTCAAACTATGAACTCGCACTAAAGTCAAATTCTAACCTCATTTTTCTGGTCTATTCTAGAATCCAGCCAAAGTAAGAAATAATAAATTAAAAAAAAACGATATTTGGAGATGTTCACAAATGTAAATAAATAAATAAGAAACATATTAACATTTATTTAGTCACAATACAAGAATATAATAATAATAATCATAATAAAAAACAGTATCTTATCAGTTAAAAACTACAGTAAGGTCTGAAAGCAGATGTTTCTAAATTATCTGCAATAATTGACTGATTCACATCGTTTTTATTATTGTCAGAGTATATTAACGGAAAATATTGAATTCTACCTGAAGACCAGGCTATGGTGAGGCAACTACCCCCTTTGAAATTCTTTTGAAAGGCGAGAGTAGATGGGTATTCGTCATTTTGGCCAGAAATCAGCGAACTAAAAATAATTATTCCCAATAAAATTTACAAATAATATAGTGTCTGAATAAATATAATAACTTAAGCTGAAATAACTTTAAAAGAAAATAACCCCTAAACACACTCAACAAATAAATAAGGGTTGATGCTTAATATTTGAGACAACTAAATTTTTAAATCTATAATTGTGGTTCATTATAAGAAATAAACACAATTACAAAATAATTCCAGTTCGGCGAACGAGGTCTAATATTTTTGGTACGCCTTCAACCATCTTTTGTACAAAGATCAACTTTTATGATAAAGTACTTAGTGCGATTCTGAAGCTCGGTTTCAATTTTTACTTGTCAACCTTTTATGTAAACCATTTTCTTTCAGTATTCATCAAAAATTCGGGATTTTGGATTTACGTCGAGCAATACTTAATCTAACTGTATGCCAAAGATTATTAAGATTTTATGGATTTCAGGATTTTTTTCCGGCAAACGCCAACATCTTGAACATATTTTTTACTTTTGATCCCCAATTCTCTCGGGGATTGCAATCTTCTTTGTGTATCTAATATAAGACTCGGTTCAGTTAAATATTTTATCCAGCGCAATCTCGTTGAGATTCCAGATTTGTTGTTAACTTGCTCATCCAGTCGACGGTTGTTGGCTTTTTCATTTTTGTGGCTTTTTTACCAAACCCTGGCTTGTGTTTTGAAAAAAAAAACACTTTCTTCTTAACGTTTAATGTAACGATATATACTATAATATGAAATCACAAAACTCGTACATACGTTCAATTAATAGTTCATGATTCTTGATGATGCAATGGGGTAGTTTCGGCTTTTTTGATATTTTTGTTAGAAGCAAGTATTTTTAAATTTTCCATATTTTTTTTATTGCACAATTTTGTTTTTAAATGAGAAAAAAATACTGAAAATACCGTACATATCTATTCCCGCCACTGTGACGTTAGACGTTACCCTTACCGCTTCCGCTGCAACTTAGTTCCGACGTGCTGATCGAAGTATGACAAAGATATTTTGCGACATATGTCTTGTGGGGTAAGGGGAACTTGTTTGTTAGGTTAGATTCCTGCACGTATTTTACTTATTTATTTTTGTTTGAGCAAGTTTGTAACGACGTTTTGTATTACAGTTGATAAATATAAACAAGGTTATGTCCACGATGTCAGTATCACCATCAATTGTCACTTTGACATGTCACATCCCATCGCTGTAAAACAACGACACTAGCGACATTTGCGGCTTTAAGTATGTAAGCGTGTCGTCATAGAGAAGAGGTCGATTTGAATAATGTAATATTTTAAATAACTTTTTTGAAATATTTACATAATAAATAGCGAATTTTATTACAGTATATTATTATGAGTCATATATTGTAAACAAATAAGAATTTCATTAAATTTTAACACATGGTAACTACCCCATTTTGAAACAAACAACTTAAAATACTCAAAACATGAATGATGAAAAATAACATTATTGTGTTTCTAAATGTCAAATAAAACCAATGTTTCTAATGCGTATTAGATTTGGTCTTGAAAAATGTCGTCTCAAATTTTAGGCATCACCCTAAAATAACAACAAGTTTCTCTCACCTCGGGGTCACTTGAATTTGGGGCCTAATCTGCACCAAGCAAACAGCCACTTGGCTCGTTTCTTTAAACACAATCCCAATATATCTACCAGTTGGACACCACTCTAATTTCTGCACAGGGCCCCCCAAAACTTCGCCATCTTGTAGTGCTATCTTACTAAGATCTAAAACAGGAGTTGCTTGTTGCGACCCCGTCTGATGGGCCCCTGCAAATACCCCAGACGGAGCAAAAGCCAACGCGTACAAAATAGGCTCAGTAGATGTCGAAAAAAGAAGTGCTGAACCACATGGACTAAAACAAGATGACTGGATAGGCGAAAAACAAGTTGTCCAACGATCTGACGTCCAAGATAAACAATTCCAAACTCTAAAAACAATTCCACTGGTTGCGGCCATCATCTTGCCGCCATCTTTGCTCCATTGGACCGAAGTGTTTCCTACATTTCCCGCTCTTTTTAGGGCACAAGTTTGGTCCAAAGCGACATCCCACACTAATAACGTCGCATCGCTAGGAGAAGCACTAACTAGCCATTCCCCATGGGGACTCCAAGAGATACTAGTAACTGGCGAATGATTAAATCGCCTCAAAATGGTACTATTTGATGTAGATGGCCTCGTAACAACCGAATTTGGATCTACAGTCCACAATAAAATGCAAGTTTCGCAAGCAATTGCGATTTCTGAAGCCGAACATGGCCTCCAAGCAATGTCGGAAATGTTTTTTTGTAGTTTGCTTTTTAGAATTGGTACGAGACTTGAATCTGTGCTGTAGATTCTGACACTATCGTCAGACGCAGCTACAGCGATTTTGGTGCAATGGGGATGCCAAGAAATGCATCTAAAATTACCAAAACGACTGTAAACATTATTTTGAACATCAAAATGTGATACAAAATATGGTTGAAATAGCATAAGATCAAAAATCAAAATCCCTTAAATCCATTGGAGTATTCTACCATTTTTTTAATTTATCGGTAATGACGATAACATATTTGTATCGTGTAGGCGTTTACCAGGCGTCACTTCACGGACATTAATTTCTGACGTGAGTGTGCTCCACAGGGGTCAGTTTTATGTCATTTAAAATTTGAAATAGTTGGCGTCGGTCAGAATCGAACCCGATTTCCCAGATTTGCGACCAGACACTCAGACACGCGGCCACGAAACTCCCATGTTGCATGCAAAACTGTTTTTACATTTTTTTATTAACTTTTAGGTTTTGTCACAATTAAAAAAAAACTATTTTCTTTATGAAGAACTATTTTTCTACATTTTTTTCAACTGAATTGCATACAATATTGATATTTATTAAGTAATAATAAAACTAATTTATTAAAATAACTTTTATATATATCTCCATTCATAATTAAATATCACTAAATTCAAATTTAGCGCTTAATTTTAGTACGTTTTCTACGGGGTAAATCAGTCTTCTAGTTACTGTCTTCTTACCTAGAATGGTGTAAGGTTTAAATCCTAAAGGATTAAATTAATATATTGACTTTGACTGTAGAATGTGGATTTTAAAGTTATTCCGTATAGAAAACATTGAAAAAATAGTAAAAACAAAGGTTGCAGTACTAGATATTCTTACAGTAATATAGTAAAAGTGTTTATTGTTCCCAATTCATATTTTTACACTTTTAAACACAATTTAAATAATACTTTAACACTTTCTTACCTTATTGGGCTGTTATGCCAGTTTCTAGTTTGAGAAAAAGCAGCAATCAAACTTTTTCGATCTGTAACTCTAAACGGCTGGAACACATCATGAACTCTCCCTACAGACTCAATTAATTTCAAAGCCCACCTAGACACAATTTTAATACTTTGAGCAGTATTTCGATGTTCTTTCGACATAAATCTTAAAGCCTCTGTTAAACCCTGCTCATATAAAATCTTAGAAACTTGTTTGAAAAATGGTTCTTCTACCGGCAAAAATAATGCGCGATTTTCATCGCCAGTACCGACACAATGACACATATCTCTCGTTATATGAATTTTTGGGTGGTTATCAATCTGTTTTATACGAAATAATTGTATGTTTTCACTTTTAAAATAAGTTAACCACACTTACCGCATTGGTAAACGTAGATATGTTCGCATATTCTGTCCTCATAGAATGTAGACGACCGTCGACTTCACATAAAGATATTTCGCCTTCTTCAGAGTGAGAAAAGCCGTGTAGATCCCTCATTTTTCAAGAAAACTTGAGAAATTCCCAGAAAAATAACGACTTGCCCTGATGTCTGAATTTGAATTGTTGTGGTACAAGAAGAAGAAACTTAACCTTACACTTGAAATTTTGAAAACAGCTGCTCCGCTGTTGTGTTGTGCTTGTGCATTCTCGTAACAAATTATAAAAATGACGTTTGAAACTGTTCCAAAAGATTTGAGAGGGTTAAGATCGTGCCTAGTATGCTCTTTAATTAAGGTAATGTATAAAATTTGTACAAATTTTGTGTCTAAATTAATTTTTACAGACTTTCGATCAGTTCGAATATGAAGGCTGCGACAATTGTGACGAATTTCTTCGCATGAAAAACAACAGAGACAACGTTTATGATTGTACAAGCTCAAATTTCGATGGGTAAGTATAATTTTAACAAAATATCGCATATACTAATTATTGTTTTAAAGGATGATTGCGGCTATGAGCCCCGAAGACTCTTGGGTTTGTAAATGGCAGAGAATTAGTAAGTTTCGAATAATTTAAACTAGTTTTAAGTGAATTAATGATTTATTTATTATTTTAGATCGTTTTTGTAAAGGAGTTTATGCGATTAGTGTGTCGGGAAGACTTCCAAATGGGGTAATACGAGAAATGAAAAGTCGTGGAATAGTTTATAGGCCTCGAGACACAAGCCAACGTTAAATATTTGTCATTTATAAGTTATTTTGTAAGATTGCTGTATAATTTCATTCCAAATGAGGAATATTAACAATAAATGTTATGATTTTGCATCATGAAAAAGCAATTTGTATGTTATTTTACACAAATATTTAGTTACAGGTCAATGATCCCAAAACAACTTTCTTTTCATATAAGAAAATGGGAACGCACGCAACACACTAAAATATAATGCTTGCTTAATGCATACACTGCTTCGTGCAACACCATATCATTCAAAACTTGCCATCGACAAACACAGAATAATGCAAATCTATAAAATGCATGACTTGTTTTGGTCAGAAGTTGCCTTGTTTAAATTTACCGCGTTTTCTGTAAACACAGAATCATTCAAATCTATAAAATGCATGCCTTGCTCATTCAAAACTTGCCATCGACAAACACAGAATAATGCAAAACTATAAAATGCAAGACTTGTTGTGGTCAGAAGTTGCCTTGTTTAAATTTACCGCGTTTCCTGTGAACACCAAATCATTCAAATCTATAAAATGCATGCCTTGCCAAATAAAGAAATTGTCTTTCGTTATGTTATAGCTTTTAGTCAACAGATGGCATTCGTATGAAAAATGAAATATATTTCTTTTCAATTATATAATGTAAATTGCTGTTAAAATTTTAAATGTCATTTAAGTGGTGAATAAAAATAAGTAGGTATTAATAAAGCAACGTGTAATCATTACAAAATACATTTATTTCATGATTCCTTACAGATGTAAATTAAATGAAAGATTAAAACTCTATATTGTAATCATTGTAACATCCATAGTTATGAATTTGTTTACTATTTTTCCTTAACGATGAACAGTTAAGTAAGGTAAACGTAAGGTACTAAATAAATAATAATAAATTCGATGTAGTAACCGACGTCATCAATACCTATCCATTTCCCTTTACATAATGCACGAAATTCAAAATAAATGTTAGGGAATTAACAATAAATGTCAACAGAATTGTTTGGCTATATTTCCTTGCTACAAATAATTCTATATTATATATATATATATATATATATATATATATATATATATATATATATATATATATATATATATATATATATATATATATATATATATATATATATATATATATATATATATATATATATATACACTATAAATGAGCGGTAAGTATTTATAAAATTTCAAAAATACAGAATGGGACCTAGAGACTCTTTTTTTGAAGGTGAATAAAATAAAAAGTATTGCTGACAGACAAAATTTATTTTTGTATAATGAGCATAATTTCAAGTTTTATATCATGCAGTTTTAAACAGAACATCTTGAAGGTGATAGCCACCGTTTTCTATGCACTGATGCAACCGATTTCTGAAGCTCCTCTACACGTTGCAACAGTCGGGCTATTTCCTGATTCCTGCCGAATAATATTTTTCAGCTGAAGCCTAGAGCAGGGTTGTAAGACGGTGTGTATCGAGGTATTTGTAAACCTCTGTCTTGAAATATCCTCATAAAAAAATTACATGGCGTTAGTTATGAGGGCAGTGTTCCCCTGACGGCTAATTTTGATTCGAGGTGTTTCACGTGGTCGGCCCACTCGCCCGATCTAACACCATGTGCTTTTTATGGGGATATCTCAAGCTTCAGCTTAGGAATCTTATTCAGTAGGAAATAACCCGAATATTGAAACGTGTAGAAAGGAGCTTCAGAAATCGGTTGCAACAGTGCATAGAGAACGGTGGCCACCACCTTCAAGTTGTTTTCTTTAAAATGTATGATTTAAAACTTCCAATTATGTTCTTTCCTAACCCAAAAATAAATAATATTAATAATAAAATAATAATAATTAAGCGTCATGTCATAATCATACATAAGGCTATGATATTTTGCACTATACTGTATTTCAGATAAGAATACACTTAGGAGTAAGATAGGGCCTCGGACAGGGCCTACGGTTCCAGCTTTCTGATTGGCCTAAACGCAAACCAAGTTTACAATAATAAAAAACTTGGAAACAAAACGTTTCAGTCAACTGTCAACTGGAGTTATAATCAGTGCGAAGGTTGTAGCAAAATTGTAATCTGTGATTATCTAGTATTATATACTATCGTTATTTTGTGAGATCAGACAATATCAAAAGAAAATAAAACGAGATGTTTTAACTGTAGTAAAAGTATAATTGCACATGGAGCTGAAGTTTGGCAGTTCAGCGAAAGATGGAAACGGATTCTAAGCAACCGAAATGGATTTTTGGAGATAAGCCATAGGAAGATTCAGAAGGGAAAAGTAATAAATACAAGTCACACAATAATAAATGATATTGAAACATAACCGAGATGGTTTGGACATGTACAAAGAATGGGAGAATAAATATTACCAAAAAGGATACTAAAATTACATTCACCTGGAAGAAGAAAACGCGGAAGACCGCAGGGAAGTTGGGTTAAAGGTACAGAAGAGGTTTGATGCAAAATCAGTGAAAGGACAGAAACCAATATATATATATATATATATATATATATATATATATATTTACATCTTACTATCATCCGAGCGTCTTTCCGAAAACCGGTTGTCGAGCGTCCGATTATTTTAAATGTTGTATAAAGTATTTTAATAGATGTTCGTACAAGTATATTCCAGAATTAACTTATAATAATTGATATTTTTATTACTACTTGCTTTTAATAAAATAAATTTCAATTTAATCATCATTGAAGCGTCCTTCTACATAGGTATCATCAGAGCGTCCGAAATATACAAATATATTTCATTTTCTCGCTTATACAGCGTCCGCTATATACATCTCTATATAATTAATAGATATTAAAGCGTCCAGCAATGTTGCCACAGATACTTCACGTACTTATGATTTCACTTCATTATTTGGTCTCGAATCAGGGCTACCTTGATTTATTCGTGCTGCTAAATGTCTTACGATTAAATAATTACCGTTTACCAATTATTAAAATTAACATAAATGATTGTACAGGGTGCTTCCGAAGTAGCCCAATTTAAAATATTAATTTAGAACCTCAAAACAAAATACTTCCAAAAGCTTTGTTTAAATGATACGGACTTTTTACACAGGAATTAAGGAAGACATTGTTTATTTTTAAGTTTAAAAAAATGATTTCTGTTTTTATTTATAAATACTCCGATCAAGAAACAAGAAAATTGTTTATTTTTAAGTTTAAAAAATTGATTTCTGTTTTTATTTATAAATACTCCGATCAAGAAACAAGAAAAATGAAGGAAAATTTTCTTGTTTTGAGGTTGAAGTTTTATAAGAATAAATTGAGTACCAATTTCAAAACGATTTTAATTTAAAATTAGTTACCAAGGAATAAAACTAAGATATTTTATATGTAAAAATAACGAATATTTATATACATCAAATTGTAAGCGGACAACAAATTTCTAACACGTCCCGCATATCTTCATTTAAAAATTACTGCATTTTCACATAAAATTTGTAACAATTGAACTCCTGTCAAACTTTGCTTGGAACAAAAGATTCTTTAAAATCAATAATTTTTTAATTTCTCAGTTAATTTTCATGTTAATGTACATATGTTTTATACCATTTGAAACAGAAAAAAAATCTCTATTCAATAGTAATAAAGACAACTTTGAGCTCTGCATGAAAATTGAAAGTTAGTATAAATTTCTCGAAAACGGTACGAGCTATGAAAATTTTGAAGACGGTTGTGAGTTCTTCATAAAAAAGTGCAAATTAGAAACTTATATAAATTCGCACAAAAAAGTTATAAGCCAAAAACGAAATTGGTAAAATTTACATTTTCGCTTCTATCTAGGTACCTGTGCATTTTAATGGAAAAACAAAAACACATCTAAGATGGTTATGAGGCAACTTTCCTCTAATTTAACCGACTTCGTATCTCTTACGGTTCTCGAGATCCCAATGGTGCGTATCGAAAAACGGACATTCTGTATATTTATTAAAATAAATTGTTAATATTGTATGTTGAACACTAATATCAGAGGGACTTATTGGTTGATAATTGGGATCTTTCATGGAATCATCCTGATCATTATGAATAAAGTCAACGTCCTAAAATAAACGTTATAGGTTTTTACAATGGTTTTATTGGGTATAGTTCTGTAATATTGTAAGTCGAATACTAACATCAAACGGACTTGGTTGATAACTGGGATCTTTCATGGAATCATTCTGATTATTCTGACTAAAGTCAACGTTCTAAAATAAACATTATAGGTTTTTACAATGTTTTAATTGGGTATAGTTCTGTAATATTATAAATTGTATACTAACATCTGGGGGACTTGGCTGATAATCGAGATCTTTCACGGAATCATCCTGATTATTCTGATTAAAGTCAATGTCCTAAAATAAACATAAGTTTTTACAATGTTTGTATTGAGTACTAGTTCTGTAATATTTTTATTGAATCAACATCTCGAAACCAGTGTGTTGCCTTCTTCAGAATAAAAAAAAAATAAGTAAAAATTCTGAAGAAGGCGACATTGATGTAGAAAATAAATATTACAGAACTTTATCCAATAAAGCCTTTTTATTGTAAAAACGAGGTCTGAAAGTTTCTTCCATTATTATTGGTTCTTATTCAGTCATAATTATAATTAGTAATAGGAAATAATCTTAAGCCAGAAAAAAGTAATAATATGGAGAGTATTTATTGGATAAGTTTTTTACAAAGGTATGTTTACTTAAGGCGATGTAAATTACATTCACATTTAATGAACATTTTTAAATTTGAATGTTATACTATGGAATTAACTGAAAATGTAGAATTTAATACTGTACATTGAATATTTTCGTGACTCTTCGCGTTCAAATAGACAAGGGTTTAGATTTCATATTTAATTTGTTATACACGTAATGTATAATATGTTCCAAGAAATAGTGAAATATATCAGAAATGAACTAGTGCCTATTTTGCCGATTTTTAATCAAATATGATTAATTGTAAAAATGAAAAATATACATGTTCGAAAGGGTGTTTCGTTTAAATCAAAGTGGATAAAACCACTAGTTTAAACCGGCCTAGACTTTATCTAATTTCGACCAGTGTTTTTTGTTGAATGACCATTTATTTGACAATAAGTTCTTCCCTATTAATTTTAGAATAAAATTGTAAATACAAAAGATGCATAGAATTAAAAAACATATCCAATGAGCACAATTTTATTGTTACCAATACGTTCTTGTCACAAAATAGTGGTAAATTAAAATATTCATATTCAACCTGTTAACAGAGTACCAAGAGAAATTAAACAATCAGACAGACCCAAATAAATATTAATTATGGGGTGTAACTTAAAATAAAAATTTATTTGCACTAATAAAGAACTTTTTAATTTGTAGTAAGTTCATTTATTATTTTTAATAATAATAAAATCAATGTAAGAATTAAATTACAAATTGGTTCAACTCGAACTATACAAAATAATGCAGTTATTTGCTTAATTTATAATGGCATTTTGGAAACAGCTTGAAGATGGAAATTTCAATTAACGTCTAGTTCGTGACAGGATTATTTTATATCAATAAATTTAGGATCATTGCTTGCACTTTTAAATTCTAAACATCTACAATTAGTAAGGATAAACTTAACATCAAAATTTTACCATTGTATTTCCCATCAAACAAAAAATTGTAGAAACCCGGAACACAAATACATATAAGTGTAATGTTTACCTATGTAGAGTTTGAAACAATACTAAGAATTTATAAATAATTTTATTCATTATTAACTCCATAGCAACAATTATAAGTAACTGTTTATTTGCTAGAGATTTTTTTTTAAGTCACTCTAACAGAATTTTAACTCGCTCTGCAACAAATAATGCAGTTAAAATTACATCAGGTACGAAAATATAACCTTCAAATATTCGTATAACTTAAAGCATGTTGCCAAATGTACGGACGCCCGTTAATCGAAAAACTGTATGAAATATATATTTTCGTAGATATACGCCGTTCAACACTAGCGACACTAGTGGGAAACGGCAGAACTGCAATATACGGTTTATGATTGAAATTATCCAAATATGTTACAATAAAGCGCCCAGGACAATTTTTGCCAAACACTAACAGATGGCATAAGACGTTGAAAAATGACCATTTTAACAGAGATACATTAGAGCGTCCGTATACGGACGCTTCATTGAAGGTGGACGCTTCAATGATGGTAAAAGATCAATTGACGGACGCTTTAATGTCGGATAGATGTATATATATATATATATATATATATATATATATATATATATATATATATATATATATATATATATATATATATATAAGAGAAAATAATTAATATAACAGAAAATAAATTAATACAAGTATAAAATGTCAAACATATATTTTTATTTAGGTAACAACAATTCATTTTCATGACAACATATATCAACAATAACATAGCAACATATAACAAATATATAATATATCAAAATAGCTGTGACTTTCAACATCATAAATATTTTCTTATTTAATAATCTTCTGAAAACTATTCGTCTTTACTTATTTCTTTTTATTACAGAACCACGGGGGTCACTTTTGTGCCATAAAATTCGAAATATTCCTTTTTGGTGTCGATGGGAATCGAACCCGGTTCCCCAAATTTGCAACCAGGCACGGGGCCGCGAGACCCCATAATTGTTTTCAATAATTGTAATTTAGTTCAAGATCCACCTTGTTGAGTGCTAAAGAACCGCAAAAAATAGTTGATGTTGGTGCGGCAATATTGAACTTGTTGCCCTCGAATCCTGAGAATTGTATGATAAACACGAATGATAAAACATTGAATGTAATTATTTGTCAAAATAATAAAAATCCCCTAGGGGGAAATGTCCACATTTCGTTTCTGGAGGCAAAATGGTATAGGTACTTTTTTCAGTTATGATACCAAAGAAATTGACTTTTACTCTCGGTCATGGAAAAAAGTTAATATTTTATAATTTTCAGGTAGCACACAACACATGAAATTAAAAAAAACAAGTAATGCTAAATTACTTAAACACATATCTTTGTTCTTTGCATTTCTTTTTTCCCGTTTCAAATTTCCCACGTAAACCTATTAGAATCTTACTCTGCAACGAAATTTTTTAAACAATGCTATTAATAGAAATATGTATAAATATCTTGTCCTATGTTTTATAAAACGAATATTATGGAGTACCTGTTCTCGAAAATTGCAAAAGAGCAAGGAGAAAAATAAAATAAAATTGTAAAATGACAAGGGCACACAAATCAGATAATTTAAATTATTTCAAATTCGCTCGAATCCGATTACAAATAATAAACATTTAGTTCTTTACATGATTTTTTTGCCTTTTTCCCTATACTGAGCAAAATCATTTCAAAAATTACATTTTAAACATCGATGCACAGAAAAAATGAATATTGGGTAATTCGGGGTGTTACGCTAAATTATTATGTGGATGTACTGTGCGAGTTATATAAATCCAACATTTAAAAATATTTTTATTCATTTATGATAACAAATGCGCAGTTTCATCAGGAGTACATAAATAAAGAAAAATAAAAATCACGTGTGTATTAAATTTTTTATTTTCTTTTACTCAATTTAAGAACTCACATACGCATATTATACACCGATGAATAAATTTAAAAAATCTGAAAAGGCCAGACATTATCTCCCGCCATGTATTTTTTGTTTATTTTAATAAAACTTACATATTTACCAATAATAGTATATTATTCAATAAGCGTGTAATGCATGCTATTACTCGTGATGTAAATCATTCGAATGAGTAATAGCCATTTCATGCGAATAGAATACTAGACAAATCTAGTTACCGTTGTTGTAACAAAATTATGAAGTGATTAACATTTAACAAAAATCTTAAAACCGACTATTCAGCTATAAGTTTAAGCTTGAGGTTGGAGCGAATCTCGTGTAAAAATTAATTTCCAGTCATATCCAACTATTCTGAAAATTTAAAAAAATAATCCACCGTCTAGTTCCTTAGAAAAACGCTAATAAAATTGACGTTTTAAACGATCTAATAAATAAACTTTTTAGTGTACCATGGAGTGTATTCCGTAAAAAAAATATTAATTTGATCATGCCTTTAAAAAATATGTTTTAACGTGACTTTTGATAATAAACTTGTTTTTTGATATTCTCTAAGCAAATTATTGTTAAAATGATAAATTTTAACATGCCTGTTAAACACCACAATGAAGTGATCAAAATTTCAAGAATCGAAATGGACAGCGTGAATAAAAGTAAATGGGAAGAAGTGAAGGATATGTTAAATTCTATGGATGCGGCTTCTTTATTTAATCTAAATAATATTATAAATCTGACTTCAGGAAGTGCAAATGGATTTGACATATCCCATAACTGACGATGGAACAATTTTAATTCATTTCTGTATCAAAGTTATGTGCACATATATTGGTATATTTAAGAAATGTATATTATTTACTTACTTTCTTTCATTCTCTAGAACATTTTCATTAATTGAAATTACAACAAATCCAATCGCTACTGCCCTTTTATTATATAAAGGCTGTAAAAATTTTGAAGACAGCTATTTGAGTAGCGTTAATATGTACAATTTTGACACCTTATTTTAACACGCATGTTAAAATTTTAACAGAATTGATAGTTACAGAATAGAAGATATATTTTAACAGTAAGTTTATTTTTAAGAGATTGTTTAAAATTAACACTTTTTTACGGAATACACCCCAATATTACAAATTTATTAAATATTATACTATTTGTAATTGAGTATCTAAATTGACATAATAATTGTAATATGAGTAGTATCAATTATTGCTGCTTACTTGGGTGTACTTTCTCATATGACAAAAGGCAATAATTTATGTCACCAATGGGGTCATGCCACATTTTCTGTTTTAATTAAAATAAAATATATTTATATTATTTATAAAAGTAATGTTAATAGTGTTGTTACTACAATTATAAAAGTTAACCGGGCTTTTATCTTGGAATGTTTGTGTTATTTAGAAACACGAAACCGCTGCCGGCTGACGTTTGAGGTTAGGTTCAACTACCGACGATCGGCGCAACTCAATCCGTTAATATTGCCTAGATCACACCTGTATGATTCTGTACGATGTACGATGAAAATCGAAATGTACGTGAAAAACTATAGGCACGGTGTCACACTTGTATGACAAAAACCATATGAAAAAGTTATCTTCTTTAGATTATTCAACATGATACCATGTATTACTCATTTCACGACGAAGCTTTCGAACACTGTTAAACCTGTGTTCATTCATGTTTATTGTTTGGATGTTTGAGACGCTTGGTTTTATAATTTTTTTTCAACCAATTCTTGGTCCACACAGATCTTCGCTTCTTAAACCTTTTCTTTCTAAACATACACGCAGACATTAAAATTATGGTTTCGTCGGAACTACGGCTAGGTATACAACGTCATAATGTACAAAGATCGTCCTGTACATTTCCTGCCAAGCACTGTGTCATACGTACAAATCTAGCCCATGAAGTTGGCGCGCATCAAAGTGTACATTTCTTGCCATGCATCGTCATAATGTACAAAGATCGTCCTGTACATTTCCTGCCAAGCACTGTGTCATACGTACAAATCTAGCCCATGAAGTTGGCGCGCATCAAAGGGTACATTTCTTGCCATGCATCGTCATAATGTACATAGATCGCTCTGTACATTTCCTGCCAAGCACTGTGTCATAACGTACAAATCTAGGCCATGAAGTTGGCGCGTATCGACTTCGCGCGCTTACATATTTAAAAAGTACACTCCGTCCTACAAATTGTAACAAAATTAAATTATTAAATTGGAATAGGTTAATAGTTATAGTGAGCACTGATAGATGTCGCAACGAAATAAATTGTGAAAGTTAACAAATATTTATTAGTTTTCTTGTATTACAGTATCAAAAAATAAATCAAGTATATGAATCACTTATAATCTTTTATTTGTACATGTATAACAATCTGTAAATAGCAATTATTTATATTATAAATACATGGGAATGGTGAAGCATTAAATAATATAAACCTACTAACTTTGAATATATAATACATATAAGAACGGCAACGCATATGGCCTAGCAAGATACTTTATCTGTCTCTTTTTATTCACAAAATTATTATAGATAGCTAGTGACTCCTACCACAAAACTATGAACTACGGTAAATCGTGCTGAGAGCAATGCCAGATACTATTTGTTAGAGTTATTCAATAATCAATAATTCAAAAATATTGTTTCATAATAAACAAATAATATATTTTGAATCTTCAATGTACATGTATACTTGTTTTACAGTAGCAAACTTAAAAACCTTTATAAAATCTTAACTTGCTGTTCTAGCTACGTGGCAACACTGCGCAACATCCACCTATTATGTATTTTTTGAACTAACTCAGAAATAATTCGTATACGGAGGGATAGATGGCACCTTCTCTCGAAATATTTAATCTAAATACATTACGTTGCCATTCTTATATGTATTATATATTCAAAGCTACTAATCTGTATATACAATAAAGTTTATAAACACATATATTTGTTGCAAGAAGCTGATATGAATGGGAATAGTGTTTGAGAAGGATGATTGCTTTTAATTTTTATTGTATTTAAGGCAGGAAGCAAATAAAACACATTTATCTTTGCATAATTTATAATTAATCTTATTTTACATTATACAATGACAATATTTATACATAGACATAACGGTTTAAGTGTAAAATGCTACTGATAGAAAACAATAATCCTTTTTAGCTGTCTCTTGTATCTCTGCCAATAGTAAGTAAAATGGCGTCTGCAACAGCCAGCTGGGCTGTGAAACAAAATCTCTCTTTGTAACGACTTTCGACAAGTTTCTTAAAGTTGCCTGAGACTTTCCTTATAGTTTAAATCTATTAAAAAAAAAAACACACACACACACACGCCATGAATCTTATCACAAGTGCATAACCATGACTCCCGTCAGTTGTTGGCTTACTACGCGCAGATCTCTTTAAATTGAAAAGGTCTATTTCAAATATGTAAACACGATTATTAAGGAAATCCATGTGCAATAGAAATTAAATCAAGACATTCATTTACAATACACGAATTCTCCATGCCACAACCTCATAAAGAATAATAAAAAAATAATCGTACACATAAAACCAAGTCTACCAAAAACATTTGTTTAAATCTGACTTAACAAAACTATCTTATGACGTAGAAAGAAGCTAAAACATATGTAAAGGAACAGCCTAGATATCAATTAATTTCCAAATTCTTCAAATTTTTGAAGCCAAATTGAGGAAAAAAAGGATTATTATATGAAGATCACGCTGCAAAAAAGAGGAATGTCATTGTTATGTAGTTTTCGGGAAATAAAAAAAACAAATTTATATTATATTTGTGTTGTATGGCTATATATTTCACAGGTTAACTTTGAGACTATGATTCTTATTGCATTGGAAGTTTATACATAAAATTCTACCATATTTGATGTACACGATGTATATTTCATTAAAAAATGTGACCCTTTTTGCAATGTAGTTTTCATATATAATTTTTATTTTAATAATTTTTACCTCTCGCTAAGAGAGGCATTGGATTCATGCTAAAAATCGCATATCCAGATTTTATTGAATAAGCACGTTTTAAGGTCCCTATAATCCGATTTTAACATTTTTACGATGATATCTGTGTGTGTATGTGGGATGTTGGAAGGACGATTACTCAAAAACTATAAGACTTTATATTTGTTTACGTATTTCCCAATCGGACATTCATGGGAAGATCTGAAAAGGTTTTGGTAACAATTGGACAACCGGAAGTAGAAGATTCTTGAAAAAAAAATCTTCTAAATATTATTTCTTATTTATTTTTTTATATTTTATAAATCAGCCAGCTATGCTATAACTATAGAAACAGCTACTATATTAAGAAAATTCTAGCTGACATGTTAGTGTCAATGAAAAGAAAATGAATGGGGCAGAGATAAGGATGTTGAGATAGATGTTGGGGAAGAGACGGAAAGATAGGATAATGAATGAAAGAATAAGGGAAATGGCTCGAGTAATAGAAGTTTCTAGAAAGATACAAGAGAGACGATTACATTAGTATGAACATGTCATGAGAAGAGATGAAGAATATATTGGAAGAATGAATAGCTTAGTTGTAGAAGGTAGAAGAAACAGAGGAAGACCAAAGATAAGATGGAAGGACTGTATTGCGGAACACTTGAGAAAAAAGGAACGGAATGAGAACGACACACAAAACAGAAATGAGTGAAAAAAGAAAATAAAACATAGCGACATGGGAAAAGCTAAGGAAGAAGATGTCAGTGTCAAGGGCAATTTGCTTAGTTTGTTTATGAATTAATTTAACTGGATATATAGAATCTTTTGCAAGAAAAATTATATATGGAATTTGTACATAATACACGGGATTGACGGAAGGTAATGTGCTGGCAACTTAAGCTTTTTTTTAAGAAAAACAGTTAGGAAAGAACATAATTGGAAGTTTTAAATCATGCATTTTAAAGAAAACAACTTGAAGGTGGTGGCATTGAATAAATAATCTAGTAGATTATTTATTCAATGGTGGTGGCCACCGTTCTCTATGCACTGTTGCAACCGATTTCTGAAGCTCCTTTCTACACGTTTCAATATTCGGGTTATTTCCTACTGAATAAGATTCCTAAGCTGAAGCTTGAGATATCCCCATAAAAAGCACATGGTCATTTAATAAGTAATATCAATAATGGCAACCTAATGGGCAAAATCGTTCGCGTTCATTTGAAGAGTTAGTATTCGTTTAGTGCTGCCTCTAGCGTGCAAGTAAAAAATTATATTGAGATATGGGAGCCCAGAGTGGTCAGAAAAAAGTTTTGATAATTTTTAGTGCCGCTACTTGTGTTGTAGCAGGTAGCATTTGCCTAACAGAAATAAGGAATGTGGAAATACTGGAAATTGAAATACTTTTGTCATCACTTTCAATTTTTTTCTATTATTTATCAAAATATTTACAGATTTTGAATTATTTTTATCTTTCTATCATAGCTGTTTTTATTTTTAGCAAATTTAAAAGATTTTGACATAGTTGCTAACACAATTAATATAAACACAACAATTCGCCGCTGTTTTAATTTTAAATAAAATAATTTGAAATGAATCACTATTACAAGATAATTGTAACACTTTCAAAACACCAAATTACACGAAGTAGACTGTATGAAACTCAAACAGAAATGATAAATTTATGAAAAGTACAAAGAGAACCACTACCATTACGTAAAGGACAAAAATATTAATCCTAATTTCAAACAACTCATCCATAGTTCATAATGAAAGGAAAAACCCCACACCTACGTTCCAAGAATCTTATGAAATTAAGAGAGACATGAAGGGGTGTATTAAATCTATGAATGGTCAACTAGATCTTATTCATTCAAATTTATGGATTGTATAGTGGCCGGCATTTCCTAATCCTTTCTTTTAGTTATCTATACCGACGTACGAACCTTTTCTCGTCATTGTATTCATTC
The DNA here is from genome assembly GCA_951394225.1 of Harpalus rufipes. Classification (NCBI taxonomy): domain Eukaryota; kingdom Metazoa; phylum Arthropoda; class Insecta; order Coleoptera; family Carabidae; genus Harpalus; species Harpalus rufipes. Next base: position 5,682,237 of record OX596285.1, read on the forward strand.
TAATGAATCTCTCAGATACAGGTCATTATATGGGTGAATACCTATGTATTTATTATATATTTTCTTCACTCATTCGTTTATGATGTCTAGTCTGTCGGCAATTGAGCTGAATATTGAATGAACATAAAATTATGAATAACAAAGCATGTACGAGAAATGAAGATGGAATTTTCTTGAATATTAAAATTTCACTTATTCCATGATTTTATAAGAATGAACTAAACTTTAAGATTAAAATAAGCCGAAACGGATTTGTACTTCTATAGAAATTTAATCAAAGGTTTCTATATATGGTATCGAGTGGGGAAGATGTATCTGCATTTTGCATATGTTCTTGCTAACAATTTTCCTAAATAGTTACGAGCCCAATCCCAAATATATTCGTACCCTCTGAAATAAATATATTAACAGCAATGAAAAATATATTTTCAGGTTACACTAGTTAAGACTATATTTGGGCATTTTTTATTTTATGTATTAATAAAGTGTACTGGATTTAAATACAATGTTATTAACTAAATTTCTCATTTAAACAACAATCTACGGGCAAATATATGACAAAAGACATGTCCCAATTTTTTTCGTTCCAACAGTAAATAAATACAATATTTATGTTAGTATTATCTATAAAACTAATGGTAAAAGAAACTGACAACATACTGAATTAATTGTCATTTTAAATGTTATTATTTAAAAAAAATATTTGCGAATTATTAATAACGAAAACATTTGTCACATACAGACAATGGTTTTTTTGCGAATAAATTATTATTAAACCCAAGAAATATTATTATAAGCAATGTATTCAAGTTCTATACACTCTATTAATACACCATATCAAAATTTGTTGAATTGGAGTAATAATCATAGCATTAATATAATTGTAGGTAGTAGCATGTATAGTACTTTAATAAATAAATATCACTTTGCAAATAATTTTACTAAAAAAATAATATTTAATATAGTAATTAATTGAATATATAGTCAGTTTCCTTTACCTTCAGTTTTATAAATAATACTAACATAAATATTGTATTATTTACTGTTCTAACCATAACTAAAAAAATTAGCACGTATCTGTTGTCATATATTTGCCCGTAGATTATTGTTAAAATGATAAATTTAGGTAAACATTATATTTAAATCCGGTACACTTTATTAATACATAAAACAAAAAAATGCCCAAATATGGTCTTAAATAAATTAATAAATATATCATCACGGCATGTTACCCATTGCTGGGTGTGCTAATCTGCTTTGTACACAGATATCGCTAATGATGAAATATGGTCTTAACTATTGTAATCTAAAAAAATATTTCTTCTTGCTGTTAATATATTTTTTTCAGAGGGTACGAATAGATTTGGGGTTGGGCTCGTATAAGTAATCTGTAACTATTTTATAAATTACAATTTCTTTTCAAAATAATAGATTTGTTCTTGATAATATAATGAATCATAATACAAAATCAAGTCAAGCCATACAACTGATTTAAATATAAACATTGCAAAACACAATTAAACAAATGAAAACCGCAATTACAGATCATAATAATCTTACACTTTATTTAAATTTTCAATTAATAAATTTAGTTAGTTCATACTATTTTTATAATTTGGAGAAAAAACTACATAAATTGCAAGCGATGTATTCTCCGACCACCGACAATGTAAAACTTTATTACCCATAGTAAATATCTAATTCAATAGAAAGTATATACCCTTACAAACAAATATCAAACTTAATTTCCATGTTCTTACACCTTATTTTAAAACCGAAATACAGTATTCTGAAATACCGACTTTAATTCATATATCTATGGATAGATGGCTCTGTATCGCTAAGCATCTTTTTTGGCGCAACACTTTTTATCCTTAGGTTGCCATTATTGGTATTACTTATTAAATGACATGGTGTTAGATCGGGCGAGTGGGCCGACCACGTGAAACACCTCGAATCAAAATTAGCCGTCAGGGGAACACTGCCCTCATAACTAACGCCATGTAATTTTTTTATGAGGATATTTCAAGACAGAGGTTTACAAATACCTCGATACACACCGTCTTACAACCCTGCTCTAGGCTTCAGCTGAAAAATATTATTCGGCAGGAATCAGGAAATAGCCCGACTGTTGCAACGTGTAGAGGAGCTTCAGAAATCGGTTGCATCAGTGCATAGAAAACGGTGGCTATCACCTTCAAGATGTTCTGTTTAAAACTGCATGATATAAAACTTGAAATTATGCTCATTATACAAAAATAAATTTTGTCTGTCAGCAATACTTTTTATTTTATTCACCTTCAAAAAAAGAGTCTCTAGGTCCCATTCTGTATTTTTGAAATTTTATAAATACTTACCGCTCATTTATAGTGTATATATATATATATATATATATATATATATATATATATATATATATATATATATATATATATATATATATATATATATATATATATATATAATATAGAATTATTTGTAGCAAGGAAATATAGCCAAACAATTCTGTTGACATTTATTGTTAATTCCCTAACATTTATTTTGAATTTCGTGCATTATGTAAAGGGAAATGGATAGGTATTGATGACGTCGGTTACTACATCGAATTTATTATTATTTATTTAGTACCTTACGTTTACCTTACTTAACTGTTCATCGTTAAGGAAAAATAGTAAACAAATTCATAACTATGGATGTTACAATGATTACAATATAGAGTTTTAATCTTTCATTTAATTTACATCTGTAAGGAATCATGAAATAAATGTATTTTGTAATGATTACACGTTGCTTTATTAATACCTACTTATTTTTATTCACCACTTAAATGACATTTAAAATTTTAACAGCAATTTACATTATATAATTGAAAAGAAATATATTTCATTTTTCATACGAATGCCATCTGTTGACTAAAAGCTATAACATAACGAAAGACAATTTCTTTATTTGGCAAGGCATGCATTTTATAGATTTGAATGATTTGGTGTTCACAGGAAACGCGGTAAATTTAAACAAGGCAACTTCTGACCACAACAAGTCTTGCATTTTATAGTTTTGCATTATTCTGTGTTTGTCGATGGCAAGTTTTGAATGAGCAAGGCATGCATTTTATAGATTTGAATGATTCTGTGTTTACAGAAAACGCGGTAAATTTAAACAAGGCAACTTCTGACCAAAACAAGTCATGCATTTTATAGATTTGCATTATTCTGTGTTTGTCGATGGCAAGTTTTGAATGATATGGTGTTGCACGAAGCAGTGTATGCATTAAGCAAGCATTATATTTTAGTGCGTTGTATAGCTTCCCTAAGAAAATTAGCGTTGGTTTAGATATACTTAACCAATTCAGTAGATGGCGCTCACATCAGCGCCAGTTTTATACAGATGAAATTAAAAAATCTGATGTGACCAATACAGTACGCCATTTACCTATGCATATAATTTTTATATTACTTTATAAATTTATCCATACAATATATAGAAAAAGTATTAAAGCAAACTTGTAGAAAATGGAATAATCTTTAATTTTTATAATAACAAATTGAGAAAAAATTACATTTAAAGGTATTTTTTGAAGAAAAACTATCTTGAGCTTCAAGTAAACTGCCATTTCCGGTTACCCGATTGCCACCAAAATCTAATCAGATATTTCCATATTAGAATAAAGTAAAAATACATGGTTTCAAAACTTTCTGAATGATAGTATTTGAGTTAGAGCGTATACAGGATCCACACATACATCATCGTGAAAATGTTAAAAATGGATTGTAGGGACCTTAAAACGTGGTCATTTACCAAAATCTCGATATGCGATTTTGAGCACGATCCCTTATCAAGGCTAGCGGGAGGTAAAAATGGCGGTATTTAACTGCTGTCATTTGACATATTAAAAAGGTATCATAATGCCATCGAAACTTTGTATACAGGATGTTATATTTTAAAGGACCCAGCAAATATCTCGCTTATTTATTAAGTTAGTTATTTCTTTCATATAACATGATTTATACAGCAACATGTAAGCTACTTGATGACGGATGTACATTCATACCATTTCCGGTTTATTAGTAATTAATATCAACTTTGAAATTTCAAATGGAACATACTATATTTTTTTACAAATTTGAAAAGTACATCAAATTTGCTTTACAATCATGAAAAATAATCCATATGTTACATTATTAAAAAGTAAAATGGCGGGCAAAAAAATATCACCAATCAGTTGTCAGTTATCAAATAAAATCTACAGAATTGTGATATTTTGTTGTAATATTTAATATTCAGGTCTTATACATTTTTACAGATAAAAATATTTAATATTGACAAAGTTCCATGAACTTAAATTATTTATTTAATGCATGTAAAAACGGTCGGTCCTCAAGCGCCATCTACCATTTTCTTACGTGAAATGAAGTATAAAAGGTTTATTTCATTATGATATAAAATATTATATTAGGAGTATGGAAGTTATAAATATTTCACTTCATTTCGCCATCGTCAATCCAAAATTGGATAGATATAATATAAACTTGTCTCATGTTGTAAAAATAAGGATTTATATTTTGTGACAAAAATAAAGCACAGATATTTTCTTAATATGGTTGTATTATTAACACAAATATAAAAATAGCAGCATATTTTACAAATAAATAGACAATACTATAAGGCACAAATAAATTTATGCTCTACTAAGCTTTTTGCGAATATTAAACATTTATTTTTTCAAGTCGATGATGCCACGAGCTTTACTCAAAATCCCAAAAGTATCCTGAGCAGTATGGTCCGCTCCCTCCTGTATCTTTTTATTTGTATCGTCGATTTTATGTTTCACCTCTTCACGTTTTGAGTCCACATATTTGTCAGCGTCTGTTAACTTTTGATCCACAGCTAAACTCATATCTTTCATTTTGTTGTCGAGGGATTTTTCAACGCTTTCGAAAGTCTGGCCAGCTTGGTTGACTTTACAAACTAGGAATTGGTCTGTTTCGTTCAGCTTACGGCCGACGTTAGAACCGACCTAAAAAATAAGGGATTAACTACATAGGCGTTTTCTTTAAAACAACCAGCGATTTTTTGGGCGAATTAATGACTAGAGAAATATATACAAAAAATGATCAAGAATAAAGGGCTAATTTATCAGTAATAACAGACCGAAAATTCAACCAGTGGTTCTCAAACGGTAGAACAAAATTTTATTTTTTTAAATAGTACTCTATATAATTTTTAGTCCAAAAATGGTATAGTTTGGTTCATGAAAAATGACAATTCAAGGTCATTTATTGACCGTATGGAATAATATTACTTGCAGATAACTTCACTGCATTTCGTATACACAGACGTGCAATATGAAACATTTATGGATACATTTTAACTGAAAAAAATAAGTATAATTTATTTGAAAATTGTTTCTTTTTAAATAATGCCTTTCTCAAAGATTTATGCTCTTCATCTATGTATTTGAAAATCCAAAAACATAAGATTTGTCAAAAACCATGGAATAGTAATTTGATTTAAATGTCAACGTCACTGAGTAACTATTAGGACAGAGGGCAGTGCAGTAGATAATTAGATATCTGTAATTCTACGACATACGTCATTATTATTTGTAATGTGTTAGAAAGTAATGTCACCATTTACGTATATCTGTCACGCAACATAAACTGTATAGACATACGTCAAATAATCTTTCTCATTCTAACATGAAATGTTGCTACTGTATAAAGTGCTGTGTATTCTTTCTTCGAACAAGTGACATTGAATAGTCATCTTTCGTGAACCAAAGTATATACAAAATTAGAAATAAAATAATAAAAATGGCTTAATTACTAGTGTAACCTAGGCAGACGTATCAATACCTATGTATTGCATAGCCTATTGCAATAAGTCTTACAACGTCGCCCCTTCCCTTGGTGTTAAAATAAATAAGACAAAAAATCAAGCTTGTATTAATACAGTTAATATAAAGCTGTGTTCCTTCGGGCTGTGATTCGCAATCTATATCATCAAAGTGATCATGATTAAGAAGAAATATGTTTTTTCGTTTCCTATTCGTTATCCCCACTTTCTCATTTTGTGATTACTAGACAACCTTCCCCTTTCTCTTCTGAATCATCCTTTTTGAGTGATCACATGAATTCATTTCAGAGCTAATTTAAAAATGAGTAACGACAATAGGTTCTCAAACTTATAAATTTATTAATGTGGTGGTTTATTGCATCAAAGGAAATATGATTTTCCTACAAAAGCATGTAATGACCCAACATACTTTTGAAGACATAGAAAATATAGCCGTGTCCTTCGGGCTTTGATTCACAATCTAAATCATCAAAATGATCATGATTAGAAGAAATATATTTTTTTGTTTCCTATTCGTTATCCCCACTTTCTCATTTTGTGATCATTAGACAACCTTTCCCTTCTGAATCATCCTTTTTGAGTGATCACACAGATTCATTTCAGAGCAAAATTAAAGATGGCTAACGACAATAGGTTTTTGAGCGTAAAAATTTATCAATGTGGGGTTTGTTGCATCAAAAGGAATATGATTTTTCTACAAAAGCATGTAATGACTCACCATACTTTTGAAAACAAAGAATATATGTTACATAAAAGATTTATTTTAAGTAATTATACTTCATATGTTACCAAGAACATTTTTTTTTACTTCTATATGATCCATTTTTAATATGCTGACTGTAAGACTCGACAGTAGATTATTTATAAAATAAATTAGTTTGCATTGGTCTGTATATTATAATTTCACGCTATATGGTGTTTATATTATTTTATTTGTTTTCTTGACAAAGTTTTTAAATCATGATTCAATAGAATCACGATTAAACTAATCAGCTTTCACAAAATCACAATCACAGTCCGAAGGAACACAGCTTATATTACATAAAAGATTTGTTTTAAGTAAACATACTTCATATTCCTGTTCAAGAACATTTTTGTTACTTCTATATGATCCATTTTTAATGCTAACTATAACACTTGACAGTAGATTATTTGTAAAATAAAACAAGTTAGCATTGGTCTGTATGTGATATTTGACGCTAGATGGGGTTTATATTATTCAAGTTATCTTTTTTAATAAAAATTTTAAATCATGATTCAATAGGATCACGATTGAACTAATCAGGATTCACAAAATCAAAATCACAGCCCGAAGGAACACGGCTATTGTTGTCACTAATCAAGCTTGATTTTTGATTATAATATTAAGAATACAATACATACTTCTTGAATTTTCCCGTCAATGGCTTTCCCAGTTTCATCCAAAGTCTTTACGGCCTGTTCTTTCTTTTGTTCGACAAAACTATCCGCCTCTCCTATTTTTCTTCCGATAGTCGAACCCGTTTCTTGGATTTTATGATCAATAAGTTTTCCGGTTTCATCCATTTTCCTTACAATCTCACCTTTTTTCGCTTCTACAAATTCGTCTGTCTCAGCAAACTTCTTTCCAATGGCCGAACCAGTTTCTTGAATTTTATGGTCAATAGTTTGTCCCGTTTCACCAATTTTCCTTATAATCTCACCCTTTTTCGCTTCTACAAATTCGTCAGTCTCTGCGATCTTTTTTCCAACTGTAGTTCCAGCTTGAACGGCTTTGTTGTCGATTTCCTGTTTTTTATTTTCAACAAAACTGTCGATTTGGCCGATTTTCTGCCCTAAAGCAAAACCAGCTTCTTGGATTTTGTTGTCAAGAGCTTTGCCGGTATTTTCGAGAACTTGCGTAAGGACATTGGCTTGGTTGTTGGCGTCGGAGAGCTTTTGGTCGACGGAATTGCCAATTTGCTGAGCTTTATTGTCGATGTTTTTACCGGTTTTGTCGAATTCTTGGTTTAGACCATCGATAGCGGACTTTTTGGCGTTTTCTGCTTCTTTAGAAGAATCGGAAACGAATTTTTCGACATCTTCAGCTGTTTCGTTTAGAGATTGTTCTGTTTTTTCGAGTTGTTCTTCAAGATATTTCGAAGTTTTGGCTTTTTTTTCATCCACGACCTCATTTGTTTCTTTTTTCTTGCGTTCGAAAAGAGATTCGGCTTGTCTGCCAATATTTTTCAGAGAAGCTACAAAAGATTTTTGTTTATTCAATATTTAAAATCGAAATAATGGAATGGATGATTTTATAAATAAAATAAATATATCATCACTGCTAATTAACCATTTATGGGTGTGCCAAACTATTTTTATATGTTCCGTTTAAAATGAATTCATTACAAGACCCAAATTTCATATTGAACGAGCCTTCGCCTTCATTTCGATACTCAATTTTTTGTTTTAGAAAGTTGGTACCAACATGACACATATGTTCATAAATCAGAATTGACATGAACTTTTAAATAATTGAATGAATGTTAATCCAATGTTACCAACTACAACATTATACATACAAATTGCCCTGAATCGACTCGGTTTAATGTAGCAGTTTTGAAAATATTTTAGTATACAGAGAGGGTGAAACTGAAAACCACTCAAAATAACCATGAAGTTAGGGGCAGATGAACTTCGCGCACTCACAATTTAAAAAGTACACTCCGCATTACAAATTTAAAAAAAAAATCCTAACTAAACTTTACCTACTCCAATTAAATAAATAATTTTCATGTACATTTGTACTCCGGAGTGTACTTTTTAAATTGTGAGCGCGCGAAATTCATCTGCGTTAAATTCATGGTCAAGATTTGAATGTTAGGAAACGGAACGAAACAAAAAATGAACGGGGCGATGTATGAACATTATGACGATGTGTGTGTTCCCTATATTTGTAAACTAAGCATAAGTGCTCACAAATCATGGTACATGGCATGATGGTAGCGCTTCCGGTTTAACCGGAAATAACAAATACTTTCATGTTTCGAATGGGAATGAAGAAATAAATTACAAAAATGTAAGAAAAAAATATGAATAATTAACTTGGTAAGCCAGATCAGGTCGGCTGTGATAACAAATTGATCATTTTTTGTAACAAAATATAGAATTTTACAAAAATAACCATTATTTAAACAATTAACTTAAATATTATTTAATATTATCTCAACTGTTTTCACAGTTTCCCTGATTTCATGGCTTAGCACGTTAATTATGCATATTTTCTCTTACGTTTTTGTAATTTATTTCTTCAATAAAAATTCACTTCAAACATATTGTTGAATTCGTAATTTTCCGTGGATTCCAAATATATAAAAATATATGTGTCCCATTTAAAATATGAAAGTTAATGTCACTTCCGGTTAAACCGGAAACGCTACCTAGTTTACCAATATTTAGAGAGCATTAGCAAATAATTATAAATAAAAAAAGTTATTTTGAGTTGCCCGTTTTTCTGTCCTTGTATATTCTTGTGGTTTAGATTAAATTAGGTTAGATCAGGTTAAATTACATTTTTATTATAGGTCACCGATCATTTATTTAAAATACTAATCCAATAAATATCAGCCAAAGACGGATTAAAAAATATGTATTAAATTTTGTGTTAAAAATATAACTCTTAGCAACAACAATCAGTCCAAATATTGTAAACATGAGTTACATACAACATGTACTTTACAGGAGCCAAATAATTTGGTAAAACTGTTGTTATACTTCATTTCACGTAAGAAAATAGCGTAGGTTTAGATAGATTGTTTTACAAAAACAAAAAAATATCACCTGTCAATGATTAAATAAAATCTGCAGAATAAAGTGATTTTTAACCATTTTGTTGCTATTTTTAATATTCAGGTCTTGTACAGTTTTATAGATAAAAATATTTATTATTGACAAAACTTGGTTTCACGAATTTAAATCATTTATTTAATGCATGTAGAAACGGTCGACTTTCAAGCGCCATCTACTATTTTCTTACGTGAAATGCAATTATTACATTTTCAAGTTAAGCAAATTCTATCTGGTGGCTAAATTTTGAACCAAAAATATGCCTAGAATATATTATTTCCTTCCATAGAAATTTTCCGGAGTTTGCAGACCATTTAAATAATTTAAAATATACTTTAACACAAGTTTCATACTTGTAAATTTCTTTAAAGTTTAAAATGCAATATCAGTGACAAATTGACAGTTCGTACGTCCGAGTTGTGACGTCACAACAGGGCTATATAACGGCGGGAAAAATTAATTTGAATCGCAAATGATTCATTATTATGTAATTGCTTATCAATGATTATTTTTTAATTTCTAGCGTCTAGTAAATAATTTTTTAATCAAAAAAAAATAGACAAAGTTGTTTTTGCTAAAAGCACCTTCATTATTACATTTTAAAATAAAATTTGAATTCAAGCTGTCAAAATATGAAGTCAAAATTACGCGAAGAATGATTGTATGATTTAATTTATATTTGTGATGTATTGCTTAAAGTATTTAACATTTTTTGCAATTAGTATGACATCATGTAAAAGTTTTTTATGTACAAGGACATCATTCTTCCATATCCGATTAAAATGAAACGAAATAGGTGTATATCGATTTTTAACATTAATTATTTATTCTATGGCTATTGTGACGTCACAAACAAAAATAAGAGATATTTTCAACAAAATAGTTAATAATATTTAATAATTACAAAAGAAAATATAAAGTAGAAAATCATAAACTATAAATTTGGACTTTGGACAAAAAATTAATTTGCATTTTGTTGTATACAATTATTTGATCATATGGAAGCATTTTTAGATATGACATAAATTTAGCAATTATTTTTGCAATTTTGTGATTACGAGACGCAATTTATCTAGCCTTGATTCATGGAATAATTATGTATGAAGCAATATAATTTCACTTTTTTATTATTTTGCACAAAAATATCTAAAGAATGTTTTATTTTAATGTGTTTTTGATAATATTTATATGCTAAACATAACAGGATAACACAAAACAAACAAGCATAATATTTAAAAACCAATATACTCGTAGTTTAGGAAGATTTTTTATGAATTTTGTAGTAAAATTAAGAAAAACTGCATTATATTTCAAATAAATAAAAAAATCATATTATTCAAAATATTTATAATATATTTTACATATAATTGCGCAAAATGAATTAAACATATTCAAAAGTCAAATTTTTCGAAATACTTTCGAAATATTTGTTAATACTTACAAGTAAATCCCGAAAACATCTTCAAAAACAAAGACGCAACGATAAGACGTAGTAATTCAGATGTTTTCCGCAGTACACACAACACAGAACTACCGATCGTCTGCTGTTTCACAACGCTCACTTGTCTGTAGGTCAGTAAATCTATACTGCGACCTTGGCCTTTTTCACAGTAAAACAAAAAGGAAATGCTGCCACACCCACATTAGAAACAAATGAGGATCGAAGAAGAGGAAAACATCATTGTTGTTATTATTGTTAAACCTATTTTTGGGTGTAAAACATAAAAAACTATTGTATATTTTTAAATAATAATAAATATATTTGTATATTTATAAACCACTTAATAAGTCATTAAAAGATGTAATATCATTTCTTAAATTCAAAATGTCTACTGCGTCTTTAGGGCTTAAAACGGTAACCCCAATTTCTTCTAGGGCCACGCCCCGCCTGTCCTCAACTCCTGTAGCCCCTTCCAAGCTTAAAATAGTCTCTCTCAAAAGCAGGGCAGAACCTTTTGCCAACGTTAACAAAATACAACATTCGTGAAGTCTAAAAAGATTTAAAAAATCAGTATAAACATTAAATTTAATATTTTGAGTCGTACTTATTAAAATAGCTTTCTGGTTTGTCTGTAAATTGTGAAAAAAGTGGAAACAAATTCCTAGTCATGTCATATTTTAGCTGTAGGGCTCCGCCCTCATTGAATCTATTTTCTAACACCAATTCTTCATAAAGAAATGTGTCTAATTTGTCGGCTAAAGAATGCCACACATTTTTAAATAGCTGACTGGCTAGACATTTCGAGAGTTGATGTAATCTCGTCGCGAGAATCTCGAACATTGAACAAGCCGTTGGAGTGAGGGATAGGCTTCGAGAATCTTTCTCGAATTTCATATCGGCCCATCTTAAAATAAAAGATTTAGACTCTAATTTTTTGTCATAAAAATGTAAGATGAAAGTAGTACGCAAAATATACCCATTTTTGGGTACTATTTCATACCTGTCTTTTCTGTAAGGACGGCTCCTAGCAGCCACATCATGCACAACAGCTTCTGACAAAGAATATATCAAATCTTGCATCATATGTCGATACAAACTCAAAGTTTCGTCGAAAACAGTCCCTAAATTTATTTCTGTTTCGTTGTAGTGTATTTTATCAACATTCATGTGCTCAAATTGACTTTTATAGTGATATAAATGTAAATAATGCTAAAAATGTACAAATAATTATATTATTACGATTTATTTTACCCATTTCTGGGTGTGCCAATCTGTTTTTTTTAATTTTATTCAGATGTAATACATACTACTGTTGTGCCCCAATCAAATAAGATGTTTTCTATGTAGTTGACAGTGTTCGCGATTTGGGGAAGACGAGATTCAAAAGGATCGTCATTTTCGACGTGAATTAGTTGCAACAACCGCACCCTAAAATGGTATGTCATCATGTATCATCACTATTTTTATGTATGACAGCTCAGTTCACAGACAGATCACTGTAGATATTTAAGAACATTTATATATATTTAGAAATCAAGTTGCGATATTTAAGTTAGTAAGAACTTATTTAATACGTTAATTAAAATTAAGTTACTTAGAACTTAGCTAAACCATTTTATAAATGTTATTATTTAGAACTTAAATAATTTTTGTCCATTTGAAATTACGTTGCGAAACTTGGTAGTTACAACTTAGTTAATCCATTTTTTAAATAAGTTATCTGAAATTGAACAATTTTTTAAATGTCATTTAAAATTAAGTTATGAAAGTTAACTTAGTTAATCTATTTTTAAATCTGTTAATTAAAATTAACTAAGAACGTAGTTAAACTATTTTTTAAATATGTTAAATTAATTTTTAAATCTGTTAATTGAAATTAACTTAGAACTATATTAAACCATTTTTTAAATATGTTAAGTTAGTTAGAACTTTAGTTAATCAGTTTTTGTCATTTGAAATTAAGTTGCGAAACTTAAGTTAGAATTTAGTTAATCCATTTTTTAATACATTATTTGAAATTCATCAATTTTTTTTAAATGTAATTTGAAATTAAATTGCAAAAATAACCTAGTTAATCAATTTTTTAAGTTATTTGAAATTAAGTTGCGAAACTTAAGTTAGAACTTAATCAATTTTTTAATCTATTAATTGACATTAAGTTAGTTAGAACTTACTTAAACCAATTTTTTAAATATGGTTAGAACTTAGTTAATTCGTTTTTTAGTAATTTGAAATTAAGTTGCGAAATTTAAGTTAGTAAGAACTTTGTTATTCTATTTTTTAAATCTGTTAATTGAAATTAAGTTAGTCAGAACTTAGTTAAAGCATTTTTTTACATATTTTAAGTTAAAACTTGGTTACTCAATTTTTGTCCTTTGAAATTAAGTTGCGAAATTTAAAATTAGTTAGAACATAGTTAATCCATTTTTAAATCTGTTAATTGAAATTAAGTTAGTTAGAACTTAGTTAATCCATTTTTAAATACATTAATTGAAATTAATGTATTTTTATATGTCATTTGAAATTAATTTGTAAAAATTAAATAAGTTAAATTTTAGTTAACAGGTATTTTTAATGTCATTTGAAATTAGGTTGTAAGTTAAGTTAGTTAGAACTTAATTAATTAGTTAGACAGGTTTGACAAAATTTAAGTCAGCCTGAATATAATTTGACAGTTTTAATGCCTCCCATAAATTATATTAAAAGCATTCCACGAAAATATTGGTTGGGAGCTTTTAAGAAGTGGAAGAAAAGAATGCTTGTATTTAAAGAGATGTGACACACAAAATACTAGAATTTCAAAACATTATAAGCATATTCTCACAATATTTCAACTTAAAAACTGTAATAACTTTACCTAAAGTCGTCCAACAAATCAAGCTGCAATTCTAAAAACTGTAATCGATGCCCAGGTTGAGGCAAAGATTCATATCTTTCAGTTATTGTTTTTAACAAAGTTATAAACATATCTGCACATATTGTTATGATCATATCATCAACATCGGACGCCAGAGATGCAAAAGCATCTGGTGATGATAATACAGTGTCGATTTTTTCAGTTGCATCTAAGAAATAATAAAATATTCACAAATTCTGATGATAAAATAATGATTGTATGATCATACATTTCTTTTCCATGGCCAGCCATTTTATAAACACTTGTGCCTGTGTTAAAACTGCCAGAACACTGGGCTGAGAAGGAGGATAATTATAATTTTCTCTTAATTCTCTATCAAAACCTAAAGCTTCGTCTACACAATGAGAAAATGTGAAATCATCATACTGCAAAGTAGGTAAATCGGAGTAAAGTTTTTCGACTGCCATTTGCACTAAAGCTCGCATTAATTCAACCTAAAATCAATCGATTTATTCAGGAAATGATCGTTATAGATCTTATATGGAATACGAAATAATAATTTCACGTTTCTATACAGGGTGTTTTTAGGATACGTCCCGTCCCGAGCGATTATTTTCTTTATTATTGGAAATAGAAGAAAATCATGGGGACATTCACATATTGATAAAAAAATAAATTAATCAGTGGTTCTCAAACTACAGGGTGGGACAGAAAAACCTATCCGATTTCAAATCCCTTTTTCTCAAAAGAGGGAGCAGGTAGAGTAGTGGGGTAAAAACCGTTAGAAAGCCGGTTTTATGCCATTTGTCAGTAGTCAACATGCCTTGGTCTGGTGAACATCGTGCTTTTGTTATTGAGCGGTTTATCGAATGCGGCGGTTCGATAATTGCTACACAACGTGCTTTTCGAATTCATTTCGGACTCGGGCGTCATGATCCTGTTCCACATCCATCAGGAACCCCTCCATAGCCCAAAAGTGACTGTGTGGTGTGCTCTTTCCCGCCTAGGCGTCTGGGGGCCTTACTTTTTTGAAGAAAATGGGCAAACCGTAACGGTCAACAGCGAGCGCTATTGTTTCATGCTGGAAAATTTTCTTAGACCCAAAATGGAAGAAAATGGCGTGAAAAATGTGTGGTTTCAACAGGATGGGGCAACCGCCCACACATCGCGACGATCAATGGACATTCTCAGGGAACTGTTTCCCGGTCGCCTCATTTCCCTGAGAGGTGATCTTGGCTGGCCGCCGCGCTCACCGGATCTCACTCCATGTGACTTCTTCCTTTGGGGTTACCTCAAATCGAAGGTTTACCAGCATCGACCAAGGACCCTTCTTGCTTTACGAAGGGAAATTGCTCGGGCAATTGAAGAAATTCCTGTGGAAATGACGGTGAAAGTCATGGAAAGCTACCGCGAGCGCCTAAATCAGTGTATCCGCTCCCAAGGACGACATTTGAGTGATGTGCTTTTCAAAACTTAAATTTAAAAATGGCATAAAATTTGCGATATGTTAATAAAAAATTTTTTTGACAAGTTGAGTGGTTTTAATTTTATAACGTTTTGAAATCGGATAGGTTTTTCTGCCCCACGCTGTATAACAATGTTATATTTTTACTAGTGCTGTCAAGAACCGAAAAAATTTGGAACCGGGTACCCGGTTCCAAAACTATCCGGGTACCCGGATACCCGGGTAGTGGAACCGATTTTCGGTTCCGAGTAGTAGAACCGATTCTCGGTTCCGGTTCCGAGTAATGGAACCGATCTTCGGTTCCGGTTCCGGGTAATGGAATCGATCTTCGGTTCCGGATAGTGGAACATAACACAAAAGTAAATTCATTTTTCTCCTGAAAATAGATTTATGTTGTTGAATTTAATTCAAATAATCATATTTTCTTCTACATTTCTTTTACGGGGCACATTATGAATGTCTATCTATGTTAACCTACCGGGCGTCGTAACTCGTTACAATGTCGTAAATAAATCGGCGAAACTTAGTTTTTTTTTTAGAGTTAGTTTAAATAAATATCTGTTCGTTCAGAAATAGGTTTCCTTTCCCAAAAAAAATGTATTTGTTTAAAAATATTGTTAAACAAGTACGGTTTACAATAGAGGGTTCCAGTTAAGTTTCTAAGGAGTGTAAAGGCTGGTTTAAGCCTTTGATCAACAGCAGGACTTGTCTAAAGCTTTGTTAAGACTTTCTACAGCCACAAGAAGGCAGCAATAGTTTAGTTAAAGTCGCGAATATTAGATACATTAAAATTAAATCCATTTACATTTTAAAGTTAGGGTAAAATATAATTAATGTTTTGCCGAGGATATGATCGTGTCACATGTCAGTTTAAATTATTGTCCAATTTTTTAAATGTAGGTACAGAAACAATCCTTAAAGTAGCTTTAATCACTTTTAAAATATGGTCTCGTGGCCGTGTGCCTGAGTGTCTGGTCGCGAATCTGGGGACCCGGGTTCGATCCCGACCGACGCCAAAAATTTCATCGCATTTTAATGGCACAAAATTGACCCCTGTGGCGCAGTCTCCACGCCAGCAATAAGTGGCCGTGAGGTGACGCCTGGTAAGCGCCCGCACGGTACAAATATTCCATCATTACCGATATCTGTACAAAACAGATTGGCACACCCAGCAATGGGTAATATGCCGTGATGAAATATTTATTTTATTTATTTAAAAATATGAATAATGCATGACCGCCTGGGAGACAATTAATCGGAAGCGATGTCTTAAAGCAGACTATATTAGCCTCCCCTAAGTGAGGGATGTATTGGTGAATGGGGAAATATATTTGTAAAAAAAATATATACTTAAATTTATAAAATTTCATAGGTACATATAAAAGCCTAAAATAGTAAAATTGAAAACGGGCTGCAAGTAAAATATCACTTTCGGTTTATCAATTTTAGTCAAAATGTAATATGTTGTTTCCCTTGATATAAAAGTCTTAAATAGTAAAATTTAAAAGTTTTGGATTATATTTTAATACAGTTTTTCATTAAAAACGGTTATGGGCTTCAAGTAAAGTACCACTTCCGGTTTGTCAATTTCAGTCAAAATATAATATGTTGTTTGTTTTAATATAAAAGTCCTAAATACTAAAATTGAAAAGTTTTAGATTATATTTTAATATAGTTCTTCATGAAAAACTGTTATGGGCTTCAAGTAAAGTATCACTTCCGGTTTGTCAATTTTCCGAAATATTAATTTTTTATAGTTTTCCTACAAAAATACACTATATCCCGGACTACAATTACTTGGCACCGAGATATGCTGCGGACTTAACACTATGTTTCCCAACAAAAATTACAGTAAAAAGAAGAGTGCATTAAAATGAAATAGTTATATATTTCGCTCTCTGTCTTACAAAAAATAAATATTTGCGAGTTAGTGTACAATCCTGTTCGTTGTTATTCTATGACATGTTGTCTCTGTCTTACAATGTATAAGATAAATATGTTGTAAGACAGAGATAACATGTCATAGAATAACAACGAACAGGATTGTACACTTACTCGCAAATATTTATTTTTTGTAAGACAGAGAGCGAAATATATAACTATTTCATTTTAATGGACTCTTCTTTTTACTGTAATTTTTGTTGGGAAACATAGTGTTAAGTCCGCAGCATATCTCGGTGACAAAAAATTGTAGTCAGGGATATAGTGTATTTTTGTAGGAAAACTATAAAAAATTAATATTTCGGGAACGGCAAAAGACATCTATATATTTTTTTCAAATATAAACACAAAAAGATTAACCAAATGGAACAACATCTTATATTTTGACTGAAATTGACAAACCGGAAATGGTACTTTACTTAAAGCCCATAACAGTTTTTCATGAAGAACTGTATTAAAATATAATCTAAAAATTTTCAATTTTAGTATTTAGGACTTTTATATCAAGGGGAACAATATATTAGATTTTAACTGAAATTTACAAACCGGAAGTGATACTTTACTTGAAGCCCATAACAGTTTTTATTAAGAGAGATATTGTAATGGCCACAACAGATTTTTACCTCTCATTAAGAGAGGTATTGGATCCATGCAAAAAATCGCATATCCAGATTTTAATGAATAAGCACATTTAAGGTCCCTACAATCCGATTTTAAAATTTTTAGGATGATGTCTGTGTGTGGGGCGTTGGAAGGACGATTACTCAGAAACTATAAGACTTAATATTTGTTTAACTACGTATTTCCCAATCGGACATTACTGGGAAGAGCTGAAAAGGTTTTGGTAACAACTGGACAACCGGGAGTAGCAGATTCTTGAAACAAAATCTTCTAAATATTATTTTTTGAAAATTTTCTTTGTAATATTAAAGAAAATTAAATTCTCAATCTGACACATTTAATTTTTTTTATTATATCTACAAGTACAAGTTTTGACAATGGGGTAGTGTCGCCTGTTCTGATTTTTTTATTAGAAGCAAGTATTTTTAAATTTAAATTTTCCATATTTTTTATTTTGCACAATATTTGTTTTTAAATGAGAAAAAATGCTGACAATACCGGACATATCTATTTCAGCCACTGTGATGTTACCCTTGCCGCTTCCGTTGCAATTTAGTTCCGACGTGTTGCTCGAAATATGAAAAAGATATTTTGCGACGTATGTCTTGCGGGGTAAGGATAACTTATTTGTTAGGTTAAATTGCTGTCAAGTTAGCACGTATTTTTACTTATTTATTTTTGTTTGAGCAAGTTTGTAACGAAGTTTTGTATTATAGTTGATAAATTGAAACAAGGTTATGTCCACGGCGTCAGTATCACCATCAACTGTCACTTTGACATGTCACATCCTTTACTATAAAACAACGACACTAGCGATATTTGCGGCTTTAAGTATGTAAGCGTGACGTCACAGAGAAGAGGTCGATTTGAATCATGTAATAATATATTAAATAACTTTTTTGAAATATTTACATAATAAATGGCGAATTTTATTATAGTATATATCTTATTATGAGTCATATATTGTAAACAAATACGAAATACCGTATTACTCGTTGCGCCGGTCATTTTGTAAAATCGGTGCTGCCTCTATCGGTCATTTTCGTTGTCAATACTTCATTTCACGTAAGAAAATAACGTTGGTTTAGATAGGGATATTAATTCTGTCCTTTGATTAGGCAGAATACAATCCTAGATTACAAACACGAAAAAATATCACCTGTCAAATAAAATCTACAGAATTAAGTAATGTTTAACCATGTTTTGTTGCAATATTTAATATCTAGGTGTTGACATGTTCACAAATAAAAATATTTATTAATGACAAAATTTGGTTCCACGAATAATGCATGTAAAAACGGTCGGCTCTCAAGTATCATCTACTATTTTCGTAAGTGAAACGAAGTATAGTTTATTTTATAAATATAATTTAGAAATAGCATATTGAAGAACTTTTAAGTCCCACAGTTTAATATGAAAACATATTCGTGACGTCACATCTATTTTTTCAAACTTTGAACGACCATAACGCGTTTATTATTAAGATTTTTTTCTTCGGATTTTCACCAATACTCTTAGTTTTACATACACTTTTAGATAAAAATTATAAATTATGAAAATAAAACTCACCTTTACATCTATATGAACATATCCAACCTGTTCAACAACAGGCTGTATATACTTAACAGCAAATTTCGAGTGGTCCCGAATCCAAGTCAAAATTTGAGTAAAATACCATTCAGGTTTATCAATTCTATTAGTTTGTCTCGCTCCATAAAAATGATAAAGAAATCTCTTTCTCAAAGGACGAACTAACAAAGTCATAGGAAGTGACAAAGGAGGGAAATCAGTTAAAAGAGCGGAAGTGACAACAGGGGAAACTGTTTCTTCCGGAAGTTGAATTTGAAGAAGATATTCAGAGAGAAGTTGGAGTTTTTGAACATTTTGGGGACTCGGAGTTGCAAGACTGAAATTGGAGCTAACAAACGGCCATTTGATTGAGGTTAGGATTTCGTCGAATTCCCTACAATATTTTTTTTTATATATTTCCAACAAAAAAAAAAAAAAAAAACTTACACAGTGTATTTATCTTTGAGCAAATTATGCCAGTAATGTAAAGTTTCCTTTAAATACGACTTTAAATTACTGGAAGGGCTTTCCAATAAACTTCGGCTAACATCGCAAAGATTGGCGAAAACTGTGGCGCATTGTTCGTCATCTTTATTCGCCATAGATTGTTGCAACTCAGCACTAAAAATTCATTATATTATCTGTCTTTTATATTTTTTATTTTGTACCTGATGTTAAAAATAGGCTATGCGCATTATTTTTTGGTTGATAAAGTAACAATTTAACATCAACAGTAGATAAAGTATTTTTTTTGAATTTATAAAAATAATAATAATAATAATGCATAATGTAAAGAAAAGTTGTAATTTATAATTTTGACAAACCCGGGTAAAGTTAGTGATAGTAAGTTTAGGAACAAAGTTGCGGTGTGACATTTTAATACCGAAAACATCAGGTACAAAATAAAATAATATATTATACACGACGACAAAGAGTCTTTATCGACTCGTGAAAGATAGTTCAAGAGCGAAAGAGAGAAAAAAATCAATTGAAATTTAAATAAATTTTATTTTTATAGTTATTTTCAGTAGGCTATGAATGAAAAAAAATGAACTTAAAATAAAACGAAACATAAATATTTGTTATACTTCATTTTACGTAAGAAAATAGCATTAGTTTAAATACGGATATAAATTCTGCGGTTTGATTGGTCAGAATGCAAACATAGTTCACAAAAATAAAAAAATATCACTTATCAGCTGTCAGTTATGAAATAAAATCTATAGAATTAAGTGCTGTGTAATCATGTTTTGTTGTAATTTTTAATATTCATGCCTTCTACTCTTTTACGGATAAAAATATTTATTATTGCCAAAGATTGGTTTCATGAATTTAAATTTATTATTTAATGAATGTAAAAACGGTCGCCTCTCAAGAACCACCTACTATTTTCTAACGTGAAATGAAGTATAACACTTTCCACTTGTTGATGATAAAGTATCTCTTTATCGTCTTGTATAATAAATAACTATTTCCTACCT
This sequence comes from Harpalus rufipes, assembly GCA_951394225.1. Taxonomy (NCBI): domain Eukaryota; kingdom Metazoa; phylum Arthropoda; class Insecta; order Coleoptera; family Carabidae; genus Harpalus; species Harpalus rufipes. The sequence continues at coordinate 5,703,272 of OX596285.1, forward strand.
TAAGTCGTCAATCTGTTGAATAACATTCAAATACTTAACTGCATTTTGTAAAGTATCTATTTGGTCAACATAATCACTTATTTTATTCCGAATTATATCCGTTTCTTCCAAATGATTACAAATACTTTCAGATAAATTGTTGTACCTTAAAGAAACTGCATCTATTTCGTTTATTTTTTGTTCTATCTCTTTCATAGATAGAGCTATATTAGAAGGATTATCGTCTATGTCTAAAGAGAGCTGTAAAAAGATTGTTAAAGCATTTTTTGCTGAGTATTGCAGAAACTTACAGCTTTTTGTATTTCAACAATACGATTTTGATATTTTTGTTGTAAATCGTAACATTTTGACAAATTTTTGATGTTGTTGCCGAATTCTTTGTTGAGAATATCAAGTACTTTTTTGTGTTGTTCCATCATATGTGGCACTAACCTTATTTTTATATTGAATTTGATTGTTTTACAACAAATATATGTTGTATTTATAAAAATAAATGCAATTATTAATATACTATGTATATATTTTAATTAATTAATAAACAACACTTTTTATTTGTAACAACATCTGTTTGACAACCTAAACGTCAAAAAATTAACCTAACTTTCAAACTGAACCTGTCAACCAAGAACGACGATAATATATAAAATGCGTGGTTTATACTTAAAACTAATAACTATTAAACAAATATATTAATCTAGAATGATCTTTGTTCTAAAATACTTCTTTGTAATATGTTTATTTGGTTTAGGAATTATAATTTTCAATATTTTTATAAACATCCATGTTTACAGTCAATTATTTACAACATTCTTATGCAACAATTTCGAAACAATCGATCCGGAATATGACTATATTATTGGTAATTGTTGCTCCGTATGACAACAATATTTTCATTGAATATTTTGCCTAAATTACAGTCGGCAGCGGTACTGCTGGAAGTATTGTTTCTTTGAGACTTGCACAAGACAAAAACAATAAAATATTGTTGTTGGAAGCCGGTGCTTATTCAAATTTTTTGTTTGATGTACCAGCAATCGGTCCTATGTTACAAAAAACTGATTTAGATTGGCAATATGAAACCATTCCGCAAGAAAATAGTTGTAAGGGGTTAAAAAATAATGTATTACAAATATTTTATTGTATTTTAAACATTTAAAATGATTAATATTTAATTTTAGGCGAGTTCATGGCCGTTAGGTAAAATATTTGGAGGGACACACCGCTTAAACAATATGATTTACATCCGGGGCCATAAAGAAGATTTTAAGGACTGGTTTTCAGAAAAACCCGACTATAATTACGAAAAAGACATCCTGTATTATTTTAAAAAAACTGAAAATTGGTTAAACACAAAATATAGTATGTTATTTAAATATTTAATACTTGATAATCTTATAAAATGTATTGCAGATAGTCCCGTACTTTTAGATAATTTAAATTTTGTGTCTCCACTAGCCGAAGCAATTTTAGACGCAGCTGAAATTTTAGGATATCCGGTAAAAAATATAAACGCCAATCCTGGATTAGGTAATATAATTTTTATTATTTTTCCTCAAATTTAGAAAATATAATGTGGGTATATTTGTCGATATTTTGAAAACTGTGAAAAGTATAAATTTAAATCATCAAAATTTGGATTATAACATCTTAAAGTTGTTATATCAATATTTTGTTAACATAGAAAACTTTGTTCAAATTATGTTTGCAAAGTACTATTTTTTAATGTCAAAAACTTAATAAACATTTTAATTGTACTATAAAAATAACAGAAAAACACTTTCCTACCTTTTAAAACATTGTAAACACAGTTAAAATCACTTAATTTTTCAAATAAACTAACAACTATCTTTGACGTTAACACTGGCGACATCCGAGTGCAAAACGCTCAACTAGACAAAATATAGTTGATTCAATTTACATGCGTGTGACGTCACAATGCTAAGTGGTTCTTTAACGATTCCGGTTAAAGATAGAGAGTGGTAGCATTTATTAATATTTGTTTTCCAATGTTTTAAACGTTTTAAAAAGTCGTAAATAGATTAATATTTAACTTCATGATGTAAAATATATATTTGGCGAGTTAAAAAGTAAATAATAAATTCGTTTTAGGCTTTATGAAGCCACATGTAACCACCAGAAACAATAAAAGATGGACGACTTCTCACTCACTTTTAGAACAAAAAAACCAAAACTTACAAATACTAACAAACGCACATGTGAACAAAATAATATTCAAATCAAACTTTGAAGCCAGTGGCGTACAATACTCTTTTTTGGGAAGCAAAAAATTAGTAAAAGCCAAAAAAGGAATAATTTTATCTGCAGGTGTTATCGGTACCCCAAAAATTCTACTATTATCAGGTTTAGGGCCGCAAAAACATTTGAACAGCGTTAAAATACACACAAAAAAGAACCTACCAATAGGGGAGAACCTCCAAGATCATGTTTCGACAGGTTTGGATTTAATAATCCTCAACCAATCACTTCCGGTTAATATAGAAAGTTTAGTGTCACCTTTCTCGGCTTTTAAATATTTTGTATACGGCTCTGGACCTTGGACCTTTGTTGGGTGTGAAATTATAGGGTTCTGTCATACCAATTCAACAAATTTGGATGTTATACCCAATTTACAGTTCATGGTAATACCTACTGGTGTTTCATCAGATGCAGGGAAACATTTAAAAAATATTTTTGGTATTAGTTCCAAAATTTGGAGCAATTATTTCACAAATATGATTGGCAAACAAGTTATTAGTATTTTGCCAATTGTTTTACACCCAAAAAGTAAAGGATGGGTGCGGCTACGAAATTCAAATCCACAAACAACTGTAGATATAAACCCTAATTATTTATCGAATCGCAAAGATTTGGAAATTTTGTTACAAGGAATTGAAATTATCAAAAAATTAATTCAAACGTATCCTATGCAAAAATTAGGGGCTAAATTAAACCCTACACCCTTTATTGGGTGTGATAACTACGCATTTGATACCAAAAATTATTGGGAGTGTTACATACGTCATATAACCTTAACAGTTTACCATCCAATAGGAACGTGTAAAATGGGACATCCAAAAGACAAATCGTCGGTTGTTGATTATAATTTTAAGGTTATAGGAACAAATAAATTATTTGTTGTTGATGGAAGTATAATTCCAAATCTGCCAAGTGGAAATCCAAACGCTGCCATAGCTATGTTAGCAGAAAAGGCATCAGATGTTATTAAATTTGAGGAATTCAAAACACAAGGAAATTGCCTAAAACTTGATGTTTTCTATCAGGAATGTATGAGTAGAATACCCTAATTTTCACACCCTAAAATAAGTGTATGTGTATGTAAATGAATGTGTATATCATATATTTATTACCTGTTATATGTACATAAAGAAATAAATGTATGAATGTTAAAAAAAAATATTTCAAATTTTGTTTTATCAATTTTAAATAATCATAACTCTGAAACTAAAAGAAATAACGACTTCCGGTATGAAATTTGGATTCAACACATCTTTATTTATAAGTATACTTATATAGTGAAAATGATTAGGCAGAAGACTCACGTCATCAATTTGAACAATTTTTTCAAATAATTTTATATTCCGTAAAAAAGAATAACGATTGAGTGAGAAATAATTGTAAATATATACATTATTTAATACTAGTACTTTTTTTCTTCTTCTTTTAAAAATAAATAAGCCCCAATAATTTCTACAAGTTATATTTCATTTTATAAGGTTTTTTCAGTTTGATGACGTGAGTCTTCTGCCTGTTCATTTACACTATAGTGTTTTTTTTGCACGAGTAAATAACTCATTTTCCATTACTTAGTGCGCACTAGCTGATTTTTACGTGTTTCATTTATACTTTTCGAGAATAGAGTATTTTTTCATTAATACAACCATGTAATCATTTTATATCCTTACATAACAAATATATTGAAAAAATTCAATTGAAATTTAAATAAAAACTGCTATTTGTCAATTTGAATTAATTAGTGTATAATTCACTATTTAATAGTTTGGTTTTTTAACACTATTTATAAAGTTATTAACAAATATTTATTTTTCGTTTTATTCAAATTCATTTATTTTTTGTTCATAGCCTACTGAAAATAACTATAAAAATAAAATTTATTAGTGGTCTCGTGGCCATGTGCGAATCTGCGGACCCGAGTTCGATCCCGACCTATGCCAAAAATTACTTTGAATATTAATTACACTAATTTAACCCCTGAATTGCACTCTCCACGCCAGTAAGAGTGCCCGTGAAGTGGCGCCTGGTAAGCATTCTCACGGTACAAATATTTTATCATTATGAGTATGTTGCGATAGATGTTAGGGAAGACTAAGAAAGATACGGTAAGGAATAAAAGAATAAGGGAAATAAGTCTAGTGTTAGAAGTTTCTAAAAAGATACAAGAGAGACGATTACATTGGTTTGAACATGTCATGAGAAGAGATGAAGAATATATTGGAAGAAGAATGAATAGCTTAGTAATAGAAGGTTGACGAAACAAAGGAAGACCAAAGATAAGCTGGAAGGTCTGTATTGCGGAAGACTTGAGAGAAAAGGAACTGAATACGGACGACACGCAAAACTTAAATGAGTGGAAAAAGAAAATAAAAAATATCGACCCCTAACGAATGCGAAAAGCTAAAGAAGAAGATGTCAGTGTTAAGTGCAATTTGCATAGTTTGGTTATGAAATAATTTTACTGGAAATTTAGAATCTTTTGCAAGAAAATTTATACATAATATATAGGATTGACGGAAGGTATTGTGCTGGCCACATCAGATTTTTTTCAGTTAAAATGTATCCATTAATATTTTATGTTGCACGCCTATGCATATACAATGCAGTGAAGTTATCTGCAAGTAATATTATATAAGACGGCTTATAAATGACCTTGAATAGTCATCTTTCGTGAACCAATCATGAAAAACGCTATTAGTTAAAAAAAAAATTGATGACAAGCATATTTAAGCAACTGGTATACAAGGATACATATACGGGTGTTTTATAAATAAAAAAAACCATTTCTATCACTTCTATATTGTATTAAACACACACACAAAAGTGATTCACCCTAAGTACAAAATATAAATAAATTTACACTACTCCCCCCCTCTAAATAAACTGTCAGGGGTATTTTTTTTTATTCTAGCGGACGGAAGAGACATCACCTCTATATAAACCAGTGGCTATAGAGTGCTAGCGATCACACAAGTGTTGTGCAGTATAGTACAATGCATATATACACTCAATACACAATTCTTCGATAACAATACTCAAATATTTTTCTTTACATGGACGATTTTTTGAGCAGATGATATTGCTATTTGTCTACGAGACTAATATGATAGAAAAGTACAAAGAGAAATAGTAAAATAGCTTTCAAACAGTTACATTTTTCTACTTTGATGATGTTAATATATAATTTTTTTAAAATAAATAAATTATAAGTTATAATATGTACTAGTTCAATGGGATATTCCGATGTTATGAAATTTGTACAAAATAGTAACTTTTTTCTATACTTTACATTTTCATATAGTAGGAAAATACAATAAAACATGTTTGGGTTCATCATTTGATGTTGGAAAATTATTTTTTTTACAATTCTAGAAACGGCCTTGAAAACTGTGAGGTAATTCTATATGTTGTTACTCACTTCCGATTAAATATATGCCGTTAGATGGCGCTAGTAGTTACAACGCGTATTATTACGGGGTAGGTATGCAGTGTTCAAATATTGACCATGAAATCAGAGTAAATGAAGTTTGAGCGCTCACAATTTAAAAAGTACAATCCGCAGTACAAATTATAAAAAATACTAGCAATAGGCAATAACTTTATACTTTGGTTGACGAAAGATGACTATTCAAGGTCACTTGTTCGAAGAAAGAATACACAGCACTTTATACAGTAGTAGCTTAGCAACATTTTATGTTAGAAAGAGAAAGATTATTTGACGTATGTCCATATAACTTATGTTGTTTGGCAGATATACGTAAATGGTGACATTACTTTCTAACACACTACAAATAATAATGACGTATTTCGTAGAATTACAGATATCTAATTATCTACTGCATTGCCCTCTGTCCTAATAGTTACCCAGTGACGTTGATATTTAAATCAAATGATTATTCCATGGTTTTTGTCAAGTCTTATGTTTTTTGGTTTTGTAAATACATAGGTGAAGAGCATAAATCTTTGAGAAAGGCATTATTTAAAAATAAACATAATTTTCAAATAAATTACACCTATTTTTTTCAGCTAAAATGTATCGATAAATATTTCATGTTGCATGTCTGTGTATACGAAATGTAGTGAAGTTATCTGCTAGTAATATTATACCATACGGTTAATAAATGACCTTGAATTGTCATCTTTCGTGAACCAAACTATACCTATTCTGATTTAATTAATAAATAATTTTCATGTATAATTTGTAATTCAGAGTGTACTTTTTAATTGTAAGCGCGCGAAGTTCATCTGCGCTAACTTCATGGTCAAAATTTGAACGTTCATACATCGCCCCGTTCATTTCTTGTTTTTTTTATTTCAAATATAAAAACATGGAACTTCTGTTAAAGGATATTTCAAATTATTTAAATGGCTTGCAAACTCCAGACAAATTCTGTGAAAGGAAGGAAATAACACAAACCGTGTTCCTTCGGGCTGTGATTCAAAATCTAAATCATCAAAGTGATCATGATTAAAAAGTATGTTTTTTCGTTTCCTATTCGTTATCCGCACTTTCTCATTTTGTGATCACTAGACAACCTTTCCCTTCCGAATTATTATTTTGTGAGTGATAATATGAATTGATTTATTTCAGAGCAAATTTAAAAATGGCTGACGACAATAGGTTTTCGAGCGTAGAAATGTATCAATGTGGGGTTTGTTGCATCAAAGGAAATATGATTTTCCTACAAAAGAAAATATGTTACATAAAAGATTTGTTTTAAGTAAACATACTTCATATGTTACCAAGAACATTTTTCTTTACTTCTATATGATTCATTTTTAATTGTGCTGACTACAACACTTGACAGTAGATTATTTATAAAATAAAATAAATTAGTTTGCATTGGTCTGCGTATGACATTTGACGCTAGAGGTGTTTATATTATTCAAGTTGTTTTCTTGATGTAATTTTTAAATCATGATTCAAACGGATCACGATTAAACTAATCAGGATTCACAAAATCACAATCACAGCCCGAAGAACACGGCTATATTCCGGGCATATTTTTAGTACAAAATTTAGCCACCAGACAGTTTGATTAATTTCAATCACGTCATAAGCGCGCCATGACAGAACATTTGAATTACGTAATTTTTTTTTTAATCATATCACTTGATATATATTTTCTTACTCAAACTTATATATTCATAACCCTACTGAACTGAACTAATAAGAAAAAAATTAAAATGTCGGAATACCCCATTATATTACAGTTTAAATTCTTTGGTATATAAATTTATGTATAAATAAATATATGATTTTTTGTACATATTTTTCATTCATATAATATAAATGTAAGGCATTTATACAGGGTGTTAAATTTTTTAAGGGTATGTAATACTGACCAAAATGAGTGAAAAAAAAATCAACATAGGTCGGATCTTCAATTGTTCAGAGAAAGAAGAAAAACTTGACAAATTTTATATGAAATATTTTTTTCAATTTCTAATATTTAACTAGGTATTTCAAAATTAAATATTGGTCCAGGTCGCGTCAACACTTTACTTACACTCTATCAGTTAGGTATACAGTAGATGGCACTTCGAGTGCGGCCGTTTTTAAAAGTATTAAACAAAGAATTCAAATTTTGGCGCCAATCCTGGATTTCAATGGACTTTTTACATTTCTATTGCACCGTGGCGTCATTTTTCAATGCGCCACGTAATGAACAACACAGAAACTTAAATTATTTTGAATTTGATTATAAAGAAATTATTAATAAAGACAAAACAATTTATTTAAAAATAAAAACAATAGTTTTATTCTTGTTTGTAACTTTCTTAATATCAAACTGGCAGCTGTGCAATTATCTGTCACTTTATGTGGTGTTTATTTCGCGTCTTTAGAACATATAACCGCGTTTCTGATTCCCATCTACCCCTCCTCTTGTCTTGAAATATTCAGCATCACAAACTATTTGTGTGAATTTATTTAATATAGTTACGTTTTTATTTCCGACCTTTCAAATTTTGTTTGAAATATATCTGGCCTCCTCAATGCGCAAACAAACTACTGCGCACTACATATATGTCATTTTTCCCTATCTTTCTCTTTTGATGTAAAAGGTCCATTTCATTTTTTTTTTTCAAAGGTAAACAAAAGGTCTCATTTAATCGAAATCGTAGCTTTTATAGTTTTCGAGATAGCAGAAATAAACCTCGTAAAAACTCATTTTTCACTGCCTTATATATCGGAAACTATTGAAAATCGGACCCATGTTGATTTAAGCTTTTTTTACACATTTGGTCAGCACTATATGCCCGTAAAGTTTGTACCCGAAGTTCGATAACACCCTGTATATGTTCAAATATTTCTTTTAGACACATTTTTACGTAAATATTATTGCAATTTTTATATTTTTTTGTCACAGATATACATAAAGTATGTTTTTCTTTATTTTTAAGCCTTTCGATATTTGGACGGCATAGTATTACTATTATAGTATTTAAAATAATAAATTAATATATAAATATAACTTTTGTATCGTTTAAAATAATTGTTACATGATTCAATTTCTTAAAATTCTATTAAAATTATATAAATTTTATATCTTGAAAAATAATGATTCATATTTGTTCCAAACTGTAGTCATAATAAATAAATAAAAAACAAAAATAATTAAAATACTTTTGTTTAAATTACAAAGAATCCAACAACGAATCCAACATTTCTAGCTGACAATCGTCCCACCCAACTGAAGCTAGTAACAAACCAGCCAACTCATCTTCCCCTACATCTTCAGTTGTTTTTACCCCCTCCACTATAACTTTAGCCTCCCCTTTCCCCAATTCATGTTTCCCTACAACAAAATCTTTATCCAATTCATTTTTCAAAATCCCCGCCTTATTATCGGTGTTGCCCTCTGTCTCCTCACTATCCAACTCATCTATAGTGTCGTCTTTGTCTACAGCGATCTGGATATTGGATAAAATGTTGTGTTTTCTCTCTCCGACGCTAGGAGAGGGGCGGTATCTTTTGCGCACGGTTCGGGGGGGTTTTGAGTGGCGAGATCGAGGCATACGGACTGTGAGACTACTGCGGCGTTTGGATCTACGAGATTCTTCTAGTCTTTCGAGGTCTAAGCGCCAAAAACCTCCTTTACCTGGTTCGTCTTTTGAGCGAGCCACTTTGATAAAACATTTATTGAGAGACAGATTGTGACGTATCGAATTCTGAAAAAAAAAGATATATTATTTTAATAACGATACATATATAGTGAAATGATTAGACAGAAGACTCACGTCATCAACCTGAAAAAAAAACCTTTAAAATGAAATATAACTTGTAGAAATTATTGGGTGTTATTTATTTTTAAAGGAAGAAGAAAAAAAGTACTAGTATTATTAAGTAATGTATATATTAATAATATTTACAATTATTTCTAAGTCTATTATTATTCCTTTTACGGAATATAAAATTATTTCAAATAATTGTAGTTTATTTTCGTATCATACGTTGGCACTACAGAAAATGACCATGTTGTGCCAAATAATTTTATATTCCGTAAAAATAATAAAGATTGACTTAGAAATAATTGTAAATTAATTAATACTAGTATATTTGTTTCTTCTTTCTTTAAAAATAAATAACAACTAATAATTACCACAAGTTACATTTCTTTTTATAAGGTTTTTTTCAGGTTGATGACGTAAGTCTTCTGCCTAATCATTTTCACCATATTTACATTTTAACATCGTACAACACGATTTTAGTGTTAATTTGAAGATATTTTAAACAGTTCGCTATGAACCACCAAAAATGTATGGTTCTATGTTTAGTTTCGGCCAAAAATGTGAGGTTAAAAATAGTTCAATATCTCGATTTTGGTTAAAGATAGAGAGTTTATTCTTGCAAAAATAAACTTTAGAGGGTTGATTTGTATATTTTTGGTATACAAGTGGTTTAATATTCGGTTAAAAATGCCACAAACCCAGGTTCAAAAATTGTACATTTTTGGCTAAAAATGTGAGGTTAAAAATCGGTCTATATCTCGATTTCAGTTAAAGACAGAGTATTAATTCTTGCAAAAATAAACTCTGGAGGGTCGAATTGATACATTAATGTTTTAAAAATGTCAAAAAGGCCTTAGGAATTCCGGAAAATAAGGTTGAAATTTTGAAAAAATTTGCCCCAAAAAAATGCATTTTATTTTACTTACAACTACTGAACGGCTTAAATTATCCTCGTATTATCACGAAATTCATGTTCTACGGAGTTTAAAATATAAATTAACTTATTTCCAAAACTTGAAACGGCCTGAACCAAGTTTTATTTAAATATTCCTAAAATGACACCCGTTGCGAATTTTTCGCAATTTTTTCCCAAAACATTAAAACTTTTATTTGGTTATGAATTTGACTGAAATTTACAGGAAGCACATAAAAATAACTGAAAATGAGTTATTTGTATTTAAAATTTGTCGAAAACATTCGGCTGTTTTTCAGCGCCAAAATGCTCGAACTATGTTACATTTTGACTCTGTCGGTAAGGCCGCTCTCGACACCAATGCCTTTCTTATGTAAACTTTGAAAGTTAGTTATAAAAAACTACAAAATTTTGTTTGGTATAAAGTAAAAACTTTCTACACTACCAATAAATCACAAAATAAATGCGTTCACCAAAATATTTCTTCCCCGCCACTGTATTCCATAGGCGCACTACAATTTCTTACCTGCCAACTAGGATGAGCTTTTCTATAATACAAAAAATTTTCTCGTATCCAATTATAAATGGCCGATAAAGTCATTTTGTTTCCATTTTTACTCATGGCCATACAAATTAAAGTGGCGTATGAAAATGGCGGCTTTTTATCGCCATTTTTTTTGTAGAAATTTATGTTGATCGTCAGATCTTCTTGACAATTGGCGACGGTTTTTTGTTTTTTGGTGGTTGGAGGAGGCGAGATAGGAGGCGTTGGTATATTGGGTACCGCCATTATATTGGTTATATTGTGTAACCAATTAAGAGAGGGTAGGTCGGTTTCTTGGGGCTGATCTTCGTCTGTTTCTGGGCTAGGTAGCGACTTTGGTAGATCGTCGTATTTTTTTTCTTCTTCAATTGATGTACTCGCAAATTCTGGTATGAAGTTGTCACTTAATATATATTCGGAATTTATATTTTGATATTCAATTTTAACAATTTGGTTTTCGCCAATATTTATAATATTTAAAGGTATTTCTTCTTCAGAGTGTAAATATATTTCTGAGCTGATTTGTAAATCATTTTCATGGACTAAAAATTGATGTGGATTTTCTTGAAATTCAACAATGTTGAAAAGATTGCTTTCTTGTATATTAGTGTTGAGCTCCATTTTTATTTTTGAGCAAAATTGAGCTACATTGGACGGATTAAGTTTAATTTGTAATAAAAGTATCACATTTTATAATATTTTTTTTAATACGGCTCTGTATTCAAAATTATGTTATACAGAACATATTTAAGTACGGATCTGAAAAAAATACATTATTTAACATAATATTTCATTAATTTTGTGGCTGTTAAGTTAAGCTTGTATCAGTGTAGTTAAATGCAAGATGGGTGAGCATACTTCGCCAATAATTTTACTTGTATATCATCCAGATTTTTGCAAGGAGTTACAGATTATAGTGACTCCCAATATTATAGTTGTTGGGTGTGGGATTTGAACCACATTTCCATTAAAAACTAAGCCACTAATCAAGCGTGTAACAGTGCAGTTATATATAGGATGGTGACCGGCATAACCGAACATAGAACTTTAACATGTAAAATCAAACTTTCGTAATTTCCTGCTTCCATAATTATTTTAAGTAAAAAAGCTTCAAATAAAAGTTTTAGGGCATAAAATTCTGCATCTGCATATACAGGGTGTAACACCAAAACCGACCACCGCCATTATTTTCTTTATTATTATAGTTACGAAAAAATACTATAGAACAAAGTTGTAGGAGACCAAGGGGGACATCTCATTAGAGAAGAGAATATTTTTTTAAACCAGTGGTTCTCAAGTTACAACATAAAGTTATATTTTTTCAAATGGGATTATACATATTTTCCATGCCTATTCGCTACAGTATTTTTTACTGAATTCAACCATGGGATTATTTTATATCCTTACATGACAAAAATATTGAGAAAAATTCAATTGAAATTTAAATAAATTAAATTTTTATAATTATTTTTCAGTGGGCTATGAATGAAAAACAATTGAGCTTAAATTAAAATGAAACAAATATTTGCTAAAAATGTTATAAACAGTGTTCTATTTGATTGCTATCCTAAATAATTTAGATTGACAAATAGTAATTTTTGTTTTTCATACACAGCCTACTGAAAAATGACTAGAAAAATCAAATTTACTTACATTTCAATCGCATTTTTTTCAATATTTTTATTATGTAAGGATATAAAACTGATACATAGTTGAATTCAGAATAAAATACGCTATCGAATAGGCATAAAAATATGTATAATCCCATTTGAAAAAATATAACTTTGTGTCGCAAATTGAGAACCACTGGTTTAAAAAAATATTTTCTTCTTAAATGAGATGTCCCCCTTGATCTTCAACAATTTTGTTCCATAGTATTTTTTTGTAACTATAATAATAAAGAAAATAATGGCGGTAGTCGGTTTTGGTGTTACACCTGTATAAGTAAAATTAATTTTGTGTCTTGTAACGGCAGAAATTAGATATGAAAAATAGCAATAGCCATGGTATTGAAACAAAAAAATAAATGTTAACGATTTATGTCAAGCTAGGTTAATTTATTTTTATTATTTGTAATTTTTGTTCAAGTGAACAAATATCAATTTAAATTAACATATAATTGTTAACTGGAACATAAATTAGAAATAATACCTAATAAAAATAAATTACCTCAACATGACAGATAATCCGTTAGACATTTGTTATATATTTTGTCTCAATTCCATGGCTATTGCTATTTTTGAGGTGATTTTCGACATTTTTATACCTAATTTCTGCCGTTATAAGGCATACAAAATATATTTTGTTTATTAATTCAGACGCAGAATTTTATGCCCTAAAACTTTTATTTCAAGTTTTTTTACTTAAAATAATTAGGGAAGCAGGAAATTTCGAACGTCTGATTTCACATGTAAAGTCCTATGTTCGGCTGTGCCGGTCACCATCCTGTGTATATAAGATGGATGAACATTTATACATACATTCAAACACCCAGAAACGGGTACAATACGTATTTAAATATACACATCTCTAATAAAAAATATGTCTACCCCAAATTAATTAATAAAAAATAAACAGAACACAATCAACAAGCAATTGTTATAACTTTACAACTCACATTTAAATTTCTGGAACCCACCAAAAATGCACCAATAAAATCGCGTTGTTCAACCGTGATTCACATGTTCTGTATTCACTTGTTTTGGGGTGCACAGGTAATGTTGAAGGTGCGATAGGCAGTTGTTCGGAGCGGTCGATTCGGACCAAATGACGTAGGACTGACCAAAGGCCGCCAATCAATAAACAGGGGTGGCTCGTCGAACAGGGGCACGGGGGAGGCGTCTGCCCCTCAGGGACGGATTAGAAAAAATTACAGGGGGTGTGATTTTTGCAATGAATAAAAACAAGATGAATTAAACGATAATGAGGTGGTTTTCCATCCATAAACTAACTGTGTTTAGTGTTGCTTGATTGTACAGATCACATACATACAAAGGGATCAAAGTGTCATTTTTATGTTTTAATTTAAAGGATTTTTTTTATTAATAATATTATTTTTTATGTAAAAATTGTTTAGTACTACCCTGGCAAAAATACGATTGAACAATCATCCCTTATCAAGGAGTACCTGATGTTCAACTGTTTCATCCACTTAAAACAAGTGCCTGCAGCCCCTACATATTTTATCTCTATCTAATGCACCCCCTTATATATTTGTGTCTTTTTTTAACACACACAAGGTGTCACTATTAAACGAGAAAGTTTCGATTGATAGAATGCCCCTTTTTATGTCCCACATGGGACGCTCTGTAGATTGCTATCGACAGAAGAGGTTATTTCAGTAGGTGGTATTTTAAATGTTTTTTATATTCCTTAAGTGTGATTTTTATATTTTAAATTAAAAAAGTGTTTTGCGCACTTTAATAACGAAAGATGCAACTTTATTTATTTATATATTTTTTAATTTGTTCAAATATATAATAAAGTTAAACATTTACGGCCCTTTAGGTCATAATCATAAAATTAGTTATACAGGGTGAGTCTGGGAAGACGCTGCGCCGCCCCTTTAATTTTTTTATTATAAGTAATAGACTAAAATGGCTCATATAAAAGGTTTATTATTTTAAATACAGTAGAGACCGTTTAATACGTACCCACGTTAATCCGAACATCAAAATTTCTCCAAACAATTAACACATGTGATTCTTGAAAAAAAGTATCAAATTTTGCTTTTGTTTCCATTTTCCACCCATCAATTGGCAGGATGTGATAATTTCAGCTCGAGATAACAACGAATGGATGTATATTGGTTTTTAAATAATATTACGTAATATTTCGTCGACTGGTGATCAAAGCCGGAATGAACACCCGAAATAAGCAAAAAAAAAATATATTTTTTTTTCAGAATTAATTATTTATTATTTTTAATAACATGACACTTACATCCCACTTACAGAATAATATTGCATAGCAATACGAAGAGGTAATGTAAATACATATACAAAAAAAATATAATATGTAATTGTTTTTTGTTTCTATTTTTTTAATTTCAGCATTATTTGTTCTCTGAAATACTGTAATATATTTTTTAATTTTTTTCTAAATTACACTTATCCATACAAATTCAGTAATCCGAACAAATCGTTAATCCGAACACCCCCTTACATTTAGCATTTCGGAATAAAGGGTCTCTATTGTATACTATTTGGCAGGGCATCGAACCTGAACCGAACCAAAATCGGAACCAAACCGTATTTTTAATGAACCCAGAACCGAACCCCAGATATATTTTTCTGTTGAACCTGAGTCGAAACCGAACCGCATATAAAATTCGGGTTCAGGGTTCAACTCCGGTTCATCCGCGTTACTGCCTGTGTTGATTGTTCATGAAAATTGTATTCGTGTTCGCATTTTAAATAAAGATTTGTTATTCAAAAAACATTAATTCAATTTTCATTAGGTCGAACCGAACCTGAACCCAATACCTGAACTCGAAACAAAACCTCAAATTTTATTAATGCTTGAACCAGAACCACACGCGAACCCATTTTTCAAAAAACAAATTAACCTGAACCTGAACCGAACCCAATTTTTGGTGGGTTCGATGCCCTGCTATTTGGTGGCAGATGTAAATATTTTTTATCAGTCAGGTTTACAAAATTTATTTTTTAAATAGTAACCTATAATTATTTTACTAAAATATAAACCGCCATTTTTTTCTTTTTTCAACGATGTATTAGTTTTTATTAATGTATTTGAGAAAATTCAAATATTATAGGTAGCTAATAAACAAAATGTAACAATATTAAACAGTTAAATTAATATCAATAAAGTATACATCCGTTTGTTACTCATTTGTTATTAATAACTTACTATTTGCTTATTTATTTATTTGTTATTTATTTTCACATAGCCACCTAGAATATTTGACTAAATATTATTTCTCATATATCACATCTTACTTTTCTCGATTATTTTCAAATGCATTAATAAAAACTAATACATCGTTGAAAAGAGAAAAATATGGCGGTTTATAATTAATTTAAAAAATAAAAGTAGATAGTTGAATCTTGTAAACCTGACTTTATGAAAAATATCTACATCTGCCATCAAATAGTATATTTAAAATCATAAAACTTTTATATGAGCCATTTTTTTTCTATTACTTATAATAAAAACGTTAAACCCTGTATGTATTTTTGGTTACGCGAAACCGTATTAAAACGATAAAGAGAAATTAGAGTTACTCAATATGTCAACCATGCCAGAGGTCCTATGATCAGAAAAATTGACTCTTTTCTTAGACTTCTTAGAGAGTGGTAAGATTACTCAACATGTAAACATGCCAAATATTTGACAATGTCTGGAATTTTATGGCACTTTATACCATTTATAAAATATTGGCGCTGGTTCTTACGTTTTCATATATTTTGTGGCACTTAAGCCCCGTTTGAATGTTTTAATTTATAAATATATAAAATAATTTTGCTATTTTTTAAGCCAAAAAGATATTAGCTTTTAATTAACTATGTATGCGTGTTATAAAAACATTATAAATATAACTTTTTCTTAAAGCATTTAACAGATATAATCAAAAATTATTATAACAGTTTATAAATTTCTTTGTACAGTAAAAAATATTTTATTATTTAAACGCATACAATTTCAAAAATACTTTACTATATGTTAAACTTTAAATTATAGTAATACAAAGTCAAATCCGTCCCTATACTATAAAATTATATTAATAATAAATAACCTTTGCATATGGAAAAGACATGAACGTAGATTTCCACGTGGAAAAATTGATTTTATCAATATTAATTGACGCCTTGATAACGTACGTCTATGGACGAAGAATGCGTCAATTCCTTGACAAAAGGATAATTCTAAGAAGGCTTAAACAGGGGTGGATTTAGGGAATAATTTGCAGAAATTTGGAGGGAAATTTCTCGTTCGTCCATAACTTTGTATTGTTTCTAATGAATACGCACGTTTTGGGGTCCCTAGAACACGAATTTACTATTTTTACGATGATACCACGATTCCAAAAAATATAAATTTTTCGTATTCGAGTTTAGAATCATACCGGAAGTACCCTCATTTGCAACTTTTAACAGTTTTTCTTGAAAAAACATTTAATGTTATAAATTTTAAAGAACATATTATTCTCTATACGATTTGATTAAATTTTATACTTCAAATTCAATAGATATAGAGTTAAAATATTACAAAGATATTAAATATCATAAAACAGCCAGCTATGCTAACCATGGAAACTGCTAATATATTCAGATAATTCAAATTGACATATGTCAGTATCTATGAAAAAAAATTAATGTGGCAGAGATAAGGATGTTGAGATAGATGTTGGGGAAGATACGAATATATAGGATAAGGAATGAAAGGATAAGGGAAATGGCTCAAGTGATAGAAGTTTCTATAAACATACACGAAAGTCGATTACATATCATGAGGAGAGATGAAGAATATATTGGAAGAATAAATAGCTTAGTAATAGAAGGTAGAAGAAACAGAGGAATACCAAAGATGGTCCGTATTGCGGAAGACTTGAGAGAAAAGGAACTGAATGAGGACGACACGCAAAACAGAAATGAGTGGAAGAAAATAAAAAATAGCGACCCCATTTGTTTATGAAATAATTTTACTGAAAATATAGAATCTTTCGTAAGAAAATTTATGTATGGAATTTGTACATAATACACAGAATTGACGGAAGGTAATGTGCTGGCCACTACAGATTTTTTTAACATTTCAACATTATTAAAATGCTCATTACATATTTTTTTGTAAAATATATATATTAGGGCACAAGGTACCCTAAGCTGAAGAGAAGAGTGCACTTATATCCCCTTAACAATACATTTTTGTTCACTAAATATACATCCTTTATTTATCGGTATTTAATATGTATAAAAAATGATATGTTTGTGAATCTTTTGGTGGTAATTATATATAATTAAACACATTAACAATTAATTGTTTAAACATACTCTTTGTTTGCAAAATATGAATCAATAAAGTGTTATAAAAATTGCTTGTTTTTACGAAAATATATGTACAAATAATAATTATACTTACATATATTAATAAATTATTCTTCTAAATCCAAAAACACTGAATTTTTTTTATAAATCACTAAACACACAACCTACTTCGCCGAAGTCTCGCAACAGACTGACCGTATTTTGTGGAGGGTACATTTTATATATGCGCACTGCGACCCTATCAAATTGTATAACCGTCAAAATATATATTATTTTTGTATAAAATAAACTTCAAATTATTAAAAATTGTTAATTAATAGTAATTTTGTCGTTTCTACACACGAAAAACAAGTCTACATACACCATAACATAATTTAAAATTTTATAAAGTTTCCTTTTCATGGATTTCCACAAAAATTAATACAAATTCCTATTAGATTCTTCCATAAAATGTTGTAAATCTCAACAATTAACAAAATGAAAACAATACATATTGTTGTAAAGTTAAAATATATGAACCAAGAGTCGTAGAAAATGAGGGTTACCTCACTTCAAGTTCAAGTACTGTTCATGAACTTGTATTATCAGAAAACCAGCATAAAATAAACGGATAAACATCCTACCTGTATCCAGACTATAGCCAGGTGTTCCAGAAGCCTCCAGGTGTACAATAATTACTGAATATCACCCTCATATTGTGATGCACTCAACCAAAACACTATAGTTTGTAAAAAATGCAAGCACACGCGAAACTAATTATCTATAAACGAAAAATAGTTAATAAAAAAATAGTTTATATAAATGTTTATAGTTTATTTGCACTTTGAAACTGTTTTCCACAACAAACCGGCACTAACAACTTCACACTTCACTTCGTCTCTGAAAGTTTGTTTATAGAGGGCTATAGCATCAGAATAAAATGTGCGGGCAATTCAATATTTTATTGAATATCAACAAATTGTGTTCATACACTAATGGCTATGATTTTACAAGGCGTATTTCTGTACATGCTTTATTAAGGCATAAATATACGTATTTACACTAGTAAAATAATACTTCAAAGAGTTGTACTAAAAAAATAGTTTAAAAAACGATCTTCGAGACTTAAATTTCTAACCGAATACTGGAGCTGCCTCGTGCTGTGCTATTAGAAGTGCCAAAGATTTCGATGATTAAATGCGGAATTCGTAGTTTCAAACGAAATTCTAACCTTCAAACTGACAATAATATAAACACAAGCATTCCTTATTTTACGTAGTAATATGCAGCCTGTAAATTACGTAATTTATTGACAGTTATCTGAACTGGATAATGTAGTTTATTGTAGCTGGCGCGCGTTGATACTGACATTGAATGCGCATAACCTAAAATTCGAACACAAATAAGTCGAAATATAATATGCTATTGTTATAAACTTCACGCACGTCAACTATACCATACATACAGTATAACTCCATTTCAGTTAGGAATGAACTTACGATTCTAACTGATTTTCTTTCGTGTCACCGAATGTATGCACGAAACATATAACTATTCATAAGTTTTATGTGTGTAAAACGGCTCCTAAGCGCAACTAACTCCAGTCTAACTAGAATAGAGCAATGGCGGCCCGTGAGTTGAAGATTTGGTGGAACAGACATGACTCGAACGACCTTGAAGTGCTTGGAATCAGCTGATTGTCAGTTTGGCAACAATAATGTCAATTTGGCAAGAACAATGTTTTGACTTATTTTAATTTTGTAGTTATTATTTTTAATTTCATGTGTTTCACTCCTTGAAAATTGGAAAATAATAACTTATTAGCAGTTCAAAATCAAAATAAGTTACGTTGTTCTTGTTAAAGTGACACGCGCACACAAATCAGCTGATTCCAAATACTTCAAGGTCGCACCCTACATGTTCTTACCAAAATATTTACTTGTATAATATGAAAAAATTATTTAAATAGTTTTACATGTCAAGCCTATTTTTCTTTCCTTAGATTTTGTAAAATTATTTATCACTAAATCATTGAAATTTGAGATATTTTTAATTCATGACTTTTCTATACTTAGCATAGCCAATGCCGCTACTACAACTAATGCCTTGGTCATTGACCATGTGTAAGCGAATAGTTTGGTGGTTGCCTTCGTCTAACGCAAGCAAAGTCATAATTCGTCTGTCTCTGTCTGACGCATGGGCTTGTATATGCAGCATATAACACAATTTTGATGTGACCCAATTCTAACAACACGATGTATTGACTTTATTAAAAATTATTAAATTGAAAATAATTTATTTTTATTCTGCTTTGATAAATCATATAAACTTTCAAATCTTATTAAAAATTAAACATTTTTTATAGGTTTAAAGCAGGAGTTGATAACATTTTGTATATCTGCACTCGTGCTGTAATAATTTTTCTCCCTAGTAATATAAATATTATTTGTTGGGAGTAAATTCTCGTTTGAAACTACTACATTCCTATTCCCGATTATTATGTTACTAGCAATACGAAACACGATATTAAACAATGTTAATTTATTATTATATTGTTATTAAGTACGGAATAAATATCCGTACACTATCACAACATAAAAATTAGTAATAAATCTTGCCTTAAGAAATATTTACATCAGGATTTTTTTAGTTTATTTTGCAACTATACACAAGACAACTTATATAATCTATATACAATACACATCGCAACATTAGAGCATAAATAAATATTTCCTAAATGCAAGATTTTTGTTAAGGCATAGGACGAATTAATTCGATTCCTTTTGACTAGATTCTTCATTTTTCTCTTCTTTTATCTCTTGGTTATCGCTCTTTTCATCCTCTTTCATTTCTGATTGTTCAACTTCCATTTTTTCGACAGGATGTTCAACTTGTTCTGTTTGTTGATTTTCGATCTTCTGCGGTTCTGTTTCCATTTTGACTGGGGAGATTATCAAAGTCGCCTGAGATGTGAATTTTTGAGGCTCGGAATCGTTGCTCTGAGTTTCTGTAGTGTCAGTTGATGCAGTTTCTGCTTCTGAGGTTTGGGTTGTCGTTTCGGAAGATTCAGAATTTTTTAGAGCTTTTTCTTTCGCTTGGGCTTTTGCTTCTAGGTTGTTGATGCACGTTTGAATGCATTTGATAGCTTCCTTTCGCGCTAGCCGAATGTTTTCTTTGCCTTCTGTTTCTACATTGTCGAGTTTTAAGAGATTTCGAGTTAGCATTTCATCTAAATATAAATAATTTTTATCTTTTCGAGTTCCGTCGAATTGTTCGACTTTTGACATCAAATCCATTACGTCTGAGCGTACGTATTTAATTTTATCTAATGGGTCGTTAGAGGGCGGAGGAGTTGATTCCTTTTTAGGCTGTTGAGGAGGAGTTGAACCTCTCTGGGGTTGCTGTTGTTGAGGAGGCGTTGGACCTCTCTGAGGTTGCTGTTGTTGAGGAGGTGTTGGACCTCTTTGAGGTTGTTGATTTTGAGGTGCACTCTGATTTTGTTGCGCATTCTTTTGCGGAACAAATTGCTCATAAGCCTGCCGTCTCACATGCGCATTGGGATCAGCCCTTTGATATCGTTCTGCCCCGAAAACTGTTTCCGTTGGTATATTTGGGTTTTTGGGCATAACCGGATCATCTCTTCCCTCCACATGAATTGGAATTATTCTTTCTTTGGGTTGTTGTTGTTGGGGTTGTGGTTGTTGTTGTCGAGTGAACTTGTGCCCCATGGGGTCCTCTGGAGCGGGGCCAGTTGCCTCCTGGTCCACACGGCAGCTTCTGTTCTCTGGAGGTGCAGACATTGAGCGCTGAGAACGTTCTGGAGATGGTTGTTGTTGTTTGCCAAGATCAACTGTGTTACTCAAATGCTGCGGAAGATAGGGATTTGGTTTGCGACCTCGAGGTTCTTTGGAATCTAAAATACACAAGAAATATGATGTTTCAGAGAAGAAATGCTATTAGAATTGATTTCCACGGTCGCTGTTAGACTATTTTTTACCTAAATTTGGATGTTTTGAAATGTATTACAGCATAATTTTATTCTTTATTCAATGAATGAATCGTTTTTACATTACATTTCAATAAATATAACCTTCCGAATGTTCAAATCCAAATGTGACAGCTCAAAATGTCAATTTAATCCAGTAACGCCATCCGTGGTAAAATGCTGAACTTCTATATATATAGGTGAAGTAACATAGAGAAATATCCGCGGAGTTTAAATTTTCAACCCACATGCCTCTATCTTTTTTAATTTCAGAGATATTCCATGGTAAAATTGAAACAACCGAATTTGTCTGTAGCCGCCAAAAATCGCTATTGCTGAAATGTTTTAGCCAGTTGAAAATTCTAAAACTAACTATACATATAGAAAAAGATCTGCTGAATCCAAATTTTCAAACCGCAAGTCGCTATCTCTTTTAAAATCCGAGATATTTCATGGTAAGTTGAAAAAACTGAAATTGTCTGTAAGCGTCAAAAATTGCTATTGCTGAAATATGTTTCAGAGGGTTAAAAATCGAATATTAACTATACATATAGAAAAAGATGTGCTGAATTCAAATTTTCAAACCACAAGTCGCTATCTCTTTCAGTTTCTGAGATATTTTATGGTAAGTTGAAAAAACCGAAAATGTCTGTAGGCATTAAAAATCGCTATTGCTGAAATATGTTTCAGCCGGCTCAAAATTCTAAAATTAACTATACATATAGAAAAAGATGCGCTGAATCCAAATTTTCAAACCGCAAGTCGCCTTTTTTTTAGTTTCAGAGTTATTGAACAATAAAAGTGAAAGAAAATAAAAATTTCAGTAGTTGACAAAATTGTATTGCTGAAATATGTTTCAGCCATCTGACAATTCTGAAACTAACTATACTTATAGACAAAGATGTGTTGAATCAAAATTTTTAAACCGCAAGTCGCTACCTCTTTTAGTTTTAGAGTTATTAATTTCCACATTTGAACAACTAAAATATAACAAAATCCTACCTTTTCTGTCCTTTGGAACCTCTGGTGGTTTCTCCTCTGTCCTGCTTCCAGGCTCTGTAAATTCCTCCTGGAAGGAGGTGCCGAATGGAAATCGGTTGAAAGCGGAACCAAATCCCCTGGAAGGTCCTGCTTCCTGTCCTGTATGTGGGTGTCTCTTCCTACGAAGGGAAGGAAAGTCGTCGAATCCACGGAGGTCGCCCAAACCTTGGAAGTGGGTGCCGAATTCTGGGTGTCGCGCAGCGAGGTCGTTCAGTCTGGACTGGAACGGGGATGAGGTGCTTTCATAGTCGCCCTCGTCGAAGGGAAAACCAGTCTGGAGAAAGAGATAGATCAGTATGAATTTGTTAGCGCTGGAATGTATATTTATATTTTTAGGTTATTTTTCAAAGTGCTTTTGTACAATATAAAGTGACTTTACTAGCTAACAGCGGTAGGATAGCATAGTGGTGGAGTGCACAGGGCGTAGGCAAGAATTTTTCTCGACTGTCCTTGATCGGTACCCACTCCCGTTACTTTTCAGGTTTGCGCCGGGTTGTCTGGCAATATACGAGGGTCCTGTCATAAATAATGCACAGGTTGGCAACACTGCAAATTGGATGATGCAACAATGGTTACATTTACGTCAGTTGTAGTAGAAGGCTTGGACAAGTAGCTTGTGTTTTGTTTTCAACTATAGCGTATTCTTTCACAAAAGTCAGCTAGAAATGGAACCTGCACGTGTCTTGGGTATTGTGACTGTTGAAGGTCACAGGTCCTACATTAAGATCGAAACTTTACGTGACAGAAACCCAATAGAAATTTCGTATCAAATAGTCGCTACTAATGAAACGAAATTTCGGAACGTTCAATCAAAAGTAAAACAAATGATGATCTTCGCTTATGATTACAAAGGAATCATCATGACAGACAGAAGTCCATGTGGAACAAGTGTCACAGCAGTTTATTATCGGGTCTTAATGCAAAAACTACGCAGAAAATTGCACAAAACCCGACCTCAATTGCTCGAGGCTGGGCCAGTCATTCTCCATGATAATGCTCGCCCCCACATCGGGAATGTCGTAACCGAAAAACTGCCTGAATACGGTTCAGAAGTGTTACCTCATGCTCCCTACAGTCCGGACATGAGTCCGCTAGGCTTCGATCTAATTCCAAAGCTGAAACAGCTTATGCGTTGACATCATTTTCCGTCTCTGGAAGAAATTCATGCTGCCGTTACCCAAGCCATTCAACAGATGAAGAGATGATATCTTGGATGGAAAATCTTCCCAGACATTGGGACTCGGTCATTGGGAACCAGTGAGACTATATTGAAGGATTGTAAAGAGATAGTATAATAAAAATAAACAAATGAATAAACTAACAATTGTGTGCAATATTTATGAAATGATCCTCGTACATGGTAAACCTCTCGCGGCAAAGAAAAAATAATTAGTACATAGTGTGTGTGCGCCATAAAGTCACCCCACATAATAATAATTTACATAATACTTATAGCCTGTAATGTACTGCTAAATATGCAATACTTTGTAAGATACTTGTACCATTAAAATACAAATAAAATGTATATAAATAATATATATTTATATATTATTTTAAGAAATAGCCTCCAAACGATAATGCAAGTAAAACTAGCATAAAATAAATATTTAAATTGTCCTTTGAACAAATTATTCCTTATTAGTACAGTGTTTCTAGTCGCGATTGTAGTTGGGGGGGGGGATAAGGAAGTAGTGGGGAGATCGCGTTCTGATTGTACATTTGGAGCCAAACAGCTGTTGGCTCATCTAGTACAATGTGCACTTGTTAGTCGATTTCGCCAACACCAAACCAAAACTAAGATGGACGAAAGACTCCGCTCCGCGCCATATACGGTGAATAAAATTAATTCACCGTGGAATAAGCCTTTTGCAGCTTTGTAAATATACAGGGTGACACCGAAAAACGGGCCAATTAAAATATTTTTTTGTTTATTATTACTTTTTAATTTTCTACATATATTTGTAAACTAGGCTTAGGGGCTCACAAATCATGATATTTGGCATGATGGTAAGGTTTCCAGTTTAACCGGAAGTGACATTAACTTCCATATTTCAAATGGTCACTCTATATATTTTATACATTTGAAATCTACGTAAAATTATGAATACAACGATATGGTTGAAGTGCAGTTTTTATTAAAGAAATAAATTACAAAAACGCATGAGAAAATTATGAATAATTAATCTGCTAAGCCATGATATTAGGCAGGCTGCGAAAACAGTTGAGATAATATTGAATAATATTCAAGTAAATTGTATAATAGTAAGTTATTTTTGTAAGATGCCGTATTTTGTTATAAATTATTCATATTTTTTTCTAGTTTTATAATTTATTTGTTCAATAAAAATGTACTACAACCATATCATTGAATTCGCAATTTTACGTAGAAATACAGGGTGTATCACGGAAAGTGAAACATAGGCGTTTAACATGGGAAATCAGTTTTTCCGTGCGCATTGCTCCCCTAATTATATATAAAAAAAGTTTCAAATGGATGTTGTAAAGCAAAAATTTCTACATTCGAATCAATAAAAAAAAAATCATTTTGGCTACTTCATAACTGCAGAAATAAAACATGAAAATTCACGGAATTACAATTTAATAGTATTAGCCATGGAATTAGAAACAAGAGACGAACAAAAGCGTATCGTTTTATTACGTCAGTGTCAGAATAATGATTGTCAAAATAAATACTAATAATTTGACAAAAACAATATTTTGATTTTGAACTGTTAAAACTTGACATCTGTTAATACTTTGCGGAACTATTGTTTATTCTGTTAAAGTTAATTTCTTTTAAAGCCATTTTGGCGCTACGATCATGCAGTTTCATATCTATTGGAAAAATGTAACTTTCAATTATAAGGCATTTGACCTTGAATGAAATAATTTCGCCTGCGGCGCCTTTTTTCTGAATACCTTTACATGACTATCTCCCCCTCCCTTTGCCACAACAAAGTTTTGATGCACAAGCCGTTACTGACTCCCTTTTAGGGCCGATTATAATTTCAGCTCGGGCCGAAAATACAGCCCAATCCGGGCCTGATAAGCCCCTAAGCCTAGTTTAGACATATGTGAAGAAAATTAAAAAATAATTACAAATAAGTAACTCTATATATTGTTAAATAAAACTGTTTGAAATTATAAACCTTTACTTTACATCTCAAAATTACCTTAGAATAAATCATTCTTTCTTTAAAAATTTTTTGGATGGATTAAAGATAAAGTATCGATGGAAAATGTTTATTGATTATGATGTTGAAAAATAAAACTAAATCTAACCGAAAAAGTACTTATTTCTATGTAAGGAAAAAAAACATCATTTGTTAAAAATATGTTAATAAACAAACAAAAAATAACAAATTAGTTAATAATTTATATATTTTCACAAATATCAGTTTTTATACATAAAAACCGTAATAATATTTCGTATTTTTGTTAATTCACTCACATTGTCCGGTTGTGCGAACTGAGCACAATTTTCTAAAATGACCGGCGATTCCATTTTAATCTTAGTCACATTTATTTATAGACAAACAGATGAGTCACACACTATCAATTAATAAAAAATAAAGTTCACTTCACATGCACTGATTACAACAAAGAAAATATTGATTATTAAACTCGAACAAACGTTTTTCTGATTACAACAATAAATGATGTTCTCTTGATGTTTTCTCGTCGCCTGCTAAGATGTAAATGCCACGGCCACACCAAGAAATTTATTTAAATACGCGCCGAACAATAGTGGGGGATTCCAGGACCTTCTAGATTTTCTCAGAATAGAAAAAGATGGAAAATGCCTATAAAAGGAATACTTTTCTACTCGCTTTTCTAGATATGTTCTAGAAGGTTTCTATATAGATTCTAGATGACATATTAATTGTTTTTTTATGATTATTGTTGTTTTTGTTTTAATGGGTGACACTAATTGCATCTTTTTTTCATTTTTCTCTTATTGCAAAATTCATGGGCGTATCTTAATTTTTGAAACTGGGGCACTTACCTAAATCCATGCTAATTAATACTTCCAAATTTGGAAAAGAAAGTCGACCAATAAGAGAAAGAGAAATTTAAAACATATGATTTTGACGTTTATTTAATTTGTGAAAAATTTGACAAATTTGGCAAACGTAACGTATGAAATTTTGAAGAGTGCATTTAGAATGAAAAATAATTAATTTTATATTGTCAACAAATACAAGATTTCAATATTATTACAAGAAAAACAAGTTATTTGACAAATACAAATAAACTATTTATAAGTATGACTATATATGACGAAATCTATGATAATTATTGTTTTAGTATAAAAAAATATACATAATATATGTTTTAACTTTTTAAAATTAATATTAATAATAATTAAATGTTTTTAAGAGAAATTAAGAGAAACAATTCAATTTTTATTATTATAACAATTATTAGTACCTTCCATTTATTCGAATTAAGTTTAGTAAATTTGTACGCTTTTAGAATGTTATTTATTAATAAAATACGTATAAAATTCACTGTCGTATCCAAAAAAGGCTTAAGATTTAATGACATACTTTATTGTATTCCATATACATGGTGTAACAGCTGAACAAGCTACCAGCTACCTACGTCAAATAATTTCTACATTCTTAAAGATACAATAAAATACTATAAGATATACAATACGTTATATTTTTTAAAATGGGATGATATACAGGGTGACATTGAAAAACGGGCCACTCCAAATAACTTTTTTTATTTATGATTATTTTTTAATTCTCTTTACATAATTGTAAACTACGCTTAGGGGCTCACAAGTCGTGGTATTTGGCATGATGGTAGCACTTCCGGTTTGACCGGAAGTGCCATTAACTTTCATAATTCAAATGGGACACTCTATATATATTTATATATTTGGAATCTACGTAAAATTACGAATTTAACGATTTGCTTGAAGTGCATTTTTATTGCAGAAATAAAATATAAAAACGTAAGAGAAAATAATGCATAACTAACCTGCTTAGCCATATCATATAAGCTGTGAAAATAGTTGAGATAATATTAAGTAATAGTTAATTGTTTAAATAGTAAGTTATTTTTGTACGATTCCATATTTTGTTACAAAAAAATTATCAAATTAATCACAGCCAATGATACTTGTTACCAGGTTAATTATTTACAATTTTGTATTACATTTTTGCAGTTTATTTTTTCAATAAATATTCACTTCAAGCATATCGTTGAATTCGTAATTTTACGTAGAATCCAAATATATAAAAATATATAGAGTGTCCCATTTGAAATATGAAAGTTAATGTCATTTCCGGTTAAACCCGGATTTGTAAGCCTCTAAGCCTAGTTTACTAATATGTAAAGAGAATTAAAAAATAATTATAAATAAAAAAGTTATTTTGCGTGGCCCATTTTTCAGTGTCCCCCTGTATATTTTTTAGACCCATTCGATAGAGTATATTTCATGTAATCATTTTATATCTTTACATAACATAAATATTGAGTAACATTCAATTGAAATTTAAATAAATTTGATTTTTAGACATTTTTCAGTAGGCTATGTATGAAAAACAAAAACTGCTATTTGTCAATTTGAATTATTTACGATATAAATCAAATAGAATACTGTTTATAACGTTATTAACAAATATTTGTTTCATTTCAATTTAAGCTCAATTATTTTTCATACATAACCTACACTGAAAAATAACAATAAAAATAAAATTTATTTAAATTTCAATTTAATTTTTCTCAATATTTTTGTTATTTAAGGATATAAAATAATGACATGGTTCAATTCAGAAAAAAGAGTCTATCGAATAGGCCTAAAAATAAAAATAGATAACATCCCTTTTAAAAAAATAATCTTTTTATTGTAACTTGAGAATCACTGGTTTAAAAAATATTTTCTCAAATCGGATGTCCCCCTTGGTCTTCTATAAGATTGTCTTATAGTATTTTATTGTATCTTTAATAATATAGACATTATTTGAGGTAGCTCGTTTAGCTGTTACACCCTGTATACTTTGTATGTACAGTATGTTCAGAAAAAAACCTAACTCGGCGTAGGCTATGAACAAAGAAACGTATGTCTTAATTTGAAAGTATTTAATTAAATGTTAGTTTGACAAGAGATATTATCAAAAATGTTATCTAAAGAAATCAACATTTTTTTTCTTGAATCTTAGTTAATGGCTATATTCTGTTTTCTTCTTTATTATCTTCTTTCCATAAAAATACATTTCAAGATCAATTTTGATAACAACTTTTGATGATCAGACATATACGTTTCTCTGTTCATAGCCTACTACGATTTAGGATTTTTTTTAACACTCTATTTCAGGTTGTAAATACGCACTGAAAGTGATCTGTAGTTCTAGAAAGTCCTAATTGTTATTCGTTAAGTCGTAATAATTTTTTTTAATATATGACAGATGTTAAGCTATTTTGTTCTCAAACAAAAACAATGGTCGCTAATAATTGGAGTCACACAATTTGACCTATTTCAACACAAAAACATACAGGATGCTCATTTTATCTGTTCACGCTAGAAAGTTTAAGAATAGGCAATACAGAATACATTCCACAAAACATAACTTGTGCAATTTTGCTGTTTTTAAATATTTTATTCACATCATTATAGTGTTCAAAAAAAATACCTAACTCGGAGTTGGCTATGAACAGAGAAACGTATGTCTGATCATTATTCAATTCAAAAGTCAAATTATCAAAATTGGTCTTAAAAGTAATTTTAAAGAGAAACTTTTTTGTGCTGCACAAATGTTTATAAAGTTGCCAATATAATCAATAATTTTACTATAAACTAGTTTAGCCATCAGCTAATATTACATTTTATGGATAATCAATTTGAAATGTCTTTATACAGCATTACAAAAATGGAAAATAAAATAAAATGATGATTTCTTAAATGTGGGTGACTTTTTCTGATTACCATTTTATTACGAAGTCCACAGACCATATATGGAGATCACTACACTACATATTAATCATACGTGTTTATATATTCTACATGAACATGGTTTAAGGTCGTGCAAAGGTCGTCCACTGAATTAACTACTGCAAATTAAAAGGTGTGTTTAAAATTGCACCATCAGTAAATTACGATAATTACTAACTTCCTTCTATATTCTGTTTTGTTACAATAAACATTTCTTTATGTTTTCTACATGTGGTCAATTTATTTGTGGATTAATCGAAGTCGTAACTCTTGTAGTTTTCGAGATAGCAAAGGTAAACCCCGTAAAAACTCATATTTCAGGTCTTATATTAGAGGCGGGCGCGCGTCGTGCATTTTGTATGGAATTTATACATAATACACAGGATTGACGGAAGGTATTGTGCTGGCCACAACAGATTTTTTAAAGATTTATGTTCTTCAACTTAACATAAACCATGACTGGGTAAACATTACCACAGAGGGCAGTGTAGTAAGTAATTAGATATCTGGAACTCTACGACATACGTCATTATTATTTGTAGTGTGTTAGAAAGTAATGTCATCATTTGCGTATACATATGTCACACAACATAAATGACATAGATAGACATACGTTAAATAATCTTTATCTTTTTAACATGAAATGTTGCTAAGCTACTGCTGCATAAAGTACTGTGAATCCTTTCTTCAAACAAGTGATCTTGAATTTTAAAGAAAATAAAAATATTTTTTTCTTCAAATGTATTATAATATTAATATTATGCTACTGTACACACACTATAGAAGATATTCATTATCTTACTAGTACAACAACGTTGTTCATTATTATATTAGTAAAAAAATGTTAGCTTCTTAGTTCACCGCTGGCGGCAGCAGTCGTCACAGGTACACAGACCATACTGAATATTGTTATTTGACAGTTATATCGTTTAAGTTTTGTAGGGAACACAGCCACAGCCAACACCCTTTTAGTGTTTTACCCAGTTTGCCTAACCTCGGCCGCAATAACTGGGTTCAACACAAAAAGACCGCTTTCAACTCCTAATAACATAATATCCTATTTTTCGACCAATGATTCTCAAAATACGGGAAAGGAAAACATATATTTTTTATTTTCTCATTTGTTAGAGAATTTATATATCGAATTTTTTGAGAAAAATGCATATAAAGTTTTATACTAATTTGATTAAAATATGGCTATAATAAGAGTGCCATAAATGGATAAAATCAATACATGTTATTTTTTTTGTATAGAAAAAGTGAATATTTTGTTCTTTTGTTCATAAATGTTAACGCAAACAAAATATTCACATATTTTCTCATGGCATTCTAATTTTATGTAAAAAAATAACAGGTATTTATTTTTATCCATTCGTGGCACTCTTATTATAACCATATTTTAATCCAATTAATATAAAACTTTATATGCATTTTCTCAAAAAAAAACATTACGTAAGGGTATACAAATATTTATAACTGAATTCAGAATTAAATTCTCTAACGCATGAGAAAATAACAAATATATGTTCTCATTAAAATAAAAAAAATTAGATCCCGTATTTTGAGAATCACTGATCAACAATATCATTTTTCTTTTCATTAAATTTGTCTTGTGAAATAGAAATTATTTGCTCATTTAACAGTCTTTGCAACTGTTATAGTTCTCGATATTGCAATAGTGGCCCATTTTTTTTTAAAAAAACCTAACTTGAAGTACATAGTACGCTATGAACAGAGAAACGTATGTCTGATCATTATTCAATTCAAACGTCCAGTTGTCAAAATTGATCTTGAAATTTATTGTGACAGCTAATAAATATATTGCCATTCATCGTTTCCTAATTTATTTAGATAACATTTTTGACAATATCTCGTGTCAAATTGATATTAATGAAATACTTTTAAATTAAAAAATACGTTTCTTTTCTCATAACCTACTCCCATTTATGTGTTTTTTTAACACCTGATAATATCAAACAATATTTCAACATATTTCTTTCAAAAAATTAGCGAGAAATCACAGAAAATATATATTTCGTCATATAATATATCATAAACTATGTTTTCTGTATTTCCTTCCATATTTTTATATGAATACCGCAAAAACAATTGCTGGTAACTTCCAGGAATTTAAAGATGACGTGACAAATGAATATATAACATAATTATACATACATAGCTATATAGAGCACATATTTACATTTATACGTCATGGATTTTATGAGTAAATATTTATACTTATAAAAAATTATATTAATATAAAATATTTAACATGTACTTACTTTGCAAGACGATATTACAGTATGAAACTAAAGTTTATCAGACCATTATCAGTTTTACATAAGTAAAGATAAAATTATAAAAAAAAAACACAGAGGTATATGAAACAAAATTAAAACAGCGACTACTTGATTTAATATTTGAAATACGTATTTTTATTATTGCAATTAATATTTTAATATTTTAAATATGACACATTAGATTACTATTATTGGTTAAAAATAAGATTTTGTTAAAGTGCTTATTATTAGCAACATTTTAGTGCCTTTCCGTCACCAGTGTTTACGCAAAAAAAAGTGAAAAAATGGTAATTTGAAACCATACTCACTGTTTCCGGTCCTTAGATTTCTGAATTTTTACAATGCAGTGTTTCGAACCTAGAAAAATTGAACCACTGCTAAAAACTACTGACATCTGTCTACGCGTTACAAACTAAAACGTTTCAAAATATGAATGTTACTAATTTTATTCACATTAAGCACAAAAATGTCCGGAAATCAACAAAAAGGCTGGACTAATAAATACGCGAAAAATGTATTAAATTATTGTTTATAAATTTGTTAATAACAATTTAAGACGCAATATTTACCATGACTTTTGTATTTAACTTTTGGCATCAATCCAGAATTTAGAAATTTACTTTTGATCATAAAATACATTCGATACTAAAAATATTGTACACTAAACTGTTGGAATCGATATAAATACAACACAGAATTTTTTAAAAAGACTATATCGTTATTTTAATGTTTAATACATTGTTTTAAGACAAAAACCAAACATTCATGCATTTGTTTATAATTTTGTTGATTTGTTGCGTTTTTGTTCTGCCAAATCGATTTTTTATACAATGCAGTTTTTAACGTATGTCTTTACTTCATGCAGACAACAAAACATAAATAACTTTTAATAATGTCACATTTTGCACAAAAATAGCAAAGCTAATACGCGTATTCACATTGTTTATTTTACATTATTCACTCAAAAAAATGCATAGGTTAAACAATCCATAAAGACTACTTACAAATTGTGATCTTGAAAATGGCATATTCACTTTTCAACAACACTTGTATAGTTTAAGCACACATTAAACTATAAATAAATAAAAATAAATACAGTTTTAAACTAAAATTTAACAAATTGTCAGTAAGAAAGCACACGACTGTTTCTAGAAGGCTGCGGAACATCGAACATCTGAAAGTTCCTGCGTGTGGGATAATCACAGACGTGCTTTTGTTCAGTTTTCCAGGATGTTGTTACACAATTTATGCGGACGTATGTTTGAGATTTCTTCAAATATTACGCATGCGTATTTGAAACGCCTAATCGCTTTAAAAATTAACCTATAGGATGCTGTAGGATTTATTATGAAAGAATGTTTAAAATAAACATAAATACACATTAGAATTTTGTTTAAAATATTTGATAAATGTGAAATTAAACTAGTATTGTTGATAAATATAAATAAAATTTATAAAATACAAAGTACTTACCAGTTACCGGGTGTAAAAGTCAAGGCTATTTTTGATCTAATTAAAATAAACTAATTTTCTAACTACTTAAAGAGGGGGCAGTAGATATTTTAATAATATAATTTTACCATAATAAATTATTACATTTATGAACAATATTAAAACTATGTACATAAAGATATTAATAATACGAAAGGTCTAACAAAAATAAAAAATAAAACAAATTATTAATGTTTCGAGTCTTTGTATGTGTAGAATTATTTTATTTATGTTATATCATAGTATAATGTAAGGCTTGGTCTTAGAGTAACACCTGAAGTTATAAATTTGGAATAAATGTATAAGTTTCTCCCAACCGGAAATGCAAAAATATGTCTACATTGTTGTAGCGAAACTTATACAATTATACCCTAATATTCGCTCCCATTCAGAAAACATCTTTTTTATAAAATATATGAAACTTTTTCTTTCTCTGCGTTCGAATTTAAAATCAAAATATTCTTTCCAACACAGAGATCTTTGAAAGTCTTTCTGTCCGCGGATTTTCTGAATGGGAGGGAAATCATAGCGTATATACTTCTACAGATACAATAGTACATTACAATGTTTATATCGAGGATAATAATCACGTTTATAAAGTGAAGTTACAGTAATGATAAAAAATAATCGTTCGTTAATCTAAGACCAAAATTCTATATACGGAATGTGTGAATATTGTATAGATAGAAAATTAAATGTTGGTTTATTTCATACTCTTTCTCTACAATCATTTCTTCGAAGTATAATCAGCTTCTAACAATCCAAAATCGTATCAAATTTCAATTAATTTATAACAAAAAAATCGATCAGTTATTAAAAGATATAAAACCTTTTTTTGCGCTATATTTGTAAAATAAAAAATTGTATACTCCCGGCTAGCAATCCGTAATGACGGGGTGGTCCCAACTGTGCCTAAAGGGTTAAAAAGGGCGCCACGAGCATCAAAACCGCAATGATAGTTTTGTACAATATAAACAATGTTTACTAGTTATTTCACGAGCACTTCAAGCTACAATAAAGAGTGTACTACAGGTACAATTCGTTCCTTCGGCATGTCATGTGCGAAAAACATAATTTTATAACGAATCACAAAAGTTTTTTTTGTAATTTCGCTTAGTTGCAATATTTCAAGAAAAAAACGAATTATTATCATGGTTGGCTGTTAATTTGTTTGCACAAAAATATTTTAAATTTTATCTATACTGTCAATATAATTTTTTTAATGTATACGGTCACCCATCCAAATATAAACCGCGAAAATATCAGCTTTATTTTAGCAATCTCTGCCAAATATTTTAACTATATATATTATTGACTTTTTCAGTATTACACAAATAAAAATATCACCCCTTTTACCTATTTTTAGGTGTGATAATTTGTTTTACATTTCGTAGCCACTCAAAACGTGTATAGTAATTACAGTTTTGTTTTTAAAGTGACCCCCAATAATAATATTTTGAGTATTATGCATATAAGCAAATAGTGACTCCTTTTACCTATTTTTGGGTGTATAAATCTTAGATAATTTCATTTTGATGATTTTATAGTTAAAAACAACTGATGGCCTAGGCGCGCAAAATTTTATTGAGAAAAAGACCCTGCATTCAACCTTGGGAAATGCCATACTCTACTGTATATTTTATGCCTTCTCACTACTAAATAATAAAAAAAATGTTTCTTTAAATATCTGTGTTGACTTTTTGAGTATTACACAAATAAATATATCAACCCTTTTACCAATTTTTGGATTTGCCACTCAAAACGTAGCGAAATATTTACCCGTATAGTAATTACATTTTTATTTTTAAAGTATTCTTCAAATAGTATTTTGAGTATATGTAAATATAAATAAAATGACATCTTTTACCCATTTGAGGGGGGGTCAATATATAATAATATAAATTTATGAAATTGATAGTTAATAACAACACATGGCCCAGGCGCGCCCAAATTTATTTGGAAAAGGACCCACAATGAACTTTGGGGAACGCCATACTCTAGAGTATGTATATCTGAAGAATTTTATGCCTTACATTGTTTTTAAAGTAACTCCCAAATATTATTTTGAGTATTATGTAAATATACCCATTTTTGGGTTTGCCAATCATAGATAATTTGATTAATTGATGGTTAATAACAACAGATATCTCAAGTGCGCATAAATTTATTGGGAAAAGGACCCAGAATTGAACCTTGGGGAACGCCATATCAACTCTACTAAATTTTTAAAATATTGTTCTTTAAATAGTCTCAAATTTAAAAATATCTCGAAATATCCATTCGATATTTTATAATTAATTATTGAAATTTGTGTATTGAAAAAGTCCCATGACGTGAAACAGAATGTGACCTCAAAGGTACTAGATATATCACAGCTGACTCATCCGCCATTTTGGAGCCATTTCAATCCTTCAATATAAGTGTTAATCATAGTAATTATCCACAATGACGGGTTGTTCTGCTTCAGATTGTGCAAATCATTTGAGAAATGGTTATAATTTTTACAAGTAAATATTATAATATTTTATTAGGTAATACATATATTATTCTCTAACCTCAATAATCTTAACAAACCATATTTTTTCTTATTTTATTAATATTAATATGATATAATAAATATAATTTGACAAATATGGAAGTTTTATTTAATTATGAAAAATAATTTCTATATAAACTTATAAAAAATCCACTTTAATTCATAATTCACTGAGTTCATTTTGGCTCCAATATGGTGAACGAATCAGCTAGGTATTTTTATTTAATTATTTATGAAAATAACAATTTATTATTTTTTATTACTACGAAAAATAATTTAAAAATATTTTCAGAGAATTTTTTTAAAAAATGAACGTTTTCCGGTTATTTTTGTTTGATTTTGGATTATATAAAGTTGGTAATATGTGTAAAACTAGTGATATTTACTTGAAATGTTAATAAAAGAGAATAATAAGTGTTGAGAAAGAGTTTGAAACAGATCGGTGGAGAAATAATGTGAAGAAGTCATTACGTTAACTCCACGAAAAAGCAACATATCATACCGATACTTTAACAATGAGAGCTGCTGTATATTACGTTTTATATTAATATTTACACAATCAATGAATGTTAGACACATCCACTGGGATTTATACAGAACTACATACTCTATAGTGTTGAAAATATTACAATAAGTAATTAAACACATAGAAATAAGTTAGGTTAAGTCCTTGTTGTCTTGTTACGGAATAGACAAAAATCCTGTGTTTTTCGTTGTTTAAATAAAAACTGTCACCACGGAAATTAATTTCATATTACGAGTACTTGAAATCTTCTTCTTCTAGTTTTATATCACAATATTTTTGTTCGTTTTTGATAATAAATATACAGGTAGTTTGAAATTTTATCACAAAACTATCAAATAAGTCTCACTTCACATTCTTTAATTGTTAAATCTGTATTTAACACACACACACAAGTCTGATATATTATTAAATTATTATTATGATTTTTTTTTGGTTTTTCACTTTATTCACATATATTAAATATTATTCAAATAAATAAATATGACAGTTGCTTGAAAACTTGAGATTGGTCGTGGGTAACATATCCATTCCTTCATTTTTAATATTCGTCGTTATTATTATCGTTACGGTAGCATACCGTAACACTTTTTGTCATACTACGGGTTCTTCTTTCATGAAATTGATGTTTTGCGATGAGCAGAAGTCCCGCGTCAATGGTAAACAGTTGATATATGAACATATTTCACAATCATAAACAGGTATTATGTAAAACAATAGAATTAAACAAATGAATAAAATTCCAGCGGATGTCAAACAAACCCAAATTAAAACGATTTTTCTTTGGCGGTCGTACGGGCCGAAAGAAACGAAAGGAAGAAAGGCGTACGATAATAAAAAACCAAAAACAAAACCGAAAATGTGCGAGTAGTTATCTACCCATGGAAGTAAACCAAATAATAGGAGAACAAATGTAATGCTTAAAAGTTTAAAAAGAGCGTAGTGTGGATGTTTTAACATGGGCCAAGAGTTCAGCACTTCAACGATCAGACAGGCTAAAAGGCCGAATTGAGCTCCAGCTGGTCCGACCTACATATAAAAAATAAATTAATACATACCCTAATCCTACAACTTACATGTGAAAGTTTGACGTTTATACAAATCTACACCGTTTTACATATCGACGCCAAATTGTGTAGATTGGTCGCGTTCAGCAGGGATAGCGCTAACGTAGCAAAAATTAATGCTACTTGTGAGCGCGAGATGCGTGGTACTGCACAGTTCTATCTATATAGTACTGAAAGCACGCAGACTTAATTTTGAAATGGAAATTATAACATGAACTGTTAGAAGATGCACCAGAAGTAAATATTATTAACCAGGTAATAAATTTGTTCGAAAACCAAACATGACGCATGCAGCTGCCCACTAGTTCGCTAAATGTTTTAGCGAAATATTTCTCGCTAGCTATTTCTTCTAGCGCTAGATTTTAGCGAACCGTTCAACGTTCAATTATTTTGCTAGTTTAGTGCTGGCCAGCGCTAACCCGGCCTTCAGTGAGCATTGTAGAAATGTTCTTTCAGCTTCCGAACGTGCATAATTTTAATAATTAATTTTCAAAGTTTACATAAAAAACAATGACATTGGTTTCGAAAGCGGCCTTTACCTACAGAGTCAAAATATTACAACATAGTTTAAGCAATTTGGCGTTATAAATCAGCCGAATGTTTTTGAGACGTACATACACTTTTCTGCTGTCAATCAAATATTTTCATTAAAAAATCAAAATTTTCGATAAATTTTATGTACAATTTTCAGGTAATTGTATGTGTTTCCTGTAAATTTTAGCCGAATACATAACCAAATGAAAGTTTTGGTGTTTTGGAAGAATTGCGAAAAATTCGCAACGAGCGTCATCTTAGAAATATTTAAATAGAACTTTGTCTAGAGATGATTTTAAAATTTGGAAATGAGTTAATTTATAATTTATACCCCATAGAACACGAATTTCGTGTTAATTTGAAGATAATTTAAACCGTCGAGGAGTTGTGAACAAAATAAAATGCATATGTTTTCGGGACAATTTTTTTCTATTTTTTTCCAAAATTTCGACCATATTTTCCAGAATCCCTAAGGCTTTTTTGACACTTTTAATATATTCATATATCAAATTGACCCTCCTAAGTTCATTGTTACATTGTCCGATTTTTAACCTCACATTTTTAGCCAAAAATGTACAATTTTTGAACTCGGGTTTGAGGAGTTTTTAAGCGAAAATTTAACCACTTTTATATCGGAAATATACAAAGAAACCCTATAAAGTTCATTTTTGGAAGAATAAATACTCTATCTTTAACTGAAATCGCGATATTGAACCATTTTTACCCTTACATTTTTGTCCGAAACTAAACATAAAATTTCTGAACTGTTTGAAATATTCTGGAAATATTATTAATTGTATTATTTTATTTTGATATTAGGGCAATAAAAATAAAAAATATATATTATTTTAAAAGCCGTAGATTTGGAAGCCCCTATTATCGTTTTTTCTGTTTGGTCTAGATGTCAGCGGTTTAGGCATTTATAGTGTTGACAATTAAGTGTAGACGTTGTTGCAGACCTACTTGCAGGGTTGATATTGGTTATGAATGCCGTATGATACCCTACATCCTGCAACCCCTTTCACAAAGATGATAACGTTTTAATTTTGAGGTTTTGGCCTACTCTAATCTTACTTTTCCTTTACCATAAATGCTATTTTTGTTTGAAATAATTTCTTAGGGAATGAAAACTGCAGAACCCCTAACAAAATAACCCCAAAATCATAAGAATTAATCCACTTACATCTGCTCTGTAGGGCACAAAAATGGCGCTCGCCAAATTTCCAGCGACTCCAGATCCGATGTAAATGATTCCTATCCTTAATGGTCCTGTCAATTTCTCCAAGTCTCTCATGAGAAAATGTTGAATTAGGACAGTCACGAGGAGCTGCAAAACTCCAGCATGGAGAAATAAACTCGTCCACAAGCGGTAGAATTGGTCTGGAGTTTCCATAAAATAAAATGGAACCATACCGCAAACATCATCCAAACAAGACACCTAAAAATTGTATTAGTTTTATCTACGAATTAAAACAACTATTTAATAATGAGATTCGTATTTTTGGTGAATCATTTCCATGAAATTAATACGAAAACAATTAAATATCGTCTTACTTGGGCGCAAAGCGAAGCCTCCTCGTGAAAATGCCCTCTCACAAAATCACAATACTCCCGCGTCGTAATTCTACACTGTCCATGAATTCCTATGCAACACGGATGTCCTATAACCTCACAGACCATATGTTCGGCGAGTTTATCCCGGGCAGAAGTCCCCACAGATGTTCCGGGGCCCACCCGGGCTCCACCTCCTCGTCTCTGTGTGAAGGAGTTTGTTTTTCGGCATATCGGCCATTTTGTGATGTCGTCGGGCCATTCATACGGGTGTACACTTGCTGGAGCGTCGCAAAATCTTACAAAGAAGAAGAAGAAGAATAAAATACAAAAGAATAGTGAAAAATAATAAGAGAAATAATTTGGAGTATGCGCAGTTGTAAATTACAAAAAACATTCCACGTTTTGTTATTAAATATCTCAAGAACTAAAAAATATATTTAAAATCTGTTTGCATATCTGAATTCCTCATAGATTAATGATTATGTTTCTGTATTTTCATAAAATTTGCACGATTTATACAAAAATTATTAAATATTAATACTTACTTTGGATCTAAGCCACATACAGATCCAGATATTCTTCCTCCAGGTCCAGAGTCGCCTGCGGACCATTTCTTCCATGTTGATATCGTTTTCTACATGAAATAAAACATTTATAAACTAAATATAATCATTATAAACATTAAAAAATATGAATGACATATAGAATTAGTGTATAAAATTGATCTTTGTATTAAACAAAACAGAAAACGTGATATTTTGTGATTTTTCGTGCATAAAAGAAAGTGATAAATCATGCCTTTAAAAACAATTAATTTACATACCGTCGGTCGTAAGCCTCGGACCAGTTGGTAAAAAACAAACAAAGATTATAAATATTGTCAAAAAGACACACAACAACTACGTACAAATTTAAACAATGTTGATTTCTTTATAATTTTTTTATTTTGAACTATATTTTACGTTCTAAATTAGATATTTAAGCTTGTATCAATGTAGTTAAATACAAGATGAGTGACCATGTTGCCCTAGGTAAATTTCAGCCGAATTCATAAACAAATAAAAGTTTTGAAGTGTTGGAAGAATTGTGAAAAATTCGCAATGGGCGTCATCTTAGGAATATTAAAATAAAACTTTGTCCAGGCGGTTTTAAAATTTTGAAATATTTAATATATGTTTTAAACCCCGTAGAACACTAATTTCGTGTTATTTTGAAGATAATTTAAACCGTTGAGGAGTTGTAAGCAAAGTAAAATGCATGTTTTAGGGCAAATTTTTCTTTTTTCCAAAATTTCGACCCTATTTTCCGCAATCCCTACGGCTTTTTGACATTTTTAATACATTAATATATTAAATCGACCCTCCAGAGTCTGTTGTTGCAAGAATTAACAGTTTGTCTTTAACCGAAATCGAGACATTGCCCGATTTTTAGCCAAAAATGTACAATTTTTGAACCTGGGTTTGGGAAGTTTTTAACCGGAAATTTAACCACTTTTATATCAGAAATATACAAAGAATCCCTCTAAAGTTCATTTTTGCAAGAATAAACACTTTATCTTTAACTGAAATCGTGATATTGAATCATTTTTAACCTTTCTGGCAAAAAACTAAACATGAAACTCCTGAATTGTTTGAAATATTATTATTAATTGTATTGTTTTATTTTGATATTAGGGCAATAAAAATAAAAAAATATTATTTTAAAAGCTGTAGACTTGGAAGCCCCTATTACCAATTTTTCTGTTTGGTCTAGATGTCAGCGGTCTAGGCATTTATAGTGTTGACAATTAAGTGCACTCTATCTTTACCTGAAAGTGAAATATTGACCGATTTTTAACCTCACATTTTTAGTCAAAAATGTACAATTTTTGAACCCAGGTTTGAGGAGTTTTTAAGCGGAAATTTAACTCCTTTTCTACTGGAAATACACAATTGAACTCTCTGAAGTTCATTAACCGATATCGAGATATTGACTGATTTTTAACCTCACATTTTTAGCAAAAAATGTAA
Organism: Harpalus rufipes; assembly: GCA_951394225.1. NCBI lineage: Eukaryota > Metazoa > Arthropoda > Insecta > Coleoptera > Carabidae > Harpalus > Harpalus rufipes. The sequence goes on from OX596285.1 coordinate 5,745,187, forward strand.
AAATTTTGAACCCGCGGTTGAGAAGTTTTTAACCGAATATTTAACCACTTTTATACCAGAAATATACAAATCAATCCTCTATTTTATATCCTTACATTACAAAAATACCGACAGTTCAATTGAGATTTAAACAAATTTTATGTTTATATTTATTTTTCAGTAGGCTATGTATGAAAGAAAAACAAAAACTGATATCTGTCAATTAGTATAAGTTATTAACAAATATTATGTTTCGTTTTAGTTTATTTTTTTCGTTCACAGCCTGCTAAAAATAACAATAAAAATAAAATTTCAATTGAATTTTTTTCAACATTAATAAAATGTTTAATACTCACTGAACAGTCTGCCTGTGAAGATTGAACACACCCAGAATCATCGTTTCTTATACAACACGCTGTTTCTCTTTCCTTTTCCCTCATTTTCTCTATTTCTTTCATTATTTTATTATCTACCCTCATACAAGGCGCGAATTTTGCTCCTAGGTGAATTAAATCTGCTGCTCTTGGCCCAAACCTAAAAAGAAAAAAAAACATTTATTTAAAAAACACTGAGAATCAAAGAAAAATAATCTATAGATTTTTGCTCACCAAAAGTTGGCCGGTTCCATATATTCCACTTGTTGTAACGATAAACTAGTAACTAAAACTTGTCCGCTTCTTTGGTACAAATCTATGCCAAAAGGGCCGAATCCGTAGCAAATCAGTGAAATGACAAGGACCAAAACTTGAACCGTTGTTACCCAATACGTAAATAAAGGTCTGTAATCTTCTAAATCGTCTAATTGTTGTTGAATTCGTTCTTCTTGCGCGACAGAAGAGCGCATGGAACGCCCAAACATTTTCCCCACCCATCCCATACCATACTGCCGCCTATCGGAATTATCAAGAACTGTATCAAGCATAGCAGACCATATTCTTGTACCGCCGATTTCGGGGCGCTGTTGATCCCTTCTTTGGGTTATGGTGTCTCGCCTCCAACCAGGAGCACCCGTTCTAGACGAATATCTACAAGAAAAATACAGAAATCGCATTTGTAGACATCTACCCCAATAGATTTTTTTTTCAAGAGTTGTTGCTCACCTTTGTGGAGGAGGGCGTGGATCTAAGGGCGCGTCGGGTGCGTCTCCAGTGTCTTGAGCACTTGGAGAAGTGGTAGGCGTCGTTGGACGTTCGAAGAACACGTCATCTTCTAAGATTTCACTAGGTAAGTCTTCAGGAGGATAGCTTCGGGACCATTGGCGTACTTGCGATCGGGGCCTAGGTCTGTGTTTTGTAAGAGTCTAAAACAATAATAATATCCATTTTATTGTTGTAATCAAATATATTTTAAACTTTGATATAAATATGTACAAGATGGAACAAATTCGAGTTCTTCTATGAAAATCTTTCTTATTATGCAGGCTACTGAAAATTGATGCAGGCCTTTATGAGCCAATTTTTTGAGACAATTTTAATACGCGCCATAGGATTTTTTGATCATTTTTTACCTCCCGCTACCCTTGGTAAGGGAGGTATAGGGATCGTGCTAAAAATCGCATATCGAGATTTTAGTAAATGACCACGTTTTAAGGTCCCTAGAATCCATTTTTAACATTTTCACGATGATGTCTGTGTGTATGTATGTGTGTGGATCCTGTTTACGCTCTAACTCAAATACCCTCATTCAGAAAGTTTTGAAACCATGTATTTCTACCTTATTCTAATATAGAAAGAAGCCATTAAAAAGTTTTGGATTATATTTTAATACAGTTTTTCATTATGGTCTTCAAGTAAAGTATCACTTCCGGTGTATCAATTTTAGTCAAAATCTAATATATTGTTCCCCTTGATATAAAAGTCCTAAATACTAAATTTGAAAAGTTCTGGATTATTTTAATACAGTTCATACTTCATTAAAAACTGTTATGGGCTTCAAGTAAAGTGTCACTTCCGGTTTATCAAGTTAAGTCAAAATATAATATGTTGTTCCCCTTGATATAAAAGTCTTAAATACTATAATTGGATAGTTTTTGATTATATTTTAATATAGTTTTTCATTAAAAACTGTTATGGGCTTCAAGTAAAGTATCACTTCCGGTTTATCAATTTTAGTCAAAATATAATATGTTGTTCCCCTTGATATAAAAGTCCTAAATACTAAATTTGAAAAGTTCTGGATTATTTTAATACAGTTCATACTTCATTGAAAACTGTTATGGGCTTCAAGTAAAGTGTCACTTCCGGTTTATCAAGTTAAGTCAAAATATAATATGTTGTTCCCCTTGATATAAAAGTCTTAAATACTATAATTGGATAGTTTTTGATTATATTTTAATATAGTTTTTCATTAAAAACTGTTATGGGCTTCAAGTAAAGTATCACTTCCGGTTTATCAATTTTAGTCAAAATATAATATGTTGTTCCCCTTGATATAAAAGTCCTAAATACTAAAATTGAAAAAAAAATAGATTATATTTTACAGTTCTTCATGAAAAACTGTTATGGGCTTCAAGTAAAGTACCACTTCCGGTTTGTCAATTTCAGTCAAAATATAATATGTTGTTCCCCTTGATATAAAAGTCCTAAATACTAAAATTGAAAAAAAAATAGATTATATTTTATTATTTTAATACAGTTCTTCATGAAAAACTGTTATGGGCTTCAAGTAAAGTACCACTTCCGGTTTGTCAATTTCAGTCAAAATATAATATGTTGTTCTCCTTGATATAAAAGTCCTAAATAATAGAATTGAAAATTTTTAGATTATATTTTAATATAGTTCTTGATAAAAAACTGTTATGGGCTTCAAGTTAAGTATCACTTCCGGTTTATCGATTTTACTCAAAATCTAATATGTTGTTCCCATTGATGCAAAAGTCTTAAATAGTAAAATTGAAAGGTTTTAGATTATATTTTAATATAGTTCTTCATGAAAAACTGTTATGAACTTCAAGTAAAGTATCACTTCCGGTTTGTCAATTTCAGTTAAAATCTAATATATTGTTCTCCTTGATATAAAAGTCCTAAATACTAAAATTGAAAATTTTTAGATTATATTTTAATATAGTTCTTCATGAAAAACTGTTACGGGATTCAAGTAAAGTATCACTTCCGGTTTGTCAATTTCAGTCAAAATATAATATGTTGTTCTCCTTGATATAAAAGTCCTAAATAATAAAATTGAAAATTTTGAGATTATATTTTAATATAGTTCTTGATGAAAAACTGTTATGGGCTTCAAGTAAAGTATCACTTCCGGTTTATCGATTTTACTCAAAATCTAATATGTTGTTCCCATTGATGCAAAAGTCTTAAATACTAAAATTGAAAGATTTTAGATTATATTTTAATACATTTCTTCATGAAAAACTATTATGGACTTTAAGTAAAGTATCACTTACAGTTTGTCAATTTTCCGAAATATTATTTTTTTATAGTTTTCCTACAAAAATACACTATATCCCTGACTACAATTACTTGTCACCGAGATATGCTGCGGACTTAACACTATGTTTCCCAACAAAAATTACAGTAAAAAGAAGAGTCCATTGAAATGAAATAGTTATATATTTCGCTCTCTGTCTTACAAAAAATAAATATTTGCGAGTAAGTGTACAATCCTGTTCGTTGTTATTCTATGACATGTTGTCTCTGTCTTACAACATATTTATCTTATACATTGTAAGACAGAGACAACATGTCATAGAATAACAACGAACAGGATTGTACACTTACTCACTCGCAAATATATATTTTTTGTAAGACAGAGAGCGAAATATATAACTATTTCATTTTAATGGACTCTTCTTTTTACTGTAATTTTTGTTGGGAAACATAGTGTTAAGTCCGCATCATATCTCGGTGACAAATAATTGTAGTCAGGGATATAGTGTATTTTTGTAGGAAAACTATAAAAAATTAATATTTCGGGAACGGCAAAAGACATCTATATATTTTTTTCAAATATAAACACAAAAAGATTAACCAAATGGAACAACATCTTATATTTTGACTGAAATAGACAAACCGGAAGTGTACTTTGCTTGAAGTTCATAACAGTTTTTCATGAAGAACTGTATTAAAATATAATCTAAAAATTTTCAATTTTAGTATTTAGGATTTTTATATCAAAGGAAACAACATATTATATTTGGATTGAAATTGACAAACCGGAAGTGGTACTTTACTTGAAGCCCGTAACAGTTTTTCATGAAGAACTGTATTAAAATATAATCTAAAAATTTTCAATTTTAGTATTAAGGATTTTTATATCAAAGGGAACAACATATTAGTTTTTGACTGAAATTGACAAACCGGAAGTGATACTTTACTTGAAGCCCATAACAGTTTTTCATGTAGAGCTGTATTAAAATATAAACTAAAAAATTTCAATTTTAGTATTTAGGATTTTTATATCAAAGGGAACAACCTATTAGTTTTTGACTGAAATTGACAAACCGGAAGTGGTAGTTTACTTGAAGCCCGTAACAGTTTTTCATGAAGAACTGTATTAAAATATAATCTAAAAATTTTCAATTTTAGTATTAAGGATTTTTATACCAAAGGAAACAACCTATTAGTTTTTGACTGAAATTGACAAACCGGAAGTGATACTTTACTTGAAGCCCATAACAGTTTTTCATGTAGAGCTGTATTAAAATATAATCTAAAAATTTTCAATTTTAGTATTTAGGATTTTTATATCAAAGGGAACAACCTATTAGTTTTTGACTGAAATTGACAAACCGGAAGTGGTAGTTTACTTGAAGCCCGTAACAGTTTTTCATGAAGAACTGTATTAAAATATAATCTAAAACCTTTCAATTTTAGTATTTAGGATTTTTGTATCAAAGGGAACAACATATTATATTTTTATTGAAATTGACAAACCGGAAGTGGTACTTTACTTGAAGCCCGTAACAGTTTTTCAAGAAGAACTGTATTAAAATATAATCAAAAAATTTTCAATTTTAGTATTTAGGACTTTTATATCAAGGGGAACAATATATTATATTTTGACTGAAATTGATAAACCGTAAGTGATACTTTACTTGAAGCCCATAACAGTTTTTATCTTTAAACACATCTACGAGTTCAGCTTAAATGTATGTAACTGACAGATAAATGTCACTGTCAAAAGAATAATCATTTCAAATTAATAATAGTAACGTTCTAAAAGGAAAATTGTAAATAGAACAATAGTTTTATGGAAAGGAACTTAAAATACATAATTTCTAGCATTAGTAAATATGCAGGTATGTATTTAAATAAAGAAACAAATAAATATATTATCACGGCATATTATTCATTGCTGGGTGTGCTAATCTGATTTGTACACACATTTCGGTAATGATGATGGCATATTTGTATTGTGCGGGCGTTTACTGCAAGGGTTAATTTTATGCCATTTAAAATTCGAATTATTTGGCGTTGATCGGGATCGAATCGGATTCCCCAGATTCGCGACCAGACATCAGTGCACGCGGTAACGAGACCCCATAGGTAAATGGCGGGAGGTATTGTGTTGGTCACATCAGATTTTTAATATACAATTCCCGGTATTTTCTTGATAGAATGTATAAGTACAACACATTTCTTTCAGTATTTAAGTTTTTTAAATTTTATTTGAGCGAACAATGTAATTTAAAAATTGCCGCGCTTATCCCCTCTCTAGATTGAACCAGCAGAGGTATTCGTCCATCCCCACTAGGCCTCATTCCCTTGGCCGTCAATATAACCTCAGACTCCCTCATTCTATTCCTATCTCCATGGTGCAAATGAAGGTAAATGTACCTTTAATAATATGCCCCGTATATGTAGTGAATAAAAAGGAATAAATGTACGAGAACATATTAGAATGTTAGCGAATATTTCTTTCTGTTCAGAGCGCTGTAGATTCTCCTCTCAAACACGTCTGATTTATGCATTTTTTTCCGGCCTTTTTTCTTTTCAACTCCGCAAATTCCTATTGTAAAAACATTTTTATTGCCTTTGAGTTATGTCTGTACACTTTTTCTCACAATACAGCCGAGATTTGTAGGCATTTTTTAGATAGTTGAATAGGAAAACGAACTTTACGTTGATTTGTAATCTATTTACGCCTCATGGTAATTCTGTTTCGAATTTACATGGATGCCAATCGATATGTATCGAATATTCAGTTAGACCGGAAATCCGTAATCGTATATAACGCGTGCCCAAATCAATTAATAAAGTACGACGGTAAATTGCTGCGTTTTAATTAGTGAATACATGAACGCGGAAATCATTATTGTACACTGACATCCTCTACTATCTAGTGTTTCGTATTTTACTTCATTATTATACCCCTGTAATTTACAAAGATACCAACATAATGTACTTCCCACAAAAGCAAAATGGAATAACAAAAATTCTGCCAAAAGCATCACAATTTTCTTTTACATATTTAGATACATCCAAATTTTATAATACGTAATTTTTTGAAAATTTTGAACATTTTACTTAAAGTAGTTATATCGTGAAACCATTTTACCCAGGATTAATTAAAATTTTAAGTACATCTCAACTGAAGTATAATTTGCCTGCTCTCCAAGTTTTAAAACAATTGACCACGCGGTACCTGAGATATTTGCAATTAAATTTGGCCTTCTTAAGACGTAAAAAATAGGAAATGGCAAAATAAACACAACATTTTAAATTATAACTTTTATATCTATACCGACATTTAATCGAAAAACTAGTATGTTATAGAAAACTAATTAACGGATTTTATGTAAAAATTTGAAAAATATTTACCACCCACATTTAATTTTATTCCTTCTTGAAAATTATAATTTGAAGATACTATAAATAGGTAGAATTATATTGGACAACCATGTACAGTCCATACGATTTAACTTGGCGACCCAAAAGAATGTAATTCAGTTCACTATTCCTAAGTTGCGTTTTGTCAAATATTTACTTTTACTTCGATGCCGCACAGCTTCAGAAGTGAAATAGTGATTTTACAATGTTTTATTGCCTTACACAAAGCAAATTTCATCCTAATACACTCAAACTCGGGGTGTCAGGTACTTTTCAACCCAAGAAGTTATATACATACATAAGCGTTGGTGCATTTTTTCTCAATAGCAATAGAAGTTTTATTTTCTTAACTTTATTAATTTTAAAAATAATTAATTATAATATGATTTATATAATAAATAATTCATTCCAATATTTGTAATATATTTTTTTGTACAAATAATTTCTTTTTTTTTTGTAATATTCGTAATTTTATTGAACTTCATTTTTCTTCGGTACGCCATGGATTTTATAACTTTCCCATTACCGCAGTGATAATTTGAATTGCCCCAACTCGCCAAGTTACATCGTATGGACTGTACAAGCGTTTCAGATGGAGTATCAGTTAAGTTACCACCCGCTTGGTATTAGCGAATAAGAGGTGATCTTTGATTAAAGGAGTTTCAGACGTACATTCGAAGGAAATATTTTTTAAATTGGTACTTTACGTGAAAAGAATGAAAACTTTAAACAGTATAATACTACTTTTGTAATTTTAAGCAAGAAATATATTAATTTGTTTTGCAGTTTAGAATTAGTATTATATCTCAAAATATTTTATTACTTTTATACCCGAATGTACCAATAAATGTCTAGGTGCGACGTTGCCACAGTTATTCTCTGCTTGTGTATGTTAGTGCGAGTGGTACAGTTAAAAAAAAAAAAACTTTTCTACGGAAAAATAAAGAAAATTCATCTGTTACAGTGTTTGATATTAGCTTTTAACTATTTTTATGCAATCTGTGTATATAATGTTCAAAAATATATGTTATTGCAAATATAAACTGCATTAGCTTCGTATTTCATTTGAATTGGTATTCGTTATCGCTTTCTAGTTACAAATAGGAACCCTGAATGTGCATTTGGAGCCAAACACCTGCTGGCTCATCTCGTACGGCGTGCACTTGTTAGTCACAATTCACCAACGTCAAAACAAAACTAAGATTTGATTATCGTGAAAAAATAGACAGTGATTAACATCTTCCAGCCCTAGTGCGTCGATTTTTTAAATATACATCTTTAAATAAAATAAATTGTAAACCTTTACAACTCAAAATACCCTTGGATTAGGAAGATAAATCGTTCTTTCTTTAAAAAAAGAGGCGGAGAGATGGGAATATATTTTATGCTGAGTGGCTCTACCATCAAAATGTTCCACGAAGCGCCACTGACACATTGTATATATTTATTTATTCAATTAACTAATTCTTCTGGTTGTAAAACAAATATATATCGAAATTATGTCACAATCATTAATACAAATATATCAAAAACATAAAGCGAAATGTGTCAAACACAACTTCCAATAAATTCTGTGTATTAAACAAGCGGCCAAAAGTTTCCAACAAGTATAAATTATGTTTGGAATGATCCTTCGTTTAATAGTTTATGTAAATAATTCGTTGTTTACCCAAGAAATATCCTGGCAAACTTGTTATTTAATCAGAACGGTTAAATACTAGCGAAATTTCCCCTAGGGCTCTGCCAATAGTGTTTTATGATAGTCTATACGTACATCCAATCCGTTTAAGTTGAGCGAAAGGTGAAACAAATGCGTATATGCATAAGGAGTGTACTTTAATAGTTATTTAACTATCAAGTGTGTTAATGAGGGCGATTAATGATCGAGACATTTTAACGCGTTCGCTACGCTCACGCGTTAAAATGTCTCGATCATTAATCGCCAATTAACACACGTGTTAGTTACAATATTTTTTCGTTGACCGTATCTTACTTAAATGGAAAATCTAATTTTATTCCATGACAATTTTTTTTAGGTTAGTAATGGTTGACCGAACGTCAAATTTTACGTCAGAAAATCAATAAGTTTTGTCATCAATTGTTTTCAGTGGGTGCGTTCAGTGTACTTAATGCTAGACAACACAAGCGGTTTTTTATGTTATTTGAGGAATTTTCTTTCAAATTCAAGGCATGCTACGTGAATATACCTAGCTAGTAAGTGTCAAAAGCATGACTTTTAATTTTGTCTACCTTTTTGCTACAACTTAGCGTTAGTAATACATGCTGTGTTCCATGTGGTGAACGCACCCAATAAATCGTTTATTAATAAAAAAATCATGCATTAATAGGGGTCATTAATGAATGATTTTCTATACATTAAGATAGCCTATTAATAAACGGTCGACGGAAAAAGTAATTACAGTAGAGACCCTTTAATCTGAAATGCCAAATGTAAGGGGGTATTCGGACTAACGATTTATTTGAAATACTCAATTTGTATGTATAAGTGTAAATAACGATGATGTCCGTATGTACAAGAGTGGATTGAAAAGTTTCACTGAGAAAGCCTTGGTTTTTCGAAAACAATCGTATGTCGTTGTTTTGTTTAACTCTTCATATGAACTGTCAAAAAAATTCAGTACAATCTATCTATACTTTGGTTCAAAAAGATGACTATTCAAGGTCACTTGTTCGATGAAAGAATACACAGTACTTAATACAGTAGTAGCTTAGCAACATTTTAGGTTAGAAAGAGAAAAAATATTTGACGTATGTCTATGTAGTTTATGTTGTGTGACAGATATACGAACGTTCTAACACGTTACAAATAATAATGACGTATGTCGTAGAGTTACATATATCTAATTATCTACTACACTGCCCTCTGGGGTAATATTTATCCAGTTACGTTGACTTTTAAATCAAATTATTATTCAATGGTTTTTTGTGAAGTCAATGTTTTTGTGTTTTGTAAAAACATATGTGAAGAGCATAAATCTATGAGAAAGGCATTATTTAAAACATAATTTTCAAATAAATTACACTATTTTTTTTCAGTTAAAATGCAGCTATACATATTTCATGTTGTACGTTTATGTATACGAAATGAAGTGAAGTTATCTGCAAGTAATATTAGACCATACAATTAATAAATGACCTTGAATTGTCATCTTTCGTGAACCAAATTATATCAGTCTAATCGTGAAAAACGTCTGTATCGATCTACCTAGCGTTAAATCGACAATGAATAAAAACAAAGTTCGTGCGGTGATCAAGTTTTTTTTATTTGGAAGGAAAGACGGCAACGGAGATCAAGACCAGGTTGGATGCTGTCTTTGGGAATGCTTCACCTTCGTTTTCCATAGTGAGTTTCTGGGTTTCGGAATTTAAGCATGGCCGAACACACACCTGTGACGAACCACGGTCAGGTCGCCCAAAATCGGCTACCACACCGGAAGTTGTAGATAAAGTCCATGATATGATTTTGGAAGATCGCCGAATAAAAGTGCGTGTTATTAAGCCATAGGGATCTCTTATTAATGTGTAGTTCATATTTAACATAATGAGCTGGGCATGAGAAAAATGTGCGCCAGGTGGGTGCCGCATTTGCTTAGTACGGATCAAAACCGCATTCGGGCACGAACTTCAGCCGAAAATTTGGAGTTTTTTAAGAAAAATCCGGACGATTTTAAAAGACGTTTCATAACCATGGATGAAACTTGGATATACCACTATACTCCAGAGACGAAAATTCAGTCGAAAGCGTAGATTGGACATGGTGAGTCGGCCCTAAAGAAAGCAAAGAAATTCATTCGCAGGAAAGGTGATAAAGAAAAACCTGTAACTGAACAATATTTCGCCACACTTTTAGACAAGCTGTAAGCAGCAATTCAAGAAAAATGCCCGGAAATGACAAAGAAAAAGATCTTGTTTCACCACGACAACGCGCCAGTTCATTCAAGTCGTACTGCTCAACAAAAATTGCCCGAACTGAGGTATGAAATTATCCCCCATCCACCGTACTCGCTCGATTTGACTCCTTCGGACTTCCATCTTTTCCAGAAACTGAAAACGTTCCTCGCTGGAAAGAGATTTCGATTGAAGAGCACCAATAAGTGCGAAACGCGTCTGTGGTTACTTGTTGTGCTGGCTGACTTCTGACGATGGCTCCATGGGAGTTGACTCATAAGTTGTAAACTAGTGAAAATAGACGTAACTTTGTAATTTTTATGAAATGATTATCACATCCCGCCAACTGAGAGGTGGAAAAAAGCAAAATTTGATATATATTTTTTCAAGAGTCATTTGTGCTAGTTGTTGCGTTTGAAGAAATTTTATTCCACAGTTCGGATTAAAGAGTCCTCCATGTTCGTATTACTGAATATTCGGATTAACGTGGGTTCGTATTAAAGGGTCTCTAATGTAACCTAAAAATGTTGCACCTGTTTCAATAATTATTGACTAATTCTGGGAACATTTTGACGCTATCTCGGACATTCTTTATGTGTGTAAATTCGACCTAGTTCTAGTTTCAATTTCAGTCCAAGTGTGACAACTTACTTGCCACAGAGGGAGTAGACTTCAAACTTCACAAATCTACTACGAAATTACTTAGAAAAGATCATATATCAAAACCGCAGGAGTAGATTTTGATAATTCTAAGTCAACGATTTGTTCTTAAACTCTTAAAACTTCCTACCCATTTCTGGGCGTGTCAAACTACATGTTTTAAGAATAAAACAAAACTAAAATCTTTTTAAAGAGGCTATACTTTAAATCGATAGCGAAATTGAATTTACGAAGCGTGTTTTCAAATTTATTTTGCTCAAAGTTCGTTACTTATTATATGTAATTTATCAAATTTCTGGCTGAAATCTTCTTTGTCACGTTGACAGGAACTTATATTACTTATAGTAAGTTATTTTAAAAAGATTTATTCAAGAAATTTAAGTGAAATATATGAGAGAAACACTAAATTACTTAAAACTTTAATAAATTATTAACATTTTCAGGTCTAAATAACATCTACAAGTGTTATAGTATATTTTACAACATTTAGTAGCTACAAATTTACATATTTCCTGTTCCTAATCAATGTATCCATTTGTTTTTATAATAGTTTTCAATAAATATTATTTGTGAACCGTTCAAATTTAAATATAACTGTGTAAAATGTCTTTTTAATATTAGTAACGCCATCCGTGGTAAAACGCTGAACTTCTACTTTTATAGTCGAGTCAATTTGTCATGATAATGACGTCATTTTAGCAATTTAATATTTTTTTACAAAGATAATCCTAAGAAAAATGTCTAAACTATGTGAAAACTGAAAAATCGCGATTATAGATATGTATCAACCGTCTGAATAATGAAAAAAGTACACTTTATAGACAAAGATGTGGCGAGTACAAATTTTTAAACCTCAAATCTCTATCTCTTTTAGTTCCAGAGATATTGAATAGTATAACAAGCCCAAATTAATTTTTTTCAGTAAACAACAATTGCGATTGCTGAAATCTGTTTCAGCTGTCCGAAAATACTGAAATTAATTAAACATATAGAAAAAAGTCTGAGGTTTTCAAATTTTTAAACCGTAAGTACCTTATCTCTTTTAGTTTCAGAGATATTTAGTAGTGAAAAATGTTCAAATTAAAATTTTGAGTAGTTGACAAAAATCACGATTGCTGAAATATGTTTCAGCTGTTTGAAACAAGGTGAACATATAGAAAAAAGTCTGAGGTTTTTAAATTTTCAAACCGTAAGTCTCTATCTCTTTTAGTTTCAGAGATATTCAATAGTAAAACATGCTCAAATTAAAATTTTCTGTAAGTGACCAAAATCGCAATTGCTGAAATGTTTCAGCAGCCTGGAAAACTGAAACTAAGTGATCACAGAAAAAAAAGTGTGAGGTTTTCAAATTTTCAAACCGCAAGTCGTTATCTCTTTTAGTTTCAGAGATATACATTTTTAATATGTTAATAATAACAAATGTCTCAATCATTTACAAAAATTATTCCAACGGTTCCAAAACCCTGAAATTATGTATACTTACAAAAAAATACTTTCCGAATTCAAATATCATATTTTCGAATTTCTATTTCTACTTTATAAATAACAAAAACAACATTACTTACATTGACAACGTAGCTGATGCCATCCCATGTCATTCTGGCCACGGAGTCTTTTCTCCGGACCGTTCGGCGCTCCACAGTGGTCGGGGCAGAGTCCTGGACGTCTGCCCCAGTTGGGAGGACGTCAGGCATGTCTCCAGGGTATGGCGGCGGGGCCCCATCACCGTCTGGCCCCCCGGAGGGCCCGCCAGAAGCACCGGGACCCGAATAACTGAGAGTTGCATATCGGCTACGGGGCGTATATTCGTCTTTAAGGGGCCCATACGTCCTAGGAAATTAAAATGTTTAAAATGGGTATAAAACCAAAAGAAGGGTGTGGAAAATACCTCGAAGCAAGTCTTTTTCTCCTATCCAGCCACCTCAATTGTTGATCAACCTCTGTGTCTTCATCGACACCAAAAAAATTCGCCGTTTCTTTTTTGATAAAATTTTTAACAGCTTCTCTTCTACTCCCACTCCGCGCAAATTTCGGTCTATCCCTCCTCTCGCTTTGAGTGTACTGTAGCCTCGCTCCTATTGGCTGCTGCTGTTGTGGTGGGGGGTACCCCCTCTCCGCTGGCAAACTAACCGCTCGTTGTACTGGCGGCGGATGAGAGGGGGTCGGTTTGGCGGGCTGTGATTGGCTGGTGTGCGTGTGTGTAGCTTCTGATTGGTGCGTGGGTTGTAGTGGGGGGTGAGATGTGTGCGTTGAGTGGGAGGGAACCGAGGAATGTGATTGGTGGGATGTGTGCGTGGAGTGGGAAGTATGGGAAGGGATGGATTGGTGCGTAGGCATTGGTTGGTGTGTTTGGTGCGTTTGGAGTGGGGGGTGTGTTTGGTGGGGGACATGGGATGAGTGAGGGGGATGAGGATCTGGAGGGGGAGGGTCTAAAGGTTGTTGAACAGGAGTGGGGGAAGGATTTTGCTGTTGTACTTGGTGATGATTGGTTGGTCTCCTAAAACATTAAAAAAAATGTTACACCTTTTTTCTGGGCATAACACTGCCTCATAAATATGCACCTTATTTTCTTCTGAATTTCGAAGTATCTTTTATACCATTATTAATATAATTTGAACACAAATGAAATAAAACTAAACCTTTGAAATAGTACAAAGAAATATTTTATCTCAGGAAATAAATGTCTATAGTCATTTTTTTTTATCTTAGAATGGCTTTCCAATGTGATCACGTGATTGCAGAGTATGAATACAGAAATCACATATGTTTTAAGCAACGTACTTGTCTTGATTGGGTTTGGCGCCTATTTTCTTTATGGCGCTCTAGGTTTTAGCCTTGTCAGCCTATTGGATAATATGGCCCTGAGAATTTGTATTGTTTTGGATTTGTTACATGTGGCAAAAATGAATTTAAACGAAGATCTATTCGATTTCTTACTTCGTCGGCAAAAAAATTAGTCATCCTTTAAAAATCATTGAGAAACATTGACAGTTGACAGTTCTACTAAATCTGCAATTCGATGAATGAAAGTAAATTGCTTTTTAAGGCCCTTTAATTTTAAGTCTATTTTATAATTAAATTAAAAATTATTTGTACGTTATGCATTCAGAGTATCAGAGCTGTTTTCTTATACATATGTTAATTGTTGTAATCAATTAATGTATTAATTGTTGTAATCAATTCTTATTATTGAATTCAATTATAATTAACAAGAAAATAATTTCTCCAACATTATTTTGGAAACTACACATTCCACAACTAAAATTATGAATTAATATTATTCCAATAAACCGAATGGAATAATTCCGTACGCCGTTTGGAATAATTCTGCACGGCTTTCGACGAATCACAATCTATTTGATGACACTTTGTTTTATATTTATTTATTTCTGTATTCGCGTTTGACGTTGTAAAGTTTTGAACATTTGTAGAGTTGTTTGTAAAGTTTTACAGGTTTATGGAGTTGTCCAGAGTAATATGTTTATCTAAATAATAATATATTAACTGATAACATTTTATAGAAAAACATATAAAGTGGAAATGAAGATATAGATATGTAATGTACGTCACCAGAAATAAGGGAACTTGCTAATGATACAGGGAGTCAGTTATTACTAAATAAATCAAAAGAAAAATATGAATGGCGTTATTATAAGCAATTTATGGACTGGCCTCAAAAAAATATTTAATGGTACATGATAATATATTGTTATTATCAATCAACATTTTATGTATAATTTCTAAAATCTTGTTAAAGAAAGTATAGTCTACAACACGTTTGGAATGGCATAATTCACACTCGCAAACCGTAGTCCTCGCATTCGGCTCGGGCCACAAACTTTTTGCTCGTGTGGAATATGGGCCATTCCATTACTTGTTGTAGAATATACTATTTCATTATATACCGTTGTAATTTAAAGTTATAAAATACACTATAGATGTCAGTTCCATCGACTCAATCGGCTTCACTACCTGGCTCATATAAATTAACTAAATGACGTCATCACATTGGATTACCATTTTTAGAGACTTCAGAAAGTTTATCTAAATTTTAAAACATCTACCGTATTCCTATAGATAAAATTAATCATAAAACAGTTGAATTAATTACAGGTAATTGACAGATACCGTCATAATAAACAGATGATTCCGGACAAAACTTTTTGGATGGGCTAAAAATGTCGGATGGAAAATGTATATTGCGTTAAAAGTAGTCTTGAATTTGGCCCAAAAATACTTATTTCTATGTTAGGTTAAAATCTTATCAATAACCCCATCGTACACCGATAGCAAAGAACAAAACTTTCTGCCTCTCTTTGGTAATATTTCTCTGATATCTTTTGGCATCCTTCATCAATATAGTCGTGGTGGTGTGTCCCAGTTTCTCTAGGTTTTCGTATCTAATCCAATGTCGCGTCCAAGCAATTATCTGTGAAATTTGAGCCGGAAATTCACATATGAACAAGCGTCTTCCGTTCGACCCTCGTCAAGCAGCGCCATCCCTTCTAGCGGAGATTACCCCAACTAACAAACTCGCAAATTCAACCAATGAAAAGTGACATATATCATCCGCAAAAATTATTCAAACGATTACATACGAATAAAAAAATTGTGATGGATCTCTGTAGATATATTTATGGACTTAGGAGTAAGATAAGGCGTACGATTTCAGCTTTTTGGATGGTCTAACCGCGAACCTGGTTTACAGTAGCGGAAAATATGAAACAAAAAAAACTAATGGCAATGTAGCGACACATTTACCACCTTTACAAATTAATCTGACATATAACTGCTCTGTCGGTATATTACATTACCAAAAAAAAAAAAAAAAATGCTGCACTATTGTGAAAATAAAATAGGGCATTCATTTACAAAAACGGAAGTATGAAATGTTTAGATTAGATTGAAGCAATAGGTCAAGAAGAATGGGAAATAACGATAAATTAAAATTAAATATAAAAGACTTTTTTATTTATATTAATCCTTATTAATTGAGTAGTAGTGTAAGTACACTGGCTTGCAAAAAAATCGCGTACACCTGTTTTTTGCTGTATTGAGTCGGTCTCGATTGTTAACTTGTCAGTGTCACAAGTCAGTGTCATTAACGTCAATTAAGATGTCAAAATTATCAGAAAACGAGACAGTTGTAATACTTTCTAAGTTAGAAGAGGGGTGGTCAATCAGATCAATAGCAGAACAATATTAATAAAAGTACTGTTATGAGGGTGAGGAGTAGGTGGGAAAATGAAGGAAGTATGAAAAAGAAAGAAGGTTCCGGACGTCCCAAAATTTCCACCAATGATCAAGATAAAGCATTTTTAAATCATTAATGGGAACATCCTTTTGAAACAGCAGGAGACGATGCTTTTGCAACAAATTTTCCAGGGTCATGGTCAACACCTGGGAAACCTTGAATCAGGATGAAAATTATTTTAAAAATCATATTTCCTCCATGCCCCAAAGATTAAATAAAGTACTGGACACTGATGGAGCGATGGTAAATTACTAATGTTACTTCGTCCATAATTTGTTTCAGTCATAATTTTTACTTATTTATAATCCATTTAAAATAAATACTTGGTTGTTCTTTAATTTTTATAGAATATATTTGTAATTTAGTAGTAACTTAGCACAATGAAGAACTTGCTCCACAATACCTAAAATAATGACATGACAGTGACAACTCCATTGAGTTGATATTGTGGTTGATATTAACCTATTTTTAAAAAATCGTATTTACATAGCTCAAAAAAGGTAAAAACTCGGTTACTTGATTTTTAAGGTGTACGCGATTTTTTTGCAAGCCAGTGTACAAAGTGTACATTTTATTATTTTTTGTTATGATGGAGGACCCCACTGTGGCGACTATAGAAAAAATCTTGTGTGTGTTTCGAGCGCAAATGGACATTGTCGATTTCGAAAAAATGCCGCGCTCCTGCGGCAACAACCTCTCAATCGACAATGTCCTATATTGCACTCTTAATACAAAGTGAGTTAAAATACTGTGAAAGTGACTTTTTTTTAAATCACTAGCAAATAAAGAGTTACTTATAGTTGTTCCTATGGAGTTAATGACAATTTAACACGTCATAATAGAATAAAAATATTATTGACAAAGATTGGTTGCACGAATTTACATTATTTATTTAATTTACGTAAAAACGGTCGGCACCCAAGTGCTATCTATTTTCTTACGTGAAATAAAATATAATTTTTAAATTTTAATTTTTATTATTTATTTTATTTTTTTAATTTTAAAACGAGCTGACTTCGAAGCTCCACCAACTCCATTCTTAACTGGAATAGAGTATAGTGGTATCTTTTTAGATGAAAAAATAATATTTTATATTTTCGATACGATCAAAAAAATTCTATATTTATTTTGCTCTTTCTATATAGGTCAATACTTCTATATGCACCAAAGTATACAATTTATCGTTATGTCATCTTAGTATGACATTTCTCACAATTTTTCATTTTTTAGTACGCTGACGATAAATAGAATGGCAGGAACTTTCTCTCTAAATGGGGTCCTCTACAATTTTTACCTCCCACTACCCTTGGTAAAGAGAAGTATAGGGATCGTGTTAAAAATTGTATATTGAGATTTTGGTAAATGAGCACGTTTTAAGGTCCCTAGAATCATATTTTAACATGTTCACGATGATGTATGTGTGTATGTGTGTGCGTATGTGTTTGTTTGGATTTTGGTGTAAATCAGATAACCGGAAATGGCACTTTACTTGAAGCTCAAAACAGTTTTTCTTCGAAAAATACATTTATATTATATTTTTCGCGATTTGTGTCATTATAAAAATTAAAGATTATCAAATTTTCTACAGATAAGCATTACTACTTTTTCTATATACAAGGTGTAACAGAAATAAGTACATTAAATTTAACCAATGATAGAATCTCTTTTTTTTTAGTTATATTAATTTTTTTTTCAAAAATTTTGTTATGTAAGGGTATGAAAATTTGATATCGTTGGATTCAGAATAAAGAGCTCTATTGAATGCACAAATAAAAAATATATGTTTCTATTTAAAATAAAAAAGTTGGTATCCATATTTTGAGAACCACTGGTTGTATTTCTTTTTTCAGTATATCTTTGAAATACCTATGTGCAATAGAGATTCTTTGCTAATGTAACCAACTTCGTATCTCTTCTAGTTTTCGAGATTGCAATGGTAGTCACTTAAAAATGAACACCCTGTATATCTGCAATAATAGGAATTATGCAATAAATATTTCAATTTACAAACAGCCTACTGAAAAATAACTATAAAAATAAAATTTATTTAAATTTCATTTGAATTTTTTCAATATTTTTGTTATGTAAGAATATAAAATGATTCTATGGCTGAATTCGGAAAAAATACTTTATCGAATAGGCCTAAAAATACATGACATTCCATTTAAAAAATATATAATAAATATAACTTTGTGTTGTTAGTTGAGTACCACTGGTTTAAAAAAATATGTTCTCTATTAGGATGTCCCTTAGTCTTCTATAAGATTATTTTGTAGTATTTTATTGTATCTGTAATTATACAGGTTTATTTGCAGTAGCTCGTCTGTCTGTCTACAGCCTGTATAAGCAGTAATCTCTACATATAAAAATATATTATAGTATACAGGTTTCTGTGAATAAGTTTTCTCTACTTTAAAACTGAAAAAAAAGTTCCCATAAACAATGTCAACAACAGTAGTGGAATTCGTCCTAATAACAGTGCCAACCTAGTAGTTAGGCCTTCTAAATGCCCTTCTGTAGGTCAAGGGTTAATCTATTATTTGCGCGGATTACAAATGACCCTCATTACGGCATAATGCCCGTAGGACATCTTGTGTAAGTCATATTCAAATGACAGGGATTTATACACACTACATGTACTTATATGGGATTCCAAAACGTTTCTCAAGGGTTAACGGCCCTTTATCTCGTCCTTAAAGGATGAGAAACAGATCTAGTAATGATTAGAAGGGCCAAATGCAGATTTAAGTAGCTATTATTACATTACTTGAATTAAATATAGAGAAAAACTTGGATGAATAAAATCAAGTTTGTTGTCAGTTTTTTAACTCTTACCCAAAAATGGGTATGAGATGGAGCCTCAACGACCCTAAAAATAGATACCCCATATCTTAAAACATAAATATACCTATGGATAAGTATATATTTTATTTATATTTATTAATTCAAAAAAATATATTTTCGTTGATATTTATATATTACACCATAAAATGGGTATGAGATACGGCCTCAACGACCCTAAAAATATATTCTCCATACCTTATAACATAAACATACCTATTTACATCAAAATATTTTGTTTATTATTGAAAATAGAAGAAAATCTTTCAAATAAAAGTTGTAGTAAAACAAGGGGGACCTCCACTTATTGAAGTTTTTTTTAACCAGTGGTTCTCAAACTGTAACATAAAGTTATATTTTATTAAATGGGATGGTATATATATATATATATATATATATATATATATATATATATATATATATATATATATATATATATATATATTCGATACAGAATTTTTTTCTGAATCCAACCATATAATTATTTTATATCCTTACTTAACAAAAATATTGAGGAAAAATTCATTTGAAATTTAAATAAATGTTATTTTTGTAGTTATTTTTAGTAGGCTATGAATTAAAAAAAAATTAAATTAAAATAAAACAAATATTTGTTAATAACTTTATAAATAGTGTTAAAACCATTAAATAGTGAATTATGCACTAAATATTTCAAACTGACAGATAGCAAGTCTTTGTTTTTCATACATAACCTACTGAAAAATAAATATAAAAATAAAATTTATTTGAATTTCAATTGAATTTTTCTCAATATTTTTGTTATATCTGGATATACATTGATTACATGATTGAATTCAGAAAAAAAAAACTGTCGAATGGGCCTAAAATTATATACCATCTAAAAAAAATATAACCACTGGTTACATTTTTTTTTCTTCAATAAGTGAATGTTCCTCATCCTACTACAACTTTTATTTGAATGATTTTCTTCAAATTTCAATAATAAAGAAAATAACCAAGGTGTCCCTTATCCCAGAAACATCCTATATAGAAAAATGTGTATTTTTTTTTAAAAAAATCATGTACTATACTCAAATATGGATATGTAATATAAGCTTAACTTCTCCCATAATTTTTTTATGCCTTAAATTATAAGTATCTCAATTTTCTCAAAATTATGTATTACATCAAATTTTAAATTCCAAAGTATTCTTAAAAAAGGCTCATATACCCAGAAATAGGTATGATATACGGCTTCACCGACTGCACCAATGAATTCCTCGTACTTTAAACTATAAGTGTACAAATTTTCATAACAATATTTCACTGAATAAATTATTTATTAAAAATATTTACCAAAAACAAAAATTCCAAAAGTATGCAGTTTGGCTAAGTGTCTGGTAGCGAATCTGAGGACCCGGGTTCGATCCCGACCGACGCCAAAAATTACTTCGAATTTTAATGGCACTAAATTGACTCCTGTGGTGCACTCTCCACGCCAGCTACGAGTGATCGTGAGGTGACGCCTGGTAAACGCCCGCACGGTACAAATATTTCATCATGATATATTTATTTATTTTCAAAAAAATTACCGTGTTCAAAAATTTTAAAACTATCAACCCCTATACAATTTAGCCCGTAGAATTGAAAACCGCAACCCCCAAAATCATAACTCCCACTAATTTCAAGTAATTATTAAAAAACTATTACTCCGACACCTCAAATTTGGTGGAGGCGTTTTCAATAATCCACATTCATACCATTAAGTATAATGCAACCTCGTGTCGTCCACGCTTAGTAGAGGTATATGTACCCTATCTCGGAGAGGAGAGCAAGAGTATGAGAGAGCAAGAGAGACCAGAAGAGAGAGTAGTGTCCTTCGCAAATTCGGTCGCCGAGTATAATCGATAGAATATACGAAACAGAGTTCACGTCCTCGATATATTCCTGCGAGGATGAGGAAGGATAATAATGGAAGGATGGGGCAGGAATTGCTGCACCCTACAATGGGTATAGACACCCTAAATAGGGCAGAATTTGCGGGGAAATATACAACTTTGTTCATGCAGTTTAGCATATGAGGACAATGAGGAAATGACAGTACCTTAAAATGGGTGAAAATTATCTTACATACATCGTACATACACCCATTTTTGGATGTAAATTAAATTTGTAGTGATATGTTTAAGTTATAATGACGTGTTGCACGATTTTAATTTCTTTGTTTTAATCGAAAAAATAAGAAAAAATATTTTATCCGCATTTTTTTATTTTCGTCATATTTACTAATACTATAGAAGGTACGTATTCGAATTTCAGAATAACATAAAAAAATGTTAATTTTTACCTCTCGCTAAGAGATGTATTGGAATCATGCTAATAATCGCATATACAAATTTTAGTGAATAAGTACGTTTTAAGGTCCCTAGAATCCGATAATAACATTTTTACGATGATGTCTGTGTGTGTTTGTGTGTGTTAGGTTGTTGGACGTACGATTTCTCAAATTCTATAAGATTAAAGACCTGTGTAACTACGGATTCTTCAATCTAACAGTAATGGGAAGAGTTGAATAGATTCTGGTAACAATTGGACAACCGGAAGTAGTAGTATTTTAACAAAAATCTTCTAAATATTATTTTTTGAATATTTATGTTATTACAAATATTAAAAAATAAAATTCTCTATCCAAGACATTTAATTTTTTTATTATACCTTCTATATATTTAAATACATAGATATATAATCTATAAAATAATCTGTTGTAGTAAATCTCACAGCCTGATCACAGCCGAAACATCTCCATGGTAACTACTTGAGAAATTAAAATGTCTGTAATTGACAGATAAATGTCACTAATGTCAGTGTCAAAAATTCAAATATAGTACTGAAAGCTTTTTCTGGGAACGATATTTAATATTTCTTATTGTATTATTAATTATATATTTAAAATTATAGATATATTATGAACCCTTCAGAAATAACGCCAATCCCGTTAAGAATTGGAAAAAAGGGCGCGAGAGGTATTGTGAAGGTCACAACATATTTTTGCAACACCTCATTTTAAGTGTATTTCTTCTCATTTTGTATTTATTGGGTGTGGAATTTGAACAATATTTCTCTTACAAAATAAACCACCAGTCAAGCTTGTATCAGTGCAAGTAAATGCAAGATGGGTGACCATGTTTCCCTAATAATTTCCCATATATTTCATATAGATTTCTACAAGGAGTTACAGCTTATTTTGTATTTGTTGGGTATGGGATGTAAACCAGTTGTCAAGCTTGTATCGGTGCAGTTATATACAAGATGGGTGCATGTTTCACTAATAATTTCATACTAAAAAATCGTGTACAATTGAGTACAATTATACCCACTTTTGGGGGAAATAAAACATTACAGCTTATTGTGTTTGTAATATATAATGATATTATAAATGATTTGTAACGTTATATTTTGATTTAGGGTAGAAATAAAGAAATTACTAAAGAAAAATGCAAAAATTCAAGAGTAGGAAATGTCTAAGAATTTGACGTATTACTCCAAGTCACGAATACTTGTAAATAATGATGTAAACTGCCTGTGCTGATTTGTAGGCTTCAAAGAAAAAATTCAGCCAATGTTATTATAATAATTGAGAAGTTTTTTTCATATTTTTACGTATATACGTGGTAAATTCCAAATACTTTCGGCTTGATAAACTTTTAGAAAAGTCATTCATCAATTTTGAGAAAAAGCAGAAATCACTAGAATGTCTTTTTTGCGAAAAAAAATTATTACAAATATATAGTTTGGTTCAAGAAAGATGACTATTCAAGGCACTTGTTCGAAGAAAGAATACACAGCACTTTATACAGCAGTAGCTTAGTAACATTTGATGTTAAAAAGAGAAAGAATATTTAATGTATGTCTATGTGCAAATAATAATGACATATATGTCGAATAGTTACAGATATCTAATTATCTACTACACTGCCCTCTGTGCTAATGTTTACCCAGTGACGTTGACGATTAAATCGAATTATTATTCCATGGTTTATGTCAAGTTCATGTTTTTGTGTTTTGCAAAATGAAGAATATAAATCTTTGAGACAGGCATTATTTAAAAAGAAACATAATTTTCAAATAAATTACACTTACTTTTTTCAGTTAAATGTATCCATCAATATTTCATGGTCCACGCCTATGCATATGAAATGCAGTGAAGTTATCTGCAAGTAATATTACAACAGACGCCTTATAAATGACCTTGAATAGACATCTTTCGTGAACCAAACTATAGTAGTCAATTTTTGATATTTTAGTCATATGAAACAATTTATTCAAATAAATGACGCAGTTAAAATTGGTACATTAACCGAGGGATAGATGGCGTTGTCTGTAACGGATGACACGTTAAAATTGGTGGGAATATTTTAATATCTAATTTCTCCCATTACAAATCATGTAAAATTAAATTTGCTTAAAGAGTAAGATGCAGAATTTTACGCTCTACAACTTTTATTTGAAGCATTTTCACCTAAAATAATTAGGGAAACAGGAAATTACGAAAATATGATTTTACATGTTAAAGTCCTGTCGCGGTCAATATTCCGATGGATAGTACGCGTGTGTAAATAAAATAACTTTTATTTTGGGTGTAAAATACCCATTTAAATATTAGAAACCAACAATTATTTTTATATTCAATGAATACCAGGTTTTCTTTTTGCAAAATACAAATTTGTAATCAGGTCAAATATGTTAAATTTAAAATTTAAATTAAGTATTCGACTTACTACTTTACATAATTATAATAGGGATCTTAACGGTTTTATGCATAAAATATGGTTTTCTTCTATTTTGTACATTATAATCATGTTGTCTATGAAATATGACGTCATTTAGCTTAAAATCAAAGGTAACTTGATATAGTTTTCAAAGATATACTTTCTCTATTGCGAAATAGTAGTTACAATAGTTATTAATTAAAAAATATATAGTGTATATTATCTATTAAAATGTATGCGCAAATTGATGTGCAAGGTTTATTGATATTTTCCAGGTCAGGAAAATGGATAAATACTTTCAAAAATAGAAAAATTATATGTTCTAAAAGTTACGTAATAATATAAAATATGGTGCAAATATAAGGCTATTACTTAATATATTATAAATAAAACAACAAATTTTCATTTATTTGTTTGTATTAACCATTTCCTAACCTAAAAACCATTAATTTCAAATATTATTCATCTATTTTTCACTTACACGTCATCCATTTCCATTTTTTCTCACAGCCTCCTATATTATTCAACAATAATAAAACAAATTCTCACATGTTGGCACAAAATATCACACGGAAAACATTTTAAACAATGCTTCTACCTCTGTACTTTGTAACAGGTGTGGCATAACTGACATTACGCATACAGTGAGAGAAAGACAGAAAACGAAGGAAATCCACTGGGAAAAACCATAGATAAGACGAAGATGCAGATATTGTATCTGTAGATTCGTCAGCGGAAAGATACTAAACGCTATGATGGATTTCAACAACAATCTTAAACGCAACGATGACATCGTTAATACAGAGCACATCTAGGCAACGTCGTATTCTCTGTACTTAATGGAATGGCTACGATTTGTGTCGAGAGTGAAATAGAGAACTGAAAAGAGAGAGAGGGGGATAACAGCCTATCATTCTGTATTTTGCTACATGTTGTATCTGTGTTTAGCTGTTGAATTTAGCGTTTGCGGTAGTGATTCAATATAATGCTTTCTAAAATGAATAGAAATTAGTATACTAATTAGTTTATTTTCCGTACCTAAAGACATTAATATTATAGAGAAGTGTCGGAAACAACAAGAAAAAGTTATTAAGAAATACTGTTACACTCACTATTTAATGTGCTTATTTCTGTTACACCCCGTATATTACATTACTTCGTGATTCAGAGTAATCCTTTTTATCTTCGGTCACTTTTAGGTCAAAAAATTCGATGAGTTTTTAATGAATGAGCAAATTTTAGGGTCCCTAGAATACGATTTTACTATTTTTACGATAATGTTTGTATGCGTACAGTTTATAAAGAAGTCCAATCGAGGTCATCTATGAATTGTATAAATTTAGATTTTAACTCCATCCATTCTGTCAAATTCAGTTTTCATGAGGGTACATAAATATTGTTAAAATAAATAATCTTAGTGTTTAAATATTTAATAATATTCTTAGTCTTAAATTAAGGTTTATAATTGTTTAATCATAGTGTTAATTATTTTAATTATCATTATCTTAATTATTTATCGTAAAAAACTAATTTTAATTAATAATCTCTTAATTTTTTTACACTTCGCCCATATAAATAAAACGTTACTGTTATTTTGTTACTATAAAAATATATGTTACCGTAAAACCAGTCAAAAGAAAAAGAAACCTATATCTAGACTTGAATCAAAGCAAACAAAAAAAAATATTTTCTTCACTCACCACATTCCTCCAATGGTCCGACTCCTACAACAATCGCCTCCGCAAATATCCCCACTAGCTCTGGGGGGCGGAGGGGTAGCACACACATGGCGCCCCCCAGAGGCCCCAACATACTCCACAGGGCTGGAACAGACATGCTTGCATCCTATTTTGGGTGCAGCAGCCGCCCGAAGACCTGGTGAAGCATAGCAAAGAAGTTCTGGCTGCTGACTCCCAGAGGATGACGAACTGGAGCTCCCTGGAGATGATTTGGAGAAGTCTTGGTAGCTGCAGCACTTCGACCGGGGGGTGGAGAGGTAACGGAGACGGTATTGTTGAGGAAATGGTACTGGTAGTCTGAAAAAGAACAAATTATGGTTGTAGTACTATGTTCATTTCAGGTAGTTATATCGTGAAATCATTTTACCCAGAATTAATTGAAATTTAAATACATCTTAATTGAAGTATAATCTACCTGCTCTCCAAGTTTTAAAACAATTGACCACGCGGTACCTGAGATATTTGCAATTAAATTTGGCCTTTTTAACACGTGAAGAATAGGAAATGGCAAAATAAACACAACATTTTAAATTATAACTTTTATATCCATACCGACATTTAATCGAAAAACTAGTATCTTATAAAAAACTAATTAACGGATTTTATGTAAAAATTTGAAAATTATTTACCATCCAGATTTAATTTTATTGCCTCTAGAAAATTATAATCTGAAGATACGATAAAGAGGTAGAATTATACTTGACAACCATGTAAGCGTTCCAGATGGAGTATCAGTTAAGGTAACAACGTCCGCTTGGTATTAGCGAATAAGAGGTGATCTTTGGTTAAAGGAATTACAGACGTACATTCGAAGGAAATATTTTTTAAATTGGTATTTTACGTGAAAAACATGAAAATTTTAAACAGTATTATACTACTTTTGTAATTTTAAGAAATATATAAATTTGTTTTGCAGTTTCCATTTGTAGTTTAGAATTAGTATTATATCTCAAAATATCTTATTACTTTTATACTCGATTGTACCAATAAATGTCGTGGTGCGACGTTGCCACAGTTATTTTTCAACATTGAAATACGACACTTGTGTATGTGTTAGTGCGAGTGGTACAGTTAAAAAAAAAACTTTTCTACGGAAAAATAAAGAAAATTCATCTGTTACAGTATTTGATATTAGCTTTTAACTATTTTGATGCAATCTGTGTATATAATGTTAAAAAATATAAGTTATTGCAAATATAAACTGCATTAGCTTAATTTTTATTTTGAACATAGAACAAGTTTTTGAATAGGTACACTCGAGTGACAACTACCTTTATAACATATGTTATGTCTGAAATATCTGAAATAAAGTATTGAGAACTGACATGTCCGATGGCGGCAGCACCATCGGGCCGATCAGCTGCTTCTGAATTGGTACTCGTAGTGTTGTGACATATGAAAACAAATAACAAAACCAATTTTTTTCACTTAAAATGGGGTTTGGTACCACAGAACATTTTAGATTTCTGGAAGCAACAGCTACTTCTAAATGTATTATAGAAGATATGTTAAAATGTATTTATAATTTTATATATATTTAATCAATCGAAATTGATGATCGCAGGTGAACGAATTATAAACGCTAACCACATAATATTATTTGGAGTATTAAAAAATGACGGTATAATGTGGGTAATATTTGCACTTTGCGAACCAGTGCAATTTCTGCAAAACCACATGAAATCAAAATACATTTAGAGAAAATTTAAAAATTATTAGTGCAGAATGCACGTGTAAAGCTAGATAAAGACCACGAAATATGTAATTATCCGATTTAAAATGACGAGAACAAACTTTCATATGTTTTGTTATTTGTTTTGCACTACGAATTGCATATTCCCATGCTTTTCGTCGATCCATATCATTTCAACACTTGCTCTTGTCGTAATTTGAACTTTATTTTGGCCATGTTTCGGAAAATTATAAAACCCAATGCCTGTGTCTCGACCAGATCTTGAGAGTGACGTCAGAATATACAACAATTTGTACGACTTTTCCCCATTTTTATTCACATCAAATGATCAAACCACATGTAACTCAAGCATACAGTCACAATATAGTACCAAATCGGAAAGTTCATATTTTTCCCACCAGATGTCATGTCGCAGCTTGTCAGTTGTCAATACTTATACAAAAATGTCAGCAGACTTCAAATTTCCAAACCATAAGTCCCTATCTCAATTAATTTTGGAGATATAAATGATTTTCTTACCTATAGTGGTGGTGATAACCTAGGTCTCTACGCATGTAAGGGTCCCCTGAATTTTGGCTCCATTTTTGGGGGTACCTTTCATACGTTTGGTACTGGTAGTATTCTTGGGGTTGGGGGACATACCTCTCTACAGGCGTATGAGCCGTAGGAGGTAGGTACCTTTCCGACGAGGAGTACCTATCCGAAAAGTGGCCGTACCTTTAAAAAACAGAAATGGTTGTATAGTTCATCTAGGGATCATTTTCCGAAGACTCGTTATCGTTTTATTATGGGTGCACAATAGCTAAAACCGCAATGCCAAAATATTTCGGTCCGTACAGTCGACCAGTTCAGTATTTGCAATGCTGGTATGTATTTTACGCCCAGTATTCGACTGTAGACCAAGACTGCACTTTCCAGATTTTCTAAACCGATTACCAGGGCTGTATTATAAAACCGTTATTTGTGGTTATGTAGGTATATAAATAGGTGGTGAGTTTAATTATTTTCACTTGTCATTTGTACCTCCTAACTAGTGTAGGCTGAAAGTGTTTTTTGTTTTGTTAAATTAAATTCAACAGTCAAAAACGTTAACAATGTTTTGCCCGTGGGAAGAAAACGAAGAATTAGAAAGAAATGAAATATTTCAAACCCCTACTCAAATTTTTCATTACAGCCCTGGCACATGCCAGGCTATTGGGACCCTCTATTGTACTGCCGTAATAAAACGATATCGAGTCTTCGGAAAATGATCCCTAGACGAACTATACCATATTGTAATACCATGGTATTATTATGCAGGGTGGTGACCTGCACAGCCGAACATACGACATGTAAAATCAGATTTTCCTAATTTCCTGCTTCCCTAATTATTTTAGGTAAAAAAAAAGTTTCAAATAAAAGTTGTAAAGTATAAAATTCTGCATCATCTGAATCAACAAGCAAAATTAATTTTGTATGCCTTGAAATTAGGTATGAAAATGTCGAAAATCACACCAATAATAGCAATAGCCATGGAAATGAGACAAAATAAATAACAAATGTCTAACGGTTTATCTGTCATGAGAGGGTAATTTATTTTTATTATACTTCATTTCACGTTAGAAAATAGCGATATAAATTCTGCTCTTTGATTGGTCAGAATGCAAACCTAGTTCCAAAAACGAAAGAAATATAACCTGTCAGTTGTCAGTTATCAAATAAAATCTACAGAGTTGAATTATGTATAACCATGTTTTGTTGTAATTTTTACAGATAAAAATATTTATTATTGACCAAGTTTGGTTGTAAGAATATCAATTATTTATTTAATGCATGTAAAAACGGTTGGCTCTCAAGCGCCACCTATTATTTTCTTATGTGAAATGAAGTATAGGTATTATTTCTAATTTCTGTTCCAGTTAACAATTATCTACTAATTTAAATTAATATTTGTTCACTTGAACAGAAATTACAAATAATAATAAAAATAAATTAATCTAGCTTGACAGATAAATCGTTAACATAGTTAATAGCTATAGCTATTTTTGGGGAGATTTTCAAAATGTTCATATAGTTTGATTTACGAAAGATGATTATTCAAGGTCACTTGTTCGAAGAAAGAATACACAGCACTTCATACAGCAGTTCATGTTAAAATGAGAGATTATTTAACGTATGTGACATTACTTTCTAACACACTACAAATAATAATAACGTATGTCGTAGAGTTACAGATATCCGAGCAGATATCTAATTATCTACTACACTACCCTCTGTGCTAATGTTTACCCAGTGACGTTGACGTTTAAATCAAATTATTATTTCATTGTTAATGTTAAGTTCATGTTTTTGTGTTTTGCAAATTTGTGAAAAAGATATAATTTAAAAACTTAATTTTCAAATAAATTACACTTCTTTTTTCAGTTCAAATATATCCAAAAATATTTCATGTTACACGCCTATGCATACGAAATGCAGTGAAGTTATCTGCAAGTAATATTATATCAGACGGCTTATAAATAACCTTGAATAGTCATCTTTCGTGAACCGAACTGTACCTAATTTCTGCTGTTACAAGGCACACAAAATTAAATTTGCTAATTGATTTAGATGCAGAATTTTATGCGCTACAACTTTTATTTGAAGCTTTTTTACTTAAAATAATTGGGGAAGCAGGAAATTACAAACGTCTGATTTTACATGGTAGTTCGGCTGTCCCGGTCATCACCCTATATGTATAATGGATTACACTTGGTTAAGAGATGGTTTCTTTTGAATTTTATATAAATTTCTGTAAGTTTAGAGTGTCGCCCAATATTATGGTTGTTTAATGTGCGATTTCAACCACATTTCCCTTACTAAATAAGCCAATAATGCAGCTTGAATCAGTGCATTTAAATGCAAGATTGGTGACCATATTTCCCCCAGAATTTTACTTGTATTTCATGCAGAATTTTGCAAGATGTTACAGCTTATATCGCCGCTTAAATTTGTCACATACGCACTGGTATATTATAGTTATTGGATGTGGAATTTGTACCATATTGGGCCTATTATTTACGCCACTAATCAAGCTTGTACAGTATTTTTTTTAAAGATGTCCGATCCAGGTCATCTACGAATGTATGAATTAAGATTTTAGCTCCGCCTATTCTGTCAAATTCAGTAGTGTCGTTTACTTAGTTTTTATGGGGGTACATAAGATATTATTGACATAGTGTCAGTATCACTGACAGAAAATACATTATTCGTATGTCTATGAATCAAGGTAATATATTTAAATTAATAAATAAACTTACGTTACAGTGAAAGTATTGTCAACAACGAGCATCATTTTTAAATTGAATGTCCTAACTTAGTCAAAAAAATATGAATTTTTGAAAGACAAGCGTGTTATATCTATCCTTTTCGCAAACGCTTATAGTCCTTGCCAATGACAGAGATAAATGTATACCAATTTGTTCATGATACAGATGACCTTGATCGGACATCTTTAAAAAAAATACTGTATTAGATATGGTATACAACAATCAACAAATCTTTCCGCATTTTCTCGTCAATACCATTCATAATGTTATAATACCATCCGGTACCATCTAGCACCTTCCTACCTTTCCGTGGTGGCATAGCACGGATACTGCGCATGCCCCCGGTCCTGATATCTGCCCTCGGAATGGTACGACAGTCTGGCGGTGGTGAACCTCTCCGGCTTTGGGGAGGGGAACTTCTCCGTCGGGGAAGGACTAAGTGGTGGGGGAGGGATGAACGCAGCCGTGGGGGTAGTGGCTGTAGGGGAGGGGAAAGGATTCGAGGGGTAACAATCTGGGGATGGGGTGGGGGGTGGACTAAGCGGTGGTGGGGGAACGAATCTAGAAAGAAGTATACATCAGTTATGTTGTACCATTTTGTA
This sequence comes from Harpalus rufipes, assembly GCA_951394225.1. NCBI lineage: Eukaryota > Metazoa > Arthropoda > Insecta > Coleoptera > Carabidae > Harpalus > Harpalus rufipes. The sequence continues at coordinate 5,776,666 of OX596285.1, forward strand.
GAATTTGAACTATCATTATAGTGTTTCTATTTTAATAAATAACTCCCTGTGAACCAAAGCTCTGGATTCACCAGATGGCCAAACACACCACATCATTTTGTGGTGGGTACCGGGGCACGGGGTATTTCTAGGCAATACGGATGCACACCCCAATCAACAAGTTTTAGGGGGCAGTAAAATGACTCTTGACTATACTGATCTATGCTCTCCATAGAAAAATCTATAGATCTGAGGAAAGTGTTCGCTTACCGATCGCTGTTGGGGGCGGGTGAAGGCGGCGGCATATAATACTCCTGCTGTTGCTGCTGATGGTGTTGCAGCTGCATCTGCTGCAACTGTTGCTGCTGCTGATGCAACTGTTGCTGCTGGGTGTGTCCCTGCTGCTGGTGGTGTTGTCCATGGTTCTGCTGGTGGTGCTGTCCATGCCCTTGGCCCTGCACTTGCGGCTGGTGCGACGCGGTGTATCGGTAGTGAGCGAACCGGAGGCGGTCTCCCAACTCCTGCGGCTGGCTGTGGTGTTGGGGGGTACAGCCGGCGGGGCAGCGCTGCACGACGGACGCCGAGGGGGCTTCCAGCACCAGCCGCTCCCCACCGGCCTCCACCAGGGGCATACGGGGGGGCCGGGGCCCGCCGTCAGGACATCTGCAAAGAAAGAAGAACAATATTAGTTATACAATCAATACAACTTATGTACGGGCCCAATAGTTCAGCCGGTTTACATTTTCAACAAAGTATAACACCTACGCAAATTGTGAGAAATTTCCACAATTTTTTTTCTGCTAGTTTAAAATATACAGGGTGCCCACTATGTATGGAATATAGTATATATTTCGGTAAATAACGACTGTATACAAAAATTTTCTATATAAATGTTGTTTAACATTTTATTTCCTATAATATGGCAGCAATGCACCCTTTCATTAGGCTCATTTGATAGAGATTTTTTTCTCTTTTCGATGACGTAATATGTTAGTACCCTTATACAAACAAAAAATTAAAAAAAAATTAAAAACTCTTCGTTTGCGATCCCCATAACCGACCAAAATTAATATTTCTATGCGTTCAAATTCTGTTAAATGAACCATTTTTAATTTTCGATGTACCAACTTATTGGCATACACAAGATTCTGTCACATTTACTGGCCTACAATCAATTGTTATGACAAATGAAAGAGATCTCGGATATCTAATGTTATCTAACTTATTAAAAAGTTTTTAAACTAACATGTTACGTCATCGAAAAGAGAGAAAAAATCTCTATCAAATGAACCTAATGAAAGGGTACATTGCTATTTAAAAAAATTCAATTGTTTTCGTTACTCACTTGTTTTCTGAAATAAAAAGAGTTGAATGCTGCCTTATTATGGGAAAAAAATGTTAAACAACTTTTATATAGAATTTTTTTGTATACTGTCGTTATTTAACGAGATATATACTATATTCCATACATAGTGGGCACTCTATATACACGCACCGGCAAATTTCAAAAAGAATGATCCCTCTGTCTTTCATATTTGTATTGGTAATTCGACATCTACAACAAATGACGATATAACACCTAAATATAGCCACCTACTAAAGATTGATTATCATTTATCGATGTGTTAAATATTGCTCGGTATTTAGTTTTATTAAATATGGATGTTTAATTCGTGTTCATTATAGATCAAGGATTAATAATCATTTCTGATTTTGTTGTCGTTTCCATTACAGTAGAAAAGTAATAAAAAAAATGGAAAATTACTATTTTTAAGTAGTAATTAATAATAATTTATAAACAATAGGAAAACCCACCCGGGTTTTTTTAAAAAACCCACTTAAAATGTGTTTGTTGTATCACATAATAGTTTTTTTTCTAATTCCGTTTATATTTATTTTGGCGCTAAAAGACATCACGTGGTCTGTGACGTATGTGTGATTAATTACATTCCTAATAAATATGAACCATATCTCCCTTATAAAATAAAGCACTAATCAAGCTTGTACCAGTGCAATTAAATATTTAAATATTCTTTAGTAATATACTACAAGTAAGCCATTTCAAAATTCAGTAAAACTTTATTTTCATAGCTCTATTTTTGTCCGTTCAATATGTATACAAAAATTCTTTTCTAAACTCATAAAATCAAATCTCAAGTTTGGTGGAAGTTATAAACCACTCAATCATGTTCGACAGATGATATTCTGCCCCAATTTTACCAACTTTTGGTATCAATCTTCCCCCATAATCTTCTGATCTTGATGTTGGTAAAATTGCCTCTTAAACCGTCATAAAATAAACGTAACTTTTAAGGACTTTAAGGGTGAATTACCCGACTTTCCTTACAGCATATAACACTAATGGAAGTAATACATAAATTTATGTACTTGCTACACCTTATTTTGGGTGTTTTAATGTTTATTAAGCGCTGCAACAAATTAAAGATATGCATTTTTTGGGGATTCTGAAACGATTATTATTGTCAAGTTTAAATAGCTATATCTCGGAAACTAAAAGAGATAAAAATTTGTAGGTTTCAAATTTAGATTCAGCAGGTCTTTATCTATATGTATACAGTTTTAGAAATTTCAGAGGGCTGAAACAACTTTCAGCAATAATTATTTTTATGGACAAATAAAAAAATTGATTTTTAAAATTTTTCAAAATTCATATCTCGAATACTAAAAGAGATAGCGACTTTCGGATTAAAAATTTGGACTCTATGGGTCTTTTTCTGTAAATATACATAGTTTCAGAAATATCAAACAGCCCATACAAGTTTCAGAAATTATTACTTCTTTGGGCTACTAAAAAAAATGGTTTTAACAACTTTAAAAATTCATATCTCGAAAACTAAAAGAGATAGCGACTTTCGGATTAAAAATTTGGACTCTATGAGTCTTTTTCTGTAAGTGCATATAGTTTCAGAAATATCAGACATACAACAGAAATTATTACTTTTTTGAGCTACTGAAAAATTTGGTCTTAACAAATTTAAAAATTAATATCTCAAAATCTGAAAGATATAGCAACTTGCAGATTAAAAAATTGGACTCTATGGATCATTTCCTGTATGTATACGTAATTTCAGTAATTAAAGACGGCCTATACCTCTTTCAGAAATTATTACTTTTGTGAGATTTTGAAAAATTTAGTTTTAACAACTTTAAAAATTAATATCTCAAAAAATTAAAGAAATAGGTACTTGCGGATTAAAAAAATAGACTCTATGGCCCGTACTACAATCACGGTTTTAACTAAAACGCTGTTTTAAAAAATATCAAATTCAAATTTCAACATTTAATTTTGCACGTATGTTTGAAGATCGATTTTTTTAAAAATATTTGTTTGAATACAAACTATGTTCTGCTTTTAAATCATATTTTGTTAAATTCGATATTATTTATTATTGTTATTAAATAATGATATCTGACACTTCTTAAAACAGCGTTTTAGTTAAAACCGTGATCGTAGTACGGGCCTATGGGTCTTTTTCTGTTAGTACACATAGTTTCAGAAATATCAGACAACGTTCAGAAATTATTACTTTTGTGGGATACTGAAAAATTTAATTTTTATAATTTTAAAAATTTATATCTCGAAAACTGAAAGAGAGAGCGACTATCGGATTAAATATTTAGACTCTATGGGTCTTTTTTGTATGAATACATAGTTCCGGAAATTTCAGACGCCTGTTACAACTTTCACTTTCAGTAATTATTATTTTTATGGAAAATAACAATTTGATTTTATCAATTTTGAAAATTCATATCTCAAAAAAATAAAAGAGATAGGGACCTACGGATTAAAAATTTGGATGGAGAAGGTTTTTTTCTGTATGTACACATAGTTTCAGAAATTTCAGACGAGTGGTACAAATTTCAGCAATCAACTTTTTGTAGGTTACTGACAAATTTGATTTTATCAAATTTAAAAATGCATATCTGGAAAACTAAAAGAGAAAAGGTCCTGCGGTTTAAAATTTTGAGTTCCGCGGACCATTTTCTATATGTACACACAATTTCACAATATTTGAATTGTAGAAACACAATCAAAACATCTCATTTTCTAAAAATGGCTCCTACGAAATCTTACTGAAACAATGAAACATGATTGTTTCCCATCCTCTTTTTTTAGGGGTGTGTGACAGTGTAGGAGTATCACCGAAGGGTGAATGCTAATTCGACGTGCATTTGTCGAACACGAGACTTGAATTCTTATATTTGAGTTGATTCTCACTTTTTCTTTTCTACATTTTGTTTCTCGACTAGTTTATAAAATTGTGCCGTCTGTTCAGAATTTTAAGTAGGTGAAAACTCGGTTATAGAAGTATACGAAGATGGATATATTTAACATTGAAAATATATACTTATGGCGACGATCTAATACTAAAATATATCATCTAAATTCTACAGAGATCTGTCTATGAATAGATTTATCATACAATAAAAATTGCGTAAAATTTAATAACTTTGAAACATAAATTGTACAGATTTTCATCGCTAGATGGTGGAACCAGCCTCGTTTCATATTTATTTATTATTAAAATCGTGTATTTATGCTTCTCAGCGCGCGTTAACATTGGAGAGTAATAGACTTGCACAAACCAAAGTTATATATTTAGATTGTTTCTTGTTAATTTATTTGAAATTGAAATGTATAGATCTACTTGTTTTGGCGTAGAAAATATATTTTATTAATATGCATAAAAATTACTACGCGAAGCAGTGAGATTTTGCGAAATTTTCTTTTTTTAAACTTGGTGTAACAGACTTGCACAAACCAAAGTTCTATTTTTAGATTGTTGGTTCAAATCGAAGTAAATGTTTTATTTCGCATGGAAAATATATTTAAATAATATATTAGCTAGCAGGAATTCAAAACAATTTTTGAATACAAAATTAATGTAAAAAGGTATTATATTAGTACTGGAATTGTTACTTCTATACAAGTCTTATTTTCAAGTTTATTTGATAAAATCTAATCATTCTTTGTAATAGTTTTTATAAAATATTACTAGAAACTAATAAATACACACAAATTAATGAGTATTAGTGAAAAAATCAGTTGTGGCCATCACAATACCTCTCGCACCCTTTCCATTGTGGTATATAAACATTTTTTGTACACACAATTAAATCTAATTACACCTAAACTTTATATTTACGTATTTTCTATAATTTTAAATTCATTCTATGAGCAAGTTTTCTCCATTTCTTCTAAATGTTCGAAGTTTTTCCAATTCATTAACGGGATTGGCGGTGTTTCTGAAAGGTTCATCTAATATACCTACCTACAATTTTAAATATATAATTAATAATACAATAAGAAATATTAAATATTGTTCCCAGAGAAATCCTTTAGTATATTATATCTGAATTGACACTGACAATAGTGACATTTATCTGTCAATTACAGTTATTTTAATTTCTTAAGTAGTTACCATGGAGATATTTGGGCTGTGAGCAGGCTGTGAGATTTACTACAACAGATTATTTTATAGATTATATATCTATATCTTTAAATCTATAGAAGGTATAATAAAAATTTGGATGTTTTGAATAGAGAATTTTGTTTTTTAATATTTGTAATAACATAAATATTCAAAAAATAATATTTAGAAGTTTTTTTTAAATACTTCTACTTCCGGTTGGCCACTTGTTATCAGAATCTATTCAACTATCCCCATTTGATTGAGGAATTCATAGTTACACAGGTCTTTAGTTTTATAGAATTTGAGACATAGTATATACAACAACCTCTTTCTCTCTCTCTCTTTCTCTCTCTCTCTCACACACACACACACACACACAGACAGACAGACATCATCGTAAAAATGTTACTATCGGATTCTAGGGACCTTAAAATGTGCTTATTCACTAAAATCTGGATATGCGATTTTTAGCATGATTCCAATACATCTCTTAGCGAGAGGAAAAAATTGTTTAAATATTAATTTGTTCGCAAACTACAAGCGATTGACAGAGTTTGTGACGTTTCCTGTCCTAAGCAATCTGATTGGTTGTTTTAAAAACGAGACGCGCCTTCCTTGGGCTTGGAAGTATCAACAGCAAATTTGTATTGACTTTTGAAGGAGTCTTTGTTAAAAAATAACACTTAATTTAACCAAAAAAATCTTGTTTTTTATATTAGGCTAAAAAATTATCAATACCCTTTCATTTCGTACCCATATTTTTGGACTTGGACATTATACGAATTTTGAAATACTTGAAAGCACTGCTGTGACATGATTTATTTTCGTGGTAAGTATTGGGCAATTTGCAAATGAATTTTTTCCGTATGAATGCATCACAATGAATATTTAAAATCTGGAATAAGGCATGAATATGCATACTTATATTCACTGAATACATTACTGTTTAAAGCCCGCTGCATTGATCCGAAGAGATACATTTTCACGAGCCTCTAACAAAATATTTTCGTTAACTTTCAATATGTTTGTACTACGCAGTGATTCTACGTGTCAATTTTTATGGTAATCCAATGTACTCGTGTATATCAGGCGTTATACGAGCCCCATCCCACATCAGTTGGCCCACCCGCCTTAATCACCTAGAAATGCGTAATATGCCGTGATGATATATATTTTTATTATCTTACCTATATTCCTACATTTTTACTTATGCTGGAAACTGTATTAAGTTCCTTTCCAAATAATTATTGTTCCATTTACTATTTTCTTTTTAAAACGTTACTTTTATTATTTGAAATGATTAGTTTATTGCCAGTGACATATATCTGTCAGTTACATACATTTGAGATCTGAACTGTGTAACCATGGAGTTGTATTTAAAGCGTAGGTACCGAGATTAAAATTATAAATAATTTTAGAAGTTTATCAATTAAATATACATATACAAAAAGTATTAACGCGAACATGTAGAAAATTGAAAAAAAAACTAATTTTTATAATAACAAATCTCGAAAAAATAACATTTAAAATATTTTTCGAAGAAAAACTATTTTGAGCTTCCAGTAAAGTACCATTTCCGGTTATCTGATTTACACCAAAATCTAATGGCATTTTTCCATATAAGAGTAAGGTAGAAATACAAGGTTTAAAAATTTTCTGAACGATAGTATTTGAGTTAGAGCGTAAAGAGGATCCACACACACACATGCACACAGACATCATCGTGAAAATGTTAAAATTGGATTCTAGGGACTTTAAAACGTGGTCATTTACCAAAATCTCGATATGCGATTTTTAACACGATCCCTATACCTCCCTTACCAAGGGTAGCGGTAGGTAAAAAACAAGAAGAAAAATATACCAGTATTAAAGAAACATATATATTAATGAGAATATAATTCCTTAGTCACGTGACATGTTTTCCGCCAATCAACATTCAGAATCTCCCTAGCTACGCGTTTATCACAGCGATGATAAAAAACAAGGAAATAAACACCGTATTTATAGTCGTTACTAAGGGATTTGTTTTCTTTATTTATGACATTGACAGTTATATTTGAGTATAAAAATAAATAATAACAATAATTTAAACTCCGAAATATTAAATAAAATCGTAAGTACCATGTTTTAATACAATATGAATATGTATATCGAAAGTTAGGTTAGGTTAGATTGCAAAAATTCATTATATTCTCTCATGAAATATAAGCTCGTGATATGATTAATAATCGAAGATATTGCTCGTGAAACCGAAGCAGCACATTTCAACTCGTCCTTCGGACTCGTGAAATCTGCAGCTCGGTTTCACTCGAGAATATCATCGATGATAATCATATCACTTGTTATATTACGTATGAATATACAATCATTTCTAAGTCAATCCTTATTCCTGCTACGGAATATAAAAGTATTTGACATAACAGGGTCATTCTCAGTAGGGCCAACGTATGGCACGAAAATAAACTACAATTATTTCAAATAATTTTATATTCTGTAAAAGGAATAACGATTGACTTAGAAATAAATGTAAATATCATTAATATATACATTATTTAATAGTAGTACTGTTTTCTTCTTTCTCAAAAAAGAAATAACACCCAATAATTTCTATAAGTTATATTTAATTTTATAAGGTTTTTTACCTTCCGCTACCCTTGGTAAGGGAGGTATAGGGATCGTGCTAGAAATCGCATATCGAGATTTTGGTAAATGACCACGTTTTAAGGTCCCTACAATCCATTTCTAACATTTTTACGATGATGTCTGTGTGTATGTATGTTTGTTTGTGTGTGTGTGGATCCTCTTTACGCTCTAACTCAAATACTATCATTCAGACACTTTTGAAACCATGTATTTCTACCTTATTCTAATATGGAAAGAAGCCATTAGATTTTGGTGGCAACCGGAAATGGCAGTTTACTTGAAGCTCAAGATAGTTTTTCTTCAAAAAATACCTTTAAATGTATTTTTTCTCAATTTGTTATTATAAAAATTAAAGATTATTTCATTTTCTACAAGTTTGCTTTAATACTTTTTCTATATATTGTATGGATAAATTTATAAAGTAATATAAAAATTATATACATTGGTAAATGGCGGGAGGTACTGTGTTGATCACATCAGATTTTTTAAGGTTAATGACGTGCGTCTTCTGCCTAATCATATCTACATAAGTTGTAACTCCTTGCAGAAATCTACGGGAAACACAATAAAAATTGTCATTGAACATGGAAGACTTTTAAAAAAAGACTTTCGTTTTACAAATGGATGCGTGGGTGTGTTAGTGATTAAGTTTAATCTAGACACAAGTTACGAATGAAAAAATTCGTCTTTTTTGCTGCAGGAGCACTTAAACTTGATCGACACTTCGTCTAAAGAATTAGCAAACTTTCTTCCTTTCTACGTTTGTTCATTGGGGGATTTACTTCCGGGTTGTTCTATTAGTCCATTCCATTTCTGGAAGTTTCACTTCCTGTTTACAAGCACTTTAAATAACACATAATTTTGAGGCTGCTCTGTTGTACTTGAATCACTTATTCGATAAATAACGTAAGTCGTGTTTTTACCTTCCGTTACCTTAGGGTTTGGAAGGTATTGTCTTTTGTCAAAAAAATCGATGGTAAGTTTTTAATGTATGAACACGTTTTGGGATCTCTAGAATACGATTTTACTATTTTTACGTGATGTCTGTACGCATGTGTGTGTGTGTGTGTGTGTGTGTGTGTGTGTGTGTGTGTGTGTGTGTGTGTGTGTGTGTGCGCGCGCGCGTGAGCGTGTATGTGCCCATCATTTCGAATCGCATAAATTGTAATTTTTTTTTGTATTCCTTGAGTTAGCATCCAAACGAAGAAGTGATTAGATTATAATTGGTCAACCGGAAGTACCTTCATTTGCAACTTTTAAAAGTTTTTCTTGAAAATCGCAGTTAAATATAATTTTTTGACATTTTTATGTTAGTATAAATATTGAAGAATATTTTATTTTCTGTAAGATTTGATTTCATTTTATACTTCATATTTATTAGATATAGGGCCGGTATTTTCACTTGCGAATAAATCTATAGATAAATTTAACCTTCGGATAAATATTTTTGTTGTCTTTTCACTTGCAAATACATTTATTCGAAAGAATAACATCTGTTATTCGCGGAATAAGTTATTCGCCAGTTGGGTAGCGAATAAAGGGTTTATTCGTAAGTACATTACATTTCTACATAGTGCAGATTATTAACTAAGTGGATATATTAAATATTTTTAATGATTCTGATGATTGTTAGAGCTATGAATAAATAATGCGAGAAATCGAAAACACACGATCATACAGCGACCTAACCACACACACCAAGGGAATGTTTGACAGATTCCGATTGAAAACAAACTGTTCTTATTTTATTATTACAAATTGGGGTCGTATTTGATCACAATTGTGCATACATAGGTAAATCCCTCTTGGGTAAATCATTATAAAGATCCTGACATTTATGCTGGTAAAATATTTTCGAATTTTGAATACATTTGAATACTTTTATATAGTGACATTCATTTACCTCGAACTGAAAGGAATATACAAAAATTTTAAGGACAATTTTACAATATACATATATTTCGTTTACCGCGTATGATTACTGCAATAGATTACTTGTTAAACTACACTCTCCCGGGGCTAAAAATGCAGAAGGATATAGATGACATTAAGGATGTCAAACAAAATTTTGACAAGTACGGATTCAAAATAAGTTGACACATTTCATCCTTGTCTGCTTAACGTGGCTACGTAAAACTCCATCCTTCTCCACTGACACAAATTCACTCTGCAAGGTTACCAATTCCCGAATGTAAAAATTATTCGACAGATAGCTATTTGTTTCTGTCAAATGTGTGAAAAGACTCAATGGAGTTATTCGTTGAATAAATATATAGAATAAATTTATTTAACGAATACTTATTCGGAAGTGAAAATACCGGCCCATAGAGTTAAAAAAATAAAATAAAAAAAATTTCATATATCACCCAGCTATGCTATAACCATGGAAACAACTACTACGAGGTCTAGCTATTAAATAACGAGACTGCGCGCGCAGAAGGCGTCCTAGAGGGGCAGGGGGGGATACGAATGCAGCGTTGGATAGCTGGAAGTGTCTACTATTCCGGGCCGAAAACACGTTTTTGTCGCTGTAGTAGTATTTTTCTATAGAGGTTAGAAACGAACGTGTTTTTTTCGTGCCGATAACAATGTGTGACGAAAAACACGAGCAACGAATCAATGTGAAATTTCTCGTTAAATTAAAAAAAAAACTCCGACTGAGTGCTATAAGTTGTTGAAAGAGGCCTATGGAGCGAATTCTCTATCTCGTGCGCGTGTTTTCCAATGGTATAAACGGTTTTCTGAAGGCTGAGAGAGCACCGAAGATGACCAACGTCCAGGTCGACCTGTCTCTGTTTCAACTCCGCAAACAGTGACCAAAATCAATGAAATTGTGCGCGGAGATTGTCGTATGAGCATTCGGATGATTGCTGAGACTCTAAACGCCGATAAAGAAACAGTCAGAAAAATTTTACATGAAGAAACGGCCGGAGTTGTGGTAAAACAAGTCGTGGATTTTGCACCACGACAACGCACTTGCCCATAACGCGCTGTCTGTGAAGCGTTATTTAGCCGCTAGAGGCACCCTGTGACTTTTCTGTTTCCGAAGATCAAGTCTGCTTTAAAAGGAACCCGAGTCGATGGAAGAGGTGAAGCGAAAATCGGCGGAGCTCCTAAACGCTCTTACAAAAGAAGACTTCCAACATTGCTTTGACCAATGGAAAAATCTGATGTGGCCAGCACAATACCTTCCGTCAATCCTGTGTATTATGTACAAATTCCATACATAAATTTTCTTGCAAAAGATTATAAATTTTTGGTATTATGTGATTCCCTTTCTCGGCAACTGAATTCCATACTCCTGATAACAAACAAACCACATGAAATAAGAAAATTATGAAATTTTGATTGAAAAATTATAACACTTGTCAGTTATGGACATAATTAATTGCTGTCATTTTGACACGGGTCAAAGTCATGTTACTGCACGCGCCCCATACATAAATTTTCTTGCAAAAGATCCTATATTTCCAGTAAAGTTATTTCATTAACAAACTATGCAAATTGCACTAGACACTGACATCTTCTTCTTTAGTTTTTTCCATTCGTTAGGGGGTTGATTTCATTTTATTGATACTGACATCTGTCAATTTGAATTACCTGAATATATTAGCAGTTTCCATGGTTAAGTTAGCATAGCTGGCTGAATTATGAAATTTATATAAAATTTATTATCGTTATTCTTCTTTAACTCTATATCTGTTGAATATCAAATATAAAATGCAATCAAATCGTATAGACAATAATATATTCTTTAAGTTATAATAACATTTAACTGAGTTTTTCAAGAAAAACTGTTAAAATCTTCAAATGAGGGTACTTCCGGTTGACCAATTATAACCAAAATCTAAACAGGTCTGCATATGGTTGTAAGGAAGAGGAATACACAAGAATTGTAATTTTTGGAATTCTAGTATTGGAGATATCGTGCCCGAAAACGCGGTCGCACACACACACATACACACACACACACACACACATACACACACACACGCACACACGAACACACACACACGCACATACAGACATCATCGTAAAAATAGTAAAATCGTATTGTAAAGACCCTAAAACGTGCTTATTCAATGAAAACTCACCACCGAATTTTTTGACCAAAGACAATACCTTCCTTACCTAGAGGTGACGGAAGGTAAAAAACGAATGGAACGGTGTGTGGCGAGGAGAGGGGAGTACATTGAAGGGGAGCATTCGATTATAAAATAGTTTTTAAAATAAAACTCTTTTTCATAAGCAGTCTCGTTATTTAATAGCCAGACCTCGTATATTCAGATTTCATATAATTCTTATTTCTCATTGATAGATGTCAGTGTCAAGTGCAGTTTGTATTTATGTTACAATTTTACTGGAAATATAATATACAGGATGGTGACTGGCACAGCCGAACATAGGGCTTTAACATGTAAAATTTTCTGATGCTTCCCTAATTATTTTATGTAGAAAAGCTTCAAATACTCGTAAAAGTTGTAGAGCATAAAATTCTACATCTGAATCAATAAACAAAATAAATTTTGTGCCTTATAATGGCAGAATTAGGTATGAAAATGTCGAAAATCACCCCAAAAGATATAACCATGGAAATGCCCTGCTGGGAACTTTATACGTCAACATTTGTACGATTTGAATTATCAAGTATATTGACTTTTTATGTTTTTGCACTTATTAATACTACTTGTGATGTTACAACTTGTTGGGGGTCCTACCTGTGTCTAGCGCCGTGTTGTTCCGTGTTTGTAGCCTTGTGGGGTGGCGCCGCCGCCGCCGGCGTCGCTCTCTCACTGGCGTCGCCAGCGCACACAACAGCCTAACACCGCCGCCACCACGATACCACTCGACAGCCACCTACAACTTTCCAACGATGACGGCGACACCAGGCATGGCATCTGCAACAAACAACATATAGGTATATTAGTTATCATATTGTAACGTTTTATTTATTTGGGTGAAGTGCAAAAACTCAGACAAATACGAGGGTCATTCAATAAGTAAAGAGACAAATGGCTATAGCTCAAAAACGGTTTATTTTAATCTTTCAAAATTAAGGCTATTTTTCAACATAATCACCCCCCACAGTTATGCACTAGTCCCATCTTTCTTGCAGCTTCCTAATTCCCTTGGCGAAGAATTCTTTCGATTTACCCCGAAGCCACTTTTGCACCGCTTCCTTAACTTCCTCATTGTTAGCAAATCTTTTTCCACGTAGGGCGTCTTTGAGTGGTCCAAACAGGTAAAAATCAGATGGGGCGAGGTCGGGACTGTAGGCAGGATGAGGTAAGACCTCCCAACCCAATTCTTGAAGCTTATCACGGGTCAGCTGGGCTGTATGAGGGCGGGCGTTATCGTGCTGAAGAATGACTCCTCTTGACAAGAGTCCACGGCGTTTGCTCCTTATAGCTGGTCTAACTTTGTGTTCTAGCATCAGTAATTCTTCTGTTATCACGAATAAGTCCGTCAATCCTCGACTCCAACGAGGGACCAGAAACTTCCACTGGACGTCCACATCGGGGTTCATCACCTACACTTGTTCGGCCACTTTTAAACCGATCAACCCACTTGTAAAAATTCGCACGGTTCATACAACTTTTACCGTACTGTATTAACATTCTAGAAAAAAATTCACTTGGTTTTACACCTTCTGCGACTAAAAATCTAATGACTGAGCGCTGCTCTTCTAAGGTGCAATCTTCTAGTGGACTTGCCATGGTGAACTGAAAATTTTGAGGTTATGTTGACATAAAATGATGAAACAGCTGATCAGAGCATATCCCAAGGTTGCCAACTAACACCCCTGAAAAGATTGTACACATTCATTGAATAGTTTTAAAATTATAGAATTTGTCTCTTTACTTATTGAATGACCCTCGTATTATTAGTTAAAATAATACGTTTATTAAACGATAAATAATTAAGATGAAATATTAAAAAGATGATAAAAGTAACTAACACTATGATTAAATAATTATAAACACTAATTTATGACTAAGAATATTATTAAATGCTTAAAAACTAAGGTTATTTATTTAAACAGTATTTATGTCACTTTATCACTACACTTATTTATATAACTACATTTATTTATGTTAACAACTTGTAGACTATTTATATCACCAATTTCATTGCTTGTTGCTTGTATATATCAGACTATTTCTCCGCTGTCATTCAGACGGTATTTATACAGCCCCGTGTCCTTCTAGAACCCTCCGGCGCCACAGTGATACCGAGTACAAAAGTAGCGGCGCTCGTATACTCTTAACTCAGGGGCGCACGTCACAATATTTATTTATTTATTTATTACTATCATACAAGACATGCCCACAACGGATAGTGGTAATAATAATAATAATAATTTATTGCTCAACAGTAATCCGATTACAGGACAAAGTATATAATATAATCAAAAACAATACATGTGTTGAGAAAATACAAAAATAATATTTTAATAATATTTTAAATAAAAATATCTGGGTACAGAAGATTAGCTGCATGGGAAGCTACATAAATTGGAGACGTTTTAGTATATCTGTGCGTGAAGATAGCAGATGAAAGGACCTGGGATATCTGGACTGCAGTCGTGGTACGTGAATTGACACCCGGAACAGGAGATTATGAGGCATCAACTTCGTTGGTTAGCAAACGATTAAGAAATCGAGCACAAGACTGTTCTTTCCTCTCAGCCAGGGACTGCATGGAATGATGTTGTAATAGGGAATCCCTGGTCTATACCTCTCACTGGATAGAATCTATCTAGTTTAAATGACGGATATTTTAAAAAGCTACGATGGTTTTGATAAGGATAAAATGGATACCAAATTAAGCAAGCATACTCAAATTTACTCATTATAAATGCTAAATATAAGGATTTTAGAACGTATATCCAAAAAGTTTTGGCACACATTTCAACAATTTTTTTTTGTAATAAAAAATGCATTTACTTAAAATTTTGTAATACTTAATAATTAACTGTTTTATAAGCAACAAAATAAATAAAATAAAAACAAATATATCATCACGGCATATTACCCATTGGTACTGAATGAGAACGACACGCAAAACAGAAATGAGTGGAAGAAGAAAATAAAAAATAGCGACCCTTAACGAATGGGAAAAGCTAGAGAAGGAGATGTCAGTGTCAAGTACAATTTGCATAGTTTGTTTATGAGATATTTTTATTGGAAATTTAGAATATTTTGCAAGAAAATTTATGTATGGAATTTATACATAATACAGAGGAGTGACGGACGGTATTGTGCTGGCCATATCAGATTTTTTAAATTAGTACTTAATAATATTCATTAGTAAAATGTTTACTTATGCTTAATTCATATTCATTCCACCTGTTGTTTATTGCCATTCAAGGGTATTCTAATAATTTTTCTGGAACTTTCAAATATTTGTATTCAAAATCTATAATCAAACTGTGGTTTAAACTACAACTGCACCAAAACACAGACAAGCGAAAAAGTAACCAATTTTCTATTAAAATTGTGACAGCCAAGTTGCCAACTTTTCAAAAATTACTCTACCCTAACACAATTTTAATCTTTCTGATAGCAATCTGCCATTTAGCTATCCGGAGAATAAAACATCATGGAGCAACCCAAAAATCTTATTCTCTAGTTAAGACGGTAATAGTACATTAAGATACAAGTTTCATAAGACATGATTTTCGCGCACGCGTCTTTGTTAGAAACGAGCGGCTTGCCGCGAGTTTTCTAATGGGACAAGTGCGCTGAAATGTCTTATGAAACATGTATTTTATACTATTTTTTCTATTTTGGTCTTTTTGTCAAAAAAATATTTACAAATATACGTGATTTCATTTTTAGGAATATGTTAATTTTTATTTGATTGTTGATAATTATTAATATATTTACTTATATGTATAATAGGTATTTGTGTATTAAGAGCGCAAAATAGGTCATTGTCAATTGAGAGGTTGTTGCCGCGCTCCTACGTCGCGCGGCATTCTCTCGACATCGACAATGTCCATTAACGCTCGAAACACACACAAGATTTTTTTTACAGTCGCTACCATAACAAAAAATAATAAAATGTACACTTTGTACTTACACTACTTCTCAATTAATAAGGATTAATATAAAGAAAAACGTCTTTTATATTTAATTTTAATTTATCGTTATTTCCCTTTCTTCTTAACCTACTGCTTCAATCTAATCTAAACATTTTATACTTTCGCTTTTTAAATGAATGCCTTATATTATTTTCACAATAGTGCGGCATTTTTATTTTTTTTGTTATGTAACATACCGACAGAGCAGTTATATGTCAGATTGATTTGTAAAGGTGGTAAATGTATCACTACAGTGCCATTAGTTCCTGACTAAACGTTTCCATTAAGAAGTGACATTTCTCAACATTTTATAGTTTTTTCTACTTTGTCGCGCTAGAGCGTTGACAAAAAAGAGCGCAAATGGCTACTTTCTATGTAGACTGTAGAAAAATATAGTTATATAAATAAATACAGTGAAATAAATATTGTTTAAATAAATAATCTTAGAGTTTAAGTATTTAATATTCTTGGTCTTAAATTAGTGTTTATAATTATTTAATCATAAAATTAATTATTGTTATTATCTCTCTAATATTTATCGTAATTATTTATCATGTTAATAAACTTTTATTTTTAATTAATAACATTTCTCTGATTTTTACACTTCATCCAAATAAATAAACGTTTCAAATGGATAGCAAATTTCATGTAATTTTCAAATTTGAATTATTATTATTATTATTATTATTATTATTATTATTATTATTATTATTATTATTATTATTATTATTATCGAGACCTGCGACTAGTAATAGATTGGTACACCCAGAAATAGGTAATAAGCTATGAACATATATTTAATTATTTTTTTGAACAGTAAACCTACATTTTTACTCAACAAATTCTGAATAAAAAGTACGCCATTTCAACAAGTCCCCTCGTAAAGTTATCGACATCTGCGCTGGAAAAACGCAGGCTGCATTCTGACTTGAAAAGCAGGAGTAAATGCAGGCGGTAGGAACATTTCCTGCTACTCTTGACCCGCATCTCGCAACGATTATTCAAAATGCAGGAATATTAAATCGTTTTCACACACGCAAAAAATACAGAAAAATATTAATTACCATCAAAATGACTAATACTAGTTTAAATCAGGAGAAAATAAACTATTTTCTGGGGAGAAGGTGCACTCTACATTTGCTTTAAGTGCCCGTGAAACATTGTTAAAATACTTTAATGCCTAGTCAGTGAAGGTTGTACCCTTTAAACATACGTATTGCAGGATACTGTACACGTAAAGTATTGCAGAACAGACAATGAAAACTGTGAATTATTTGTGAATCCTGCCGTACGTGCAGGAGTGTGGAAGCTTTCTGTGAGTATATTTATGCGTCCTACAAATGCAGGAATAGCCAGGATCACCGTTGCTACGCGACAGAGTGCAGGAATTTTTCGTACGATACAAATGAAAAATGTAAGATAATTTCCGATTTATTGAATTTTAAATTATATTAACAATTATTAATCAGATAGAACAAAATTAATAAAAAAAATCTGATGTGACCAACACAGTACCTCCCGCCATTTACCTATGTATATAATTTTTATATTACTTTATAAATTTATCCATACAATATATAGAAAAAGTATTAAAGCAAACTTGTAGAAAATGGAATAATCTTTAATTTGTATAATAACAAATTGAGAAAAAGTTACATTTAAAGGTATTTTTTGAAGAAAAACTATCTTGAGCTTCAAGTAAACTGCCATTTCCGGTTATCCGATTGCCACCAAAATCTAATCAGATATTTCCATATTAGAATAAAGTAGAAATACATGGTTTCAAAACTTTCTGAATGATAGTATTTGAGTTAGAGCGTAAACAGGACCCACACATACATACATACATACATACATACATACATACATACATACATACATACATACATACATACATACATACATACAGACATCATCGTGAAAATGTTAAAAATGGATTCTAGGGACCTTAAAACGTGGTCATCTCGATATGCGATTTTTAGCACGATCCCTATACCTCCCTTACCAAGGGTAATGGGAGGTAAAAATACATGAAGGACAATTTAAAGAACTCATACCCACATATGGGTGTAGCAAATGTAATGTTACACCATATAGTACATCCAAAATTGTTCGCATACTACTTCAAATAATTTATATATTATTAAAGATACAATAAAATACTATAAGACAATCGTATAAAAGATCAAGGGGATATCTGATTAGAGAAGAAAATAGTTTTTTAAACCAGTGGTTCTCAAGTTACAATGGGGTAGTTACCATATGTTAAAATTTAAAGAAATTCTTATTTGTTTACAATATATGACTCATAATAAGATATATCTTATGTAAATATTTCAAAAAAGTTATTTAAAATATTAATGATTCAAATCGACCTATTCTCTGTGACGTCACGCTTACATATTTAAAACCGCAAATGTCGCTAGTGTTGTTTTACAGCGATGGGATGTGACATGTCAAAGTGACAGTTGATGGTGATACTGATGCCGTGGACATAACCATGTTTCTATTTATCAACTGTAATACAAAACGTCGTTACAAACTTGCTCAAACAAATATAAATAAGTAAAAATACGTCCTAACTTGACAGCAATATAACCTAACAAACAAGTTCCCCTTACCCTGCAAGATATACGTCGCAAAATATCTTTGTCATACTTCGAGCAGCACGTCGGAACTTAGTAGCAACGGAAACGGCAAGGGTAACGTCACAGTGGCGGGAATAGATATGTCCGGTATTTCCAGTTAATTTTTTTTCTCATTTAAAAACAAAAATTGTGCAAAATAAAAAATATGGAAAATTTAAATTTAAAAATACTTGCTTCTAATAAAAAAATCAATCAAAGCGAAACTACCCCATACAAAGTTATATTTTTTTAAATGAGATAATATATATTTTTAGCCTATTCGATAGAGTATTTTTTTCTGAATTCAACCATGTAATTAAAATGTACAATATTGAAAAAAATTCAATTAAAATTTAAATAAATTTGATTTTTATAGTTATTTTTCAGCAGGCTATGTATGAAAAACAATCGAGCTTATATGAAAATGAAACAAATATTTGTTAATAACTTTGTAAACAGTGGTCTATTTGATTTCTATCCTAAATAATTTAAATTGACAAATAGCAGTTTTTGTTCAATTGATTTTCACCCTGTTAGAAACATTGGTTTTTATTTGACATTTAGAAATAGTAATAAAAACAAAATAAATATATCACGACGGCATATTACCCATTGCTGGGTGTGCCAATCTGCTTTGTACATAGATATCAGTAATGATGAAATATTTGTATTGTGCGGGCGCTTCCCACGCGTCACCTCACGGGCACTCATTGCTGGCGTGGAGAATGCACCACAGGGGTTAATTTTTATGCCATTAAAATTCAAAGTAACACAGTAATGGCACGGCCATATTATCCAATAGGCTGACTAGGTTAAAGGAAATAGGCGCCGATCCCAATCTATAGCTTTCTTTTTATTGTAATTCATTTTACGCTTATATGTCATCTTCATACAAATAAAGCAATATTTTTTATTTTATACTGTCCGCTATTTACTACTTTAGGTTACTAATTTGAGTCCGGGAAATGATACATTACAGTACCCGACCCGGAAGTGTTGCTTGGAAACATGCCTAATTGTTTATTAGTAAGCCAGCAGAATGTTTTCATTTACATTATTTGCGACATTGTATATTTTTCTCCAATTGCAAAATAATTCAAATTCTTTTTCATATCTTCCGGAGGACTTTGTGGGAACCAGTTTCCGTATAGCTCAGCACTTTTTTTCAAAATATCGTTCGGAAAGTTTGAGTTATTACTAGAAGGAGGGTTCATTTTTGATGACAAGCAAACAAACAAAATAAACAAAAAAAAATGAAACATACACAGGTAACTAAGACAAATTCTGATGTGATGTGATCTATTTTAAACTGACATATTGACATAAATTTAAAAATATTTAAATCACGTAGACAGTATGAAATAAAATGTTGTACGTCATATGGCCATGAAGTGATATTACGGTACTTATTTCGAAATTCCTGACTCGGCTCCTTCGTCGCCTCGTCCGTAAACTTCTCATACTTACCGTAATACCTCACTTCCTGGCCTTATAACGTAAATAACTATTCCTTAATCGTTTTATGTAGAGCAAGTAAGATAAAGAAAACAAAACAATATCATAAATAAAATAAATAAAATAAATATTTCATCACGGCATATTACCCATTGCTGGGTGTGCCAACCTGCTGTGTACACAGATATCGGTAATGATGGAATATTTGTACCGTGCGGGCTCTTACCAGGCGTCACCTCACGGGCACTCATTGCTGGCGTGGAGAGTGCGCCACAGGGGTCAATTTTGTGCCATTAAAATTCGATGTAATTTTTGGCGTCGATCGGGCAAATTTGAAATCGTTTCACCTAACACAGCCACTGAGCACTCCTAACTTCACAAATATAATAATTTATACTTTTTCAAATATGAATATTATTTTTACAATAAAACGCGTAAAATTTACGAAATTCTTTAGCGGATGACGAAACTGATTTCTCTTTATTATCTATATTTATAAAATCTGAAGTTTCAAAAATTAAATGTAGAAAAATCATCTAATCAATATTAAGTTTAGTATTTTAGGTTCCTACAAATTATAGCGTAGGCGTCAAATTTTTATCAGCCTAAGACGCCCAGATGGCTTAATCTAGCCCTGAGTAATGGCTAAAATATTTAACTGGACCGAGTATCATATTGCCAGAAATAAATGCAACATTAGGCAGAGAATAAGATTGCTATCCTCGAGAGAATTGAGGATCAAAAGCAAAAAAATTGTTCAAGATGTTGGCGACTGCCGGATTTTTTTTCCGGAAAATGTTTCATTTTGAATGATGAAAGTTATTTTACTTTTTAAGAGCTCTGATAAAAATGCAAATGCAGAGTTTTACATTGGACTATTCCTGGTGAAGTTCAAATGAAAACCAAAAAAGAAATTAGAAAAGATATTCTCGTATGAATGACAATTTCAACGGGATTTATTACAACAGAATATTCTGTATTATTAAATAATCTCAAAACCTATACGAATAAGAGAGATAATAAAAAAATTAAATGTATCAGATTAAGAATTTAATTATCTTTATTATTTGTAGTAACATATATTTTCAAAAATAATATTTAGAATTTGTTTTTTAGAAACTACTAACTTCCGGTTGTCCAATTGTTACCAGAACCTATTCAACTCTTCCCAATACTGTTAAATTGAGGAATCCGTTGTTACACAGGTCTTTAGTCTTATAGAATTTTTACCTCTCTCAGCGAGAGGTAAAAATTGGACCTTGTTCAACCAACTGGAATTATTTAATAATTGTGTTTATGTCTCATAATTAACCACAACTATAAGTTTAAAAATTTAGTTAAAATGATTTATATTTAACTACGTTGTTTACTTTTTATGGTCATTCAAAACTAGTCTCAAATTTTAAGCACCGCCCATATATATTACCATAGCGATATTATATTGTACTATTTCTCAGATAAATTTATCATATAATTTCGTGCGAACAATTTCAAGTAATTTATTAGGGAAACCAAGCCTTGCCGACATAAAAGTAAATAGTTCAGCCCTTAAACAGAGGGCAATAAAATGAAATAAATAGGGGTAGATGTAGATTAGACTGTTGTTCTGACATAGCATGACCTTTGCTACAATTCTACAGAGCATTTCACGAGCTTTTCGCAGCTTTCAAGGCGAGAAAAGCTTTCAAAACATATAAGAAAAGCAGGTCACGAATTATATTTTAATTACTAAACCTAAAAATATTTTCTTTTCTACCCATTTTTGGGTGGGCAATTATCTAGTGACTAATGCATTTGTGTGGGAATTTTCATGAAACACTAAAACTAAAACGTTTTTCGTGGAAGTTGGCAATCGTGTCGACCTCTGCGCACTTGTTTTGTTCATTTTTCTTTTGTTCTGGTGCTAATGACGTCATAGAGGAATATAACAAGTTAAATTGCATCTCAACAGTATTTCCTGTTGCTTAGAATGGAATTGTACAAAGAAAATATATAGTACACAATTTGATGGAGGTGCAATATATATTTACTTATAAATATGGCATCAATTATATGGCTGATATATTAGAGATGAATTTTACAAAATATATATTTATTTTATCCTAAATATTGTAATTAATTTCTATAGAAATTGTAAATCGCAGCAAAGATAATGAGCAAAGTTTACTTGGAAACAATTACTCGAACTTAAAAGTTAACAATGAAGTTCACAGAAACGTAAGTTTTGTTCGTAGATCATTATTATGGTAAATTGTTCATTGAAAATTACTCAATATTTACTAGGAATTCAAATACTAATCTAGATTAATTTCCATGAAATATAAATTTCATTTCAACGAATTTCAAATATTTATTTGAATAGAATGAAATGTATATGCCACAGCCAGACTGTAAAATCAGTTTTTTACCTCCCGCTACCCTTGGTAAGGGAGGTATAGGGATCGTGCTAAAAATCGTATATCGAGATTTTGGTAAATGACCACGTTTTAAGGTCCCTACAATTCAATTATAACATTTTAACGATGATGTATGTGTGTATATTTGTGGATCCTCTTTACACTTTAATTCAAATACTATCATTCAGAAAATTTTGAAACCTTATATTTCTACCTTTCTCTTATATGGAAAGATGCCATTAGATTTTAAAGTAAATCAGATAACCAGAAATGGCACTTTACTGGAAGCTTAAAATAGGTTTTCTTCGAAAAAAACTTTTAAATGTTATTTTTTGGAGATTTTAATTTAGTTTTTAATTTTTTTTACAGATTTGCATTAATACTTTTTGTATATATTTTATGGATAAATTTATAAAAGTATATATAGTTTTAATCCCAGAGCCTACGTTTTAAACACAACTCATACAGTTGGTTACACAGTTCAGGTCTCAAATGTTTGTAACTGATAGATATATGTTACTGTCAACAAACTAATCATTTCAAATAATAATATGAACGTTTTAAAAAGAAAATAGTAAATGGAACAATAATTAAATGGAAAGGAACTTAATAATTTCCAGCATAAGTAAATATGTAAAAATATAGGTAAGATAATAAAAACATATATCATCACGGCATATTACCCATTGATAGGTGAGCCAATCTGCTTTGTACACAGATGTCTCTAACAATGATTACATATTTATACCGCGCGGGCGTCACCTCATGCGAATGTGGGGGTACCGAGTTTGATCCCGACCAACGCCAAATATTTTAGAATTTTAAATGGCACAAAATTGACTCCTGTGGTGCACTCTCCACGCCAGCAATGAATATAGGTAAGTATATAAATAAATAACACAGATTTTGGTAACGATGATGACATATTTGTACCGTGTCACTTCACGAGCACTTATTGCTGGCGTGGAGAATGCACCACAGGGGTCATTTTTGTGCCATTTAAAATTTGAAATATTTGGCGTCGGTCGGGATTGAACCCGGTATTTAAATTAAATTTAATTTTAAGTATTTACATGAATAAAAATAAAATTAAACGCGAGGTATTGTGTTGGCCACATCAGATTTTTTTAAAAATTGTTATAGCGTTAATTTGTACTTACGTTATAAGTATAAGCTGTCTCATTTTCGATGTTGTTTTAAGGTATCTCGGGTAATAATAACGACCGAGCAAAACCGTTTACACATTCCATGGACAACTTGTCGAGAAAATTTTAATAGTCGCCACAGGCATTTTCCATCTTCTTTTGTTTTTCGCTAATTTCGAAATTATATCATATCTTATATACTAAGATAGAGAAAATTGTTTAGACAAATTTTGTATCGTTTCTTACGTAGAATAAATAGCGTAATTCGATAACATAAACATAGGAAATAGTCTTACTTTTGGCTTATTTTATAAGCTTTTCAATAATATATAACAAGTTTACCTTTTATGGGATCTCGTGGCCGTGTGCGTAAGTGTCTGGCCGCGAATCTGGGAAACCGGGTTCGATCCCAACCGACGCCAATAATTTCGAATTTTAAATGGCACAAAATTTATCCCTGTGCAACTAATATAAATGTGAATTTCGGTACATGGGCCTTAATAAACGCTGGGCCTTGCCTTATTCGCCTCATATATTTTAGGCTTTGCAATTTACCCCATGTTGTTTTGTCCGAATTAATTCCAGCCCTAATATTAATAATGTTTTTGTGGGGTTTAATTTTCAAGGATTGAAATTATTTGAATTAGAGAAATGTATTATTTATGACATTAGAACATTGGGGTTTGATACAAATTCCTCAACAACATCCCTTTAAAATCAATAGGCGTTTTCATTTATTATCTCTGAAAGAGTGGGAATTTCAATATTCTAGTATTTATTTTACGATTTCTGTTTGATATCAATAATTAAAAATCAAATTATCATGTCTATTTCAAATAAATATAAGGAAATAATACTTTTAATTGCAAATAAATTATTAAAATGATTTCATTGAGAGAATGGAAGAAATTATAGATGAATACAGTGAAAAAAAACTGTATATTAATGATATAATTACTGTCGCAATTATAATATTGCGGATTTAAAATCCCACTTCAGATATCACAGATGCCGGCGAATTTTGAATACTAACTCCACAGATTTATCAGAGCGCTTGAAGGTTCTCGGAACGTACGAGATAAAAAATCTGATGTGGACACCACCCGACTTCCTTATACGCCTATTAAACTAGACATATTTTTACCTTCCGTCACCTTTAGGTAAGGAAGGTATTGTCTTTGGTCAAAAAATTCAATGATGAGTTTTTAGTGAATAAGCATGTTTTAGGGTCCCTATAATAAGATTTTACCATTTTTACGATGTCTGTATGTATGTATGTCTGTGACGAAAATTTCGGATCGCATAACTTCAATACCACGATTCCAAAAATTATATTTTTTTCGTATTCCTCAAGTTTACATCCAGAAGAATAAGTGATTAGATTTTGGTTATAATTGGTCAACCGGAAGTTTAACGTTATTATAACTTGCAGAATATATTATTCTCTATACGATTTGATTGCATTTTATACTTCTTATTCAATAGATATATAGTTAAAGAATTATAAAGATATTAAATTTCATAAAACAGCCAGCTATGCTAACCGTGTAAACTACTAATATATTCAAATAATTTAAATTGACAAATGTCACAATGAAAAGTAAATGAATGTGGCAGAGTTGAGAATGTTGAAGTAGATGTTGGGGAAGACACGGAAAGATACGGTAAGGAAATAACTCTAGTGTTTTCTGGAAAGATACAAGAGAGACTATTACATTGGTTTGAACATAATATGAGGACAGATGAATATATTGGAAGAAGAATGAATAGCTTAGTTGAAGAAACAGAGGAAGACCAAAGATAAGATGTAAGGGCTGTATTGCGGAAGACTTGAGAGAAAAGAAACTGAATGAGAACGACACGCAAAACAAAAATGAGTGGGAGAAGAAAATAAAAATAGCGACCCCTAACGAATGGGTAAAGCTAAAGAAGAAGAAGTCAGTGTCAAGTGTAATTTGCATAGTTTGTTTATGAAATAGTTTTACTGGAAATTTAGAATCTTATGCAAGAAAATTTATGCATGGAATTTATACATAATACACAGGATTGACGGAAGGTATTGAGCTGGCCACATCAGATTTTTTTAATAAGTAAATTACAAAATATTAATTTTAACTTCAAAACGGTAGGATATATAGTCATAAAAGAAGGTGCATAACTACGGCTTACAGGTTTTGAGTTATCGTGAATAACAAAAAAAAAAAAGTATATCATTTTAAAATTTACATATCTTGCTTATACAAAGGGCTAATTAAATAATACTTAATGTGCTAGACGCAGAATTTAATCGTCTAAAACTTTTATTTGAAGCAATTATTTCTAAAATCAAAATAAAACCATTTTATTCAAGAAAAACTGTTAACAACTTCAAGTAATGTACCACTTCCGGTTAGCCTATTTTAACCAAAATCTATTATGTTATTCCCATTGACATAAAAGTCTTATATACCAAATTTGAAAAGTTTTGGATTATATTTTAAAATAGTTTTTCATTAAAATCTATTTTAGGCTTCAAGTAAAGTACCACTTCTGGAAATAATGTAATGACAACTAGATGTTATAGCAGTCCTAAATACAAAATTTCCACTTTTTACGGCTAACCGTTTCTGAGTTATGCAAGATACGTACGTACGTACAAACGTCACGACGAAATTAGTCAAAATGGATTCAGGAATGTTCAAAATGGATATTTCCACTAAAATCTGAAAACCGACATTTTTCACGATTACAATACTTCGTTTACTACAAGAAAGTAAAATGACGATCCTTCAGAGTTCTCCAAGACAATAAACGAAGACGTCTAATATACAGCTGACAACACAAACTATGCGATCAATAAAAATAAAATGAATATGTACTTAGAAAATTTGATAACAGTGTTATACCAAATATCAAATAGATAAAATTCTTAATCCTTTAATGATTATTTTTATTATAATCCTGTTGAAGGTCGCTGCCACGGCAGCAAATTTTAAGCAGGACACAGACCAAGGATAACATTAACCTTTTAATTTCAAAAGTGAATGCAAGGGATTAAGAAAAGGATTAGGTACAAAATTAAATAAATGATAATTTATATTAACTTTCCTAATGTTTTAGGAAAACATGGTTGAAATCAGTGATGAGATAACGTTAACGAATTACATTACCTCATAGCGTTATAAAAAAAATTAATTCGTTACATAACGTTATAAATAATTTAATAAAAAACAAAATAACTTTATTTTTGTTTCGTTATTATATTATAATAACAATATTTTTCTCAAGTTTGTAATAAATATTCATTAAAAATTTAAATTAAAAACAATTTATTAAAAAATCTGATGTGGCCAACACAATACCTCCCGTTTGGCACAAAAATGACCCCTGTGTGGCACTCTCCACGCCAGCAATAAGTGCTCGTGAGGTAACATCTAGTAAACGCCCGCACGGTACAAATATGTCATCATCGTTACCGAAATCTGTGTACAAAGCAGATTGGCACACCCAGCAATGGGTAATATATAATATATATTTTTATTATCTTACCTATATTCCTACATATTTACTAATGCTGGAAACTATTAAGTTCATTTCCATATAATTATTGTTCCATTTACTATTTTCTTTTTAAAACGTTACTACTATTATTGGAAATGATTAGTTTGTTGACAGTGACATATATCTGTCAGTTACAAAAATTTGAGATCTGAACTGTGTAACCATGGAGTTGTCTTTAAAGCGTAGGCTCCGGGATTAAAATAATAAATAAATAATAAATTTATCCATAAAATATATACAAAAAGTATTATTGCAAACCTGTAGAAAATTTAAAAAACTTTAATTTTTATAATAACAAATCTCGAAAAAATAACATTTAAAGGGTATTTTTCGAAGAAAAATTATCCTGAGTTTCCAGTAAAGTGCTATTTCCGGTTATCTGCGATTTACTCCAAAATCTAATGACATCTTTCCATATAAGAGTAAGGTAGAAGAAATACATTTTCTGAATGATAGTATTTGAGTAAAGCGTAAAAAGAATCCACACACACTCACACACACATACACACAGATATCATCGTGAAAATGTTAAAATTGGATTGTAGGGTCCTTAAAAAGTGCTCATTTACCAAAATCTCGATATGCGATTTTTAGCACGATCCCTATACCTCCCTTACCAAGGGTAGCGGGAGGTAAAAAACGTACACACTTATCTTATTCTCGAAATGAAATAAAGTGTTCAACATTTAAATTTGACCACTAATGACATCCATTCATTATAAAACTCGAAATAAATTATCAGGAAATTATACTTTCAAACGGCAAAAATCTTATAAAATTTGTAAACTTGGATAACGTTATTGTGAATCGTTATTTGTTATGATATGGTTACATAACGTTATTTTATAATTATAACGTTTTTAAAAAATATTAATGAATCGTTATTATAACGTTATCGGGTATTATTACGTTACGTTTTCCATCTCTGGTTGAAATATAAAACCAAACATAGAAACAATTTTACGAACAAAAAGTTTTGTTGGTAAACAAAATATTAAAATATTTTGACGTATTTTTCCGTTTTTTAAATAATTTAAAAACTATTATTTTCCCTATACATGAACGTTGTGAAAAATGTATTGAGGAGGCTGGGAGTTATTTTGAATATTTGTTGTAAAATCATTTTGTTATTAAGTGTTCCTTATGACAAAAAAACAATATTATTTCGTTTAATAATAATAGTTACAGTTGTTTTAGTTCATTGTATTATTTCAAGCCACAGTCATGGCTCACTATTCTCTTTTCTCTTTACATGATTGTAAAGCAAATTTGATGTACTTTTCAAATTTGTAAAAAAATATAGTATGTTCCATTTGAAATATCAAAGTTGATATTAATTACTAATAAACCGGAAGTGTTATCATGAGTGTATATCCGTCATCAAGTAGCTTACATGTTGTTGTATAAATCATGTTATATGAAAGAAATTACTAATTTAAAAAATAAGCGAGATATTTGCTGGGTCCACTAAAATATAACACCCTATATAGTACATTTCATTTAAAATGAGACATGTAGAACAAAAAAATCAACCCTTTTCAGTTTCAGCATTTCAAAGATATTTCAGCAAGTCTTCACTCTTAGAATTTCACGATTTTCATGAAAAACATGTTAAAATTTTGACAGGGACCCATATCACGTAGAACAAATTGTTTCAGGGAGGTATTCAGGCAAATTCCACAAAAACTTTAACTGTAACAATTGGGGAAGTATATATTTTAAATATATCATGTACAGACTTCTGTCCAAGAAGTGTGTTTTGTACAGAGCCGTACAGAGCCGGTCTCAGTTTTTTTTTTTTAATTTCGCCAGTAATCAATTGTAACTACTTTTTGTCTGAGTTGAACAGGATTGTATCGAAAAAAAATGTACAAAAGATTCGAGGCAGCTGAAATAGGTCACCTACTTCTAAACTAAAATAAATTGTGAAGGATTTCAGACCATTAAATATAATAGAAGTAATTTAGAAAAGTTTGAAATTAATTAAAATTAGTGGTAGTTCATTTATATTTGTTCAAAATGATGAACTCAAAATTAATGGATTATTCTAGTACTATACCGGATGATTCATCGTCTGTTTTTATTACCTCCCGCTACTCTTGGTAAGGGAGGTATAGGGATTGTGCTAAAAATCGCATATCGAGATTTTGGTAAATGACCACGTTTTAAGGTCCCTACAATCCAATTTTAACATTTTTACGATGATGTCTGTGTGTATGTGTGTGGATCCTCTTTAGCTCTAACTCAAATACTACCGTTCAGAAAATTTTGAAACCTTGTATTTCTACCTTACTCTTATATGGAAAGATGCCATTAGATTTTGGAGTAAATAACCGAAAATGGCAGTTTACTGGAAGCTCAAAATGGTTTTTCTTCGAAAAATACCTTTAAATGTTATTTTTTCGAGATTTATGTTATATAAAAATTAAAGTTTTTTAAATTTTCTACAGGTTTGCATTAATACTTTTTCTATATATTTTATGGATAAATTTATAAAACTATCTATAATTTTAATCCCGGAGCCTACGTTTTAAACACAACTCATACACATGGTTACACAATTCAGATTTCAAATGTTTGTAACTAACATATATGTCACTGTCAACGAACTAGTTTCAAATAATAATATTAACGTTTTATAAAGAAAATAGTAAATGGAACAATAATTATATAGAAAGGAACTTAATACAGTTTCCAGCATAAGTAAATATGTAAAAATATCGGTAAGATAATAAAAACATATATCATCACGGCATATTATCCATTGATGGGTGAGCCAATCTGCTTTGTACGCAGATGTCGGTAATAATGATGACATATTTGTTCCGTGCAGGCGTTCACCAGGCGTCACTTCTCGCGAATCTTGGGAACGGGTTCGATTCCGACCGACGCCAAATATTTTAGAATTTGAAATGGCACAAAATTGACCCGTGTGGTGTAGGTAAATATATAAATAAATAAAATAAATACATATATCATCACGGCATATTACCCACTGCTGGGTCTGCCAATCTGCTTTGTACACAGATTTCTTCGGTAAGGATGTTGACATATTTGTACCGTGCGGGCGTTTACCAGGTGTCACCTCACGAGCATTTATTGCTGGCGTGGAGAGTGCACCACCGGTGTTATTTTTGTGCCATTTAAAATTCGAAATATTTGGCGTTGGTCGGGATCGAACCCAATATTTAAATTTAATTTAATTTTAAGTATTTACATGAATAAAAATTAAATTAAACGGGAGGTATTGTGTTGGCTACAGATTTTTTAATAACTCGATCATTTTAAATATTTTAGAAAAATATTTAAACGAAGTTTATTTTAAATTAAAATGTGTATAAATCTATAGTTTTTCTACAGGATGTTCCATTTTTACACAATGGTATGTAACTTTATATTTTCAAGTGGAATAAAAAAATACAGGCTGTATCATGGAAAGTGAAATAGGCGTTTAACATGGGAAATCAGTTTTTCCGTGAGTATTGCTCCCCTAATTATTTTAGACAAAAATTTCAAATGGAAGTTGTAAAGCAAAAAATTCTACATACGAATCAATAAAAAAAACATTTTGGCTACTTCATAACTGCAGAAATAAAATTTGAAAATTCACGGAATTACAATTTAATAGTATTAGCAATGGAATTAAATACAAGAGACAAACAAAAGCGTAACGTTTTATTACGTCAATGTGAGAATAATGTTTGTCAAAATAAATATTTTACGTAGTAAATATAAATAAAATAAATAAATAAATATATCATCACGGCATATTACCCATTGCTGGGTGTGCCAATCTACTTTGTATACAGATATCGGTAATGATGAAATATTTGTACCGTGCGGGCGCTTACCAGGCGGCACGTCACGAGCACCCATAACTGGCGTTTGTTCGTCTCTTGTTTCTAATTCCATGGCTAATACAATTAAATTGTAATTGTTAAACCGGAAGCGCTACCATCATACCAAATACCACGATTTGTGAGCCTATTTATTTATAATTACTAACAAAACCATATATATTTTTTCATTATTATAGCACATATTTATCTTTAACTATAACTATACAGGGTGACACTGAAAAACGGGCCAGTCAAAATAACTTTTTTATTTATAATTATTTTTTAATTCTCTTTAGATATTTCTAAACTAGAATTAGGGTCTCAAAAATCATGATATTTTGGATGATGGTACCGCTTTCGGTTTAACCGGAAAATACATTAACTTACATATTTCAAATGGAACATCATATATATTTTTATATAAGTATTTGGAATCTACGTAATATTACGAATTTAACGATATGTTTGAAGTGGATTTTTATTGAAGAAATAAATTTCCAAAATGTTGAAAAAATGATGCATAAATTAACCTGCTAAGCCATGATATCAAGCAAGCTGTGCAAACAGTTGAAATAATATTTAAGTTAATTGTTTAAATAGTAAGACTCCATATTTTGTTACAAAAAAATGATCAATTTGCTATCACAGCCTACCTGGTATAACTTACCAGGTTAATTATTCATAATTTTCTCCTACGTTTATGTAATTTATTTCTTTAAAAAAAATCACTTTAAGCATATCGCCGAATTCGTAGTATTACGTATGTAAGTTAATGTAATTTTCGGTTAAACCAGAAGTGATGCCATCATCTGAAATACCATGATTTGTGAGCCCCTAACCCTAATTTATAAATATATCAAGAAAATTATAAAATAATTGTATATAAAAAAGTTATTTTGATTGGCCTGTTTTTCAGTGTCACCCTGTATATTTTCCAGGGCTGTACTCACCATTTTTCTACATAAGTGCTCTTCCAGAAGTATCCATAAGTTATCCCGAGAGTTATCCATACAAGCACACACGTCACACCATTTATAAAAGTTTCACTGAGTTCGGCACTGCAATATTAGGGTTTTTTTGAGAAAGAACGAAAATGTAAATATAATAAATGAAATTATTAAATTTATAGTGTTGTATTGATCTTGAAAAAGACTATTTTGTAAAATAAATTTTGATGTAGAAATATGTTTAAAAATGGAGCAGTATTATAACAATAAAATATTAAAATATAAATAATATTTTGCAATAAATATTACAACATTTTAATAATGTACCAATTTCTGGATATTTGGGTGTACTAATTTTATTCACAACTTTCAATGCCAATATATTTACGGTTAAGGGCGCTTGCCAGACGTCACCACTAAGTGGAGAACGCACCACTAGGTCACCTTTATACTTTTTAAAACTGGAAAATAATTTTGAGTTGCATTTGAACCACAATTGTTTATAAATTGTACTCAGCCACACAAAAACAAATATAACAATAAATACATTTAAAAAATAAAAATGTAAGTATGTATTTATTTAATTATTTGGGTTATAATTTAAATATTTAAGTATGTACACTTTTATAGAAATAATTTCAACCCCTTAAAAATGATGTATGATCGCTTGAGGTCAGTAGGTCTTTATAAACAATACATATACCCTAAAACCCATTTTCCATGCCTGTAAATCCATTTTGTACCCATTTAAACCCTTGCAAAATATTACAAACTCATTATTAACTTCCCTATCACAATAAATTAACCTTCATCCCTTAAAATAACATAGAATACGCCTAAATAATATGAAACCAACATTCTGCAAAATGGCCACTGCTCCAGTTGTCACATAGAACATTCTTTCTCAAAAAAACTGATAAATCCTTACAGATACACTTCTATTTCACACACTCACTTATAAAGTCTTCATTCCGGGTTCGATTCCCGTCATTATTAAAACACTAAACCGAATTTTATCACTTTGGAGTTGTATGATGAACGGATGACATTATCTTCAACACTAATGAATATTCTCTGTCAAATCAAGCGCGTTTGACACTCAACTACTAACAAAAAACTGGGTGTAGGAGTTGTATGAATCTTACTCAGTGGTTAATGTATGATTTTGCCGAGAATTGTACCCGTAAGGTAAACATAATCCCATAAATACGACAGTGGAGGAGAGTATACTAGCTATACATGTATTTCGCAAACGGTGGTACTAGTTACGACGCACGTCGTATCTCTGTCTTTCTTGTATATGTTGGGGTAGTTTTATCTAATTTAAATTAGTTTTAAATTTAGAAAAATATGGTTATTTAATGTAATTTTAGGTATAATATA
Organism: Harpalus rufipes; assembly: GCA_951394225.1. Taxonomy (NCBI): domain Eukaryota; kingdom Metazoa; phylum Arthropoda; class Insecta; order Coleoptera; family Carabidae; genus Harpalus; species Harpalus rufipes. The sequence continues at coordinate 5,810,141 of OX596285.1, forward strand.
TCTTCACAAGTTTTTGAGTGCAAGTGCAGTAAAAATATATTGTTTTAACGGAAAAAAATACAGATATTGTTACACCCAGTAATGGGTAATAATTAGTGATGATATATTTATATATTTTTTATTATACCGGGTGATTGCGCTAAGGATGTGCAAATATTTTAACATGGGATTTAAGTTTTATGTAATTTCCTGGTCTCCTGTTCATTTTATGGCAAAAACTGTAAAATGAAAAGTTGTACTAAATTAAAAATTGCATACATACTTAAATAAAATTACATTTTTACCTCCCGCTACCCTTGGTAAGGGAGGTATAGGGATCGTGCTAAAAATCTCATATCGAGACTTATACAAAAGAGCACGTTTTAAGGTCCCTAGATTCCGATTTTAACATTTTCACGATGATATCTGTGGGTGTGTATATATGTGTGTATGTGCGTGTGGTGTGTCGAAAATTTTGAAACCGTGTATTCTTGCTCTACTTTAATATAAAAAGGTCCCATTAGATTTTGGTGTAAATCAGATAACCGAAAATGGCACTTTACTTGAAGCTCAAAACAATTTTTCTTCGAAAAATACATTTAAATTACTTTTTTTCACGATTTATGTTATTATAAAAATATAGTTCAGATCTCAAATTTATGTAACTGACAGATAAATGTCACTGTCAATAAATTAATCATTTCAAATTAATAATGGTAGTATTTTACGAAAATATTAAAATATGAATTTATAAAATAATAATATATTAATAAATTAAAGAAATTAATATCACTATCACAAAATAAAGTAACAGTAAGATTTTGGAGAAGATCATACGGGATAATATATATAATAAATTGGAACAATAGTAAATATGTAAGTATGTATTTAAGTTAACAAAAATTAAATAACGAGAGGTATTGTGCTGGCCACATCAGATTTTTTATTATGATTTTAGTTTCTGCTGCGTGTGTGCGCGTATATATACGTGATTTGGGAGGCACTAAAAAATTGTATGTAAATAATTTAGTTGTCAACATAAACCATCTCTCACACAGCCTGCAGTTAAAATGCAAGTAAACCCCTCCAAAATAACCCCAAACAACTCATAACATTTTCCCCAAAATATTATAATTTTCGCTCAACCCCTCAACACAGTTAGTAACCTCCCTGAAACGTACGTCTTTTATTTCTTCATCTCTCGATCTGGCCGCGTGTTTTGGCGGAGGCGCTACTATCGAACTACAGAAGAACCCTCTACCGGAAAGCTCAAGAAATTCATACAATGGCTGATGCAGTCAATATCCTTAAATCATGCGCAAAGGAATGAGAAAAGGATAAGGGAATGATAAAAAGGGAAGGATGATATGAGATAGGGTATGGAGAATTGAGTTGCTATGCCCACATTTGGGTGTTGGACAAAGATACTGTTGATAATATGTACTTGGATTTTGAAACATTTTTTTATCTAATTTATTATTAAAATAAAAAATGGAAATTACATGAATTTATATTTATGTCACACTGGTTTCTAAAGCAACATTTTTTGAACAATTTATAAAACAAAAAGTGAAACATTAAAATCCTTTATTTATGCGGCAGTAAACTGTTCTTCACCTTAGTACCTTCAGCCAAAATATCTCGAGGAATGTATTTTTCATTAATTATAGCGAATAAGAATGTTAATGAAACCAGAAAAATTCAATTTCAATCCGTCAATCTGTCAAAATTACTTTTATTATCTTTTTAGTATTTATCGTAATTATTTATCGTTTAATAAACGCATTCTTTTAATTAATATTATTTCACTTATTTTTACACTTCACCCATATAAATAAAACATTAAAATATTATAATACGAAGTCTCTGACCGCGTGCCTGAGTGTCTGATCGCGAATCTGGGTTCGTTCCCGATCAACGCCAAAATTATTTCGAATTTTAAATGGCAAAAAAGTGACCCTGTCCTGTGGTGCACTTTTCACGCCAGCAATGACTGCCCGATAATCACTCGCACGGTACAAATACGTCATCATTACCGACGTATACAAAGAAGATTGGCTCACTGAGAAATGGGTAATATGCCGTTTTAGTTTGCTGTCGTAGAAAAAGTATGGTATGTGGTGCGTTTTATAAACTCTTTAGACACTTGATTATAAACTTATATACTATACTTTTCACAGGGTCTCGTGGCCACATGCCTGAATGTCTGGTCGCGAATCTGGGGAACCGGGTTCGATCCCGACCGGCGACAAATATTCCAAATTTTAAATGGCACAAAATTGACCCCTATGCTGCACTCTCCACGCCAGCAATGAGTGTGCGTGAGGTGACGCCTGGTAAACGCCCGCACGGTACAAATGACATCATTACCGAAATCTATGTACAAAGCAGATGGGCACACCCAGCAATGTGTAATATGCCGTGATGATATATTTATTTTATTATTTACTATACTTTTCTACAGCTGCAAATTAAGACAGCAGGCTTTCTATAAAAATAAAAAATAAGTAACCTAAAAAGTGTATTTCTATATTTTTGCTGTCTTAATTTGTAGTCGAAAAAAAAGTATACCTAGTATATAAACTCTTGACTGTAGACACTCGTATATAAAGCTAGTTACACAATTTGTGTTAAAACTATAAAATTTATTATAGTTTATAAAGATTTTATATTAATATTCTAGGGACATCGAAAACACATAAATATCATTTTGTCGTCCGCAGTTTTTCTGCATAATATTACAATACAAAAGTCAAAAACAGATAAAATACTTTACTATAAACATCGAGAAATATATAAAGAACTATTTCAAAACAAAATATTTTATCTACAAAGACCTGTCTATGACCAGGGCTGCCACAACCAAAAATATATTCACCCCAAACATAATACCACATTTTTGCAAAAATAATATCATATTCTCTAACCAATATCTTTGTCATAATATCCATATTAATAACCCCTTTCTATCTGGGGGTGGTCATAATTCACCCCTTTCTATAACGTACGCCTCTGGACATATGAGCACGTGTTCGCCCTTAGTACATATGTTAGACAAAAAGATCAGATAATATAAGGACGGGAACAACTATAAGTTAAACAAGGATGGAGAAACAGACCTCAAAACTGAATAATTTGTGGGGGGGGCTTGCCCCAACTACAAAAGGGGTGGAAATGCATGGGCGGAGAGTGTGGATATTTTTAGGAAACATACTACGAAAATGTATCCGATATTTAATCAAAATCAAAAAGTATCATACGACGGTCATTTCATAAATAATGACCAGGTTGGCAACTCTGCGAATTGGATGATATGACAACAGTGATATTTACGTCAATTGTAGTAGAACGCTTGGGGAAAGAGCGTGTGTATTGTTTTTAACTATAGCGTAATCTGTTTTTCACAAAATGATCATTTATTTTTACAAATAAAATTGTTATAGCACTAAAGTTGAGTTCAATGATCCTGCCCCCTCTATAATTGCCTCCTTGCGCCACCTATGGGAATATCTGTCTGTAGAGTGAGAATTCGGATCAGCAAAAGCAATACGTTTCTATAAAGGAAATTAACATTTCAAACTCAGGGGATATGCAACCGATGCATCCTGTTTCCGGTTCATCTAGGATGAAATCCTGCATCCAGGATGTAGTCCTGGATCTTCTGGATCATTTCAGACTCTTTATAAACATGGAAACAAGCATGGATACTTGGAAAAGCTTAGGAATAGCGAATAAACAAGTACAAGAACAAAAAAGAAAAAAGAAAAATTCTAATTTGAATGTAAAATTTTTATTATCATAATTGCTGATTGTTGGTATAATAGTGCACTCTCCATTTTACATATAATTTCCGTATTTTTACCTCCCGCCAACCTACATACATTACATAGGTAAGGGAGGTAATATTTTCGGTCCAAAAATTCGATGAATTTTCAGTAAGCAAGAAATACGGCCCTCAAAATTTCTCAAATTTGGTATTTAAAACTCGTATATGATTGAGAACAACATATTAAATTTGGGTTACATATGATACACCGGAAGTGCTACTTTACTTAAAGCTTATAACAATTTTTAATGAAAAAAAATATGATCCAAAACTTCTCAAATTGGGTATTTAAAACTCGTATATTGGAAACATTTATGAGAAACCCAATGAGGTACTTGGAGCTCTTAACAGATTTTCCAGGAAAAACAATATAATATACTCGTAGTGCAAAATTTCGTAATATAGACTTTTTTACCTCTCGCTAAGAGAGGTATTGGATTCATGCTAAAAATCGCATATCCAGATTTTAATGAATAAGCACGTTTTAAGGTCCCTACATCCGATTTTAGTATTTTTACGATGATGCCTGTGTGTGTGTGTGTGTGTGTGTGAGTGTGTGTGTGTGTGTGTGTGTGTATGTATGTATGTATGTATGCATGCATGTGTGTGTGTGTGTGTGTGTGTGTGTGTGTGTGGACGATTTCTCAAAAACTATAATACTTAATGTCTGTTTAACTACGTATTTCTCAATTGGACATTACTGGGAAGAGCGGAAAAGGTTTTGGTAATAATTGGACAACCGGAAGCAGCAGATTTTTAAAAAAAATCTTCTAAATATTATTTTTTGAAAATTTTTGTTCTTACTAGTAGTAAAGAAGAATAAATTTTCTATCTGATACATATAAATATTTTATTATATCTTTTATAGATTTAGAGATAAAGAAATATAGGGTATATAATAATCTGTTGTAATAAATCTAACAGCCCAAATGATTGTCATGGACACCAATTGAAAAATGAAAATGTTTGTAACTGACAGATAAATATCAGTGTCAAAAATCCAGAGACATTACTGAAATCAATGAATTGGAAACATCTCGAAAAATTAGAAGAGTAGGACAAAATTTCTTCATAGAATGAATTTAAAATTAAAAAATCTAAATATGAAGAATAGATATAAGTAGAATTTTTAGTGTAAAGTGTAGGTATACAAGAAATGTTAAATACAAAAGGCCCCGCAGTCATGTGACTTTGTTGGCCTTGACAAGCAGATATGGGGACCCATGTCTGAATGATAGCTAGTAATTATGTACATAGATGTCAAATATCATAACTTTTCATTCTAAATTTTTGCAATTCCATGTGGTTTATTTTCGACAAGTAAATTCCACGATCCTGGTGAGAAATTAACTACGTGAATTTAATTTGGCATCTATCAATGTACATAATTACTAAACAATGTCACATGACTGCTCGCGCCCTATACTTATGTAACCAAAAAAGAAAGTGGCGAGAGGTACTGACCACAACAGGTCTTTATTTATTGGAACAATAAATTAGATTATCTTTACAAAAGATCAACCGGATGTGATACATTACTTAAAGTTCATTGTATTTTAAACATGGAGTTAGCGGGAGATCATGTGCTGGTCACATTAGATTTTTTTTTATTAATGTATATTTAATTTTGTAATAATTATATGTCCCATTTTTATGTATAAATTAGTCCATAATTGACGTAACACTTTTGTCAACAAATATTTTAATTATCTCTTTAAATATTTGGGTGTCACAATAAAATAATTCAAGCAATATTAAAATTAGGGTCACTGAAAAATGGCAAGTATGCAGAAAATACAACAATTTGCCAAACCGTCAGAAATTGTACACCGGACCATTTTTTATGAGAGCGGCTTTTAAGACGCAAATATTATTACAAAAATTAATTAAAACTGGAAATATAATACCTAATTTGTTATATACTTTACAGGAATACTTAAGTTTTTTATGAATATATTAAACAAATATATTTTATTTCAAATCGTCACTAAAGTGCATAAAAATCATCATTAAAAGTTAAGAAATCAGCACTAAAGTGATGCATTATATGGTGGAAATGATTAGGCAGAGGACTCACGTCATCAACCTGAAATAAACCTTATAAAAAAAATATAACTCGTAGTAATTATTAGTTGTTATTTATTTTTAAAAAATCTGATGTGGCCAGCACATAACCTCTCGCCGTATATTTTACCTGGCTGTATGCATAAAGCAAAGATTATTTTTATAAATACAAATAATATATTCATATAAATCTATGACGTATAAACTTCTTTATTATTCAATAATAGCATGTCTCAACATGAAGATATTTTACCATAAATTATGTTACAATAAATTACAAAGTAGAGTTTACCATATATAAATATTAGGCTGGTAACAGCAATTTTCAATTCGAACAACTTTGTTTACTTTCTCTTCATATTCTTCTAGTAAAAACATTAATTTTGGGCGGTCTAAAATGTATATATCTGGATTGTGCATCTATTCTTATATATCTTCTTTTACATTTTATTTTTTCATACTTGTTATATCTAAATAACCTTAATTCCCTTTAATAAAGTGACGGATAGATTGCACTCCGATTTACAACTTACTTGAGAAGAATTTGATAGCTTTTTCGCAATTCAAAGTTACTCTAGTCTACAGTACTGGTGTACATTGTCCCATAATGTTTGAAACAAATTTAAGTCCTTCAACCTAGACTTGTCATCTCCATAATAGTCACAGATCAAGAACTAAGGGATTCTCCAAGTACATTTTTAATTCATTACTCATTATTTCTGACACTGACATTTATCTGTCAGTTACAAATAATTTAAATTATCAACTATTTTTCATGGCATTCTTTCGGCTGTCAAATTTATTACAACAGATTATTTTATATATTATACTTCTTTTATCTCTAAATCTATGGAATATATAATAAAATATTTAAATGTATCAGATAGAGAATTTAATTTTCTTTAATATTACCACGAAAAATTTTCAAAAAATAATATTTAGAAGATTTTTTTTCAAGAATCTTCTACTTCCGGTTGTCCAATTATTACCAAAACCTTTTCAGATCTTCCCATGAATGTCCGATTGGGAAATACGTTGTTAAACAAATTTTAAGTCTTATAGTTTTTGAGTAACCGTCCTTCCAACATCCCACACACACACATACACACACACACACACACACACACACATCCACACACACACACACACAGACATCATCGTAAAAATGTTAAAATCGGATTGTAGGGACCTTAAAACGTGCTTATTCAATAAAATCTGGATATGCGATTTTTAGCATGAATGCAATACCTCTCTTAGCGAGAGGTAAAAAAGAAAAAATATACTAGTATTTAAGAAACGTATATATTAATTAATTTACAATTATTTCCAAGTTAATCCTTATTCCTTTTACGGAATATAAAATTATTTGACACAAAAATGATCATTCTCAGTAGGCCAACGTATGGTACGAAAATAAACTACAATTATTTCAAATAATTTTATATTCCGTAAACGGAATTACGATTGACATTAATATATACATTACTTAATACTAGTACTTTTTACCTTCCGTCACCTTTAGGTAAGGAAGGTATTGTTTTTGGTCAAAAAATTCAATGATGGGTTTTTAATGCACATGTTTTAGGGTGTGTGTGTGTGACAAAAGTTTCGGATCGCATAACTTCAATACCACGATTCCAAAAATGATATTTTTTTCGTATTCCTCATGTTTACTTCCAGAAGAACAACTGATTAGGTTTTAGTTATAATTGGTGAATCGGAAGTAGCCTCATTTGAAGATTTAACAGTTAAATTTGATTTATTGACATTTAACGTTATTATAACTTAAAGAATATATTATTCCCTATATGATTTGATTGCATTTTATACTTCATATTCAATAGATATAAAGAATTTTAAACAAATTAAATTGTATAAATCAGCCAGCTATGCTAAACATGGAAACTACTAATATAGTCATATAATTTAAATTGATAGATGTGAGTATAAATAAAAAGTAAATTAATGTAGCAGAGATGAGGATGTTGAAGTAGATGTTGGGGAAGACACGGAAAGATAGGTAAGGAAATAACTCTAATGTTACAAGTTTTCTAGAAATATACAAGCGAGATGATTACATTGGTTTGAAAATGTCATGATGAGCAATGAAGAACATATTGGATGAAGAATTAATAGCGTAGTAATAGAAGGTTGAAGAAACAGAGGACGACCAAAGATAAGATGGAAGGACTGTATTGCAGAAGACTTGAGAGACAAGGAACTGAATGAGAACGACACGTAAAACAGAAATGAGTGGAAGAAGAAAATAAAAAATAGCAACCCCTAACGTATGGGGAAAGCTAAAGAAGATGTTAGTGTCAAGTGCAATTTGTATAGTTTGTTTAGGAAATAATTTTACTGCAAATTTAGAATCTTTTGCAAGAAAATTTATGTATAGAATTTATAAATAATATACAGGATTGACGGAAGATATTGAGCTTTTTAAGATGTTATAGGTTATAATTATAAAAGTTGTTGGGTGTGTATACATGTGCCGCTTTGTTGATTTAGTGGTGAATCTAATGACCCACATAATTTACCTAATTTGTAACTTGTTTATAAACAAATGAATAATTATTATCATAAGCTCCAAACATAAGGTCCGCAAAAATCATACGACAATTAGTATTGTTAGAACAGCCAAAATGGTACCTTCGAAATATATTTTTAAATTAGTGCTACTTTTATTTATTATTTCTACTGTAAGTAGTAAAACTTTAGTGAAACGAAGTGAAACAGAACATGAAGAAAACGAAGTAGACAGCACGGAATTTGAAAAATTGAAGAAGGAATATGTGAAATTTGAAGAATCGGTGAAAAATGAAACAAGCACGGAGGAAATTAGTGAAGAACACCATGAAGAGAAGACTACAAAGAATGGAGAAAAGTCTGCAAATCCTGAAGGAAAAAAACAGGAAGACATCTTGCAACACCAACACGAGCATTTGGACCCGGCCACTTCCACAAATGAAGGTATTTACATTATTTATTTTTTATTTATCTACATCTGTACAATGGAATAGTGGCTTATTTATTAAAGAAAATGTGGTTCAAATCCCGCACTCAACAAATATAATAACACAGAAACTAAAAATAATACTTTTGAATATAATTTCGCTATAACTAGAAACACCAAAGCTACTGATAAGCAGAGCTGAGCAAGTACCTCTATTTAAGTACAATATATACCAGAGCCCAGATATTTAAACTTAAGTAGGTAAAGGTGTGTGGCAAATAGGATCAGTGTTAATAAAAAAAAAAAAATTAAAATTATTTATTAGGACGTTTCGGTGCTGGTCCAGCACCATCTTCAGCTTCTACAATGTGTTGTTTTTTTAATAATAAAAATATAACAAATAATATAAATCTTACCATTAAGGCCCGGTTTTTTCACCTCTTGATAAAGTGCCAGTTAACTTATTTGCCAAATAATAGAAAAATATCGCATCGTATACTTGACATGTGTATAATTTTGTCAATTTACGCTGTAATATCGATGCGATATTTTTATTTTATCTGTCAGTTAACTGATACTTAATCCAGACGTGAAAAAACCGGGCCTAAATAAATATAAATTTTTAAAAAAAGTTGAAAAAATCTGTTGTGGCCAGCACAATGCCTTCCGTCAATCCTGTGTATAATGTATAAATTCCATACATAATTTTTCTTGCAAAAGATTCTAAATTTCCAGTAAAATTATTTCATAAATAAACTATTCAAATTGCACTTGACACTGACATCTTCCTCTGTAGCTTTTCCCATTCGTTAGGGGTCGATATTTTTGCGTGTCGTTCTCATTCAGTTCATTTTCTCTCAAGTTTTCCGCAATACAGTCCTTCCATCTTATCTTTGGTCTTCCTCTGTTTCTTCAACCTCCTATTAATAAACTACTCATTCTTGTTCAAATATAATTCTTCATTTCTCCTCATGACATGTTCAAACCAATGTAATCGTCTTGCTTGTATCTTTCTAGAAACTTGTAACACTAGAGTTATTTTCTTACCGTATCTTTCCGTGTATTCCCCAATATCTACTTCAACATCCTCATATCTGCCACATTAATTTACTTTTTATTGATGACATCTGTCAATTTGAATTATATGAATATATTACTAGTTCCCAAGTTTGGCATAGCTGGCTGAATTATAAAATTTAATTTCTTTAAAATTCTTTAACTCTGTATCTATTGAATATGAAGTATAAATTATAATCAAATCGTATAGAGAATAATATATTCTTTAAGTTATAATAACGTTAAATGTCAATAAATCAAATTTAACTGTTAAATCTTCAAATGAGGCTACTTCCGGTTCACCAATTATAACCAAAATCTAATCACTTGTTATTCTGGATGTAAACTTGAGGAATACGAAAAAATTAAAATTTTTGGAATCGTGGTATTGAAGTTATGGAATCCGGAACTTTTGTCACACACACACAGACACACACACACACATGCACACACACACACACACACAGATACACATACATACATACAGACATCATCGTAAAAATGGCAAATTCGTATTATAGGGACCATAAAACATGCTTATTCTCTAAAACCTCATCATTGAATTTTTTGACCAAAGACAATACCTTTCCTTACCTAAAGGTGACGGAAGGTAAAAAAACAGAAAATAATACTGCACTGTTTAATATGATATACAACATAAATGAAAATAATAAGAGTAATACAACAAATTTATGAATAATTGCCGACTCTATCAAATTTTGACGTAGTCATAGCTACCTTTTTGGATTGAAATTATATGCAACTCGAAGGTTCAACAATTCTTTCTCTCGATGCACCAATATCTGTTTAGGGTAGGAAAACCTGCCTTACTCCCAGGTAGACACGAAAGTGACCCTTCATATAGTGGGATGCAAATGTTTTAAAGTGATTTGGAATTTCCGTAACACAAGTTACCTATATACAGGGTCTGGGAAGATACAAAAAGTGTGGGCATCTTCCCAGATTCATCCTGTATATATTTGTATTTATAAATACTTTATACTGATTTATATGAAACCCTATATAAAGACATTGCAAATTCCTTGAAAAGTATATTATTACTATTAGGATTCAGAAAAAATAATAAATTATAACTTAAGTAAAAGTCCAAAGTACGTCGTACGTCCCAACGCGCATGACAAGTTGCATTTGTAACCTGTTGTTACACCCACAACGCAGATAAACTACGCTACGCCCATATCCCGGGGTACCCTTACTTGTTGGTTCAATTTTTTTTTTCAAAATTAATTTAATTAATAATTAATTACCACAAGAAATTAATTACTGCCCAGCTCTGATCCCTAGCTGTAACTCCTTACAAAAATCTATATGAAATATGAGAGAAATTGTTACTGAACCATTTTTTTTTTTTCAGGAGATATAACTCGAGAATCAAGAACCGTGGAAAGTCCAGCCCAGCTGATAGAAAACTTCAGAAATAAACTCAAAGCTGCTCGAAGCAACTTGGAAAGCACTCTAGCTAGAAAAGCCGCTGAACCACCCCGCCTGTCCTTATTTGACAACAGACAAGAGCCCCATTTAATCCAAATCACCCATCCAACCCTCAGCAGTTTATTTGGACGAACCTCAAACATCAATTCCGAAATAACTCCCTTAATATCAACCCCTAAACCCGAAGAAAAGATAATAACTCCCCCAATACTCGACAGCAGTTCATCATCTTCAGAAGAACACAAAACAATCGATAAAACAGTTGCCAGCGGGAAGATGCGCCAAAACAACGAAGAAACAGAAGACATCTCCCACCTTCTTCATGTTAGAGAAGAAATCAATAAAATACGTCACATGATGCAAGTTTTACGCGAACAACAAATCCGACAACAACTTGGACCTCAGTTTTCAAATTCCAAAAACTTAACAGCTGAAGAAACTAAACAATTGTCTTCAACTATTGACAGATTAAAAGAAGAAGGTAAAATATCAACACATTCGCTTCCAGACGCAGAAGAAGGCTTCCAGAATCATCCACCAGAGACGTCAAAGCTAATTGAAGATATTAAAAAGCTCAAACAATCTATTTTGAGCTTTGCCAATCAAGTCCAAGGCCCCAAAAGTCATATTGAAAGCATAGAAGAACTCGAAAAACAAATTCAACAACAGCGTGAAGAAATCGACACTTTGAAGAAACTCGTAGATGACCTACAACCTCCCAAACAATTTCCTTTAGTGAAACAACCTTTAAAAGTCAAAACAGATCTTCACCACGAACTTCAAACTCTTCAAAACATCCTCAACGAACTACTCAAGAAAGAAGAAGAGAAAGAAAGTTTACGTTCATCTATCGCATCAAAAATGAGATCTTCCGATGACCCCAAATCCAAAGACGATGAAATTGAAACAATTATGAAGATAGTCCAAGGAATAACTCATCCAAACAACAGACAATCTAATTTAGAATCAAAATTAGAAAAGTTAGAACGTAATATGAAAGATTTAGACAATCAAAATCAACGAACAAGACACGAAATGATTCTTCAAAAATTGGAACAAGATATAAAAATGTTAAAATCAAGACCTAACTCTTCAAACGACAACGGTTTGAAAGAAAAAATCAAACAATTAGAAGAAGAAATCAAAAAAACGGGACCACTACAAAAAATTTCAGCTTTGGAGAAAAAGCTTGATTCTATTAACCCCGAATCAAGAAAAGACTTGCCTACAAATATAGAAAACGAATTAGACAAATTGCAACTGGAGATAGATCTCATGACTCTTAAAAATTTGGATAAAAATAAACAACAACCAATCTCATCCAGACAACTGGAAGGATTATTCACAGACATTTTAAATTCTGCAACTGAAGACAATGAGGCCAGTCCTACAATAAACAAATTCAAACCAATTTTACCACTGAAGAAATTAGAAGCTATCAAGGATGCACATATATCGAAACCAGAAATACCAGTAATACCAGAAATACCCGAAGTACCAGTAATCCCAGAAATACCAGTAATACCAGAAATACCCGAAGTACCAGTAATCCCAGAAATACCAGTAATACCCAAAAAACTCGAAAAACCTACTCAACCAATCTTCCAAATACCATTTTGCCTTCACAAATACACAAATGGTCAACCCTATATAGCTAACAACCCAGATTTTAACTCAGACGTTTCAAAAGTAATCGGACCATCCAAAGAAATCAAGCAAGGTCCTTCTACCAACCCACAAAATGTATATGAACCACCAAAAGGTCAATACAAACCTGCAATTCAAAAAGAAATCAAAATAGAAGTTCCCGCACCTAATAGAGACACACCACGACCTGAAAATGGGTATGGAAAATATGAATATGCTTTTAAACCCGCTCAAAAAGAAATTTCCACTGCCCAAAAAGGATATGAACCAACAAAACCCAAATATGAACCCGCAAAAGTTAATCAACCAAATGGGTATAACTACAATCCTCCTAAAGAATACCAACCCTCCACACCCCAAAATGCGTATGGTTCCGAAACCTACCAACAATACCCATACCGACCGTCCATGCCTAAAGTAGCTCCCGTTAAAATAAACTACAGCCCTCCACAACCACATTATGGGTATGAAGAATCTTCAAACCAGTACCAACAACAATATAAACCACCATGTAAACACCACACCGACATAGAAGCAGAAATAAACCACTTACAGGGCATGATTGGTAACTTGGATGAGAAAATACAATACGACCAAGACGGACCAAATTATGGGATGTATAGAAACAAACCAAGAAATAAGAGGGCCTTGGAAGAAGATTACAACAAAAAGGAGGTTTATAAGGATCTTCAACAAAGATTGCAGACCCTTAGAGAAGCTTTAGATGGACCTACAGACGATGAAAATGAAATTAATACTGGTAAATAATATTTTGAAAATTGTGTGCTTGAATTTGGATGTTGTACATATCTTTCATATAATTAAATATATTTTTATAAAACTTATACAGAATGTTCATTTTATTTTGCCCACTATTGATATCTCGAGAACTATAAGAGCTACGAGGTCTGTTAAATTATCAAACAATTTCTATTTTACTAAACTATAACAATGAGCAAAAAAATATTTTTTTCTACCAAACACAACTTTCTTATTTTAAATGAGAACCTATATTTTTTATTCTCTTATTCGATTCAGTATTTTTTTTCTGAATTCAACGATATGTATATGTACTACAAAATATTTGAGAAAAATATAAATCAAAATTATGCTGATTTAATTTAAATCTGATTGTAATAAGAGTGCTTTGAGTTAAACAATTGAATATTTTGTTTCATGTTAATTGTAGTTTAATGTCAAAACAAATATTTCAATTTCATATACTATCTCAGTAATAAAATAAATTTATTCACGAAGAAAAGCTTGATATGTATGAAGTTCATATTTTGTTTTCTTCATAGCACTCTTATTACTATTAGAATTAAATTAAAGCAGCATATTTTTCTCAAATAATTTGTAATATTAGCGTAGCACATATGGATATCGTTGAATTCAGAAAAAAATACTGAATCGAATAAGTTTTATCCGGTATTTTGAGAACCACTGGTAGAAAAAAATATTGTTCTTGCTCATTGTAACAGTGTAGTAAAATAGAAATTGTTTGCTAATTTAATTGACTTCGTAGCTCTTACAGTTCTCGAGATACCAAAGTGGACAAAATAAAATAAACACCTGTATATTTGACTTTTTTATAGTTTTTCGACCAAAATAACACCAAAAACTTTTAAAATCCTGACAAAAGCATCATAATAATCCGGGTTTTCATTTCAACCTCAATTTCGAAGATTAAAAGTTACAGATGTAACAGCTATTTAGTACTAAATTGATCAGAAAACATTCTAGAATTAATATTTTATAGTCTTATCTTCATATTTTTATTAATAACACACACAGACACTTGCACAAGTTTTATTATTTTAATACTACTAACGCCACCTAGTCCAGTCAAGAAATAGTTTCTAGACAGACTTTTATGTGCACTTTTTTGATTTTTGGGCTTTGTTCGGAGGTATTTGGAGATTATTGGGTCTATTCTGTTTAATACTGTAAGTCTTACAGATCTGTAAATCTGTAAAAAAGTGACAAAAACACATTTATTCTTGTTGATTAATATCAAATTATACATAAGAGTGGCAGCTTTCATTGCGATTTTGTTCATTATTTATAGATTTATAGATGTGAACAGAATTAACCCATATTATACCAAAAGTCTCGGGGTCCCCTCGAGGAGCCAACTTCATGGCATATCAAGATGCGTTCCTTTTTTGCTTTTTCGCTTGTATCTCGATAATGGTTGGTCGTAGCGAAAACGTCTTTAAACACAAAAATAAAGTTTTTTTTTATCTTTAACCGTTTTCGGCTAGGTATGAAGCGTCATAATGTTTTATAGATCGCTCTGTTCATTTCTTGTTTCGTTCAGTTTCAAAACGTTCAAATCTTGACCATGAAGTTAATGCAGATGAATTTCGCGCGCTCACCATTTAAAAAGTACACTCTGCAGTACAAATTTTAAATAAAAAATACTAACAATAACCACAATATTCCAATTCAATAAATAATTTTCATGTATAATTTGTACTCCGGAATGTACTTTTTAAATTGTGAGCGCGCCAAGTTCATCTGCGCCAACTTCATGGTCAAGTTTTAGGTTAGGAAACTAAACGAAACACGAAATGAACGGGGATGTATGAACACTAGGACGATATGTGTTTTCAACATTTTTATATCTAATTTCTGCTGTTACAAGGCGAGATATAAGCGAAAAACTAAAGGGACACACTTGCTATATTTTAAGTTAGCTCCCCTCGGAGACCCCAGGAGCCAGGATTTTTGGTATATTCATCTCTAATCTCTAAACACCGCCGAACACAGCCCAAAAGTCAAAATCAAATCCGTGATAAAATGCGTTACAAAATATAGTGCCTTGAATTTAAAATGATCATGACGTCATATACATTTCCAACCTCAAAAAATAAGTTACCCAATGTATGAATCTATTTTGAGTGTATAAATATATGTTAGAGCAAATAAGTTTATTTTCTTTTTCAGATTTTCAAAGAGCTGCCTATAACCCAGATTCTTACACGCCATACGACAATAACAATTACCCAATGAAAGTCAGAAGAAAGCAAAAATTTGACAATTTATTCATCAAAATTGTCAAATTCATGCTCCATAAACTAGAAATTTCAGCCCCATATATTGTTGATCATCTCTTCAATGGCGATGCCTACGAGTACGATTACGAACCGGAAGGCTCCGGATATCGCATGAGGAGCTCTGAAGACGGCTACGAAGAAGAATACAACCCCGAACAAAACGCGCAGAAGAACATGGAAGGAATGTTCAACAATTTTCAAGGTTTTAAAGGCCTGCTAGGTTTTATTCCCACTGTTTTATTTAAACTTTTGTCAAATTTCAGTTACTTCCTAACTATTTTGAAACGAAATAGCTTTTTCAAAAATTTCCTTTTCCCAGGAGGGGTCATTTTGTTGGTAGACGGAATCTTGGCCTTGTTAATTTGGTGGTTTTCAACAGATGAAAATCATGGTTTACTAACTTATCAAAATAATAGTAGTTATGTAGAATAAAACAGCTTTTTATTGTATATTTTGTATAAATAAATATTTATTACTTAACAAGGTTTTTCTTTTTTTATCAAGTAGGTTATGTAAACAATTGAAAGCTGACAGATTGACATCAACATTTGACGTAAATTAAAGTGACTATATCTCTACTTAAGTATGTTCAAAATGATTTTAAATTTGTTACATAAGATAAATGTGTTTAAATATTTCACTGCGACCAAAAAAAAGAGTAGTGCAACTACGATAGATTTAACAGCCGAAGATGATTCAATATTATTATCAGTGCCTTTGTATTTCTACATAGATTTCCTCAAAACTTATTATAAATCAATTTTGGTGTTTTTCATTCCTACATTTGCTATATTACTCACTTATATATACGGTAAGAATAATAAAAACATCCCTGTCAAAATTTTAGCGGGAAAATTTTCCAGCGCCGAATGCTTACCTTTCGAAGTCTGTTCCAAGTCTTCCATGGCCTTCAAAAGACATCGCAAACACATATATTCAAACTTATAGTCCACTAGTTTATGACGAAATGTTGAAATCATTACGAAAAATGCAACAGGCTGCAGTAGATCTTCAAATAAAGCAACAGGCTAGCGAACGAAAAACACAAGCGCTTTTGCAGCAAATGCATAAACTTCAAACGAAAACTAGTTCGTTCCCGGGAGTTTTGAATGAAGAAAAAGCTCAAGATATGATTAAAGAAGCTTTATTAGTTTATGACGCCGACAAATTGGGGCTTAGAGGTATGAAAAATGAGTAAATTTATACGAATAACAATCACTTCTTTCTTGTAGACTACGCTCTGGAAAATTTTGGGGCAACAATAATTTCTTCTACTTCTACTCCTATTCTAACTCAAAAAAGCTACACCCTTTTTGGATTATTTAAGTTTAGAACATATTCAAACCCGAGAATAATAATTCAATCTGATTTTCAACCGGGAAACTGTTTTTCTTTCGAGGGAAATTATGCGAAAATAAGAATAAAATTATCAAATGAAATATATATTACTGCAATAACTTTAGAACATGCATCAAGAAATTTATTGACTCCTGAAGAAATAAAAGCTACTCCGAAAAACTTTGCCATACATGTAAAAAAATAAATGTATTGTTGATTTTTTTGTACTGTTTTTAATATTTTAGGGGGTATTTTCTGATTCTGCAGATGTAGGTTTTCCTCTGGGTGCATTTTCTTATTCACTGGAAGGTCCCCCAAGACAAACATTCTTAATAACTAATCCGGAAGAAGCCAAATCCTTCCGATACATAGATTTCGAAATACTTAACAATCATGAAAACGCGGAATATACATGTGTTTACAGACTTCGGGTCCATGGAAGATTAGTAGATCAATAAATAAATTTTCTTGTCAAATTGTACATAATTTTGTTGAAAATAAATAAAGTTATTAGATGTATTGAAAGTGTTTAAAATTTCTATTTGCCGCACTACATTTTGATAGTATTCCTACGCCGAATCCAAGACTTCACCAACAATTCACTTGTTTCAACAAACTTTTATTGTCGAAACCATATTATTAGTGTATTGTCGTGAATATTTGTGCCGAGTTATTGTTAAATTAATGGAATCAATAATAAATAAATTGATTCGGAAAAACTTGACGGTTATGTGGAGTGGATATGTAATGTGTGAGTGTAGTTAAAAAAGTGTGTTCATTTGGATATTAGGAAACACAAGTTTGAAAATATGTAAGAACATTGTAATTCTATGTATAAATTATTAGTGGAATCCAAAATTTTGAGACAGAAATATGAAGAAACCATGAGAAAAAGTTTCAACCAAAATTGTGAGTTTATTTTCTGATTTTCTTTCATTGTTGCGTTATTATTGTTGTTATTTTGTGCAGTAAAAGTACTATTAATTGTTTTATAAATGTTTTCAAAGATTTTTATAAAGTTGTTGGATAGAGGATTTGAAATTTGAACCACGATAGTGTTTTATAAATTTGAATAACAGTTTGCAAAAGTTGGTGCTCTGTTACTGCTGCAAAATTCTAGTTACTTAAAAAAAATTCTGATAAAGGGGTGAATATATTAATAAAGTTGTATAGTCTTTTATTCATTGAACTTTTATTGTCAATTCTATGTATAATTTATTAGTGTAAATTAAAATTTTCTACCAGAAACATGAAGTAACCATGGAAAAAGTTTGAATAAAAATCGTGAGTTTATTTTCTGGATATCTTTCATTGTTGCGTTATTATTGTTGTTATTTAGTATAGAAAGCAATATTTATAGTAACACCCGAGTTTCGTCAAATTGCGTTCTATGCGTTAGGTTACGCTACATTAAAGTATTTTTGAAAACTTGCAAGCGAAAAAGTTATACCTTTCACAAATACAACCTAAAAAACTAATAATCATTTTGGCGCGAAATGCTTATAAAATGCATGCAACTATTCGTCAAATTGAGTACTGTGCGTGAAAATTTTGCAAGCGAAGAAATTGTAATTTTCATAAGTACAGCCTAAAAAAATTGATGTGGCCAGCACATTACCTTCCGTCACTTCTATATATTTTGTATAAATTTCATACAGAAATGTCCAGTAAAATTATAAAACATACATATGTCAATTGCACTTGACACTGACATTTTTCGAAAAGAATTTTCTCAATATAGTAGCTATCTCCATGGTTATAGTACAATCGGCTGCTTTATGAAATTTAATTTGTATTATGTAATATTTTAACAATCAAAAACTAATAACGTCTGTATATAGATGTAAGGAAGAGAAATACGAAATCATCACATACATCATTGCAAAAATAGTAAAATTGTATTCCACCGAATTATTGGACTAGACGTTCTTTACCTAAAAGTAACGGAAGGTAAAAATGACTTTATTTTTGTGCTATAATCTTGGGTTTTTTGTTATATTTTAACTGAAAGACAAAAAATTGGAATTTCAAAGGTGGTATATATTCTAGAATCTAGAATCCAACCCAATAAAATCACCCCAAACATTCTGGAAAATAAATAAAACACTCATTTTAATACGTTTTATTAACTCGTATTATTATAAAATATAAAACACAGTCAAAAGTCTTATGCCCAGTTCGGAGTGGTGCCTGCCCAATTTGTAGCTTCCGGTGCTGTTCCGGTAGCCGCGCTAAACTCTTCCTGGACCTGGGTGGCCCAATCGTCGCTAGCGGAGAACGCAGCACCTGCTGGTACTGGCGGAGCGGCGGCTGGCGCTGCAGCAGCTGCATTGTCTTCAGGCCATTGGTGGTCACTTTCAGCCCATACCATATCAGCTGGCTCGTGGGCCACCTAGAAAAAAACAAAAAAAAATGTGGTTAAATAGGTTAAAAATCTAAGAAATGGTTATATAAGTAATAAATATCAGATAAAATGTGTAATCACAAAGAATCAGAGGTTCCTTAGATGAAAATTTCATCATGGGAAAAAATATAAAAAATATACTATACGAAATACGAACTTTTACCTCCGGTTTCACGGCCACGAGTTCCTTCTGGGCCTGCTCTTCCTTCTCGGCTTCTTCGGGATCTCTGTAGAAGAACAGATCCACGACCACATCCCATTTAACATCTCTGGGAATTGATCCACGAAGGCGCAAAACCTGCACAGTTAAAATATTAAAACATACCCTAAACACCCAACAAAATATTTTTTTTTGAGTTAATTATATCAGGTGGAAAAATATATTCGTCACTAAATTCCATCGGAAAATATGGAACGGATTTTTATCATCATAAAAATTAATAAATATAAACGACACTGAAAAACGGGACACTCAAAATAACTTATTAATTTATAATTATTTTTTAATTCTCTTTAAATATTAATAAACTAGGCTTAGGGGCTCACAAATAATGGTATTTGGCATAATGGTAGAGCTTACGGTTTAACTGGAAGTGAAATTAATTTTCATATTTCAAATGGAACACCCTACAGGGTGGTGATCGGCACAGCCGAACATAGGACTTTAACATGTATAATCAGACTTTCCAAATTTCCTGGATCAAAATCTAATTAATTTTGTATGCCTTGTAACGGGCGAAAATAGGTATGAAAATGTCGAAAAACAAATGTTAACAATTTATCTGTCAAACTAGGCTAATTTATTTTTATTATTATTATTTGTACTTTCTGTTCAAGTGAACAAATATCAATTTAACTTAACAGATAATTATTAACTGGAACAGAAATTATACCTAATAAAAATAAATTACTCTAACATGACAGATAAACCGCTAGACATTTTTTATTTATTTTGTCTCAATTCCATGGCTATTGCTATTTTTGAGGTGATTTTCGACATTTTCATACCTAATTTCTGCCGTGACAAGACACAAAATTAATTTTGCTTATTGATTCAAGTGCAGAATTTTATGCGCTACAATAAATTTCAAGCTTTTTTACTAAAAATAAATAAGGAAAATATACAGGCTGGTGACCGGCACAGCCGAATGTACGACTTTAATATGTAAAATTAGACTTTCGTAATTTCCTGCTTCCCTAATTATTTTTGGTAAAAAAAGCTTCAAATAAAAGTTGTACGGCATAAAATTCTGCATCTAAATCAATAAGCAAAATTAATATTGTGAGCCTTGTAACGGCAGAAATTAGGTATGAAAATGTTGAAAATCACCTTAAAAATAGCTATAGTCATGGAAGTGAAACAAAAAATTAACAAATGTTAACGATTTATCTGTCAAGCTAGGTTAATTTATTTTTATTATTTGTAATTTCTGGTCAAGTAAACAAATATCAATTTAAAGTAACAGATAATTGTTAACTGGAACAGAAATTAGAAATAATACCTAATAAAAATAAATTACCCTAACATGACAGATCAACTGTTGTTATTTATTTTGTCTCAATTCCATGGCTATAGTTGTTTTTGAGGTGATTTTCAACATTTTCTTACTTAATTTCTGCTGTTACAAGACATAGAAAATTATTTTTCCTACGACCACTACAGAAAATTGCACTTTTCCCATACTTTACATAACCCGAAAGTTATTAATTTCCCACAGTCGTGGGATAAAGTGTGAAAAATTATTTCTCACACACATTCCCTTGCTTAACCAAGCCCGAAAGTTAATCATTTCGTGGATGAGAAATTATTTCTCACACAAGTTGCCAACTGTAATTTAATATTTATATATGTATTTTTGGATTTATAAATTACAAAATATTTGGTAATTATTTATCCATGTATATATTTCCATTCATAGTAAAAATAATTATTATAATTATTTTAAAGTTTAATTAATTATTGAGAAAAAAATTATGTTCTTTATTAAAAATGAATTATTTATATCTTACAAAAGAGTGTGTTCGTAGAAAAAGTATAGTGTGCCACTCGTGCAGAAACACCTACTGCCCACTTGTGTGATTCCAGCCCTCGACTTCGTCTCGTGCTGAAACTTTCACACCTCGTGGGCAATAGTTGCTTTTCTGCACTTGTTGCACAATATACTATTTTCTTATTGATACAGATGCTGAATTTTATGCTCTACAACTTTTATTTGAAGCTTTTTTTAGCGAAAATAATTAGAGAAGCAGGAAATTACGAAAGTCTGATTTTACATGTTAGTATATAAAAATACATAGATGTCCAATTTAAAATATGAAAGTATATCAAGAAAATAAGAAAAGTTATTTTAAGTGGCCCGTTTTTCAGAATCACCTGTATATACTGAATTTATTGTAAATTTACTCACTTCTCTCGCCAAGAGCCACCACATCAGCCCGATACTATGCGGCGCTTTATTGTTGCATGGAATAGAAATATCCACGAACCTTAAAGGCGAATCAGTGTTTGTAAACCCAATAACTGGAATATTAACATACGACGCTTCAGTAATCGGCTGATGGTCCGCCGCCGGATCAGTTACAATCAACAACCTAGGCTCCCTGAAAGCAGCCTGAATCTGATTGGTAAAAGCACCAGGAGTAAACCTCCCAGCGATGGGCGTTGCTCCGGTATGAGCCGCGAATTTCAACACCGCTCTTTGAGCATGAGGGCGAGAAGAAATCACGAATACTTCAGCGGGATGTTCGATGGCTACGATCGCGCGAGCAGCGAGGAGGAGCTTCTCCCAAGTGCGACGCAAGTTGATGATGTGGACGCCGTCTTGGCGACGCTTATAGACGTATTGTTCCATTTGGAAATCGACGTTTTGGGAACCGAGATGCGTGCACGCGGCCAACATTTTGGTGACATCGTCTTCGCGAAGACTGAGCACTTCTAGACCTCCCGACATCTTGGCGTTATTTTGAGTTACGGATAACCTGGAGGAAAAATGAATATTCATTATTCCATACTGCTTATATCAATCAATTAATCAGCGATTATCTTATATACATATATAAAAGTTGGATGTGTCGTAGAAGCAGGTAGTTCAAGTTCAAAATTTTGCATAGTTTTTTTTAATAATTAATTTTACATAAGAAAAGCATACGAGAATGGCCTTACCGACAGAGTTAAAGTATCAACATAAAGTATTTTTGCGCTATAAACCAGCCGAATGTCGAATGTAAAATCCCTAGATTACAAAAGTAGCGCGATTCATTAGGACTTTGTATTAGCAATTTGGAGCCAAAATGGTGGATCTTGTCCTTGTAAATTTTTTTAAAAATACCTTCTTACTGTATTTTGCAAGCATAGATCTGAAAAGGGATTTCAACTGTTTAGAATACTACATGAAAGAAAAGAAAATCGGTGTAACTTTCTAAAAACAGATCTGTCCTTTATTTATAAGGTTGGTTTGTTTTTGTATTTATTGTTCAGTAAAATCAATAATTTTTAATATTTTTGTATTATAATACGTAATTACTCAAATTTTGAGCCAAAATGCCGATAAATCCCGGTACTTTAGTAATTTAGGGACTTTAGCCGAATGTTTTAGAGACTTACATGATTTTTAACCACACATTTCTGCAGTCAAAACAATATGTTCATTAAATTTTGCGTTTCCTATAAATTTCGGCCGTATTCATAACCAAATAAAAGTGTGGTTTTGGAAGAATCGCGAAAAATTCAGAAAGGGCGTCATCTTAGAAATACTTGAATAAAATTTTGTCCAAACGGTTTTAAGATTTAGGAATGAGTTATTTTGTATCTTAAACCCCATAGAACACGAATTTCGTATTAATTTGATAATAGTTTAAACCGTTGAGGAGTTATGAGCAAAATAAAATGCATTTGAGGCAAATTTTTCCCAATTTTTTTCAAAATCTCGATCCTATTTTCCGGAATCTCAACGGGTTTTGACACTTTTAAAATATTTATATATTAAATCGACCTTCCACACTTCGTTTTTCCAAGAATTAACTCTAACTTTTACCGAAAATATCTCACATTTTTAGCAAAAAGTACAAGTTTGAACCCGGATTTGAGTAGCTTTTAACCAGAAATTTCACCACTATTATACCAGAAATATACAAATCAACCCTCTGAAGTTCATTTTTGCAAGAATAAACACTATCTTTAACCGTAATCGCGATAATGAACTATTTTTAACCTTACATTTTTTGCCGAAACTAAATATGAAAACATGCATTTTCGAAGGTTCATAATTCCTAAATTGACTCGTGGGTTAGGAGGAGGTAGTAGCTTATACATAGTGCCTTATTTATTAAAAGATATATGGTTCAAATCTTCACAACAAAAATATATCTTTGTGTATAAAATTTGTATTATGGATATTTCTACAGTATTTAAGATGAATTCTACACTCTAAAAATGATAAATTCGGATGCAATTTATAAAGAATTTACCCTAAAACATGGGCAAACGCCTCCACGTTTTGTGTAGGTTATGACAACAATCAAAATATTTCATAAAATTGGCAAATATTTCCAGTAAAATAATTATATCACAGTAAAGAACAAACACAAATTAATTGTTAGTAACATTATTGTATAAAAATAACAATGGATGTTAATAATAAATAAAGATTTTCGAGCAGTACTTACGGCTATCGATGCCACAGGGAACTTCTCATAAAAAGAGAACGAATGAGAAAAGGAAAACATCTTGTTATACATGGTGCAATTCTATTGGCTAAACTGCCATTTCCCTGCACTGGTATTGGTGGTATTTATGACGTAATAAAGAAGCGCTCAATTCAAAAATAAAACGATAAAGTATATTAAAATTTGATTACATATTTATTATTAGCAAAAACGAAAAAATATACATCTTACAATCTCTAAATAATAATTCAACATATGAAATTTAATACAGCCGTTAAATCAAGGTGTAGGACAAAAACTGGTGCGTTTTAAACCAAAAAGGCACTACAATCTGCCATTAAAACACAGTTCACAATATCATTTTTATTACGCATAAGTGTCAAAAATAATGAGAACTATTTCTCAGGCTTATAGGATAACTATATCACTTTATAAGAAAACATAAGCGACACATATATAGAGTAAGTTAGTATATACATTAACTAAAATAATCAAATATTTTAACCTTCACGATAACTCAAGACACACTAGCTTTAAAATAATAACTATAGTTATATAGGAATCAGAAAATGACGTAACTTTAGGACTCAATATTTCAAAAATGATTAGAGATAAAAATTTGAATCAAAAAGTAAATTAAAGATCGTTTAATTCTCTTTAATCGATGTATAATTTTTACTTGCATTTTCACTGTAAATTTCAGTCGGAATCATAACCAAATAAAAGTTTTGATGTTTTAGGAGAATTGCGAAAAAATCGCAACAGACGTCATCTTAGAAATATTTTATTAAAACTTTGTCCAGGCGGTTTAAGATTTGTAAATAAGTTAATTTATATTTTAAACCCTATAGAACACGAATTTCGTGTTAATTTGAAGATAATTCAAACCGTTAAGGATATGTGAGCAAAATAAAATATATGTTTTTGGGGAAAATTTTACCCAATTTTTTCAAAATTTCGATCACATATTTCGGAATCCCGAAGACCTTTTTGACACTTTTAAAATATTAATATATCAAGTCGACCCTCCAGAGTTCGTTTTTGCAAAAATTAACACTGTATCTTTAACCGAAATACAGATATTGACTGATTTCTAACCTCACATATTTAGCCAAAAATGTACAATTTTTGAACCCGGGTTTGAGGAGTTTTTAACCGGAAATTTAACCACTTTTATACCGGAAATATACAAATAAACCCTCTAAAGTTCATTTTTGCAAGAATAAACACTCTATCTTTAATCGAAATGCATTTTTGGGGGTTCATAACTGTTTGAAATATCTTCAAATTAACACTACACTCGTGCTGTACGGGGTTGAAATATAAATAAAGCTAGGAAGTCCTATAAAAATGCAAGTAAATATAACAAAGTATACACCAATTTAAAGAAAATTTAATGGGCTTTAATTTAAATTTTGTTTCAAGGTTCTATCTCTAATCGTTCCCGAATCCCGATATATGTGTCCCCAAAATTCCGTTTTTCTATCTTCCCTATTTTGTCCAATTTTCCTAGTACTTCAGTTAATAAATACTTATTATATACATGTTGGACAAAAAAACTACATCCACTTTTGACCAATTTAAAACTGAAATACCAGCAAAATCGTCCCAGCTATGTTCTAAAATGAATGAAATCAGAATAATGGCATAATATTAATTGTTACCAGGGCTTCACGATGACAGTATGAAGATCTAACTAAACATAGTTAGAATATGAGCATATAACTGTGAATTCTTGCAAGCCGCATTCGTATACGAAAGTCAATCAATCGTTGTCAAGATATTTACACAAATTTGGACGAACAAACACAACAATATTAAGATTTTTTACATTGTTAGGTTAAGGGAAGATATTCAAAACACAATATTTAGCTCTAAAATAACACAAAAGGGCTTCAAATATTGTAGTTTTCTTTCGAGTTAGGCCCTAAAATAACACAAAAGGGCTTCAAATATTGTAATATTTGTCGAAATTTTGATCCAACTTCTGCAAACTAAGATGCTACACCCAATATTCAAGCCCAAAAATAACACAAAAGGGCTTCAAATACTGTCGTAACCTTTCCAAAACTAGAAAGTTATCATCTATTAGTGCCTCACCATCAAATAGAGGTGTCCCAAATTAAGTGGTATACCATTGGGATTTCGGAAACTATAAGAGCTACAGGGTCGGTTAAATGGGCAATGTGCAGTTTTGAGGGCTCATTCAGATTCCTGAGAAAAAATAAAAATTCCGAACATTTTGATAATTATTAAAAAGGAACTAAGAATCGCGATTTTAAAATATGTCAAATAACTCTGAAATTATAAAATGTTTCATATGAAAGTTACATGATTTGATAAGGCAAACTTAAAAGTGATTGCAAAATAAAATTCAAGATGGCGGTTTCCAAGATATTAGTAGCAACTTTCTTATTTTAAATGCTCGCCATATTGGGTTTTTATTTTTAAAAAATATTTATTGTTTTTGTCTTTCCATTGGTGTAAGATTCATTGAGCTGAATTCAGCACTCATAATTAGAGTAATGATCGTCTTTAGTAATTATGGAGAGAAATTGCATAAATATATATCTCTCTTTATTTTGTTATTTTTAGAAAAGCTTTATTAGTTAAAGAAGAGTGCTGAATTCGGCCCATTTCCAACTCGTAGAGTGGAAGTGAAATCTGTTATTTCTCACGAAGAGATTGTCATTGCAGTTAGGATTAGGAATGACATATTTCCCAATCTCTAAAACGTTAGGAATCAAGATATTACTATAATGATTGTGAATAATAGTAGTTTATATACCAAGGGAGTAAAGTGCGTCATTACTTGTCGAGAGCGAAGATTGAAGGAGGGATGCAATCGCTTGAGGCAAATAATGACACTTTACAAAAAAAATCGTTATTTAGGTTACAAAAGAAAGTATTAACAGTATGTAAAATTAGTAGGAATGTGCTAAAAAAAACTATTTCTTTTCTAATTTATCACAAAAATCACAAGATTTTTTTTCCAAAATAAATATAATTGATAATATTCGACATATCTATTGAATACTAAGAAAATAAAATTCTTCTTAGGTGGCCTTGCATCATTTTATTTCCCTAGGGAGTATTTGTCATTTTTATTTCCTTGGATAAATAATGAAGCACATTAATCAATTATTTTGATAAGAATAAAGTTAACATTATTTATCGGTTTTATATAAATCCTGTTATCGAAACAAATGATTTTTATTGACCATAATATTTTCAGTCAGAATAAAATAATTTATTTAATAAAAATAACTAATGACAATAAATATAATTGATAATATTCGACATATCTATTGAATACTAAGAAAATAAAATTCTTCTTAGGTGGCCTTGCATCATTTTATTTCCCTAGGGAGTATTTGTCATTTTTATTTCCTTGGATAAATAATGAAGCACATTAATCAATTATTTTGATAAGAATAAAGTTAACATTATTTATCGGTTTTATATAAATCCTGTTATCGAAACAAATGATTTTTATTGACCATAATATTTTCAGTCAGAATAAAATAATTTATTTAATAAAAATAACTAATGACAATAAATTTTACAGATATATAAAGAAATTAATAAATTTCATGAATAATAATGAAAAATTTAAGATTTTAGGGGCAAAACAAAATTAAAACACAATAACCCCCTACACCACTGGAAAGAGAAAAAAATAAGTATATTTTTAAAATAAAAATCCAATTTGCTACCTATTTAAAATAAGAAAGTTGCTACTAATATCATGGAAATTGCCATTTTGATTTTTTTTCTGACATCACTTTTATGTTTGCCTTATCAAATTATGTAACCTTAATATATAAATCAGTTTTATACTTTTATAATTACGGAGTTATTGTACATTTTTAAAATAGCGATTTTAAGTTTTTTAATAACTTTTAAACTGTCTGGAATTTAAAATTTTTCTCAGCGGAATCTGAACGAGGCCTCAAATCTGCACAATATTGCCCATTTAACCGACTTTGTAGCTCTTAATAGTTTCCTAGATCCTAGATGGTAAACCACTTAATTTGGAACACCCTGTATATCATCAAACTGTCACCAAATATTCATCATCTTCCCTTATATTAACAACCCTTGCTGGCACTCCACCGTATCGCCTAACGATCGCATGACGTAATTTTTACGTCATGCGATCGCCAGGCGACACGGCAGTGTCCCAGCACCTGTCACAATCTTCTCTCCAACGGCTTGTCAAGTCTTAAATGCAACCTAGGCCTCGAATATAGACCCTATTTGTTGATGTGTGGGTGTGTGGAGTTTATGAATGGTATGGAGTGACGTACGTAGCTGGAAAGAGCCCTTTACGATGGCCGATTTCTCCATGCCACCAATGTTGGTCGGTGCGGTCTGTCACTGTGATTACATCGCCTCTTTTGAATTCGAGTTCGCCTGCTTCTTGGGGCATGAAGTCGTACAACGCTTGGACAAGGCACTAGGAAGATAAAAATAATGACAGAATTCGATTTCGTGTTTTTATCGCGACGGGGTCACCAATGGATCCTATTATTTTTATCTCCCGCCAATCTACATATATAGGTAAGGGAGGTAATGGGGTCTCGTGGCCGTGTGCCTGAGTGTCGGGTCGCGAATCTGGGGACCCGGGTTCGATCCCGACCGACGCCAAAAATTACATCGCATTTTAATGGCACAAAATTGACCCCTGTGGCGCACTCTCCACGCCAGCAATGAGTGCCCGTGAGGTGACGCCTGGTAAGCGCCCACACGGTACAAATATTCCATCATTACCGATATCTGTGTACGAAGCAGATTGGCACACCCAGAAATGGGTAATATGCTGTGATGAAATATATTTTTTTTAATTTTTAGGTAATGTTTTCGTTTCAAAAATTTGATAGTGAATAAGCACGAATAAGGGCTCCACAACACGTTTTGACTATTTTTACGATTAGACCGGGAGTTAAGGCCTATTTATATCAACGCAACGCAAGACGCGACGCAAGCACGCAAAGCAGTGGGTAACGCAATCGCGAAATGCGTAATTTATAACCACGCTAAATTTGCTGCTTGTAACCAATTAGAAAACATAGAGCAAATCGGGACTTCTTTTGAAATGTGACGTTTACCGTGCAAAAAGCACTTGCGCGTGCTTCGTGTGAAAATACTGACAAGTAATTGGGTACACGCTAAAGGGAATGCAAGGCATCACGCAGAAAGTTGGCCATCTCTTGCGTGTGGTTCATTGCATTACCTACTGCATTGCGGTGATATACATAACCCGTATTACAAGCATGTATTTTAACCAGGGCAGCGAACCCGACAAAACTGGGTTAGATTCAGGTTAATTTGTTTTTTTGAGAGATGGGTTCGGGTGCGGTTCTGGTTCAAACATTAACACAATTTGCGATTTTGTTCCGGGTTCAGGTATTGGGTTCAGGTTCGGTTCGACCTAATGAAAATTGAATTAATGTTTTTTGAATAACAATCTTTATATAGAAATAATTTAAAATGCGAGCCGGAATTTACGCGAAACAAGAACACAAACACATTTTCATAAACAGACAAAACAGGCGACGATTATCGGGTGCATTAAGATTACGCTTACGTTTCGAACTCAAAATGTACCTGAACCGGAGCTGAACCCTGAACCCGAATTTTAATATCCGGTTCGGTTCCGACTCGGGTTCAATTGACAAATATATTTGAGGTTCGGTTCTGGGTTCACTAAAATGTTACGGTTTGGTTCCAGTTTCGGTTCGGGTTCGATGCCCTGGTTTTAACTCCTTACGTTACCTATTGCGTTACGTCTTGCGGTGTTATAAATATGCATTAAGTGCTACGTGAAAATTGTATCATGGTATTCCAAATACTGGCCATTGGTGCTCGCTTTAAACTTGAAGAACGATTTACTATATTCCCCGAAAAAAAAGACCGAAAACTGTTTAAAAAGTTTTAGAATCTAGGAATTCTGTATGGGACCTGCATAAAATGAAATTATCTATATGTAAATGGTAGCCGATAATAAATGCTAGACATTTTTAATCGTTACAGGGGGCGCTAAAGCCTTTTATATTGTTAAAATTTTTAAAAAATGGCGGTTCATATTTAATAAATAAAATTATAGGTTGCTATTAAAAATTAATAGTTGATAGTCGTATCTTGTAAACCTAACTTTATAAAAAATATCCACATTTGCCACTTTTATATGAGCTATTTTTCCTATTACTTATAAAAAAAATATTAAGGGGGGAGGGGGGCGTCTTCCCAGACTCACCTTGTACATATATGATAAACCGGATGTGGTACTTGAAGCTCTTAACAGATTTTCGAGGAAAAACAATAAAATATCCAAAATTTCGTAATACAGACTTTTCTATTTATTGGAACAACAAAATAGATTTTGTTTACAAACGATCAACCAGAAATGATATTTTACTTTATTGTTATTTTTAATCATGGAATTGGCGGAATGTCATGTGCTGGCCACATCAGATTTTTTATTATTTTATGAAAGTGATTTGTGGTTTTAGAAAGTATTTATTGTTATTCGTTAAGCCGTAATATAACAATAATTTTACTTAAAATGGATTCCGTAAGGTAACAGCGATAATGAGAAATTGAAATAGAATAAATCTGGGACGATTATTTTAAAAATTATTAACTTTTTTTAAACTTAACATGTAGTTTTAAAGTCGTTTTAGTGGAGGACTCCATTGTATCGCGTCGGGGTCACCGATTTCATCAAAGACTGTGACACATTACACATAATTAATTCGTATTTTGCGGTTGTATCTCCGTAAAAACCCGAATCCCATTTATTTGAAACATCCAGGAAACGTTTATCAAAACCAAGATAACGTAGAGAAAGTCTTTTAAATACACAAAATACTAACACGCAAATAAATCGTGAATTAAATATTTGAATGTCTCACCTCTTCAGGGACCATATCTCGCAATTTAACAATTTGTGAACGAGATACTGATGTAGATCTATGATAATCGACTAATTCATTCAACGAACTGAATTTTACTACCCATAGAAAGAATTTTCCTTGTGCGTCTCGTAATACTTTAAAATGTTGGACGCCGTCTGAACACCTAAAACACAGAAAATTTATTACTACATAGCTCGAAATGATCTTAAAATGTTTTTCAAACTTGGATTTTGTCAACTTTGAAATTAAATATATCTATAACTAAAAGAGATAACGACTTGCGGTTTGTAAATTTGAATTCAGCACATCTTTGTGTTTTTTTACAAGACTTCCGTGAAATCATAGATTATATATTTATTAATTCATAATTTCAATTAGTAATGTACATAACATACTATCCCAACCCCAAATGTATTCGTACCCTCTGAAATAAATATATTAACAACAACAAGAAATCAATTTTTAGATTACAATAGTCAAGACTATATTTGGGCAATTTTTATTTTATGTATTAATAAAGTGTACTGGATTTAAATATAATGTTATTACCTAAATTTATCATTTTAACAATAATCTACGGGCAAATATATGAAACAGACACGTACTAATTTTTTTCGTTCCAACAGTAAATAATACAATATATTCATTTAATTATTATATTAAATTTAATTTTTTTAGTAAAATTATTTGCAAAGTAATATTTATTTATTAAAGTACCCCCTACAATTATATTAAAAACAAGAATAAATAAACTTCTGGATGCTATGATTATTACTCCAATTCAACAAATTTTGATATGGTGTATTAATAGAGTGTAACTTGAATATATTGCTTATAATAATTTTTTTTAGGTTTAATAATAATTTATTTGCAAATAAACCATTGTCTGCATGTGACAAATGTTTTCGTCTTTAATAATTCGCAAATATTTTTTATTAAAGTAATAAAATTTAAAATGGCAATTAATTGAGTGTATTGTCAGTTACCTTTACCCTTAGTTTTATAGATAATACTAACATAAATATTGTATTATTTACTGTTGGAACGAAAAATTTTGGGACTTATCTTTTGTCATATATTTGCCCGTAGATTATTGTTTAAATGAGAAATTTAGTTAATAACATTGTATTTAAATCCAGTACACTTTATTAATACATAAAATAAAAAAATGCCCAAATATAGTCTTAACTATTGTAACCTAAAAAATATTTTTTATTGCTGTTAATATATTTATTTCAGAGGGTACGAATATATTTGGGGTTGGGCTCGTACATGTTTGACATGAGAAATAAGTTTTTCCTTGAACAAAACTTCCCATTTAATTTTAAACAGAAATATTTCAAATAAATATTGTAGAGAATTAAATTCTACACCTAAATCAATAATCAAATTATATGATACATATTTAATAAGGTGTAAAATCTATTTTGAAATTGTTTATATATTGCTCATTTGTAGTGATAGCCATGGAATTTACACAAAATTACAAAGAAATGTACTCTCTGTTTTGGATGTGGTGATCCTCACGTAATCCGTTTCTGGTCTGGGAACGGACAATCATGTTTGTGTCTGTCTTTGTCACTCATAATGTGTGTGACATAGTCAGGCATACCATGGATGTTGGTTGTTGGTTCAGGGGCTGATGTGAAGATCACCACATTTAAAACAGAGAGTATAGCATTTCAATTGTCAGAATTTCGATTTTACAAATTACAATATGAAAATAAATAAAATATGTGCAGTGTTTTAGATGTAGATTATAAAAACAAAATATTTTTAGGGACAGGTGTAGAGTATAATTATCTGTAATTTTTATTTGAAAATCGAATTTCTGACAGTTCAAAACGAAATGCATTTCTTTGTAATTTTGTTGGCTATTACTAATGATCACTAAAGTAGCGCGATTCATTAGGTCTGTTTGGAGCCGAAATGGTGGATCTTATTACTTGTACAATGCATGAAAATAATTTTCAGCTATTTAGAATACTACGTGAAAGAAAATACAAAAATTTGGTGTAATGTTATAAGATCAGTCAGTTATTTGTGAGGTTAGTTTGCTTTTGTATTTATTGTTTGGTAATGTAATTATAATACAGACATAATTAATAAATATTTTACGTTGAAATTTTTCAATTTTATAAAGATACATATTTTTCATCGTATTGGCGCTCAAATGTGGAGCCAAAATGGCGGCAAATCGCGGTACTTTAGTAAACTAGGGAGCTATCACTACAAATAAGCAATATTTATAAAATTTCAAATTGGATATTACAGATTACTAAACATGCAAAATTAAATCTAATTAGTGATTTAGGTGTAGAATTAAATAATCTACAACATTTATTTGAAACACTTTTGTCTTAAAATTAATTTTAATAAAAACTAAATACATATTTCGGGAACTAAATTCTCATCATTAGTAGTACAAAATTAAGAAAAAATAAACAGAGTAGCCAACATTACTCAACATGTTAACAATGCCAGAGGTCCTAAGCCCAAAACAACAGTTGTTATTAAAGAAATTTAAGGTTAAGGGCAAATTAATGTACGGTTAAAATTGAAGGCTATAAAAATATATTTAACCTTCAAGAAAAAACTATTATTTTTATGTAAAGTTGACGAAAGAAATTCTTGTGTAATTAAGGAAATTCCAGGTTTACGTTGCAAAAATTATTGAATTCGTAACTTACTTGACTGATAAAGAAAAGTCCCCAGGGGAAGACTCACTTATTCTAATAAGAAATCCACCTTCAGGTTTATTTTGCAGTAATTTTTCTGCGTCTGCTCTGGTTATTCTACCGTAATACCAACTAAAACAAAACAGGCATTAATAACATTGTTTAACGCCGCAAAAAACAAAAACTTATTTGTTACCTATGGTTTTTCATTTCTATGTAATTGCTAGGAATCAAACCTTCTTTTCCATCAAGTTCTGCCCGATACCAATTCATGTCATCTTCCATATTAAGTATCTGTAACAAAATACGTGCACGAGAGTCAAATATACGGGAAATGGGTGTAACTACCTTTAAAACTTGAGATTTTCTGAAACTTAGTTCATCTTCTGCAGTCGCGTTGAAATCGTGTTTTGCTACAGCTTCCATTCTTAAATTGTCAATATAACACTATTATTCACTTTAAAAATACAAAGAAAGTGAATGATTATAATATAACAATAATGAGTCCTCACTTATATTGTTGCAAAGTAGGAATAAATGTTATATATCACTCATTTTAAGCAAACACTTCCTTCTAGAGATGAATCGTTGTAAAATTCCAGAGATTTCAAGAGAACACTCCCACAATTCTGCTAATATTTCAATACGTTTCAAGTAATAATGGCGACCAAAGAGATAAGACACTTGGATTAAGATAATTTAACTTAATACAACTTAAAGAACAACAATTTTATAATGTTTCACTATATTTTTATTGACTTATCACTTATAATACAGTTATAATATAATGTACAATTAATAATTTCTACTTATTTCTTTAATGATGTACAGCCCATATCTTCTACAGGCGTACCAATATTGACAGCTCTTAATACGTCTACCAAAAAATGATTTCATTCATTTCAGATGAAAATATACATATTTCTGCCATTTATTTATTCATTTTACGAAAAATATATACATATATTTCATTATAAATCAATAATTTTATCCTACAAATCGTTATACACATTTTATAAAGTTGTAAACATGCTTCAAAAATGTAATGATTAAATTCAAAAATTGTTGATAAAAATTTAAAAATACAACACAAAAAATAAGAATTTGTACTAAAAAAATTATCATATAGTAATTTTAGACTTCAATATTGCATACAAATTACAATAACTATTAATATTATTGTTATTATTAGACATAAACTGCAAAAATAAGGTAAGTTGTTTTCGTAAATAATTACAATAAAACAACAATAAAATGTTATACAATCCCTTAATATTTATAAAAATGATACAAATATCAAATATTTCATTGATAAAATTACGTGACCTTAAAACTAACTAAATATTACTAGTTTTATGTGTAAATAAAGAAGTTTATTTATAAATTTATGCCTTAACAACAATATTAAGTAGTTTAACAATATTTATTCAACTAAAGTATTAACAATATAAATAAATATACACAATGTTTATACATTATTATATAAATATATTCTAATCATTTATGACCTAAATAAAAAGAATGTATCAATAATTCATCAGGAATCATTATATAATTTGCAAGTACTATTGTTACTCTTATAATTCAAACTAATAAATACTACTAAACTATTTTAAACTCCAAGATCATGGTCCATAGTACACAGTTTAGTATATATAGTAGTCTAATCGATGAAAATTGATAATAATAACTATTCAAACATTTATTTATCATTTTGTGTATCGTACGATAAAAGTTTTGTAAAGAAATAGGACACAAACTTATATCAGTTAAAAAAGTGTCATTTCATTGTCATTTTACCTTCAGCCGTGTAAAAGAACAGACAATGAATCAGGTATTAGGTTCTATATATAATTATTGCTCAAGACGTTTATAACAATTGCAAAAGTAAGTGAAATTTTTAATTATTTGACCGATATTTGCTAATAATATAAACATAACCAAACTATTTTGTGTTGATCAGTTAATCTCATATTATGTTTGTTTTGCATTTACGATGCATCGTATTTTGTTTTATATCTTCATAAAAATATTTACATTTTCTTTATATAACTTATAAATGTTTATAAACAATTTTGCATTAAAATTCTGACTGTGTTTTGAGAAATAAGCATTTAATAAACAAAAATATAAATGTGACCATAAATTTTTATTTTAGGTTCTTAAAAATTATTAAAAATGCCAGCAAGTAGTCAAGTTTTAGAAAAAGAATACAATTATGCTGACACTTTATGGTGCACATATATAGTTTCAGTTGTAGCAGCTAGTATCGCCGAATTAGGTATGTAATAATATATTTAACCCTTTTTTGGGTGTAGTTATTGTAAAATAAATTAATATTTCTACCTTGTAATTATTGAAAATCGATTTTTGCTGTTGAAATTTGATAAATCAACTGCAACTTGGTATTTATTTTTTTGTCTTATCAAAAACTTTACAAGCAAATAATGTTATTGTATTGTAGATTTTTATCCTATTGATAATTATTTTGTTATATAATATTATTTTTATCAAAAGTAAATATGAAATGATGAATGTATTGCATTTTTTTTTAGTTACTTACCCTCTCGATTTAACTAAAACAAGACTGCAAATTCAGGGAGAATTAGCGAATAAACAAGATGCTAAAATTACTACCGTAAGTTTGAAATATTTTTATTTATAATTGATTCAAATAAAAAATAAATATTCGTTACTTTCTAAACGATTTTAAACCTTGTTATTTACTAAGAAAATGCAGCCCTTTCTCTTCATTCCAAGGTTAAATATATTAACAGTATTGTCCAAAAATATGATAATTACAGCAAATATCTATTTTAAAAGAACTAAGACAAACATAGAAATAAATATTTTTTCGGTCAAATTCAGCTTTATTTTTTAACATAGTCAATAAATATTTTCCATCGATACTCTTAAACCATCAAAAAAAATCTGTTGTGGCCATTACAATACCTCTCGCCCATTTCATTGTGGTATATATAAGTATTGTATTTAACATTTCTTGTTCACACAAACAATTCTAATTTCACCTAATCTTTATATTTACGTATTTTCTATAAATTTAAATTCATTCTATGAGCAAGTTTTCTCCATTTCTTCTAAATGTTCTAGGTTTTTCCAATTCATTAACGGGATTGGCGTTATTTCTGAAGGGTTCGTGTAACATACCTATAATTTTAAATATATAATTAATAATACATTAAGAAATATTAAATATCATTCCCAGAAAAAGCCTTCAGTACTAAATTTTTTAAATGTGTCGGATAGAGAATTTTGTTTTATTAATATGTGTAATAACATAAATATTGAAAAAATAATACTTAGAAGATTTTTGTTAAAATACTACTACTTCCGATTGTCCAATTGCTACCAGAATCTATTCAACTCTTCCCATTATTGTTAGATTGAGGAATCCGTAGTCTTAAAGAATTAGAGAAATCGTACCTCCAACAACCTCACATACACACACACACAGACATCATTGTAGGGACCTTAAAAGTGCTTATTCACTAAAATCTGGATATGCGATTTTTAGCATGATTACAATACCTCTCTTAAGAGAGAGGTAAAAATAGTGTCTTGCTCTGCAAAATATACTTCTTTGCTAAAATTAAAAACCGATGCAAAAAAATCTAGCTTATTTTATTTAAATCGCTCCAACAAGGCCTTAATAATGTTTATTCGTGCAAAAAGTGCGTTCGGTTATTCAGTTTTGTGCACACATTTTTAATAATTTGCGCAGTAAACGTTCAATTATTCAATTCTGTACACTCTGGGTCAGAACGCATTCGGTAAATTCTGTGCTGTGTGCATGAAGCGAGAAAGATCGTACGAAGACCCAAAGTATAGCGACAATTGCAAAAAATATGATGTGGCCAGCACATTACTTTCCGTCAATTCTCTGTATTTTGTAGATATCCCATATACGGCACGAGCAGTCATGTGACTTTAGCAAGCAGATATGGGGGCCTGTGTCAGAATGACACGGGCCCTCATATCTGCTTGCCACGACCAACAAAGTCACATGACTGCTCGCGCATTATAGGAAGTTCTTTTAAAAAGATTCTATATATCCAGTATACTACAAATTCCATATCGAAAGTTCCTTGGAAATGATTTTATATATCCCATAAAATTATAACATGGAACATATATACTATGTACTTGCACTTGACACTGACATCTATTAATTAGATTATTTGAATATATCAGCAGTTTCTATGGTTATATGGCATAGCTGGCTTATTTATGAAAGCTAATCTCTTAATTCTTTAACTCTATATCTATTGAATATGAGGGAAAATATGTAATCAAATCATATAGACAATATAATATTCTTTTATATTTATAAATAAAATAAATATATTATCATGGCATATTACCCATTGTTGGGTGTGCCAATCTGCTTTGTACACATATATCGGTAATGATGAAATATTTGTACCGTGCGGGCGCTTACCAGACGTCACCTCACGGGCATTCATTGCTGGCGTGGAGATTGCACCACGGGGTCAATTTTGTGTCATTAAAATTCGAAGTAATTTTTGGCGTCGGTCGGGATCGAACCCGGTCCCCAGGTTCGCGACCAGACACTCAGGCACACGGCCACGAGATCCAATAATAACATAAAATGTCAAAAAATGATATTTAACTGCGTTTTTTTTCAAGAAAAACTGTTAAGAACTTTAAATAAGGGTATTTCCGGTTGACCAATTATAACCAAAATCTAATCAAGTCTACATGTGGATGTAAGGAAGAGGAGTATGCAAAATTGTAATTTTTGGAATTTTAGTATTGGAGTTATCGCAGCCGAAATTATTGTTACACGCACACACACATACACACACACACGCGCACGCATTCATTCATACATATCTATATAGACAGACAGACAGACATCATCGTGAAAATAGTAAAATTGTATTCTAGGAACCCTAAAATATGTTTATTCATTGAAAACTTAACACTAAATTTTTTGATCAAAGACAGTACCTTCTTTACTTAAAGGCGACGGAAGGTAAAAATGTGAAATGACCCCATTGTAGTAACAGAATAATTTTGATGATTAGAAATAAAATAAATTATTTGCCGGGTTGCTAAAGTTGGTATTTTGTAGGCTCCTCACAGAGGAATGTTTAAAACAGCTTTAGGAATTGTTAAAGAAGAAGGCGTTTTAATGCTATGGCAAGGAACATCAGCTGCTTTATTGAGACATACTGTATATTCTGGTACTCGAATCGTAACTTACCAAACTCTCAGAGAAAAAGTTTTCCATGCCGATAGAGAAAAACAATTTCCTTTATGGAAGTCCGCTATTAGTAAGTGAAAAATTTGTAAATAGTTTATTTATTAGGGAAATTAATTTTGTTGTTTAGGTGGTATAACTGCAGGGTCATTAGCTCAATTTATGGCCTCTCCAATGGATTTACTAAAAGTCCACATCCAAATGGAAGGCAAAAGGCGTTTGTTGGGCGAACCAGTCCGCGTTAAAAGCTTAAGCGACGCTTTTATTAAAGTAGTACAAAGTGGCGGCGTTCGAGGCCTTTGGAAAGGTATAAACACGGATTAACAACCACACATATTCATAAAACATCCTTCCACAAATTTTCTTGTTAGGGTCGATTCCAAATGTGCAACGCGCAGCTTTAGTGAATTTAGGCGATTTAACAACTTATGATACAGCCAAAAGATTCATCCTACAACATTCGGACCTCAGAGATGGACCAGTGGTGCATGTGATGGGCTCAGGAATGGCTGGATTTGTAGCAGCGGGAATGGGAACGCCAGCAGATGTCGTGAAGACAAGAGTTATGAACCAACCGTGCGACAAACTGGGCAAGTAAGTGGAATTTTTGTAATTTTTCATATTATTTGTGTAAAATATTGTTTGTACTATATATTTGGCGCTAAATATTATTTTTCATGTTTCTATTTAATACATAAAAGTGATAAAATTTGGACTGGGAACCGTACAAATATATATTTAATCAGTTTTTAATGAGGTCATGCACGATTTTTCCTCAAATCGACTTATAATAATGAGAAAATTGCAATTAAAAATGACAGTTCAAAAAACGGCTGATTTTCTCCGCTTCGCCCTTCGCCTAGTGATGTCACATTTTAATATCAACGGTCATTTTGATTTTCACACTAGATTCGACACATCAAAGTGACATTTAAAGATAACCTGAAATTTACGAAAGTAAACATGTCGGTGAAACGTTGTTTTGTGCCATCATGCCAAAATACCAGCGAAAATATATTCAATTCAATGCCTCGTGTGCGTTTCTATAGCTAAATAAACTGCTATATAGTATCTAATCTCAAATCTTTGCAAAGAAGCACAGCTGATGTGACATGTGGATAAGTTCAGGCAAAATGAAAATTATATTTATTAAAATGAAATGAATGATGTTACATTAATATATTATAGCATATTTATTACAAGTGCAAACTGCAAAAAGCAAATTGCGAATTTCTCCGTGAAACAAACAATATAATAAAAATTATAAAGTTACGTCTAGTTTCACTACTATTACAACTTCTGAGTCAACTTCCATGAAGCCATCGTCAGAAGTCGGTCAACACAAGAAGTAACCACAGACGCGTTTCGCACTTATAACTTTTTTATTACAAAATCCGACGTTTCGGCAGCCAATCTGCCTTCCTCAGGGAAAATGTAATGATATTGTGTTGAAAAATGAAATATTAAAGTAGCTAACTATGTATCTCTCGCAGATCATCTTCAGACAAGGCTTGAGAAAGAATGATAATGATGAGACATAGTTTACAATTTTTTTAAAATTAGACGATATGCTTTTGTAACTACTTTAATATTTCATTTTTCAACACAATAACATTATATTATATTTTCAACGAGAAAGGCGGATTTTGTAATAAAAAAGTTTATAAAAATTTTAAAACTGTTTTCCGATTTTCCATTTTATTCACTTATCCAATCGAGGAATTATCAGATTAATAAAAAATAATGTTTATATTTATACGGTTCCCAGAAAATAAAATATACTACCAACCCAACCCCAAATGTATTCGTACCCTCTGAAATAAATATATAAACAGCAATTAAAAATTATTTTTTTAGGTTATATTTGTGCACTTTTTTTAATTTTATGTATTAATAAAGTGTACTGGATTTATTAGCTAAATTTCTCATTTAAACAATAATCTACGGGCAAATATATGACAAAAGATAAGTCCCAAAATTTTTCGTTCCAACAGTAAATAATACAATATTTCTGTTAGTATTATCTATAAAACTGAGGGTAAAGGTAACTGACAATATACTCAATTAATTGCCATTTTAAATTTTATTACTTTAATAAAAATTATTTGCGAATTATTAAAGACGAAAACATTTGTCACATGCTAACAATAGTTTATTTGCAAATAAATTATTATTAAACCTAAGAAATTTTATTATAAGCAATATATTCAAGTTCTATACACTCTATTAATACGCCATATCAAAATTTCTTGAATTGGAGTAATAATCATAGCATCCAAAAGTTTGTTTATTCTTGTTTTTAATATAATTGTAGGTGGTACTTTAATAAATAAATATCACTTTGCAAATAATTTTACTAAAAAATAAAATTTAATATAGTAATTAATTGAATATATTTTATTTACTGTTGGAACTAAAAAAATTAGCACGTGTCTGTTTCATATATTTGTCCGTAGATTATTGTTAAAATGATAAATTTAGGTAACATTATTTAAATCCAGTACACTTTATTAATACATAAAATAAAAAATCGCCCAAATATAGTCTTAACTATTGTAATCTAAAAATATTTCTTCTTGCTGTTAATATATTTTTTCAGATGGTACGAATACATTTGGGGTTGGGCTCGTATAATTAACAAATAGGTGAACAATTTTTCGGTATATATTTTATATGAATTAATCTTTCTGTAGTCCACTGGTGTACAAATCATCTTTCGACTGTCTTCGTCAAACTATTTCCAACGAAGGTGCTTTCGCACTATATAAAGGTTTCCTTCCTGTTTGGATTCGAATGGCTCCTTGGTCGTTGATTTTCTGGTTGTCTTTCGAACAAGGCAAATTTATTTTAGGCGCTAGCCATTTTTAAAAGGCTGAATTCGATTAGGAAATGTACCAAACAACCGATAGTACATTAGTACATAGAGAACTATTCTAAATGTAGAAAGACTCTATCTGTTAGAGATAGAAAATGTCTGTTTGTTGGAAAT
This sequence comes from Harpalus rufipes, assembly GCA_951394225.1. Classification (NCBI taxonomy): domain Eukaryota; kingdom Metazoa; phylum Arthropoda; class Insecta; order Coleoptera; family Carabidae; genus Harpalus; species Harpalus rufipes. The sequence goes on from OX596285.1 coordinate 5,852,419, forward strand.
TGTCTTTATGTGAATAAAAGAGCGCGTTTATGGCAATAAGTAGTTTAATAATTATGAAATGAGCGACTCTTATTATGTTGATTGAAGTGTATATAAATAGTTATGATTAAAAGGATAGACCCAAATATTTTATAAACAGATATCTAAAGAATGTCCTAAAAGTTGTTGTACAAATTTCAACATTTTTTTTTTGTAATATAAAATGCATTTACTTAAAAGTTTTGTAATACTCAATAATTAACTGTTTCATAAGCAACAAAATTATGAACTTAAATTAAATAAAGATGGATGTGTTCTTCCACAAGGCGCAACTTTTTACTAAAGGTGGGATCCGGTTTCGGATTCAAAAATATTTGGATAATTGAATGTTAAAGTATCCGGATGTCGGATCCATATCTCAATATCGGATTTTGGACCCGGATCTGAGTGTCTGATTTTGGATACGAATCTGAGTATTGGATTTTGGATCTGAATTTGAGTATCGGATATTAGATTCGAATATGAGTAGGTCATATGTTACTGGTGTAATAATACAAATTTGTATTGTTTTATTCATCATTTACTAAATAGGACTCTGTGAAAGTATAAATTCTTTTTCTTTACATTTGCACAAATTACCTGGCTATTTTAGAGGGGTTTACCCTATTCAAAATGAAGAATCGGATCCAGAATTAAAATTTGGATCCGAATCCGTAAACAAAACGTCGAATCCGGACACAAGTCCAGATCCGCATCCTAATCCGAATAAAATTTAAGAAAATCCGTTTCAATATCCGAACATCCGATATCCGAGAAGCCCGATATTTTGAAATCCGGGTACTCGGACCAAGTTATGTCGGATCCTCACAGCACAACTTTCTACGGACACCTATAATCTATTTCACTTGATCAATTCAGTAGATGGCGCTCACATCAGCGTCAGTTTCAAACAGACGAAATTAAAAAGTGGCGGTATTCAACTGCTGTCATCTGGCATTTTGTTAAAATATCAAAAAAATATAATGCCATCGAAACTTTGTATATTCTAGTCAGTAGATATGAAATATAAAGTATCTTTGAATATATAATACATATAAGAACGACAACGCATATGGCCTAGCAAGATACTATATCTGTCTCTTTTTATTCACAAAATTATTATAGATAGCTAGTGACTCCTACCACAAAACTGTGAACTACAATAAATCGTGCTGACAGCATTGCCAAATAGTATTTGTTAGAGGTATTCAATAATCAATAAATCAAAAATATTGTTTCATAATAACCAAATAATATATTTTGAATCTTCAATGTACATGTATATTTGTAGTAGCAACCTTAAAAACCTTTTTAAAATCTTATCTTGTTGTTCTAGCTACGTGGCAACACTGTGCAACATTCACCTATTATGTATTTTTTGAACTAACTCAGAAATAATTCGTATACGGAGGAATAGATGGCACCTTCTCTCGAAATATTTAATCTAAATACATTACGTTGCCGTTCTTGTATTGTATTATATATTCAAAGGTATTATCTAAAAGATGATACTTGACACTGCACACAAAAGTGGCACGAGATGTCACTTGTCATGTACATTGATACTAGTCTGAAATTACATTGCACAAATTTGGCTCTCCAATTTTAGCCAATTCTCCACAATACTGAATTGGTAACATGGAATAGAGTGTAGCATTAGGTTTTGGACGACATTTACATCGATTTCTTGGACATTTATATATTCTTCCCAACCTCCATCTTGAACTTTTCGAGATAAAAGAGCCCAAAGACCTTCTATGGGACGAGCCTGGGGAAGATTATGGGATTGTCGTTTCGCGGACCTAAATGGTACGTTTTGGACAGTTGGCCAATTTTGAGTTTGTATTGCATAGTGAGGACCTTCCCCGATCGTCCCATAGAAGGTTATTGTACTCTTTTATCTTGAAAAGTTTTCGATGGAGCTTGGGAAACCCAAATGAGGACGAACTTCAACGCAGAATGTACAGGGATTAAGTATTGTCCGAGAAATCGATGTAAATGCCGTTCAAAACCCAATGCTAGGTGTCCGTAGAAAGTCGCGCCTTTTGAAAGAACACGCCCATTGTTATTTTAAGTTCGTAATTTTGTTGCGTATTAAGTATTACAAAACTTTAAGTAAATGCAGTTTATATTAAAAAAAAAAATGTTGAAATTTGTGCCAAAACTATTTAGGATATACATAAAAAAAACCGTAAAATTATTAGTGCAACACTAGCCGTGTTCCTTCGGTCTGTGATTTGCAATCTAAACCATCAAAGTGATCATGATTAAGAAGTATCAGTGATACCAACCCAAAAGAAACAAATTATTGTACATGTGTCCGTGAAATAAATATACAGCATGGTGGCGATTAGGGGTGAAGATAGGGATTTAATTTTTATGCAATTTCCTGTTGTTCATTTTTGGGCAAAAACGGTAGAGTACAAAGTTTTACACAATTAAAAGTTGCACACGAAACTTTTTAAATGTTTTATTATGTGTTTGATTTCTTCATAATTTTAAAATGAAATTTAAAAAGTTTCTTCAGTTAGTAGCAAAGGCCATGACTTATGACATAAAAAAACAATATTATTTTATTCATGTCAATTTTTTTTTGTAAGAAGTAAATTAAATAATAATAATAATGATTATTCGAATAAGGAACGGTGTAAATAATTATAAAAGTACGCAACAGCGTATAACTCTTACACAATATCTACAATCTACGTATACATCATGGGGGATCACAGCAAAGCGCGTCTTGCCTTGCGTCCCAAGTAAACTACATAAGAATATTTTTTTTACTTTTATATGATCCATTTTTAATGCTGACTATAACACTGAACAGTACATAATTTATAAAATAAAATAAGTTAGTTTGTATTGGTCTATATTATTCAAGTTGTTTTCTTGATATAATTTTTAAAGCCTGATTCAAAAGGATCACGATTATATTAATCAGGATTCACAAAATCACAACCACAGCCCGAAGAAACACGGCTATCGTCGCTCATCTTGATTAGTAGCTTATTTTGTAGGCAAACTATGGTTCAAATCCCACACCTTACAATAAATTTATTATCTGTGGGTAAAAATTTGGGTCTGTCGTTATCGTAACAAATTTTATTTGTCAATTATTGTGCCGAACAATTTTACAAAACTTAGTCAATTTATTATTAAGCAGTGATATTGAGTTACCTTGCACTTAATTAATTTAATTTTTAAGCACATAGTTTTAAATGTGATTTTGTGTTTTTAATGTGAAAATTTGTAAAAATGTTGTTTATACTTAGGTATATAATACCCAGCAACTTGTAGATATTTATTAATAATATCTACAAAGAATATATACAATATTGCACAAATTTTGTAAGAATATACAAATAAATGTAACTATTTTTGTGCTTGTTGGTATATTATACATTCATGTTACAAAATATTAATTTTATTGACCCTAAACACTAAATCACATCCCGAAATATACAGTGCTCGTCACAAGTGATGGCGAGAGGAAGATATCCTGTTTAAGTAGGCGTGGCCTGGTATGCGCGGAAGTTCGCCATCACTTATGACGAGCACTGTACTCCTTACCAATATTTGATATAAATCTGCATGAACTACAAAGAAAATTAACATTAATATAAATGAAAAACTTTAAAACGTTTCAATAAAATTTTATTAACAAACAGAACAACTAATACAAGTAACAAAATAAAGTTTAAAATTAGATATGTTCGGAATGACTACAAAGTAAATATTTACAATTTTATGTGAGATTGCAGTCCGGAAATAGCTCTAAAATTATTATATCCAATAATGAATACGCCAACTGCAACATAAAATCAATATAAGTACCCGTTTTTGGATATGACATTATTAAAAAACTACAATATTTGTATAACTTTGATTCAAAATATTTCCTGGACAATAAAAAGATACAAAATGTTTGTCGGAAAATTTAATATCTACATATTTAAATTATATAGTTTCATATACAGGATGGTAAACGCACAGCCGATCACACGACTAAAGACTCCTAATTTCCTGCTTCCCTAATTATTTTAGGTAAAAAAGCTTCAAATATAAGTTGTAGAGGACAAAATTCTGCTTCTGATTCAATAAGCAAAATTAATTTTGTATGCCTTGTAAGTGCAGAAATTAGGTATGAAAATGTCGAAAATCACTTTAAAAATAGCAATAGCCATGGAACTGAGACAAAATAAATAACAAATGTGTAACGGTTTATCTGTCATGTTAGGATAATTTATTTTTATTAGGTATTATTTCTACTTTCTGTTCCAGGTACCAATTATTTGTTAATTTAAATTAATATTTGTTCACTTAAACAGAAATTACAATTAATAATAAAAATAAGTTAACCTAGCTTAACAGATAAATCGTTAACATTTGTTAATTTTTTGTTTCAAAGGCTATTATTATTTATACCTCTCGCTACCCTTGGTAAGGGAGGTATAGGGATCGTGCTAAAAATCGCATATCGAGATTTTGGTAAATGACCACGTTTTAAGGTCCCTAGAATCCATTTTTAACATTTTCCCGATGATGTCTGTGTGTATGTATGTATGTGTGTGTGGATCCTGTATACGCTTTAACTCAAATACTATCATTCAGAAAGTTTTGAAACCATGTATTTCTACCTTATTCTAATATGGAAATATCTGATTAGATTTTAGTGGCAGTCGGATAACCGGAAATGGCAGTTTACTTGACGCTCAAAATAGTTTTTCTTCAAAAAATACCTTTAAATGTAATTTTTTCTCAAGTTGTTATTATAAAAATTAAAGATTATTCCATTTTCTACAAGTTTGCTTTAATAATTTTTCTATATATTCTATAATTTATAAAATAATATAAAAATTATATATATAGGTAAATGGCGGGAGGTACTGTGTTGGTCACATCAGATTTTTTGGAGTGATTTTCGACATTTTCATACCTAATTTCTGCCGTTACAAGGCACAAAACTAATTTTGTTTATTGATTCAGATGCCCTACAACTTTTATTTGAAGTTTTTTTACCTAAAATAATTAGGAAGCAAGAAATTACGAAAGCCTGATTTCACATGTTAAAGTTCTATGATCGGCTGTGCCGCTCACCACCCCATATTTTCGACTCATTTTTGGGTGTGACGTTATAAACATGGTGTAATTAATGGCTATGAAATTTGTTCTCATACATTTTATAATAACACATACCCATTATTTATATCGTTTTAAAACTGTTCATTACCAAAAAAGGTCGAAAAATATAAGAAATTATATACATTCAAATACGTAGATTTCGAATATTCAAACAATTTTTTTTTCTATTTTTCAAGTTCAAGACACATTTTGATTCAAATTTAAAAACACAATAATAACAAGTTCCGATAAAAGGATCGCAGTATATTTCCAGTATAAAAGTGGTTAAATTTCCAGTTAAAAACTTATCAAACCCGGGATCAAAAATTGTGACTAAAAAGGTGAAATTATAAATCGGTCAATATTTCGATTTCGGTTAAAGACAGAGTGTTTACTCTTGTAAAAACGAACTCTGGAGGGTTGATTTGATATATTAATATTTTAAAAATGTTAAAAAGGCGGAAAATAGGGTTGACATTTAAAAAAAAAATCGGAAAAATTTGCTCCAAAAACATGCATTTTATTTTGCTCACAACTCCTCAACATTTTAAATTATCTTCAAAATAAACACTAATTCGTGTTCTACGGGGTTTAAAATATAAATTAAATCATTTCCAAATTTTAAAAGCGTCTGGACAAAGTTTTATTTTAATATTTCTAAGATGACGCCCGCTGCGAATTTTTTGCAATTCTTCCAAAACATCAAAACTTTTATTTGATTATGAATCCGGCTGAAATTTACAGGAAACACATAAAATCAACTAAATATCAATTTTTATACTTATTTGGCGTCGGTGGAGATTTGTATAAACGTTAAACTTTCGCTTTTATATATAAGTTATTTGGACGATGGATGTTTTTGCAACTTAAACAATGGCAAAAATATATTATTATTAATATCCTTACTTGCTTATTAAGTTGAGGATTCTGTAATATTTGTAATAAATTCGTCAATCCTTCATTGATTTCTAAACCTATGCAGTAACAAAAAAATCCTTTATTAAGTTTAGAAAAATGATTAAATGCTGTTATTCGTCTTTGTTCTAATTCTTCTGCTGTTGCTGGTTCATTTTTGTTTTCAAAAAGTGTTTCTAAATATAAAACACAAAGTTCAGATTTATATTTATTGCAAATATACAGGGTGTTCATTTTATTTTGTCCATTATTGCTATCTGTAAAAATATAAGAGGTACAAGGTCGGTTAAATGAGCAAACAATTTCTATTTCACTAAAAAAAATTAATGAGTGGTTTTCAAATTGTGGAGGCAAACTTTATTATTTTAAATGGGACAATACATTTTTTATTTCATTATAGTTAAAATAAGTGTGCCTTGGACGATACAAGTGAATATGGATTAAGATTTTAGAGTGCTGTGAGCGAAAATGGAGGACTATTTTAGCAGAATTTCTTAATTTATGTGTTTGTTATTTTTTGTTTCAAAGTAATTGTTCTTCACATTCATTTGTATAGGCCATAGCACACTTATTTTAGCCATATTAAAATAAAATTAATATAAATCTAAACATGCATTTTTTCAATAAAATTGTCATTTTAGGTTATGCAAATATTATATTACTGAATTCAGAATAAAATTCTTTATCGAATAAGCAGTGGCGGCTCGTAAACCACAGACCAATTCTACATCTACATGATCTAATTTTAAACGATAGGCTACTGTGGCGGCGGCCACGGCGTGCGGCACAAAGTTATAGGTATTGCAGTAAATGTCACGAGCCGCCACTGCGATTATGCAAATAAAAAACAAATAATTAAATGGTTAAAAAAAAAAATTAAGCGACTTCGTAGCTCTTATGGTTCTCGAGATAGCAATAGTGGACAAAATAAAATGAACACGCTGTACATTGGTATCAATTTATACCTTGTAATAAGTTAATAAGATGTGCTAAAGTATGTTCAGAAAGAGTATTTTTTAATTGTTTATCAATTAAATATTTCGATAAGCTATCTATAGCTTGAGAAGAAACGCTACACATAGCTGAAAACAGCTGTAGAATTCCTTTCGGCGCGTTGAAAATATTTTTCACTATAAAAAAATATAGTTGTGATTATTTTAAAACTATAAAAAAATGTTTAGAACTTACATAAATAATAGGAACACTCTATAATGTCTTGTGGGTTGAACATAGGCGCAGCATACTCTAAATTTTGGGGCACATCTACCCCAAAATTATCTCCAAAAATTGTGTCTTTAATGTTTCTTCTTTGGGTGCTTCTATCGTAAATTAAACCCGTATCTGCTTCTTCGCCCAAATCTGGGTTTTTGCTGCGAAATAATAAATATTTTAAGGGGTCCTCCACCAATTAGAAAATGGGTCGTTCATATTTAAACTAGACCATAAAAAAATAGTGGGGATTTCATTGGTGACCCCGACGCGATAAAACACGAAATTCCATCATTATTTCTTTTGACGGCTGGATTCTAGAAAATAATTTCACCTGCTTGCAAATTTTCAAAAAATACAAGAAAAAAATGTGTAATTTTCTTATAAAATACGTAATTTATATGGAACGTACCGTAACCTAACGCACAGAATTCAATTTGACGAAATTCGAGTGGTTGCACGCATTTTATAGACATTTCGCGCCAAAATGATTATTAGTTTTTTTAGACCCTACAGAACTCAATTTAATAAAACTCGGATGGTAACAATAGGTGCGTTCAATGAAGTTAGCAAATCAGCGTGCTACGCTAACGAATTGTATATGACGTCATAAGTGACGTCATATTTAATGCTTTGCTAACGAAAAATGCTAGCACCGATTATTTCGCTAGCTTGATCTGCTAAGTGCTGCTAGGATATCAAATTTAAAATGGAATCAAACAGGAGTTTTATAAATCACGTTTTAAATGAAGACGCTAGCTATATATTGTCGAAAAATAACAATTATATTTTATATTGACATTACAATCAGATATGTTTTGACATTCGTGGTTATGTTGAAGTAAATGTAAATTTTTTGTAAAACTTTTAGATGGAGAATTAATTTTCTGTTATTCACAAAACAGTTTTTAATTCCATGTTGAATGAAGCATTTAAAAATTCACAAAGTAATATCTTAGTCAAATATTTGAATTTATATTCGCACCAGTTGCCGTTCAGTAAACGTTTTGCTAACTTTATTTTGCTACTTCGTTAGCGCTAGCTTGCTATCTTCATTGAACGCACCTATTGATTTTATATGAATTTAACCCTATTTTTTTTCAGAAAAAATGCCAAAATCACATTAGTGCTGTGAGAATCCGACAAAACTTGGATCCGAGAACCCGGATTTCAAAATATCCGGATCCTCGGATATCCGACGTTCGGATATTGGAGCGGATATCGAAAATTTAATTCGAATTTGGATCCGGATCCTGATTTGGATCTGGATTCGATATTTTGTTTACGGATCCGGATACGGGTCTGGACTTGGATCCGGATCTGGACTTAGATCCGGATTCGATGTTTTGTTTATGGATCCGGATCCAAATTTTAATTCTGGTTCCGATTCTTCATTTTGAATATGAAGGCTAATATCTGGAATTGAGTTCAAATTCAAACCGTTAAAGTGGGCCTGTTTATCTTTATAGGGCTCTGTAAATACTAATAAACAAACAGTAATACATTTTATAATACCCCTCTAAAATAGCCAGGTAGTTTGTGCAAATGTAAAGAAAAAAGGAATTTATACTTTATATTATACAGAGTCCTATTTAGTAGATTATGAATAAAAAATTCAAATTTGTTTTATTTTTATTACACTATAAAGTAACATATGATGACATGAATTTCATTAACTTATAATGTGCTTTTCATGAAACCCGATGCTAATATTAGAATGTAAGGTTCAATACTGAGAATATTCGAATCCGAGAACCGATTCAGATACTGAAATTCCATATATAAAACCCCGAAACTCGTAATCGAATCTAAGATCCGATACTTTTCTATTATTCGATATTCGGATATGGATTCAAGATCCGATACTTAGATTCGGATCCAAATTCCAATACACAGATTCGGATTCAAAATCCAATACTCAGATCCAGATCCAAAATCCGATACTCACATCCGGATCCAAAATCCGATACTCGGATCCGGATCCAAAATCCGAAACTCAGATCCGGATCCAAAATCCGATACTGAGATTTGATTCCGAGATCCGGATAGTTCAACATTAAATTATATTATATTTTTGGATCCGAAACCGAAACTATCCCACCACTACTATAAATATTACTTTCCGCGCCATAATTTTTGTGGAATTTTGTGTTTTTAATGGTTTTGCAACTATATATAACCATCAAAATAAAATTCTTAAGTGGTACGTATTCTGGACTTTAGTCAACCCCACTTCTGATGTTATTTAGTCCTGTTGACTTACTTTAAATCAGAGGTTTCAGTAGACATTAAAAACGTTTTCATGAACGAATCCAAGTGCTGTCCCTTCTCTTTCCTTAATTTAAATGCAACGGACTGATAAATATTTTCTAAGTCGCTAACAATTGGCACAGAATTATCGGCAAAAAGTGTAAAATTTTCTTTTGTAGTTAAAAATGTGTATAATAAGTCACTTCCTCTTAACGTAGATTTCTGTAGAAGTTTTTGTAAAAATTCTTCGTATTTAAGTCTTCTAATTTCTGCGGGAGTCGATAGCCTGAAAATAAAAAAATATTATCGTCTACTTCTAGGTAGGAACATACATGAAATACTTGTAACATGATCGCTTACCTTCTAGAAGGTAAGGGACTATCACAGATTTCACTCTCACCATGGAATTCGACTAGTTTTATTTTTAAAGTATAAAAATCTTGATCCAGCCTTTTTACAGTCCAATATCGTTCACTTTCTAAACAAGAATCTACTCTTTTTACACTTATATAAAAAAATGTTATTTGTTTGGTGCCTTGCATCTAAAAACAAACAATTTTAGACAATTTCAGGAAAATCTGAATAAAATTAGGACAATTTGAAAGTATTAAAAATGTTTTGGCAGGTCGCGTGGACGGTTTAGATGGGCAGTATGAGTATAGTAAAAATCAGTAGAAATGAGTAGGTAAAAGACATGAAAAAAACCTTATAAAATGAAATATTACTTGTAGTGTTATTTTTTTAAAAGAAGTATTAATGGGTTCACATACACATACATCCTTGCCTTAGTGGGATTCGAACCTGGAACCACCGGAACCGGGAATATAAAATTATTTGAAATAATTGTAATTGATTTTCGTACCATACGTTGACCCTATGGGGACTTATGATTTTGACGTCATCGGCGGCGGATCGGCAGCGGACCTCCCTCCACATAATTTAGAAAGGGACAAGAAATTTTTAGAAAGAACGAGGTGATATACCATGGCCGAGTCGATCAAATGCTTTCCCTCTTCAGCACCTCCCCGTTGATCCATAATTTGATATTTAGTCAGCAAAGTTTGGTTAAGTTATTATGTGTAGTGATTGTTATTAATGAAACATTGCGGAATCGAATCTTTCTGATTCTTACGGAGGGAAAACAAATTCGATTTCATCGTTTCAATTTGAAAAAACATGAACTGAATCCATGTAAACACTACAAATTCCACTGTTGAGAGAGACGGAAAAAATAATGAAATTTATTTTAGTGTCTTAATCTTATTAAAGTCATATATAATTTGTCTCTGGATGTTAAATTATTAAATTTATTTTTTGGCGTCTTTTGGAAATATCTGTATTTCAACTTTGGCATAACTGTGGGATTTAACAAATCATATAGAACATTATAATGTTCTACTGATAAGCCGGTGAAATATATTAATTTTACAGCATCATTACTTAATAAATTATAATTTAGTTCCAATTATTGACAAATTTAGTTTCATTTCTCGACGTCTCTACAGCACCAAATAACTTTCTTACATAATAATTGTTGACTGTTTGGGTACCTACTACTTTCCTTATTAATCTTTATTTCTGTTTGTGTTATAAACTTGTGTCTCTCTATTAGTAGACAGCTTTATTAAAGTTGCTTGAGTTGCTATACTTGTTTTCCAAAATAAGTTTGATTATGTTTGTCCACTTTATAAACATAGGTTTGCGACATTTTATTGTTATTTTGTACATAATTAAACTTCCTTTTTTATCACAGGTTCCTGTAAATACATTACTAATTCATATTCAATTTATATCAATCATATTATTTCAACTTCTGTGTTCAGTCTCAGACATGTTCATCAATGTTCCTTTTCAAACAATGGTTGTTGTGATCACGTTGGACCAAATATGGATCACGTGATAAATGTCAAACTTAGAGCTAAATCTTGCTCACTACATAACTAATTATTAAATACTTTTTTACACACTAGATGGCGACCAAAATATTTGAATTGTATAAGTCCCCATTGAGAATGACCACGGTATTTCAAATAATTTTATATTCCGTAAAAGGAATAAGGATTGACTTAGTAATAATTGTAAATTTAATTAATATACAGGGTGTTAATTAAAAAGCGAGCCATAGGCGTTTAACATGGGAAATCAGTTTCATATTAAAAAGAGAAAGATTATTTAACGTATGTCTGTATAATTTATGTTGTGTCTGTCTTCTGTTACACGTATATCTCTCATATACGTAAATGGTGACATTGCTTTCTAACACACTACAAATAATAGTGACGTATGTCGTAGAGTTACAGATATATAATTATCCACTACACTGCAGTATGGTGATGATTAGGCCTGAACCTGAAAAAAACCTTATAAAAAGAAATATAACTTGTAGTAATTATTAGTTATCTATTTTTAGAAAAAGAAGAAAATATTTATTAGTATTAAAGAAACGTATATATTAATTAATTTACAATTATTTCTAAGTTAATCCTTATTCATTTTGGGGAATATAAAATTATTTGACACAATATGGTCATTTTCAGTAGTGCCAACGTGTGGTACGAAAATAATCTACAATTATTTAAAATATTTTTTTATTCCGTAAAAGGTATAACGTTTGATTTAGAAATAATTGTAAATATCATTAATATATACATTACTTAATACTAGTATTTTTTTTCTTCTTCTTTTAAAAATAACAACTAATATTTCGTTTTATAAGGTTTTATTCAGATTGATGACGTGCGTCTTCTGCCTAATCAATTTCACTATAGTTCATGTATTGTGTTTTGCAAAAGCATTATTTAAAAAGAAACAAGTTGCAAATAAATTACATGTATTTTTTTCAGTTCAAATGTATTCAAAAATATTTCATGTTGCACGCCTATGTATACGAAATGCAGTGAAGTTATCTGTAAGTAATATTATACCAGGCGGCTTATAAATGACCTTGAATAGTCATCTTTCGTGAACCAAACTATACACTGCATTCTTAAACCAGAACAGTATAGTATTTTTTTTTCTTTTTTTAAAAATAAATAATACCTAATAATTTCTACACGTTTTCATTTTATAAGGTTTTTTTCAGGTTGATGTGCGCCTTCCGCCTATTCATTTTTACTATAGGCAGATTGTGTGGGCAGTTTAAGTAGGCAGATTGCGTAAGCAGTTTGGGTGGACATTTTGCACGGGCAGTATGAGTAGGCAGATTGCATGGGCAGTATGAGTAGGCAGATTACGTGAGCAGTTTGGGTGGGCAGTTTGTGTGGACATTTTGCATGGGCAATTTGGGTGACATTTTGCGGGCTCATGTTGTATGGGCAATATGAATAGGCAGACTGCGTGAGCAGTTTAGTTGGGCATGTTGCGTTGGCAGTTTGGATAGACATTTTGCGTGGACAGTTTGGGTGACATCTTGAGTGGGCAATTTTAGTAAGCCGGTTCCGCGAACAGTTTGAGTAGACAGACTGCGTGAGCAGTTTAGGTGGGAATGTTGCGTAGGCAGTTTGTGTGGACATTTTGCGTGAGCATGTTGTGTGGACAGTATGAATAGGCAGATAGCGTGAGCAGTTTACGTGGGCAGATTGGATGGGCATTTTGCGTGGACAGTTTGGGTGGCAATTTTGCATGGGCAGTTTGGGTGACATTTTGCGTGGGCAATTTGAGTAAGTAGGTTGCGTGAACAGTTTGAGTAGGCATGTTGCGTGGGTAGTATGAATAGGCAAATTGCGTGAGCAGTTTAGGTGGACATGTTGCATGTAGTTTGTGTGGATATTTTGCGTGGGCAGTTTGGGTGGGCATGTTGCGTGAGCTGTTTGAGTAGGCAGATTGCATGGACAATTAAAAAAACTATTGGTGGAGCCTTAAGAAACTCGGCATACTCGGCGTAGCCGAAGTGTCGTTAGTAATAATAATAATTTATTTTCCGGGGACTACAAATACAATAGTATCGGAATAGTCAAAGTTACAATAAAAAATGACAAAGAATACAACAAAAATTTAACAGTCATTTTTATCCTATGTTATTAAGAAATTCGTCGATGGTATAGAAACCTTTATTTATTAAATATTGTTTGAAATGATTTTTGAATTTTTTATCATTAATATCCGTCAGATATAGCGGTAGATGGTTATAAAATTTTGTTAGTTCGATACTATTTGACTTACTTGTTCATTATGTGTAACAGAAACTCTCCACGTACTCAAATCCCTATAAATTGGTTCTTCTATAAATATAGACGATTCATTTTCAAAGCTTTCTGCTTCATTTTGGTATACTGCTCCTTCTATAGGTTGATTTTTTAAAGTATTTTTAATTTTATTCAACCCACTACTTAGTTTCGAGACGGGTCCAGAGCTATTCTCGGATTTCTTGCTACTTCTAAAAACATTTCATTATTAAATATAATACTACATATTATAATTGTTTAAAAATAGGGGATTAAAAGTGCGAACCTTGTTTTTAGGGGAGATCCTTGAGATTGCGGGATAAAACTAATATAATTTGTGATTAAATATAATTTTTGGGGGATTTTTTTTAACTTACCGATTAATGGGTGATCGGTTGTAACTAGATGTGATTTTTGAACCGCAGATTACATTATAAAACTGTAACAAAACACATTTGAATAAATTAATTAATGAAAATATATGTATATTTTACCTCGTCGCTGTGAAAAAATAACGGCAACCACTGGCTTTCCAAAATATTAAACGCATAATCATACGCTTGATACAACGGAGTAGATGTTCTCAATTTTATAATATTATTCGATCCCATTTCTAACAAATCTTCAAAATTTTTAGAGATTTCTGTATTACAACCTATAAAATCTGAACTACTTTCTTTCAAAAACGAATTATAAAGTTTTGTCGCTTCCGCAAATAAATTTTCTTGTTCTTTTATCCCTAATTCGGGTGTGAGGAGTTTTTTGTTGAATTCTTCTACGTCTAGACAAAATTGTAAGACGTTCACGGGGCCTTCTTCTTTCAAAAATTGCATGAAAGCGTATAGATATTCTGGTTGTTTGAGGATTTTTGTTAGTTCGAAACTTAAAGGAGCTTTTTTTATATCTTTATGCATGAAATTTAATAAAAACTCTACATTTTCGTAATTTTTATGATGTGTATGTTTTCTTTTGTACGTCATAGATATATTTACTAAAAAATTTATAGTGTTAGGATCAGAAATAACATCCATTAGCGGCAATAAAACCCAACCAGATAAAATTTCTCTGATCAAAATGTTAAAACTTTTACAATTTAACGCGGATTTAGTTAAAATTTTCGGTAATAAAGTCTCTGTTAAATTTCTTAAATATCTTAATTCATTATTTCTATTTGTAACAGCGGTATGTATACGATTTTGTAAATAATTTATTGCTGTTTTATCAATTTTTAAATCATTCTGTTTAGATTTTTCTTGGATTCGCAAACAATCATCAATATGACGAATAGTACACGGTATTAGTTTATTTGTTATTATTTCTGAAACATCCAAATCTAAATATCTCAAAACAAAAATTGATGTGGCGTATTTAACAGAAAATCTTAATTCGTTTATGAATGTAATATCGTCTGTAAAATTTCTGTACCAGGAACAAACGTAGTTTTCTAATATTTTGTTGTAGAACTGCAAAGAAAAATGTATTAGTTTTCCAAAATTTATTGGTCAAAATAAGTATGTAAAATGGTGTTCGCTTATAACGAACCCCGCTTGTAACAAACTCTTGCTTATAACGAAACATTTTTAAAGCATGAAAGAAACGACCATAAGTCAATGTTTTTTACATTGACATGTAAAATCATACATTCATAATTTTCTGCTTCCCTAATTATTTTAGGTAAAAAAGCTTCAAATAAAAGTTGTAGCGCATAAAATTCTGCATCTGAATCAATAAACAAAATTAATTTTGCATGCTCTATAACGGCAGAAATTAGGTATGGAAATGTCAAAAAAAAACCAAAAATAGCGATAGCCATGGAATTGAAACAAAAAGTCCGGCATCAAGAATATTTCGTTTATTTTTAGTAGGGGCGCATAAGAAGATTGTAGTAAGAATGTTATATTACTTCCGGTTTTAGCGGAAATGGGTACAACTTTAATTCTAGCATAACGATACCAAAATATCCTAGTTTTACTTCAACCATTTTAAAATGTCGACCATTTATTTTCAAAATGTATATTAATAAAATTCCATACAAAATAAAACATAGCAAGCTATGAAAACAATTTTATTACCTTAAAACAAAAGAAAAGTGAGGGCTCTAATAGAATTTCTTTGTCATTCTCCGAATATTCTTGATTAAAACCATATCAACCGTTTCTACATTTGTGTAATGCACTTGTGCCATAATTATTATAACAAAAAAAAGATTGTTACAGTCACATTAAATAACAAAACCAATGTAGGTAAATACTTTTCTTTCGTTTTAAGGTAATAAAAATGTTTTCATAGCTTGCTTATTTTGTGAATGTAGATTTAAAGTTGTACCCATTTCCGCTAAAACAAGAAATGATATTACTACGATCATCTTTTTTTGTATCTTTCAAAATAAATATTCTTGGCGCGGACTTTCGCCGATCACCCTGTACTTTAAAAATTATTAGAAACAATGATTTAATAGTTCAAAATTCGGAATTTTCATTTTTTGATTTAGAAAACATTTGAAAGTTGTATGAAAAATGGCCGAAACACTAATGGAAATATGTTTGATTTTATAAGATTTCCGGGCCAAATTTTATCATTAATATTATATTATTTCAATAAGAAAATAACGGAGAATATAATTTTTTACTGCTAAATAGATTTAATACCCAAATAAAGGTATATACATACATTTAAAGATACATCTGTCTACGTACGTTTTCTACAGCAGCGTTGAGTTCTGAAGAAATATACAACCTTTTCCAAGGTTCTTTTGGTGCATTTTGGTGTCGATTACAATTTAAGTTATCACATACGGTGCAGGAATTGCTAAACCTTTTTTTGGGTGTAGTTGAACCATAGTAGTAGCTCACTAATCGTTGTAAACAGAAACTAACTTCGAATCTGTATTTTATTAGACAAAAACTTATCACAGATCCGATGAAGTAGCTCAGAACTATCACTATAGACGAAAAAATACTGAAATATTTAAATAGTTTAGTACATTTGGAGTAATATTTTATAGTTTATAACCTGAAAAATATGGAGAGGAGAAGTGAAATGAATATGATTAGTAGAAAAGATATACGTGCGAATTTTTGGCTCCACACTAAGTTTAGTGTGTTATTAATTTCTTTTAATATCATTTTTCACATTATTATAGTTGACAGTGACAATCTGTCAAGAATCTAGATACATTTCGGTTTGTAACTAAATCCACTAGTTTCATACTTGTGCTCAACAAAAAAGAATCATATTTTTATATCGTGCTCTAGATTTACTTATTATTAATATTCAGGTGCTCGCTGTATCAAAACAAACATGTTTTGTGAGTGAGAAGGTCATATATATGTCGGCAATTTGTGAACTTTAACTTAATACATCAAAAAATTGTGAAAACATCCCACTTTCAGGGTAAGTACAGTTATTTTATCAAAAATGCCTTTTCGGCAACCGGCACGTTGAATGTGGCCTGCGTTGTTATTCAGTCGTTCATTGTCCGTATAGCATGTAGTGCGTCGTTGTTTAATGATTTTAATTGTGAAATTTTTAAGTTTGTGTGTTATGATTTTAACAAAAAATGAATGGTAAGGTATCTCAATGCTTTAAAAAATAAATTATACCAAAAATATATGTTATTTGTTCATTATTTCTTGTTTTATATTTAGTTGATTGTGGTTATGTTTAAGTTTCGTATCAATTTTAGTTTACATGTTTTGTTCAACAATACCTCAATGACCTCAATAATACAAACATTTTATATTGTTTTATGTTTAATAATTTGTTTTGTCATACTTTCCGAAACAAAATTTTGTTTTACAAACTACCGATAAAAAATTCGTATTTCAAGGTCAAATTATTTGTTTTTAGCCGGATGTTATTCCAAGAAGGCAAAACACCCCTATTCGTGGAAACCATTTTCTAGAGGATTATAACTTGAATAAAATAATTATTTATAGGTTTCTGACAAAATAACGGATATAGGGGATAAAATTTGGGTTGTAAACATAACAATTTTTGTTTCCAAACGTGAATATTTTAAAGTTTTCATGATTTTATTTATATTAATGAATTTATTAGTTGCAAAAATGTTTATTTATTTCGCGCAAAGTGTTAGTCTGTATGTACATCAATTTTCGTAAAATTTAATTTGAGAATTGATGTGAATATTCAAATTTTTAGTCTGTTTGTCTTATTTTAATACCAGTAAAGCCATCTGTGGTAAAACCCTCAATTTCAATTTATAGTTGAGGCAATTGAAGTGAACATTTTTTTATGGAGGTTATTGTGACGTCTTAATTCGGACTAGTTGAGTGGTTGAGTTAACCATATTTTGTTGAGTGTTGATGGATGAGTACACCATTTTGCTTATTGATGGCGCCGTATATCGACGTGAATAGAGTGTTTTAAACTTTTTAAGTGTGAAAAAGCGTTTTATATTCACTTTAACGGTATAAAATTAGTACTTGGTAAGTTAAAATTGTTTGAAAGAATGCCACAAGACTTTGGGGCGAATATCTCAATTATCTTTAAAGATACAGAAAAATTTAGCGTTAGTATCCAGTAATCGGCTTATCGCTCACAGTTTGCGCGGCACTGTACAGGTGTTTCTCGGAAATGGAACACCTCAATTATTTTCTTTATTATTAGATATTTCTAATCATTCAAATAAAAGTTGTAGTAGATCAATGGGGATAATCACTTATTGAAGAAAAAAAAAATCAGTAGTTTTCAAACTATAACAAAGTTAATTTTTAAATGGGATAGTATATATTTTTAGGTCCATTCGATAGAGTATTTTTTTCTGAATTCAACCATATAATTTGACGTCATCCGCGGCGGATCGGCAGCGGAAATCCCTCTACACAATTTATAAAACGACAAGAAATTTTTAGAAAGAGCGAGGTGATATACCATGACCGAGTCGATCAAATGCTCTCCCTTTCAGCATGCTTTCAGCACTTCTCCCCGTTGATCCCGTTTCCCGTGATTTATTATTTAGTCAGCAAAGTTTGGTTAAGATATTTTGTGTAGTACTTAGACCAAATATAAATTTATGTTTGGTCTGAGGTGTAGTGCTTGTTATTTATTATCCTTCAAAAAGCAGTTGTTGTGATCGCGTGACCGGCCACCGAAACATTTGAATTGTATAAGTTCCCATTGAAATTTAAATAATTTTTATATATATATATTTATTTTTTCAGTAGGCTATGTATGAAAAACAAAAACTGCTCTGTCAATTTGAATTATTTAGTTTATAATTCAGTATTTACTGGTTTTAACATACACTGTTTATAAAGTTATTAACATATTTATGTTTCATTTTAATTTAAGTTCATTTTTTCATTCATTCAATTGAATTTTTCTCAATATTTTATTACGTAAGGATATAAAATGATTACGATTACATGGTTGAATTCAGAAAACAATACTGTATCGAAGAGGCCTAAAAAATACTTTTAATTTGTAATTATTTTTTAATTCTCTTCACATATTTGTAAACTAGGTTTAGATATGGTATTGGCATGATGGTAGCTCTTCCGGTTTAACCGGAAATGACAACTTTCATATTTCAAATAGGGCAGCCTATATATTTTTTTTATATATTTGGATTCAACGTAAAATTTTGAATTCAACTATATTCTTGAAGTGAATTTTATTGAAGAAATAAATTACAGAAAATTATGAAATATTCTGGTAAACCATGTCAGGTAGGCTGTGATAACAAATTGATCATTTTTTTTTGTAACAAAATATGGAATCTTACAAAAATAACTATTTAATTAACTTAAATATTACTTAATATTAACTCAACTATTTTCACAGCTTGCCTGATATCATGGTTTAGCAGATTAATTATGCATCATTTTTTCTTACATTTTTGTAATTTATTTTATGCATATCGTTGTATTCGTAATTTTACGTAGACTCCAAATATAAAAAAAATATATGGGGTCTCCCATTTGAAATATGAAATTTATTGTCACTTCCGGTCAAACCGGAGGCGCTACCATCATGCCAAATACCATTATTTGTGAGCACCAAAGCCTAGTTTACAAATACTTAAAGAGAATTAAATAAGTATAAATAAAAAAGTTATTTTGAGTGGCCTTTTCCAGTGTCAGTTTGTATATATACCAACCCATTTAAACAATATATATATAACTTTGTTATAGTTTGAGAACCACTGAATTCATTTTTTTTGTCAATAAATGAATGTCCCCCTTGATTTACTACAACTTTTATTTGAATGATTTTCTTCTATTTCCAATAATAAAGAAAATAACCGAGGTGTCCTGTATCTAAGAAATTCCTTAAACTTACTAAGTACAACACAAAATAACCGAACACACCTTACATCGACTATAACTTGATATTTGTATTTTCTAAAGTTTTCTATAATATAAACTAGTATAAATTTGGCTTTGATATAATATTTTCATAAACTTTATTTCCAGAGCAAAAGGAAAACAACATGGAGACCATTCGCAACTTTTTAGGCGGAGTTTTAAGCCTTTTCGACTCGTCTGCAGAAATCGACGACAATTCTTTTCAAGTCCCTTTAAGTTTAGCAGAAACCATAACGGTTCTGCAACAAGAAGACGAAAATGAAAACAAAATCCCTGCCGAAGAAGTGGAAATCCCAGATAACAAATGTTTCGAAGGCACTGGTAAAGTAACACACGTGGATGCTCATTACGGAATAATAGGGAAAAATTTATATTTTGAAACGTCGCATTTGAGTAAAATTAAAGTTGGAATGGTGCTGCATTATTTGGCTTATAAAAAAGATGGTTACACTAAGATTAGTAAGATTTTGTTCGAAAAGAAAGATAATGAGTGGAATGAAGAAGTTAATAGTCAACCAAGAGATATTGTTTATGCTTCACCAGTTTGTAAAGTTATCGAAAGAAAAGGACGTATTATTGTTTGCAATAATGGCAATAATGATAACATTGAGGTCGATTTGAATACCGTAGAAGCAGAATTTGTTCCTAAAGTTGGCGATTATCTTCAAATCAGAAGTATAGTCGAAGCTGATGAATCAAAGTATAATAACTTAGGCCGTACGCTTAACATTACTCGCATAACCCCACTTCGCGGAAAAATTCAGTCCGGAATAATTCAAAATTATGACCGCGAATCCCTAACCGGCCAAATCAACCATGATATTATTTTCTTCAAAGACGCATGCGCGCCGGGTTACGTCCCCTTAATAAACGACCGCGTCCACACCGAAATAATTGAATGCCAAATCGACCATTATAATTGGCGTTCAATTCGCGTTGTTCCTTCCGGCGCTTCTATCGTTAAAACAATCGTTGAACCTAAAAAAGAAGACCTCGAATTATTACGAAACAAAAATGATATTATCCTATCCGGCAGTGTTTGCGTAAACTTGGAAAAAATTGGCGAAAAACAAGTTATTTCATTCCAAATTCAAAATATCGGCGAAAAATTCCAGACCATTTTAGGGATTCAGTTTAAAACTAGCGCCCACAAATCCCAAATGACTTTAGAAAGCCCGAATTTAGATTCCGCTGTTACCGTCCGCGGTGGACAGACAATCTTCCTAAAAATTTTGTGCGAAGGGAAATTCATGGGACATACAAAGGAAATGATACTTGTATCTTTTGACGGATTTCAAATTGCGCGTTGGTTGAAAATTGTGGTTATACCTTTGTATAAAATGTGTGGACCTCCGAGGGATTATACAAAAAATTCGCGGAATTTGGCTGTCGCCGCTTGGAAAAGTTTCCAAAACGCTAATACCAAAGAAATTATTGCGGGGCAAAGACCTGTAAAGCCTCCAAGTTTTATTAACAACAAATTGTTGAGTTATGAAATTCCAGAAATGTTTGCGAGAAAAGTTTTCGGCTTGATGTCCGAAAATAAATTAAAAGATGTGCGCATTAAAGATTTGGCTAATTGTCTGGAATGTTTACGCATGGAAAACTATACAGATTTCTTCCATTATTTATTATATTTAGAAGAAATCGCTGTTCAGGTGAACATAAGAAAATACGATATGTCTATTGCCAGTTTTATAAAAGACGGCGACTTTTTGATGCTGGAAGTTCCCGATTTATCAGAGCGCAGACCGTCTATAATAATCGGAGATAAAGTTTTGGCTTACAATCCACAAAACCCAGAATCGAAACCCCTGGAAGGCCATGTCCACAAAACCGGCCGAAATCACATTTATTTAAAATTTAACCAAAACTTCCATAATATCTACAATGGCGAAGACTACACTATAGAATTCCATTCTTCCAGAAGCAATTTTAGAAGATACCACCAGGCAGTTGATTTGGCTGTTAAAAATCTAGGCAAAAAAATTCTTTTCCCTAGTTATGTCGACTGCAAAGAACCGCAGATACAATTTACCGAAGAACGAAAAGAAAAAGACGTTTCGAAATATCTTAGCACAGCGAGAAAGTTGCTAAAAAATTCGCAAAACGGCGAAAAAATTAGCGAAAATGGCGAATCAAGCGGGAAAAGTGATTCCAGTGGTGATTCAAACACTTTAGAGGTTAAACCTCGTCGAAAATCCGTTAAATTTGCAGATCAAACTCCCCCCGTTGCCGTAAAACTCGAATGGTTCGACAAAAAGCTCAACAACTTCCAAAAAGCTGCTGTTCGCAATATAATACTCGGTGTCGCCCGCCCCTTGCCTTATTTTATCTTCGGCCCGCCTGGCACCGGAAAAACCGTAACCTTGATAGAGACTATTTTGCAAATTCTTCGCTTGATCCCCCACTCCCGTCTCTTGGTCTGCGCACCCTCAAATTCCGCCGCGGATTTAATCGCCATGCGTCTTCTCGATTCAAAAATTCTCCAACCGGGTGATCTGGTGCGAATGGTGGCTTATAGATGTATAGTCGAGGGTTCAATTCCCCAAAAATTGTTACCGTTTTGTGTGACCGGCGATCTGGCGAGGGAAGGGAGTAGGGAAAATAGAAATTGTATGCAAAATGGTGTGAGTACGAATTTGCAAGCCAGTGTTTTGGGAAGACATCGAATTACTGTTGGAACTTGTATGGTTGTGAGTGTATTGTACGCGATGGGTTTCCCAAGAGGACATTTTACTCATATTATTGTGGATGAAGCTGGACAGGCTACAGAACCCGAATTGATGATACCTATGAGTTTACTGGATGTCCAGACGGCTCAATGCGTTTTGGCAGGTAAGAAAATTTGACTAAACATATCAACAGATTTCCGTCATCAGTAGAAAGTTAGTAAACTTTTTGCTAATTTATATGAAACTGGATCGTTTTATGTTGTGATTGTTGCCAATAGTGCGAGTCAAACTAAAATAATAATTTCGGAGTTAAATGGTTATCACATCTCATCACTTCAGGGGCAGAAACAAAATTAAAATTTGATAGGTTTTTCGAAAAAACAAAAAATGCTTGTTATCTTCGGAGAAATTTTATCCCGCTATTCTGATTAAAGAGTTTTTGTTCGGACTACCCGTTTTCTAATCAATGTTCGGATTAACGTGGGTATGGATTAAAGGGTCTCTACTATATGTCCAAAAATTAGTAATAAACACCGAACTATCATTTTATTAAATAATCAAACTAATAATGCTCGTATATCGACACATATTTAAAAATCTGATGTGACCAACACAGTACCTCCCGCCATTTATCTATGTATATAATTTTTATATTACTTTATAAATTTATCCATACAATATATAGAAAATGTATTAAAGCAAACTTGTAGAAAATGGAATAATCTTTAATTTTTATAATAACAAATTGCGAAAAAAAAACATTTAAAGGTATTTTTTGAAGAAAAACTATTTTGAGCTTCAAGTAAACTGCCATTTCCGGTTATCCGATTGCCACCAAAATCTAATCAGTTCTTTCCATATTAGAATAAGGTAGAAATACATGGTTTCAAAACTTTCTGAATGATAGTATTTTAGTTAGAGCGTAAAGAGGATCCACACCCACACAGACATCGTGAAAATGTTAAAAATGGGTTCTAGGGACCTTAAATCGTGGTCATTTACCAAAATCTCGATATGCGATTTTTAGCACGATCCATATACCTCCTCTACCAAGGGTAGCGGGAGGTAAAAATAAATATGCCGGGTTCATAGTTCCAACCATTTTTACCTCCCGCTACCCCCTGGTAAGGGAGGTATAGGAATCGTGCTAAAAATCGCATATCGAGATTTTGGTAAATGACCACGTTTTAAGGTCCCTAAAATCCATTTTTAACATTTTCACGATGATGTCTGTGTGTGTGTCTGTGTGTGGGTGTGGATCCTCTTTAAGCTCTAACTCAAATACTATCATTACAAAGTTTTGAAACCATGTATTTCTACCTTATTCTAATATGGAAAGAAGCCATTAGATTTTGGTGGCAATCGCATAATCGGAAATGGCAGTTTACTTGAAGTTTTTCTTCAAAAAATACCTTTAAATGTATTTTTTTCGCAATTTGTTATAAAAATTAAAGATTATTCCATTTTCTACAGATTTGCTTTAATACTTTTTCTGTATATTCTATGAATAAATTTATAAAGTAATATAAAAATTATACCCCATAGATAAATGGCGGGAGGTATTGTGTTGGTCACATCAGATTTTTAGTTATGGGGTCATTATTTGTCAATCAATTATACTAAAAAATCTAATTTTAAAAATTCACAGCGTTTGTGTCTATATTTTATATGTAATCAAAGTATGAATTTAGATATATTCTGACACATAGATTTCAAAAATCGTTATGCCGGGTTTATATTTCCACCCATTTTTTGGTGTGGAGTCATTATTTGCCAATGTATCGACTTTACGACAAAATCAAACTAAAACTTTTACAGCATTTGTGTTTATAATTAATTTATAATCAAATTTTGGGTATAGGTGTATTGCAACCCCAGAAATTTATATTTCCACTCATTTTTGAATGTGAGGCATAATTATCTGTCAAACTATCAATTTTACAAAATAATTTAAATTAAAAATTCACATCGATTGTGTTTATAATTTATTTATACCCAAATTTTGGGTGTATATTGTAACTCGACCCTTATTTTTATATATTCTATGAACTGGGTTTGCATTTCTGCCCAGTTTGACATTTATTATTATATTTTTGAGATCAGTGTTCAAATTCCACTTAAAAATTGCTCTATTGCGCATGATTATTATTATTGATTTTTCAATCAGATCACGATTCGCAGTCCATACCCGTCTCAACAAATTTTTTGTCATATGCAAACTATATGAACGAAACGGGGCACATTAATATCGTGGCCCTTAAAGAAGGCGTCTGCACTGGAATTTCTAAAGAATGTTACGGATTGCGTGGGAGTATTAAACACGTGCTGACAACTGTATTAAAAAAATTGGACTAATACATTATTTGAGATTGAAAAATCAATAAAACTGATTATGCGCGATAGATCAAAATTAAATATGTTTATTAAAATTAAACTTTAAAATTTCATAGCATTTGTGTTTATAATTCGTTTATTACCAAATTTTGGATATGGCCGTAACTTGATCCGTAGATTTTAAAAATTGATATACCAGATTCATATTTTCACCCGTTTTTGGGTGTGCAGTCATTAAATTTTGTGTTTATGATGTATTTTTGGCCAAATATTGGGTATATATGCATCTCAACCCGCAGATTTCAAAAATGAATATGCTGGGTTTGTAGTTACACCCATTTTTGGGTGTAATGTCATTTCTCATGAAATATGTTCATTTTAAGGTGATCCAATGCAATTGGGGCCCTGCGTCTTTTCAATGGTTAGCAAGGAAAATGGTTTAGGAGAAAGTTATTTTGAACGCGTTATGAGCAATTTTCCGTATAGTCGAGATATTATTGGCTTTCCAGAAACTGGTGGTTTTGATCCCAGACTCGTTACAAAACTAGTCTACAATTATCGCTCATTGCCAGAGTTGCTAACATGCCCTAATAATTTGTTTTACCAAAATGAATTGCGCCCAGTTGTAAGTGTTACATGAAATTAAAAAAAGGTTTGCAAATGTTTATAATTTCTTGTCAACAATTTTATTTGTAGATCTCCGATACTAATAGTACCGAAGCGTGTCTTTTGCGGAAAATTAGTTCCGTATTGCCTATTAGAAAAGACAAATTACCACCGGCGTTAATTTTCCACGGAGTTAGGGGTCAAAATTTCCAAACATCCGATTGTCCTAGTTGGTTCAATCCAGTAGAAGCTGGACAAATATTCTACTATATAAATGATTTGTATAGATTGGGAGTTGCTCCACAGGAAATCGGCGTCATCACTCCCTACATCAGACAGGTAAAAATCTCGTTTTCATATTTTCCTTCCGTTTTCAGTGGCGGCTCGTGCACTAAAACCAACACAGTATCTCCCGCCATTTACCTATGTATATAATTTTTATATTACTTTGTAAATTTATCCATACAATATATAGAAAAAGTATTAAAGCAAACTTGTAGAAAATGGAATAATCTTTAATTCTTATAATAACAAATTGACAAAAAATTACATTTAAAGGTATTTTTTGAAACTATCTTGAGCTTCAAGTAAACTGCCAATTCCGGTTATCCGATTGCCACCAAAATCTAATCAGATATTTTCATATTAGAATAAGGTAGAAATACATGGTTTCAAAACTTTCTGAATGATAGTATTTGAGTTAGAGCGTAAAGAGGATCCATACACACACACACACACAGACATTATCGTGAAAATGTTAAAAATGGATTCTAGGGACCTTAAAACGTGGTCATTTACTAAAATCTCGATATGCGATTTTTAGCACGATCCCTATACCTCCCTTACCAAGGGTAGCGGGAGGTAAAAATGGTTGGAACTATGAACCCGGTATATTTATTTTTACCTCCCGCTACCCTTGGTAAAGGAGGTATAGGGATCGTGCTAAAAATCGCATATCGATTGGTAAATGACCACGTTTTAAGGTCCCTACAATCCAATTTTAACATTTTCACGATGATGTCTGTGTGTATGTATGTATTTTTTTCATTCAAGGTCAAATGGCTTATAATTGAATGTTACATTTTTTCCAGGGATGTGCAAATGCTTATTTTTCCCCTCTCATGTACAAAAATAAATTGCCAGATCACAGAACATTTTAGTAAATTCTTTGACAAATAGTTTATCTTCATAAGACAGTTGATTAAATGGATTTTTGTTAATTAAAAAATTAACAATATCAACAGAATCCCTTATATTGTCACTCAATTCTTTTAAAGTTGAAGTCGAAGCCATTATTTGTTTTCAACTAAAATTCAAATTACAAAAACACTATGTGGGTAAACTATAAAACAACGGAAAAAATAACAAAATTAGATATTTATTGCAATACGTATCAGTCGCAAACCAGAGCCTATTATAATAAAAATGCTAGACAAGACAGGTTATGTTATGTTTGTTTATTGTCGAATGCAATTTGCAGCTAATATTAATTAATTTTGCTTGCAAAAATATGCAGTAATGTCGTGAACCTACTTACAAAATTTATCAGTACGTGGCGTCGATTGTATTCATGTATGGTAACGGCCTCTATTGGGCCGCGTGGAAGGTAAAGCGACTATCTTTTATCCTTTACGCACTCATTGCATTTATCAATTGAAGAAGTGCCTCAAACAGCTCTTTGTCTAGCATACGTATTTCTTACCGGAATGAATACTTTATCAAAAACATTAGACAGTTACACTATTCATTTCGAGAAGCACTTTATAGGGTGTAAATTAGGTGAACTGCATTACATATTAGTTATGGTTGCGGCTTAAATTATTCTTTTGATATTTATAAAGACAAGCATTAACGGAATAAGTTAAAATTTAATTTACATACTACTTTACTTGCAGCTTTGTTCTTTTCTGGTGAGGCACTGCCTCACCTGCCTACCCTGACAAGCCGCCACTGTCCGTTTTTATCCAAAAAAAATATTTAAAAACTAAAAAAAAATGTTTATAGGGTCAACAAGTACGCGAACTGCTCAATGAAAACGGCCTAGACCTTCCGAAAATCGGAAGCGTCGAAGAATTCCAGGGTCAGGAATTCAAAATTGTAATTCTTTCTTGCGTTAGATCGAATGAAGCCGATGCTCAAAATGATTCCAAATATGGTTTAGGGTTCATTTCTAGCCCTAGGCGCCTTAATGTTGCAATATCTAGAGCACAGGCTCTCCTAATCATTATTGGAAATCCGCATTTGTTAGTTATGGATAAGTACTGGAGACACGTTTTAAGATATGCCGTGGAAATTGAAGGATACACTGGGTGTGATCTTCCAGAAGAAATAAAGAATGGATAATTTTTTAATTAATTTGTGATTTTTTGTATAGATGTTTGTTTTTTTGTTTATAGATCAGTTCTAAAAATCGTTACAGTTATATACATAATGTATTTTAAGTTGTAATTTTTAAGTAATTGTGACACAATTGTATAAAATATCTTTAGAAATAATGTATTTTCTGACGAATAATTTAATTTTTTTAAATATTTCTAAGTCAAAAGTGATAAATATAATCATTCCATAACAATTTTTCGATGATTATGAAGAGTTGTTAGTACTTTCAACAATGTTTTATAAACCAAAAACTATTTTTAAATTACTGAGTAGTACTAAGATTGTTGCAAAAATAGATTATTACTATTTGTATTCAATTATTATCGAGTTAAAAATTTTGAATTACAACTTTTCTAAAAATTTTAGATAGTTTTAGCGCATGTTTTGTTTTTTGATGTAACAAAATTACTCTGCCAGGTTCAGCAATAAAACTAAATATCCTGATAATTGCTGGACCCAATAGAGTCAATATTTCTGACTATATTGTGATTTTTAAGAAATATTTTATGAATATTGGAATAAAAGAAAATATTATAATTTCATTCATTTAAAAATGATTCTTATATTAAGAAAAACGATATTTTTTGAATGTGTTTACGTTTTTATATACATGTTATAATGTGATTATATTGTATTATAAAATAAAATTATTGTCTATTTGTATTTTACAGCCCCTCTTCTTCCATATTTTTGTCTCTAGCGTTGCAGCATTTCCAGTAATTTAATCCATTCTTTTCACCGTCTTCCAGACTTTGTGGAAGATTCTTGTGCAGAGTTTCGGGAAGGAGGATTGAACTTAAGCCTCCAAAGATGAGAAGACAGCCCATTATAATCAAAGGTAGGACTAACATTTCTGTACCCTGAAATATATTGAAATATTACATTTGAGGCGGGAAATGTTTCATTTCAGCAATTCAGAGCATCGAACCCGCCAAAAACTGGGTTCGGTTCAGGTTAATTTATTTTTTGAGTGATGGGTGCGGTTCTGGTTCAAACATTAATAAAATTTGCGGTTTTGTTCCGGGTTCAGGTTTGGTTCGACGTAATGAAAATTGAATTAATGTTTTTTGAATAACAATATATATAAATAATTTAAAATGCGAGCCAAAATTTACGCAAGACAAGAACACGAACACAATTTTCACAAACAGACAACGCAGGCGTCGATAATTGGCTGTATTACGATTACGTTTCGTACTCAAAATGGACCTAAACCGGAGCTCAACCCTGAACCCGAATTTTAATACCCGGTTCGGTTCCGACTCGGGTTCAATTGAAAAAGTTCGCCAAAATGTTTGGTTCGGTTCAATTTATTCATAATCGTCCTCTTTTTAAATCAATAATTTTCAAATTAAATCTTGAAATTATAACCTTTTATTTTATTAATATCTTATGACAGCTCTATTAAAATTTGTTTATCCTACTTTATTGTAGGGATCTAAGACAATAGGTGCGTTCAATGAAGCTAGCAAATCGAGCAAAGCGGAAGTAAAATGTACTGAACGGCTTGCTAACTTAGCATTTGCTCGTTTTGCTAAGTAAGCAAAGCAAGCGACTATTTTCTCGCTTGTTTTGCTGCATGTAAAAATATGGCGCACAAATTCAAATATCATTTGTAATATTTAAATATATTTTCAATGAAAATTAATGAATTACGTAAAAGTAACATAAAATATTTGTACTTGAGTTTACTTGCGTGGAATATCCTAATAAAATTAAATTATGCATGTAATTAATACGATTGAGAGTTTATTTTCTATTTATTATTTATCTGACACTGCATTCAATATATCAGTGTTCTATTCTATGCAAAAATTCAATATTTGAAAGTTTTCAACTTTCGTAACCTCACTGATTGACAGTCATCTGACAGTTCGATCGTAGCAAAACAAGCAGATCGTTCAATGCACGCTCTAGCAGATAGCAAATGCTAAGTAAGCATTTGCTCGATTTGCTAGCTTCATTGAACGCACCTAATGTTGCTAGAAATGACGCATTTCCCTACCACCAAAAGGTTAGGAAGTAATATATTTCAATAATGATTGTGAATAAAATAATTATAATTGTTTTTTTTATAAAAATGTTACACCCAAAAATGGGTACTCTAAAATACAAATTTTATTTTGATCTACGTATTAAATTTTTGTTGGTTTGATAGACAATGACCACACACCCAAAAATGGGAAGATATACGAACTCGGCTTATCGATTTTTGAAATCTATGGTTTTATTTACAAATATATCCAAAATTAGGTTATTAATGGATTATAAACACAACAGCTGTGAATTTTAAAAATTGAAAATATTTTTTTTGTTTATAACACATTTATTACCTAATTTTGGGTATAATGTACATCACGACCCAGAGATTTCAATAATTGATATGTCCGGTTTGTACATCCACCCGTTGTTGGGTGTGGAATCATCTGTCAAATTGTGATTACAAAAAAAAAAATTTACAGCGTTTGTGTATAATTTATAACCAAAATTTGGGTACAGATGCATTACGACACAAAAATCAATATACCGTGTTTATATTTCCACTCATTTTTGGGTTTGAGGTCATTATGTGCCAAACTATAAGTAATTCCAATTTTAAAAATTCACAGCGATTGTGTTATAATATATTTGTACCCAAATTTTGGGTGTATATTGTAACTCGACCCCTAAATTTATAAATGCTATGTGCTGAGTTCGTATCTCTACCCATTTTAGCATTAATTATACTTTTGAAATCATTGATTATATTCCACTTCAAAATTGATCTATTGCCCATGATCGTTATTATTGATTTTGGATTTTTCAGTCATATGACGTCACGATTCGCAGTCCATACCCGTCGCAACAATTTTTTTATCATTGTAAATTATATGAACGTAACGAGCCACAATCTTGCCCGCTAAAGAAGTCGTTTGCACTGGAATTTCAAAAAAATATGAATTGCTTGGAGTATTAATCACGTGCTGACAACTGTACTCAAAAATTTGAACTAACAAATCGTTTGAAACTGAAAAATCAACAAAACTGATTGTACGGAATAGATGATTGTTGAAATTAAACTTTTAAAATTCATAGCATTTGTGTTTATAATTCGTTTATTACCAAATTTTGGGTATGGGTGTAACTCGAACAGATTTCAAAAAATGATATGCCAGATTCATATTTCCACCCGTTTTTGGGTGTGGGGTCATTAAAGTTTAAAAATTCACAGCGTTTGTATTTATAACCAAATTTTGGGTATACATCTTGGACGTGGCGTCATTTCTAGCTATATTATCAATTTTACAAGATAAATTTTATTAATATACTTTTAACATACCAAATAATTTATTAGAGGTATGACAATCGGTCCTAATCCGCCAAAAACTGAGCAGATACTAATTCCTAATCCTCGGATTACAGTCGGGTATAATTCAGACGTTAACAATAATACTACAACGAATGATGATGATATACCCATTTTACCGATACAATATAATACTAGGGTTGCAGAATCTACAACAAATATTTATATCATCTAAATATCTTTGAGATACAGTTTTAAGATGATTCTATCATGAACAGATTACAATAAAATATAAATGTTAAGTTTTATGAGTTTTTGCGTAACCAAAATCTAATGGCTTCTTTCCATGTTAAAGTAGAGTGAGAATACACGGTTTCAAAATTTTCGGAATGATATTATTTGAGAGCATAAAGAGGATCCACTCACACACTCACAAATATCATCGTGAAAGTCTTAAAGTTTGATTCTATGGACCTTAAAACGTGCTCATTCACCAAAATCTCGATATGCGATTTTTAGCACGATCCCTATACCTCCCTTTATCAAGGGTAACGGGAGGTAAAAATGCTAGGACACCAACTACATTTTGAGGTTCACTGCTTTAACACAGTTAGCGCGTGAATTGTCATATGTTAAACAATATGGCGATTTGAGAAGTGTGTTGTTAATTTTACACAAAACAATAGTTGTTTTTATATAGTAAATTATATTTAATAATGATTGTTATATGTACAGGGTGTATTTAAGTGTGTGCAGTTTGTTTAGAAACATTTATTGCGGCTGAAAACATTATACAAACTTTAGAAGCAGATAAAATGGTTTCAATCAGTGAATAAGGTTAGTAGGTATTTGCGATTTTCTAATAGTTTTTAATTATTTTCTAAACAAAAGAGGTATAAAATGTATTCACATATTGTTCATAGTACTTTCAAAAAATATAGGTTATAATACAAACAGAAAATTCTAAATTTAGTAAGAAAAAATAATTGTAATAAATATTAAGGCCCAGTGACCGGTAGATTTACTCAAAATTTTAGTCACTCTGACTATCTAATTACCAAGACTACCATTTAAAAATACATTGGGGTGATTACAAAACAACTGAATTTATTATAATAAAACAAAAGTATACTTTTGTCAACGATTTGGTTTAATCACCTCTGAGTTAAATACGGCTAGGTATTGCATTTTTTGTTTCGTTCAGTTTCCTAACGTTCAAATCTTGACCATGATTTTTTTTATATTCCTTATAAAAAAAATATGACTATCATGATAGAATCATATCTTAAAACTCTTACCATTTTTGGCCAGTATGGTGATGATACAAGCAGTCCCCCCAACTATCATACTAGTACAAAGTACCCATCTTCGGCCCCATTTCTCCATACAAGGCCATAAAAATATATACGTAGGTAGCTCCACAATTCCAGCGAGAAAAAAATTCAAATATTCATCGCCTCCTAAAGATGGGGCATAATACGATAGACCTACATACACAGAAGTTGTTGCAAACCATATAAAAGTTATGATTATAGTTTTGATTCGAAGGTTCGGGGTTCGAATCAGGTCGAAAACACCGTAAGAATTGGTTGGATTATTATTTGAAAGACTATATTCGTTTAAAAGTGTTGTGTATTGATGAATTTTTGACAGATCTTTGCCGTTAACTCTAAAAACAAAAATATACTCGTATTATTTTTACGTGTATTTTTCACAGTTTCGAATACAAACTTTTAGGACTATAATACTGAGTAAAAATAGCTCAATCAATTAGGGTCCGATCTTCAATAATTTCCTCTGCTATCTCGAAAACAGGGCTAGGTTTGAAGCGACATAATATGTTTATACATCGTCCTATTCATTTTTTGTTTCGTTCAGTTTCATAACATTTAAATCTTGACCATGAAGTTAGCGCAGATGAACTCACAATTTAAAAAGTACACTCCGAAGTACAATTTAAAAAAATACTACCAATAATTCTACACATGTCTATAGTTTGGTTCACGAAAGATGACAATTCAAGGCCATTTGTTCGAAGAAAGAATGAACAACATTTTATATAGCGGTAGTATAGCAACATTATGTATTAGAAAGAGATAGATTATTTGACGAATGTCTACGTGATTTATGCTATATGACAGATATACGTTCCATATTCACATTACTCTCTAACACACTAAAAATAATAGGGACGTATGTCGATGAGTTGCTGATATGCAATTATCTATTGAACTGCCCTCTACGTTAAAAAAAATCCAGTGGCGGAGTTTGTTTTTTGAATTTGACGCACGATTTGACGTTTAATCAAAATCAACGAATAGGTTTCTAATTTTGGTCCGCGATGTAATTGAACATAATCATGGGAGAGAAAGGAAAAACTTTGCGAAGGCAAACTGAAATAGGGTATTAAAACGTGTTAATAATATCGAAAATGAAGAACAATTAATTCTTCTGGAAAAAACTGTAACAGTTGATCTTGATACTTTTAACACCGATGCAATTAGTAGAATAATTATGAAATGTATGCTAACAGTAAGGTACTAATTACTTATTTTCAAAATATGTATTTATATCATTGTTTTCAGTATTTTTGTAATAATACACAGGTATTGTATCTTTATGTTCATTATTATATCAAAATAAAATATATCTTTGAAAATGTGTAGACGTTTAACATTTAATTTTGAATGATTAAAATGTATCCACAAATATTATACCTGATGCACGCCTATGTGTATAGAATGTAGTGAAGTTATTTGCAAGTATTATTATACCAGATGGTTTGAAAATGACCTTGAATTGTCATCTTTGTTGAACCAAACTATACCTTCTCCAATTCAATAAATAATTTTTATGTACACTTTGTACTCCGGAGTGTACTTTTAAAATTGTGAGTGTACCAAGTTCATCTGCGCTAACTTCATGGTCAAGATTTGATCGTTAGGAAACTGAACGAAGCAAGAAATGAACGGGGCGATGTATGAATATTAGGACGATGTGTATGTTCCCGAAAACAGTTATGAGTTCGATTAAATGAGACTTTTGTTTATCTTTGACCTGATGTGGCCAATAAAATATTTCATAAAAAATTTGTATTTTTTCGATCACTATCTTTTGTCAGTTTTTCTTCGATTCTAATACAAAATGGCCTGTCTCTCGGGAATTATTGAAGATCGGACCAGGGTTGATTAAGCTTTTTTTTACTAAGTTTAGTCAATACTATAACGCCCTTAAAGTTCTTACCCGAAGTTGAGAAAGTATTTTTCGCATACCTGGCTATTTTCTTCATAATTTTATCCATTTCTTCAATTCGTCCTTGACTTAATAACCATCTCGGACTCTCGGGAAGGATAAACCAATATAAAAAATAAAATAAAAATGGCACAGAAGTTACTAAAGATAAATTTCTCCAATCACGAAAAAAATAGACAATTATAGACAAGGCTACAAGTCCTAAAGAATATATTATGTTGGAAAGAATATTTACTAGTGTTCTGTATTTACTTCCAACTAATTCCAGAGCTGAAAAAATATAAAAATGAGCTGGTTTCACATTTTTTAATAAGTAGCAGTAGAGTCTCGATACAGTGAACTAATTTGTTTGTTCACTTTTTCGAGTTCTTATGAAATAATTACAAAAATATAATTTTAAACGTATTTATTAGTTTTAATTAGTTTAATACAATTTAAATATCAAAATATTAATTTTTAGATCGCATGTCCTGAAAAACTAGAATTTCATATGCGTTTTATTCAGCCCTAATATTTTTAATAATCGAATACCATAGTGAATATTAAATATCTGTGCCATCCAAGTGTGCCCGCAGAAATTTTCATAAGATGGGGCTGAAATATTATTGAAAGATTACAGCACGGGGGAATATCTAAAGCTCGACGCGTAGTGGAGTTTTTTTAATTTCCCGAGTGCTATAATCTTGATTATGCCCCTGGTACATACGTTTTATTTTATTTTGGTTCTATAGGTATAAAATTGTATGAAGGGCTGAATACGATGATCGATTGATAGCAGAATGGAAAATTGGAAAATAATCGGACACGCAGTTTAGT
Organism: Harpalus rufipes; assembly: GCA_951394225.1. NCBI lineage: Eukaryota > Metazoa > Arthropoda > Insecta > Coleoptera > Carabidae > Harpalus > Harpalus rufipes. Next base: position 5,887,772 of record OX596285.1, read on the forward strand.
GAAAAATATTTATTTCCATATTTTTTATTTTATATTTAAACATTCTAAGAGTTATTTGTATATATAGTTAATTATAAATATATTATGTGTATATTTTATGAGAAGGGTTATCATACGCCACCTCATAGGCACTCACAGCTTTAGTGGAGAAAACAGCACAAGAATATTTTAAAAACATACATAAAATACCATTTGTATGTTATATTATTATATTTACACATTCTATGAGCCTAGTAGTATAAATTTTTGTTGCTTGGTGGCAGCACCAACGTGTTGAAATTCGCTATTTTTATCAATAAATTCAATAAAATAAACTATTAAAAAAATCGTGAAATTATGCTTCTTAGCGCGCGTTAACATTAGGGTGTAGCAGACTTGCATAAACCAAAGTTCTATTTTTAGATTGTTACTTGTTAACTTGTGTTTGAAATTGAAATATATAGAACCACTTTTTATAACTTAGAAAATATGTTTAATTAATATCTACAAAAATTACTACGCGAAGCAGAGATTTTGCACTATTTTCTATCAATTTTTATGAATGAAATATATATAAATTAATTCAGAAATGAACACAAGATGGTCCTAGAAGTTTCGATTTTATATTTTATTTTACAATAATTTAATTAATTTAAAAAATACGAAATGGGGACATTGTTTTTTTTTTAGATTAAACCGCATTAATTTAAAATTATTTTGTAACAATAATAAATATTTTGATTTGATTTGTTTGTATATCTACTTCTTGACAACTTTATAGGCCCTTGGGCGATAAAAACCAAACTTTATACGTATTACGCGAAACAGGGAAGCCCCTAAGAATGTATTCAGATCAACTAAGTTGCGGGTTGATCAAGAGACTACTGCGCAGGAGTGAATGTGTTCACTATATTGAGACATTATTATTTACTATTATGGAGTTTAGTATGAAGTCAATGGCTCATCTTCCGAGCTCACTTTTATAATAAAAGCGCTTTTATGGAGCGTGCTTTTAAAGCACTTTAATTTTTGTGTTTATTACATTAAATAGTTCATTATATTATAGTGTGTTCATTATTTCGCATTATGCATTTATAAAAAAATAACAATTTATTGTTACTTTCTTAAATAATTATATAAAAAGATTAGGGCACGTCAATAGGAAAATAGTTTATTCATCACCTACGTTATTTATGTAAATAAAAGTACAGTAAAATTTTTGAAAGATGCCCGATCAAGGTCATCTACGAATTGTGTGAATTTAGATTTTAGCTCCGTCCATTTTGTCAAATTCAGTAGAGTCGTTTTCGTTTACGAGGGTACATAAGGTACTACAGTTGGTTTATTGTTACCAAAATATATTTGCTACAGTAAATGCATTAAAAATTCAAAACTTAAGTCAACTGGTAAGTTTATTAGCAAATATGTGAAAAATAAGATACTGACGCTGTCAGTGACACTGTCAGAAAATAACGTTATTCGGTGTATGAATCAAGATAATATATCTGAATTAATAAATAAACTTATGTTACACTGAAAGTATTAATAACAACGAGCAAAGTTTTAAAATGGAATGTCCTAACTTAGTCAAAACAATATGAATTTTTGAAAGACAAGCGTGTTACATCCATCCTTATCGCACACGCTTGTAGTCTTTGCAATGAGAGATAAATGTATACCAATTTGTTAATTCGTTCATGATACAGATGACCTTGATCGGACATCTTCAAATACTACTGTAGGCCTGTATCTGTATGAACTGTCACATTCTGTTTCGGTCATGTGTTTTTCAATACACAAATTTCAATAATTAATTGTAAATATCTAATGGATCTTTGGTGATATTTTCAAATTTGAGACTATTTAAATTTACCTAAAATTGTGGGTGTACCCATTATCGCGGGTATAGTAAACCCAGCTCCAAATCTGAATAACGTCCATACGTAGAAATTGGTAGCCAATGGTGTAGCAATACCAAATAGACAAAGTATAGATAAATAGATGAAAAATGCTGGTTTTCGTCCGTATCCGTCTTGTATATACCCAAAAACTAGGTGTCCTATTAATCCTCCAAAACCAAACAGGACTAGAGCAATAGTTGGATAGATTTCTTTGTCGCAAACTAAATCCCACTGAAAAATAGGAAGATAATTCTATTATAGTTTATCTAATACGACGATATACAAGATGATTTATACAGTGGCTTACAAAAAACTTTTAAAAAAATGTGGGCCAAATGACGGGTGATAATATAATGGTAATGATTAGGCAGAGGACTCGCGTCATCAACCTGAAAAAACCTTATAAAAAGAAATATAACATGTAGTAATTATTAGTTGTTATTTATTTTTTAAAAAAGAAGATAAAATGTACTAAGTATTAAATAAACGTATATATTAATTAATTTACAATTATTTCTAAGTCAATCCTTATTCCTTTTACGGAATATAAAATTATTTGACACAACATGATTACTCTCAGTAGTGCCAACGTATGGTACTAAAATAAATTACAATTATTTCAAATAATTTTATATTCTGTAAAAGGAATAATGATTGACTTGGAAATAATTGTAAATATCATTTATATATGCACTACTTTTTTTTTCTTTTAAAAATAAATAACACCCAATAATTTCCACAAGTTATATTTCATTTTATAAGGTTTTTTTCAGGTCGATGATGTGACTCCTCTGCTTAATCATTTTTGTAAGTTTAAAATCTACAGTGGCACACAAAACTATTTATCAATTTTAAAAGAAAATGTTTAATCTTTTGCGGATAAATTCGGATTATACATTCCAGGAAGAAAATGACCCCAAATAGGGCCGTGCGATTTTAGAAAATTGAAATCGATTTTCGATCTTATGATAATATCGATTTGTGCGATTGACCGATTAGATCGATAAGTCGCAAAAATCGATTTTATTTAATATGAAATCGAAATACTTTATCAAAAAATCGATTTTATAAAAGGATCGATATTAATAAAGCATCAAAAGCTCGATTTTAATAAAAGAACAAAAAGCCGATTTTAATAAATAATCAAAAAATTGATTTTAATAATAGATCAAAAAACGATTTTAAAAAGATCGAAAGATCGATTTAATTAAAAGATTGAAAGATCGATTTTATTAAAAGTTCGATCTTTATTGATAAGTAGCTTTTTTATTAACTCCCGCTAACCTTGGTAAGGAAGGTTTAGAAATCATGCTAAAAATCGCATATCGAGATTTTTATAAATGACCATACGTTTCATGGTCCATAGAATTCGATTTTAACATTTTCACAATGATGTCTGGTATGTATGTGTGTGTGTGTGTGTGTGTGTGTGTGTGTGTTTATGTGTGTGTGTATGTGTGTGTATCTTCTGGACACTCTAACTTAAATAGTTAAACATTATCATTCGGAAAATTTTGCTACCTTGTATTTCGACCTTATTCTAATATGGAAAGAAGCCATTAGATTTTGGTATAAATATAATTGTAGTTTATTATCGCACCATACGTTGGTTACTGAGAGTGATCATATTGTGTGAAATAATTTTATATTCCGTAAAAGGAATGATTGACTTAGAAATAATTGTAAATTCATTAATATATACGTTTTTTTAATACTAGTTTTTATTCTTTATTTAAAAATAAATAACAACTAATAATTTCTACAAGTTATATTTATTTTTATAAGGTTTTTCTCAGGTTGATGACGTGAGTCTTCTGCCTAATCATTTTCACCATATACGAATAATTTTGTGAGCCATTGTATATTTTAAACTAGAGGAAAAAAATAAAATGATACAACCTTTTAGTTTATGTTCTTTTTAGTGATATATATATATAAATAATTTGTTGAAATTTGCGTAAGTTTTATAATAATTTGTTTGGGTTTTGAGGACCATTAGTATTATAGCATTATAGCTGTTAAAATATATTATACCTTTAATAAATCATCCTATATCATGCGGTATTTACCTCGGATATAATGGAAGTTTCCCCTAAACGAATTTCATAGTTCCAGCCATTTTTACAATTCACTATTTCTATATCATTGATATTGATACTATTCAAATAATTTTCTATTCCATGGGTAACTATATCAGTATAATTTAAATTTTTCATTTTACATTTGCTATACTTTATTTTTCCATCATATATTTCTGTTGGTATACTACAAATAATAAAAAATATATATTTTAAAGTTTATTTTTTAAAAATGGCTATATAGGGTGATCCATCGGTCTGCTCTCTATTATTTTAAAGATTATAAAAAATAATTTTAAATGAAGTTTATTTTAAATTAAAATGTCTATAAATCTGCAGTATAGGTTTTTCTACAGATGTTCCATTTTTTTTCCATTGGTATATAATTTTATATTTTCAAATGGAACATCTATACAGGGTGACACTGAAAAACGGGCCACCTTTTATTTATAATTATGTGGCAGAGATGAAGATGTTGAGATAGATGTTGCGGAAGACACGGAAAGATACGGTGAGGAATGAAAGAATAAGGGAAATAACTCTAGTGTTATAAGTTTCTAGAAAGAGAGACGATTACATTGGTTTGAACATGTCATGAGGAGAGATGAAGAATATATTGGAAAAAGAATGAATAGATTTAGCTTAGTAGTAGAAAGTAGAAAAAACAGAGGAAGACCAAAGATAAGATGGAAGGACTGTATTGCGGAAGACTTGAGAGAAAAGGAATTGAATGAGGACGACATGCAAAACAGAAATGAGTGGAATAAATTTGCATAGTTTGTTTATGAAATAATTTTACTGAAAATATAGGATCTTTTGCAAGAAAAATTATGTATGGAATTACATTAGATTTTTTGTAACAAAATATGGAATTTTATTAAAATAACACTATTTAAACAATTAACTTAAATATTACTTAATATTAACTCAACTGTTTTCACAGCTTGCCTGATCTCATGGCTTAGCAGGTTAATTATGCTTAATTTTCTCTTACGTTTTTGTAATTTATTTCTTTAATAAAAAATGCATTTCAAATACATCATTCGTATTTTTACGTAGATTACAAATATATAAAAACTTATAGTGCCCTATCTGAAATATGAAATTTATTGTCACTTCCGGTCAAACCGGAAGCGCTACCATCATACCAAATACTATGATTTGTGAGCCCCTAAGCCTAGTTTACAAATATTTAAAGAGAATTAAAAAATAATTATAAATAAAAATGTTATTTTGAGTGGCCCGTTTTTCAGTGTCACCCTGCTGTATATTTATACAAATTTGAAAAGTTCATGAGATTTACTATCCAACAGTGTGTTCAAAAAACTCGGAGTAGGCAATGAACAAAGAAACGTATATGTCACTTTAAAAATATTTAATTAAATGTCAATTTGAGACGATATATTGTCAAAAATCTTATATAAATAAATCAAAGTTTTCTTCTTGAATCTTATTTTAGAAATGGAAACAAATTAGAATATGGCGAATGGCAATATATTGTATCCTTAAAATTACATTTCAAGATCAATTTTGACAACTTGACTTTTGAATTGAATAATAATCAGACATACGTTTCTCTGTTCATAACTTACTCCAAGTTAGGTTTTTTATTGAACACAGTAAAACAATCATATGTTATAATATTAAAAAATACAATTCTACGAGCTAATATGTATTTACCTCATGTTTCTGTATAATTCCTCATTTTCTGGTAAAAGATATTGCAATTCTGGTATAAGGCAAAAATGGTCTACACTTTTTGCCATAAAAATCTGGTTATATGCGTTTAAAGCACATGGTATATTACCTGGTAAAAATACGAACCATATCATTAATTTCTGATATGTGCCAAATTCGTTAAAATATGGAAGTATGGTATCAAAGTCCATTTTTATTAAATACAACAGCACCTTTGAAAAGATGAAACTATACTAAATGAAAACTAAAAAATCATATTCAAATTATGTAATGACTAAAGAAAAGGCTTTTGTTATTTAATTAAAAAATAAGGATGTGATTTGTAATCATTTAATTTAGGGTACTCGTATCTATTAAATATAAATTGGATCAGGAAAATTACTCCGTTTGTCGATTCACTGATTATCGGGATGAAAAAAAATCTGTTGTGGTCAACATATGACCTCTCGCCATTTCCATTTTATGTTATATAAATAAAAATATCATCATGGCATATTACACATTGCTGGGTGTGCCAATCTGCTTTGTACGCAGATATCGGTAAGTGACGAAATATTTGTACCGTGTGGCTACACCTCACGGGCACTCATTACTGTCGTGGAAAGTGCACCACAGGGGTAAATTTTGTGCCATTAAAATTCGAAGTAATTTTTGGCGTAGGTCGGGATCGAACCCAAGCCATAATTAACGAATTTAACATTTCTTGTACATACAAATAATTCAAATTGTATCTATTCTTTCGTTCTATGAGGATTTTTCTCCTACTCTTCTAATATATTCAAAATTCTTTGTATTCACTGACGGTACTAGCGGTAATTTCTTAAAGATATATGTAATATTAATATACCTATAATTTTAAACATTTAATCAATAATGCAATAAGAAATTTTAAATGTACTTACTTCCCAGAAAAATATTTCTGTAATGTTAATAAAAATGTTGATTCTTGACACTAACATTTTGCATTTATCTGTCAATTATAAACATTTAAATATCTCAACTGGTTTCCACGGAGTTGTTTGGGCAGCGTTATAACAGATTATTCTATATTATTATATAATATATAGAAGATATAATAAAAAATTAAATGTATCAGATTGAGAATTTATAGATCTTTATTATTGTATTAACATATATTTTCAAAAAATAATATTTAGAAGATTTTTTTTAAGAAACTACCGCTTCCGGTTGTCCAATTGTTACCAAAACCTATTCAACTCTTCCCATTAATATTAGATTGAGGAATCCTTAGTTAAACAGGTCTTTAGTTGTATAGAATTTGAGAAATCGTACCTACAACATTCTAACACACACGCACACACACACACGCACACACACACACACACACACACAGACATCACCGTAAAAATGTTAAAATTGGATTGTAAGGTCCTTAAAACGTGCTAATTTATTAAAATCTGGATATGCGATTTTTGGCATGAATCCAATCTCATTTAGAGAGAGGAAAGAAGGTCGGTTTCCCTGGTTTCAAGTCTTATAGTATTTGAGAAACCGTACTTCCAACATCCATACACACACACACACACACACACACACACACACACACACACATACATACATACATCGTAAAAATGTTAAAATCGGATTGAAAGGATCTTAAAATGTGCTTATTTATTAAAATCTGGATATGAGATTTTCAGCATAAATCCAATACCTCTTTTAGCGAGAGGTAAAAAAGTTATATAACCCATAGGTATGTGCCAAATACTTTTTAATAATTTAATTATTTTAATTGTTGATTTGTTAACGCCTGGCTATTACGTGGATTAATTCTGTCAGTTTAGTTCGTATAATCCTAGTGTATAGACGTGTGTGTAGTGTATTGTGCCTTCGAGGACGACTTCCTGATGCTTGGAGACGAGTTTTCGACACCTGCAGGACTTTCAGTTTAATTGAAGATATTTTTATTTAAAGTATGTATTTTATTATTTTTACACTACAAAAACGATTTTATACAGGGTGTTTAGTAAACATAGGGCAAAAATTGAAGGGATTGTTCCCTGGACCATTCTAAGATGATTTTGTCCTTTGATGATTTTTGAAAAGCCGCTTTGTTTCGAAGATACAGGACAAAAAAAATTTTCGACAATAACAACATTTAATATGAAAAATTACATGTAAAGTTTCTTAATCTACAAGTACTGTTGAAAATGACTACCTCCAGCTACGATGCAAGAATCCGCCTAGCTTGTAATGAATTGCCATCAGCAAGTCCATAAATGAAATGCATGGCAGTCATCTCGGCGTTCGTATTCATGATAAGAGGACTTCACTAACAAAAGTTTAAGTATTATAGACAGAAAATACACGTCAAACAGCCAAACGTCTCAATAAATTTGACACATAACTTGCCTGCTATCACTAGATTTATAATTTGAAAAATATCAAAATTGGTTTTGTCGATTTTTTTTTGCCCTGTATTTTCGAAACAAAGCGGCTTTTCAAAAATCATCAAAGGACAAAATCATCTTAGAATGGTCCAAGGAATAATCCCTTTAATTTTTGCCCTATGTTTAATAAACACCCTGTATAAAACCGTTTTGTTTTCTATGTTTAGTAATACAAATAAGCAAATTTTGATTGAAATTGTTACAGAACTGTAGTCAAATGGAGCTATACATTTCATTGAGAATCAGGACAAGATGCAGAAGGATCTGGATGATTTTCAGTGCGAGTTTCCAAGACATGGAGAGGATTTCCCTGAAAAGTCTACGTCGTTCCTATTCCCCAAAACAAACCCCAATATGTATTTTTAACCCTTGCGCCCTTACCTATAACATTTATAAATAAATAAACAAATCCTTCCCAAATATATAACATTTATTTCATTTTCATTACAATAAAAGCATTTATGATACACCATATTATGTTTATGTTTCATGCTACATATTATAAGTATAGTACGTATTATGCATACATATATTACAAGACTAGGTTCATATCTTTTTAAATTTAGGAAAACATTGCTTCGTATTTCGTAAAACAATTCATAGACTGCATTTCGATAAACTATAAGGCTGTTTATGATGGATTCAATACAATTTTATATTTTTAATGACTTAAATTAACTAATTTTACAAAATAATCTTCGAATCAAATATCAGCTAATCCATTTTATTATTCAACGATCACGCGCGCATGCGTCGGCGTCGACGTAGCAAAATGGCTGAAGAGAATGTCATTCATGTAGGATGTGATATTTGTTTCGTGTTTACAAGTGTATTTCATTATTTTATTTACTTTGTGATGTGTTTTAAATAAATTCAAATGACAATGGAGCAGTAAAACTAAAGGTCCAGCTGATTTTTGCAAGGTAAATTGTTTAATTTTGCTATAAAGTTGTGTTGGATTGTAATCACATCATGTTTGGTTCGTACACATAAAAATAATGAGTTGAACTTCTGTATCGAAAGTATATTCCAGAAGGAAAAACATTTTTTTAAAATTTGTTTACTAAATATAAAACTTAAAATTTCATCATGAAACAACCTTAAATACAAATCATACATCATTACATGAGTAAAAAATTTATGCATTCCAGAACAAGTAGGCATGTTTAAAATTAAAATAAAGCTGATTATTCTTGATACAATGGTTTTAAGCTTTATCGTTATTTTAAAACTACATTTTCTTGTTTGAAAACAATACAAACAATGACGTGACAGGGGTGATGCTTAAAATTTGAGACTAGTTTTGAATAGTCACAAAAAGTAAACACGTAGTTAAATATACAAACCATTTTAACTAATTTTTTAAACCTATAATGGTTCATTATGAGGAAAAACACAATTACTAATAAATTCCAGTTTGCCTAACGAGGTCCAACCATCTCTTGTACAAAAGTCAACTTTTATGATAAAATACTTAATGCGATTCTGTAGCTCGGTCGCAATTTTTGTTTGTCAATTTTTTTATGTAAACCATTCTCTTAATTATTAACCAAAAATTCCCCATTGGGCACAATTCGGTCACACAAGGTGGATTAATGTAGTTTGCTACAAAAATGACGTTTTCAACGACAAATACATTTGCCACAGATTTAGCTTAATGTAATGAATTTAACTCTGTCCTAATTTAAATGATTGTTGCTAACATGATTTTAATAAAAGCAGTGGCGGCTCGTGCACTAAAACTTTGGTGAGGCATTGTATTCATTCAAGGTCAAATGCCTTATAATTGAAAGTTACATTTTTTCAAGGGATGTGCCTATTTTTCCCCTTTCATGTACAAAAATAAATTGCCAGATCACAGAACATTTTAGTAAATTCTTTGACAAATAGTTTATCTTCATAAGACAGTTGATTAAATGGATTTTTGTTAATTAAAAAATTAACAATATCTTCAGAATTCCTTATATTGTCACTCAATTCTTTTAAAGTTGAAGTCGATGCCATTATTAAACTATAAAAACAACGAAAAAAATTAAATATTTACTGGAATACGTATCAGTCGCAATATTATAATAAAATTGCTAGACAAGACAGGGTATATTATGTTTGTTTATTGTCGAATGCAATTTGCAGCTAATATTATTTAATCTTGCTTGCAAAAATATGCAGTAATGTTGTGAACCTACTTACAAAATTTATCAGTACGTGACGTTGATTGTATTCATGTATGGTAACGGCCTCTATACGGCCGCGTGGAAGGTAAAAGCCCTTACGCACTCATTGCATTCAGCATTTGAAGCAGTGCCTCAAACAGCTCTTTGTCTAGCGCACGTATTTCTTACCGGAATGAATGCTTTATCAAAAACATTAGGTGGTTATACTATTCATTTCGAGACGCACTTTATAGGGTGTAAATTAGGTGAACTGCATTACATATTACTTATGGTGGTGGCTTAAATTATTCTTTTGATATTTATAAAGACAAGAATTAACGGAATAAGTTAAAATGTAATTTACATACTACTTTACATGCAGCTTTATTTCTTATCTGGTGAGGCACTGCCTCACTTGCCTGCCATGACAAACCGCCACTGACATTTGTATATGTGTTAGTGCGAGTGGTACAGTAAAAAACTTTTCTACGGAAAAATAAAGAAAATTCATCTGTTACAGTGTTTGATATTAGCTTTTAACTATTTTGATGCAATCTGTGTATATATTGTTAAAATATATGTTATTACAAATATAAACTGAATTAGCTTATTTTTTTTTGAACATAGAACAAGTTTTTGAATAGGTACACTCGAGTGACAACTACCTTAACACGTTCGCTGCGTATAAATTCACGCGTCGCAGCCGTAATGCGGTAATGAGTTTTGGTGCAATACTAGTTTTTTTTCTCAATTTGTTAATATTGTGTGTATGTAGAAGTCTTTACTCTTATTTTTCAGTATTTTTTTTTAACGCCTACGGTGCGTCGGCAGCATTGTGGACATCTTTTGTTCGGCAGTGCTAACGACGCACCTATACGTCCAGCCTCTTGAATTCTGAAATCAACATATTGTTAGACAATTCATGTTTATTTGCTTGATGTTTTATCTTTTATTTATGTAATAGCCATTATTTTAGCCCTTTTGAGTTGTAAATAGACCTGGTCGTTGTCTCCATGACGCAAAAAAAAAAACTGTAAACTAACCCCACAAATCACCTTTCTGTTGTCGTCTGACAATGCTGACCAACGCACAGTGTTCTCTTTAGAAAACTGACGAAACAATGCCGGTTGAAACAATATAGAGTACTGGACGCAACTGTTGCGGCGTGCGCAATGGTTCAACAACATACAGGACGCAACGTGTGCGTCGTACGCAGCGAAAGTGTTAAGAGAATGGTTTACATAAAAGGTTGACAACCAAAATTGAGACCGGAATTTCAGAATCGCATTAAATAATTATGAAAGTTGATCTTTGTACAAGAGATGGTTGAAGACGTACCAAAAAAATTGAACCTCGTTCGGCGAACTGGAATAATTTAGTAATTGTGTTTATTTTTCATAATGAACCACAACTATTGGTTTAAATTTTTTGTTAAAAACTCGGTTAAAACGGTTTGTATTTTTTAACTACGTGTTTACTTTTTATGACCATTCAAAACTGTCTCATTTTAAGCATCACTCTTTTTATTAATTTATTTTAATTATAATATTTTACCATCTGTGATTTTATCATGTAGTCTTCTTCCTGAAGATCCAATTTTGGAATTAATAACCCAGACAAAAATTATTAGCACTGACAGTTTTCTCATTTTTAAGCAATGAAAGAAATATTCTTCTACCGTTTTATGCAAATGATTAAATGCGTAATTTTAAAATAAAACTTATGTTTTTAGAAAAAAATGATTAATTATCTTCAATTTTAAATGGAGGAAAACAACTTTATTTTCAAATAAAATGTATATCTACGTGAGAAAATTAAAAATTAATTATACGCCAAATATTTCGAGAACAATAAATTATAATATTTCGTCATTTCTAAATCGTTTATTTAACAAAACTTATATGTGTTTTTAGAAAATCAACTTGTTTAAATGTCTTTTATTGGAAAAAAAAACATTTTATTTTGAAATAAATTTTATTGATTTGTAGAAAAATTAAAAAATATGTCGAACAATAATAATACATAATATATTTATATGAAGAAAATATGGATAGTTTAATAATTTACGTTAGAATACGTATATTAAGTTAATAATTTATAAAATCTGTTGTGGCCAGCGCAATATCTCTCGCCACTCTAATTTTTGGTTACGTACAGTAAAATTTTTGAAAGATGTCCGATCGAGGCCATCTGTATCATGAACGAATTAACAAATTGGTCTACATTTATCTCCCTCCTTTACAAAGGCTTTAAGCATGTGCGATAAGGATGGATATAACACGCTTGTCTTTCAAAAATTCATATTGTTGTTTCCACTAAATTAGGACATTTCATTTTAAAACGATGCTTGTTGTTGATAATACTTTCGCTATAACGTAAGTTATATATTAATTCAGATACACTACTTTGGTTCATAGCCGTACGAATAACGTTATTTTCTGTCAGTGTCACTGACACTGACATTGTTTCAGTATCTTAATTTTCACATATTTGGTTTGACATTTGCTAAAACTTACCAGTTGATTTATTTTTGAATTTTTAATTCTGTTATTGTAACATATATTTTTATAATAATAAAATAACAGTAGTATCTTATGTACCCTCATAAAAACTAAGCAAAAGACACTATTGAATTTGTCAGAATGGGCGGAGTAAAAATCTGAATTCATACAATTCGTAGATAACCTTGATCGGCCATCTTTCAAAAATTTTACTGTAAGTATTGTATTTAACATTTCTTATATGTATACACTACACCAAAAATTATACTTTTACCTATTCTTTATATTTAGATTTCTTAATTTTAAAATTATTCTATAGAATGCAAACAGTAATGTTTTGAATATATTTAACTATTAATACAATGAGAAATAATATACCTATATGTATATACTTCCCAGAAAGAGTCTTCATCTTCAGTAATATCTCTGGATTTTTGACACTGACATTTATCTGTCAGTTACAAACATTTTGTTTTTCCAATTGGTTTCCATGACATTATTTGCGTTGTGAGATTGGTTACAACAGATTATTTTATATATTATATTTCTTTATCTCTAAATCTATAAAAGATATAATAGATTATTTATATGTATCAGTTAGAGAATTTAATGTTCTTTAATACTTGCAAGAACAAATATTTTCAAAAAGTAATATTTAGACGATTTTTTTTAAGAATCTGTTGCTTCCGGTTGTCCAATTAGTACCAAAACCTTTTCAATACTTCCCAGTAATGTCCGATTGAGAAATACGTAGTTAAACAGATATTAGGTATTATAGTTTTTGAGGAATCGCCCTTCCAACATACACCCACACAAACACACACACACCGACAGACATTATCAAAAAATCTGTTGTGGCCAGCACAATACCTCTCGCCACTTCCTTTTACTATTTTCCATGGTATTTTTTCGGCTGTAAAATTTATTACAATAGATTTATTTTCTCTAAATCTATAGAATATATAATAAAATATTTAAATGTATCAGATAGAGAATTTAATTTTCTTTAATATTACAAAAAAAAATTCAAAACATAATATTTAGAAGATTTTTTCAGGAATCTGCTACTTCCGGTTGTCCAATTGTTATCAAAACCTTTTCAGCTCTTCCCAGTAATGTCCGATTGAGAAATACGTAGTTAAACAGATATTAAGTACTATAGTTTTTGAGGAATCGCCCTTCCAACGTACACACACACACACCACACACACACACACACACACACACACACACACACACACACACACAATTACATAACACAATTACTTCAAAAAAAAAATTAATTACATTAACTGAATTTGTATATTTGAGAATTATTTATATTATTATCTAATGCCTAACTATTACATGGATTAATTTTGCCAGTTATGCCGCTGTAATCGTAGTGTACAGAAGTGTGTGTAGTGTGTTAGTGTATTGTGTCTTCGAGGACGACTTCCTGGTGCTTGGAGTCGAGTTTTGGACACCTGCAGGACTTGTAGTTTCCTTGGCGATTTTTTTATTCAAGGTAAGATTGTATTTTATTATTTTTACACAAACGATTTTATTTAATTTTGTTTATTCGACCACAAAAGCGGGCGCAATTTGGCTTTATTGCCCGAGGGCGTATAACGTGCCAGGCAACTGTTATTCAAACATATCAAAATTGTGGTTTATGGATCAATGTCAGATAGCACAGTAAATTCCATTAATCACTCGCTACTCACATAATGTTCGTATTCTTTTTCGTATACGTCTTTTGACTTCTGCAGAACTAACTTGCCCTGTGCAGCATCAAATTCATTTAGTATTTCTTTAGAATAATCGATATATATATATATATATATATATATCATTTTCATTTGACATTAAATTAATTTTTTTTATAACAAACGTGATAGTAACACCATAAAACTGCGTGGAAACCACAGTATACTTAAAATTCTCAATGCCAGCACGATAACGAATATACAGTAATTTTTTTAAAGATGTCCGATCAAGGTCGTCTGTATTATGAACGAATTAACTAATTGACATATATTTATCTCTTTCCTTTGCAAAGGCTATGAGCGTGTGCGATAAGGATGGATATAACACGCTTGTCTTTCAAAAATTCATATTGTTTTGACTAAGTTAGGACATTCCACTTTAAAACAATGCTCGTTGTTGATAATACTTTCGCTGTAACGTAAGTTTATTTATTAATTCAGATACATTACCTTAATTCATAGCCGTACGTATAACGTTATTTTCTGTCTGTCACTGACATTGTGTCAGTACCTTATTTTTCTCATATTTGGTTTTTACATTTGCTAATAAACTGACCAGTTGATTTATTTTTGAATTTTGAATGCTTTTATTGTAATATATATTTTTATAATAATAAAATAACAGTAATATCTTATGTACCCTCATGAAAACTAAGCAAACGACACTATTGAATTTGTCAAAATGGGCGGAGGTAGATTGACCTTGATCGGACATTTTTGAATTTTTTTACTATACAAATATACTTAACGAATCTTTGAATTTCGAGGATCAAAATAAAATAAAACGTTTTATGTACCATAGGCATAATCAAGATTATTCCCTGGTGCTCCAATATTTTAATTATGCCTTTAAGACTTAAATAACCATTGTATGAAACAGTTCTGTTATTTATGTTTAGTAATATAAATAAGCAAATTTTTCTTTAAATTGTTACAGAACTCTAGATAGTCAAAAGGAATAAGCTGTATACGTATTGCAGAGAATCAGGATAAGCTGTAAGAGGATCTAAACGAACTGCAGGAGGATCTGAACGCTTTATGCTTCATATTTATGTGCAGACGTGCCGAATTTTTCTGTACGAGTTTGCAGGACGTGGAGAGGATTTCCCTGGAAAGACTACGCCCTTACTAACGCCCAAAACAACCCGCAATATGTATTTTTAACCCTTGCACCTTTAGTTATAAGATTTATAAATAAATAAACAAATCCTTTTCCCAAACAAATAACATTTATGATACATCATTTTATGTTTATGTTTCATGCTACATATTATAGTTATAATATGCTACGTATTATGCATACATATTTTACAACACTTGGAGAAAAAGTTTATATTTTTTAAATTTAGATGAATTCAATAAAAATTTATATTTTTCATAACTTAATTCATACAATTCGTACATGACCTTGATCGGACATCTTTAAATAATTTTACCCCAAATGTATTCATACCCTCTGAAAAAATATATTAACAGCAAGAAGAAATCAATTTTTAGATTACAATAATTTCGACTATATTTGGGCAGTTTTATTTTATGTATTAATAAAGTGTACTGGATTTAAATATAATGTTATTACCTAAATTTATCATTTTAACAAAACGGGCAAATATATGACAAAAGACAAATCCCAAATTTTTTCGTTCCAACAGTAAATAATACAATATTTATGTTAGTATTATCTATAAAACTGAGGATAAAGGTAACTGACAATATACTCAATTAATTGCCATTATTATTACTTTAATAAAAATTATTTGCAAATACATTTGATTAAACCTAAGAAATTTTATTATAAGTAATGTATTCAAGTTCTATACACTCTATTAATATACACCATATTAAAATTTGATGAAT
This sequence comes from Harpalus rufipes, assembly GCA_951394225.1. Lineage (NCBI taxonomy): Eukaryota > Metazoa > Arthropoda > Insecta > Coleoptera > Carabidae > Harpalus > Harpalus rufipes. The sequence goes on from OX596285.1 coordinate 5,904,098, forward strand.
TGGAGTAATAATCATAGCATCCAGAAGTTTATTTATTCTTGTTTTTAATATCATTGTAGGTTATACTTTAATAAATAAATATCACTGCAAATAATTTTACTAAAAAAATGAAATTTAAAAAAAGTAATAAATTGAATATATAGACAGTTTTCTTTAACAAAGTGAGAGAAGAGTCGCAAAACTAATGGTCTAGTTGATTTTTGCAAGGTAAATTGTTTAATTGTACTAAAAAGTTATGTTAGATTGTAATCGCATCATGTTTGGTTCGTATATATAAAATTAATTAGTTGAACTACTGTGTCAAAGTATATCATATTCCAGAAGGGAAAACAATGTTTTAAAATATGTTTTCTAAGTATAAAACTTTAAATTCCATCATAAACTAACCTTATAGATACAAATCATATAATCATATGGGTAAACAATTTATGCATTCCAGAGCAAGTAGGCATGTTTAAAATTAAAATAAAGCTGATTATTTTAGATACAATGGTTTTAAGCTTTATCGTTATTTTAAAACTACATTTTCTCGTTTGAAAACAATACAAACAATGACGTGGCAATCGAATTAAGGGTTGATGCTTAAAATTTAAGACTAGTTTTGAATAGCCACAAAAACACGTAGTTAAATAAAACCGTTTAACTAAATTTCTAAATCAATAGTTGTGGTACATTTTGAGGAATAAACACAATTACTAACTAATTCCAGTACGCCTAACGAAATCCAATTTTTTTGGCACGTCTTCAACCATCTTTTGTACAAAGATGAACTTTTATGATAAAATACTAAATGTGATTCTGTAGCTCCGTCTCAATTTGTTTGTCAACCTTTTATGTAAACCATTCTACTAAGTATTAACCAAAAATTCCCCATTGGGCACAATTCGGACACACAAGGTGGGTTATTGTAGTTTGCAACAAAAATGACGTTTTCAACGACAAATACACTCGCCACAGATTTAGCTTAATGTGGATGAACTTAACTCTGTCCAAATTTAAATAATTGTTGCTAACATGATTTTAATAAAAGGGATAAGCCTTTGCTTAATGCATTTAAAAATGCATACTGATTGATATCCAGTACTGAAAGACAAAAAATGGTTGATAGATTTAATGTAAAACCATGCATTTGCATTTTTATCAGAGTTCCTAAAAGTAAAATAACTTTCATCATTCAAAATTAAACATTTTCCAGATTTTTTTCGGGCAGGTGCGAACATATTTTTAGCTTTTGATCCTCAATTTTTTCGAGGATGGCAATCCTTCTTTGTGTATCTAATGTTGCACTTATTTCTTAGTGTCATGACAATATGAGAATCGGTCTAGTTAAATATTTAGTCAGTATTCTCGTTGAGATTCTAGATTTGTTGTTAAGTTGTTCATCCAGTCGACGGTTGTTGGCCTTCGTCATTTTTGTGGCTTTTCTACCAAACCCTGACTTGGGTTTTGAATAAATCCTTTCTCCTCAACGTATAATGTAGCAATATATAGAGTAGCTATTGGTACATTTTCTTTTAAAAAATGCTATAAATTTATTTCGTACAAAACTTGTACATATGTTCAATTACTAGTTCGCGGTTCATGATGATACAATTCTGATACAAACAACTTAGAAAACTCAACTCATAAATGATGAAAAGTAACATTACTGTTTCTAAATGTCCAATAAGAACCAATATTTCTAACGCGTAATAGATTTGGTCGTGAAAAATGTCTAGTCTCAAATTTTAGGCATCATCCCTTATATTCATTTCATATACAAATATTAGTTTGAAACGTTTTATAAAGTAGTATAGATATTTGACAAGCAAAATTCATTCAAATAATAAAAATATATTTCATATATTGATCTATTTATTATTTAATTCATTTATCATGTATTAACTATACGTTATTTGCATGTTGTTTAAAGAAGTTTATACATATTAATGTCATTATTATTCATTCTTTTTAAGCTGTCAAAACATTCAATTAATAACTTCATACATAAACATATGAAACATGCAATAGAAAATTTGTATCGTGAAAATAGATTATAAAATAAAACAAATTTGACATAAATCCATGTTCACCGCATTGAAATACTAATAAAGGTTTTCTCCAAGTCTTTTAGTTCTCCTATTACAAAATACGTACATATATGTATGCATATGCTAATTGAAACTACTTGGAAAATACAATTTAACGTGTGATTGCACATATCTGATATTTATTTATTTATAATCAATCTTATTCTTGTATCATAATAAACTTTCTCTACATAATTTTTTATGAAAATGATAGTTTTTTTTTTCCTAAGACTTATAGACAAACTCTTATAAGTTCATATATTATAATATATTAAAATACTGATCTATTTTTAATTGTGTGTCATAGTTATAATATCCAAAATATCTCCATGTCGATAAGTCTTAGAAAAAATATTAATAATGCACAAAATGTAATTATTATGTAACATACAACTTGATATACATTTGATGATACATATTTCATTTTATTTATTTCTTAGTTCTAAGTGATGTAGTTATTTTAATAGGGACAAAAATGTATTATATAAATGACCAATAAACACAGAAAAACGAATACAATCTATTAATTAAAAATCCTAATTTTTTTCATCCCCAAAATTAGAAGTAGTTAGGTAATCTGCAAATTACGAACTAGAACAACTAGAGCATCGATTTGCGATCAGCAGCATCTGAACGAGAAATCCTGCAAACTGAAGATCCAGGTTCGATTCTCACTACCGGCCAAGAGCAACGGCAAGCGATTCACGGTAGCGTGATTACATAATCACCGATATGCAGCCTACAGCAAGGCTTCTGGCTGACAAAATCCAAAAATCCTATAAAATCGACGATTTAGAGCCGTAGCGGCTGAAAAGTAGCATTCTACGGCCGCTACGAGCATTTTTGAGCTCTCAGACGGAATTTCAGCCGATTCCAAGGCATATGCCCATCAAAAATCAAATTTGCTGGCTCTCGCAAGACCAAATCTTAAAATTCGCAGAATCGAAAGGCTATAGCACGACTTGCGCCCACAAAATTCAAATCTACTGGCTATAGCAAGATGTCTGATCATCAAACTTTAAAATTCGTAGAATCCAAAGGCTATAGTAAGACATTCTCCCACAAAATTCAAAATTCAATCACCTGGTGGTGGATTCATGAATCCTAGCCTTCCCACCACAGAGTTCAACTTTATATACAAGTGTTTGATGAATTTACAGTCATTCAGCGTGAGAGGTGGTGTCGAACCGGACACTCTGCTTCGTAATCTTACGTAATCGAGCTATATACTTGCTTTTGCTGGATTTCTAGCTGGCTGGCTGGATTTCTAGCTAGCTGGCCGGCTGGCCAGCTGGCCCCCAGAATCCGTGCGCTAGACCGCAGGCTAGCCACGGGTTGGTGGTTGCTAGCTAGGAAGGGATGAATATGCTGGGCTGGTTGCTGGGTGCTGGATGCTGGTAGCTAGTAGGCGGGAATCGAATTTGGATCTTTGGTTTGCAGGATTTCGTAGGTCGCCGTTCTGCTTGCAGATTGGCGGCCTACAAAAAGCTTGCTAGGAAGCGGGAGATGAATCTTTGGAATGCGATTTTTGATCGGTGTATAGGAATGAAATAGTTTGTTATTTATAACAAGGATTTATTTGTCGTCAGAGATGTGTTACATAATAATGATATTACAATATATAATACATGAAATACATACATTATTTTAACAGTGAATAAATAATTTTTGATTTGTGTATTTGTGATACATTACTCATATAAGTCGTTCGCAGTGTCACAAATACAGAAATAATGATATGTGCTCTAATTACGTCCAAATTGACTTTGAAAATGTTACTACACATGAATTCTTTATCTCATAGATATATGATAAGGAATGATATATTTTTTAACAATAATATGTAATCCATTTTTTATTAGGAATAAGTTTTATTGCGTCGTTTCGTAACATATTAAGATATACATTTCAGTGATACAGTTTTGCGAAATATTTATATATGAATCTAACTAGATAAGTGTATTCAATATAAGGGATGTATATACAATCAGAAAAATATAGAAATGTCACGTATATCATATATAATTTTAATGTATGTGCAACAATACATTATCAACAATGCAATTTCGAATACAAACACACAATATATGTATTTTTATAAATGATTTTGCTATCTTATTGTAAGTAAAAGTATATCGTTTTCTCGCAAGATGAAAGATAGTTTTTTCTTTTAAATATGACAATATATGAGTGTTTTCCTATAGCCTAAATTAACAATAATATGAACTATATTATACATTTATTTATTATGTGTTTGTATTCAATATAATCAGTGGTGAGTTATAATTTTTTTAACGAAGCATAGTTAGTGACGATTAATTGACAGGGTACCGTTCTACTTTGTCGCTCAACTTATGCAAAGAAAATATGTCCTCACGTGCCCCCTATAGCTATAGCGCACCACTGAATATAATGATTGTGTAGTAGAAGTAGAATAGTATGAAGAAGTATTAACTCTTTTGCTTTTTTCTGTATGATTTTATTAAGGTATATTATTTTATATAAGAAAATACTAATTTTTCACAGATGAAAATATGTATATGAATAATTCCCTAAGTGTATAAAGTACGAGTATACTATACTTGCCGTCAAATAAGTATGGACTAGACATTTTACACTGTTTCCAATTCAGTGGTCATATTGAAAATGTTAAGTTATGAAGAAACGGCAACGCCGAAGGGTGCAGACAAGGGAAAAAGTAGAGCATCAGTCCATACTTATTTGACGGAGACTATAATGATAAATAGTGTGACAGTGTATGTACCTATTGTTTCTTAACGATGACATGATTTTCTTTCCAAATGAAACAATATAATTTTTTCTACATCCATTTTGAAAGTAGACGTCTCAAGCTGTCAGTTTAGAGCAGAAAATTGATAATTGAAGTTGACAGAACAACTTGCAGTTCTTCTGGTTAAAAAGGAATGTAATTTTTTATCTATAGGATAAATGAAAAAAGAAATTATTCGCAGTAAGATTTGAAACCGAAGTGTTTTTATTATCTTTTTCAATGGACGTAGAAAATATATATATATATATATATATATATATATATATATATATATATATATATATATATATATATATATATATCATAAGTCATGGGCGTAACATAACATTTATATGTAGAATAACATTAATATATCACGGCCGTATTTTAAAAATGAATATTTTACATACTTTTTATATATTTATAGGCCTAAAGGACCATAATTTTATTTATAATTTAATTCAAATTTAAGCAGCCATGTTGTCAATGTTGCCACCAGTTGAGTACAAAAATTCGGGCGTGTCGGTAATATAGAACATAGTAGTTCGAGCATTTTGGCGCTGATGTTATGCCCAATGTTACGCAGGTTGGATAATACATTTTATCCTTAATTTTAGCCGTCAAACTTATATTTTCATTAAAAAATAAACACTTCAGACTGATTTTAAGTATAAATAAATGAGTTTTAGTAAATTTTATATGTTTCCTGTAAATTTCAGCCAGATTCATGATCAAATAAAAGACAGAATCGCTGGAGAAACGGGATGAATCGCATCTTTAGAAATATTTAATTTGAACTTATTCCAGACTATTAAGCAGAGTAAATGTTGTGAATTATATTTTAAACTCCGTAGAATTCAATTTTTCATACCACAAACCTATTGCGAATTGCTGAAAAAATGTCAGTCATGTTTGTTTAAAATGTAGCTAAATTTCTATTGCGTATATAACATGATTAAAATTAACTAACTCAAAAACTAATTGAAATAGCGAATTTTAGTTTTCAAATTTGGATTCAGGGGATTGTTGTTCATATATAAGATATATTTCAGGAATTCGAATTGCTGAAAAAATGTCAGTCATGTTTGTTTCAAAAGTAGCTAAATTTTTATTGTGTATAGTATAATTAAAATTAAATAACTCAAAAACTAAGTGAAATAGCGACTTGTGGTTTTCAAATTTAGATTCAGCAGATTGTATTCTATATTTGCGATATATTTCAGGAGTTCGAATTGCTGAAAAAATGTCAGTCATGTTTGTTTAAAATGTAGCTAAATATCTATTGCATATATACCATGATTAAAATTAAATAACTCAAAAACTAAGTGAAATATCGACTTGCGGTTTTCAAATTCGGATTCAGGGGGTTCTTTTGTACATATATACATAGTTTCAGAAATTCGAATCACCGGATATGGTTTTAAATTTCTGTAGGCATTGTTTGAATAGTACGTATGTATGTTTGTATATATTGTATGTGAATTTCTTATATAATGTAAGAATACATATTCTTTAAATACTGTAGAAACTGTGAAATATATGAAAATGAAAATATGTGTATGTGTTGCAATATGACATAAATTGTTTATGTAGCGATTTGTTTTTGCTATATATTAATTTTATATAAGAGTACTTATTGTTTAGGAGGATAAGTTTTATTTAATTATTTATTTACAATAATCTTATAAATAGGTCTTGAAGGGATGTGTGATGCTCTGCTACAATATGATCATCTCCAACGTTGAAATCAGGATATAGGGTATGTCCTTCTGGAACTCACTCACATCCTTCTAAGGCTCGTCCAGGTCTGTAGTTTATTTCTCTGTTACATGTTTCTGTAACAATAAAAATATAATCGAAATAATATTAGAATTAGCGGTTATAAATAATAGTATGGACTTAAAAATGTTTCAATCGTGTGTAATTATTATTGAAAAATAATAATATGAAACAAAGTGCGAGTAATTCAATATTGAAAAGAATATTAAATATATGTAGTAAAATATTTAGTACGTACAATAATATATGAAATTTGTGTATGGTAGTAACACTAAATCTAAATTAATTCAAATTATTTTTCACACAACATCAACACATACAATTATAAAGTATATCTACAGCCGAAATAGTCTTTAGAAATAATGGCCAATAATAGGTACTATTAAGTAGTTCAATAATAAAAAAAAACTTACTGTGATGAATAAATTATTTCCCTAAGTGTAAATTCAATACGTATCCATTAGTCCTCTCCAAGGATCAGGAAGTCGTCCTGGAAGGCACAGTACACGAGCACACCACACACATCTGTTCACTGGCACTGTAACAATAAAACTGACAATGACAAAATTAATCTACGTAACAGTTAGGCATTAGATAAGAATAAAAAAAATAGTAGTCAACAATCAGAATAATGAATAATTATAAATTATAATTTATGTCTATGTATTACATAATCGTTTACTCGCCCGTACGATTTTTTAAAATTTGTATCTGTAAGGAAGGCCCATGGACCACCCGCGGATATATAATGTATGAATTTTAGGGTTGATAGGAAAAGTGCTATATTGCTGAAAGAAAAATCACTTTTTGCAAGGTCAAATAATTTTTTATAGTAAATTTTATGTTTATAAATCGATATTTCTTGAACTAAGCAAGATAATAACTTTTATGGTTCAAAAATGGATTCAGCATGCATTTCTTTACAAATATGTTAATTTTCAAAGTTGGTGAAGTGATGAAAAATTTGCATTTATGCTTGTTCAAAGACATGTGAAATAACGTGAAAATCAGGAGATTGTTTTATATTTCTATATATATATATATATATATATATATATATATATATATATATATATATATATATATATATATATATATATATATATATATATATTTCAGGAATTCGAATTGCTGAAAAAAATGTCCATCATGTTTGTTTAAAATATAACTAAATTTCTATTGTGTATATACCATGATTAGAATTAAATAATTCGAAAACTAAGTGAAATAACGCCTTACGGTTTTCAAATTTGAATTCAGGGGGTTCTTTTATATAATATACATAGTTTCAGAAAATTGATAATTGAAGTTGACAGAACAACTTCTAGTTTTTCTGGTTTAAATAGGAATGTAATTTTTTATCTATAGGATAAATGAAAAAAGAAATTATTCGCAGTAAGATTTGAAACCAAAGTGTTTTTATTATCTTTTTCAATGGACGTAGAAAAAAAGTATATATTTCATGCGTCATGAGCGTAACATAACATTTTTATGTAGAATAACATTAAACTTATATTTTCATTAAAAAATAAACACTTCAGACTGATTTTAAGTAATAATAAATGATTTTTAGTAAATTGTATATGTTTCCTGTAAATTTCAGGCAAATTCATGGCCAAATAAAAGTTTTAATGTTTTGACAGAATCGCTGGAGAAACGGGATGAATCGCATCTTTAGAAATATTTAATTTGAACTTATTCCAGACTATTTTAAGCGGAGTAAATGTTGTGAATTATATTTTAAACTCCGTAGAATTCAAATTTTCATACCAAAAATCTATTGCGAATTGCTGAAAAATTGTCAGTCATGTTTGTTTAAAATGTAGCTAAATTTCTATTGCGTATATAACATGATTAAAATTAACTAACTCAAAAACTAATTGAAATAGCGACTTGTAGTTTTCAAATTTGGATTCAGGGGATTGTTGTACATATATAAGATATATTTCAGGAATTCGAATTGCTGAAAAAATGTCAGTAATGTTTGTTTCAAATATAGCTATATTGCTATTGTCTATATACCATGATTAAAATTAAATAATTGAAAAATTAAGTCAAATAGCGCCTTGCAGTTTTCAAATTTGGATTCATAAATTTCTATTGTGTGCATACTATGATTAAATTTAAATAACTCAAAAACTAAGTGAAATATCGACTTGCGGTTTTCAAATTTGGATTTAGGGGGTTGTTTTATACATATATACATAGTTTCAGAAATTCGAATCACCGGATACGGTTTTAAATTTCTGTAGACATTGTTTAAATAGTATGAATGTTTGTATATATTGTATGTGAATTTCTTATATAAGAATGCATATTCCTTAAATACTGTAGAAACTGTGAAATATATGAAAATGAAAATATATGTATGTGTTGCAATATGACATAAATTGTTTATGTAGCGATTTGTTTTTTCTATATATTAATTTTATATAAAAGTACTTATTGTTTAGGAGAATAAGTTTTATTTATTTATTTACATAAATCTTATAAATAAGTCTTGAAGGACATCAATACATGTTGGGATGTCTTATGTGTGATGCTCTGCTACAATATGATCATCTCCAACGTTGAAATCAGGATATAGGTATGTCCTTCTGCAACTCACTCACATCCTTCTAAGGCTCGTCCAGGTCTGTAGTTTATTTTTCTGTTACATGTTTCTGTAACAATAAAAATATAATCGAAATAATATTTGAATTAGCGGTTATAAATAATAGTATGGACTTAAAAATGTTTCAATCGTTTGTAATTATTGAAAAATAATAATATGAAAGAAATTGCGAGTAAATATTGAAAAGAATATAAAATATATGTAGTAAAATATTTAGTACGTACAATAATATATGAAATTTGTGTATGGTAGTAACACTAAATAATTCTAAATTAGTTCAAATTATTTTCCACACAACATCAGCAATTATTATACAATTATAAAGTATATCTACAGCCGAAATAGTCTTTAGAAATAATGGCCAATAATAGGTACTATTAAGTAGTTCAATAATAAAAAAAAACTTACTGTGAATAAATTATTTCCCTAAGTATAACACCAATAGGTTTCCATTAGTCCTCTCCAAGGATCAGGAAGTCGTCCTGGAAGGCACAGTACACGAGCACACCACACACATCTGTTCACTAGCACTGTAACAATAAAACTGACAATGACAGAATTAATAGGCATTAGATAATAATAAAAAAATGGTAGTCAACATCAAAATTAAGAGTAATTATACATTATAATTTATGTCTATGTATTACATAATTCTTTACTCGCCCGTACGATTTTATTAAATTTATATTTATAAAAAAGGCCCATGGACTACTCGCGAAATATAATTTATGAACTTTAGGGTTGATATAAAGAATGTTAGATAAGAAATTGTACGTTTCAAAGTAGGTGAAATGATGAAAATTTTTCATTTATGCTTATTCAAAGACAAATGTTTTTCTATAAGAAATTTCCAATTTAGGGCTCAATATTTCTGAAACTAAACAAGATAGGGACTTGTACGTTTCAAATATGAATTCAGCATGCATTTCTCTACTAATATGCCAATTTTCAAAGTAGGTGAAATAATGAAAAATTTTCATATATGCTTATTCAAAGACAAATGTTTTTCTATAAGAAATTTCCAATTTAGGGCTCAATATTTCTGAAACTAAGCAAGATAGGGACTTGTACGTTTCAAATATGAATTCAGCATGCATTTCTCTACTAATATGACAATATTCAAAGTTGGTGAAATGATGAAAAAAAAATCATTTATGCTTGTTCAAAGACAAATGTTTTTCTATAAGAAATTACAAATTTAGGGCTTAATATTTCTTAAACTAAGCAAGATAGGGACTTGTACGTTTCAAATATAAATTCAGCATGTATTTCTCTACAAACATGCCAATTTTTAAAGTTGGTGATATGATGAAAATATTTTATTTATGCTTGTTCAAAGACAAATGTTTTTCTATAAGAAATTTCAACTTCAGGGTTCGATATCTCTGAAACTAAGAAAGATACGAACTTGTACGTTTCAAATTTGAATTGAGCATGCATCTCTATATAAATAAACATAGTCTTAAAATAGATGAAATGTTGACATACTTTTTTATAGGATATTTCAACTTTAGATATTAAATATAGACAAGCGGTTTTATTAATACAGATAAACACAAATAGCAGATACAATAAATAAGTTATTACATTTATAATTTTATTAATAAATCTTATTTTTTGTTACAGATGATCCCGTTTTCGAAGTTCCAGTGGTCAGAGATGCAGACATCGCGACTTGGAGGACCCGTTCGTGTGTCTGGAGTATCCTGGGGCTTCTCTCCGTACCTGGTGGATTTCATCCCGTTGCCAACATCAGGAAACCATCCCCTTCTTATCGTGAAGACTTGAACCGGTTCGCTTGATCTCTGTAAAATATAAATGTGAGTTAATCGCCTCTGGAGAATTTCATATTTTTAAATTCATATCTCGGAAATGGTTCCAGATAGAGAAAAAATGTATAGGACCTTTTTTGTAGTAAATCGAATTCTAGGAAGGATATATATTTAAATTTTTAATATACAATGTCACAGTTCCAAGTTACGACGGTTTTAAAGGGTTTTCAATGCCCACACCCTTAATTTGGGGTATTATCGAAAAATGTTTAGTATACAATCTACATAACTTAAAATTCTCTACAACTTTTGTTATATAAAATTTTCTTCTAGAATTGATGGTTTAGCCGGAAATGACATTACACCTTAAATAGGGTAGAGATACAAAGTTGTCGTATTTTTTTTTTTGATTCTACTTATTTTTTTTACATACGTGTCTAAAATTTAGTAATTTAATAAACATAGGTCCTATGATTTTTTAAAGTTTCGAATTATTTCAATTTTACTACTTACCTTCTTGTAATGGCAATGATCGGCGAATTTTCTCAACATATCGCCAGCTAGTACTTCATCGCTGAACTGTATTGTCTTTGGCGGTTTACACTGATTTGAATACACTTTCAAGTAATCATTACACAACACTCGCACTATTTAAATTAACAATTGCAGCACTTAATAAAACAAATTTAAAAATATCCAGTAATAATGAACTAATAAATATAGGTTTAGCGTAAATTATAATACCCTTATTTATATCGCGAACTATAAATTGAATAAGAGAGTGATTGTAATAAAAACTACTAATTTTTTCGGTTCCTCTCAACACTACATAATCGCAATACACGATTATTCACAAGCACCCCATGTTCACTTCACCAAAGCCAGAAAGGAACTGAGGTCTCCCTTATAAAAATATAATATTAATATTATAACGTAACAACTAACACTAATTAAGTGTTAATTGATGACGTTTTTTATACTTTGGCGCTCAAAATAAACAATGTTTATGTTTGTTTTCAGATCCCCCTAACCCCCCTCCCCCCTCGTATTACACCCAGCGATAGGATACGGCAACTACAACACTGGATGAAGATAATAGATGATTTTTATGATAATAAATAAACAAAATAGCTTTTTATTTACCTTTTCTATGTAATAACAAAAGAGACAGGGAAATATCCTAATATTTAATGATTTTTTTCGAATTTTCCTATCCTATCCTTTAGTATTAAATTCTCTAGGTACGAAAATAACCACCCGATAGGAATCCGCTCTTTTATAAAGAGCTAAGGGCTTATTTGAGCCCTTAGGGAAAATCCAACCACGGATTTCAATTTTGCAGATCCAAGTAAGTTTAACAACACTTGTCCGATCTTTCTAGCCCTTTTAGATCAGGAATTAGCCTAGGCCCTTCGCCACGCTTGAAGCGCAAATATATTGTGAACCAAAGGGTTTTCATCAATCCTGTGCAAGCCAATGGAAAGCGCGGGTTCAAATCCTTCCGCTACGCTATTTTCCGGCCTTTTAGCCCTTTATTTAACGAATTTAAGCGTTAAACCCTTCGTAAAACTTTAAGGGTCCGTATCTCGGAAACTATTAGGGCTAGAAGGGCGAAACAAATTCTATTGTACTAATTTCGACCCGCAGATTACGAATCTGAAGTCAGATTTTACCCTAAGGCCTTATTTAAAGGGCAAAGGGCTTAAAACAGCCCTTAGGGAAAAACTGACCGTGGAATCGTGTACTGCGGGTCGAAATTAGCCTAATAAAATTTGTCCCGCCCTTCTAGCCCTTTTAATAACGGAGTTAGCGCATGCCCTTCGCCATAAACTTTAGGGCTAAGAATGTTGTAAACTGAAGGGTTTTCAACAATACTGCGCAGGCCAATCGAAAGGGCATGTTCAAATACCCCAGATACGCTATTTTTCATCCCTTTAGCCCTTCAAATAGACAAATTACAGCTAGGACCCTTTGGAAAACTTTAAGGGCTCGTATCTCGGAAACGGCTGAGTTTTCAGCGATTTCCTTGAAATTTCGCGTTCCCTTCGAATCCTTTGAAATGTCAGGGTCGTAGAACAACATATTTAAGTTTCAAGGGCTTAGGGCCAAGGGTTTCAAAATCGCCTAATTGAAATTTGACAGCTTTTAATTGATACATTTCGATTCAAAACGCAACATTATATTAAATAAGAAAAATAGACTGTAGCTCTGAAACTATTAGGGTTAGAAATGCGAAACAAATTCTATTATACTAATTTCGACCCTTAGATTACGAATCCGAAGTCAGATTTTTCCCTAAGGGCCAATTTAAAGGGCGAATTCACAACGCAACATTTATTAATATGTTTAATACAGTTCTCATACTTCCCTATTGTCCCAATGAAACCGAATCAACTGTACATAATTCCCTGTCTCTTTGTTGTGCTATTTTCAAAGAATAAGGGGTTGTTAAATAAAAACTTGTATTAGTTTAAGATATTTTTATTGTTTATTTGTAATACATTGTTGTCTTTATTATGTTCATAGCTTAAATTGTATTTTTTATTCTTATTCTTTGTATTTTACAAATAAATATACTTACCCTTGTCCTGAAAAATTAGAAATAGGGATGTTTAAATAATAATTTGTGTAAATTTTATATGTATTTATTGTTTTTTGGATCTTACATTGTTGTATTTTATGTAAACTACCCTAATCTACAATATTTTATGCAATAAAATATAAATTAAAGTTTAATTTGTCTATTTTTTAAATTCCTTCTACTTAGGGGATGAATTCTTTAAAATTTTCAGGGTCTATACGTATATAGTTCGGAAAATGGCCGCTAGGGGGCAGCTATACGTATATAGTTCGGAAAATGGCCGCTAGATGGCAGATGTACGTATATAGTTCGGAAAATGGCCGCTAGGGGGCAGCTATACGTATATAGTTTGGAAAATGGACGCCAGGGGGCAGCACCTGTCGGAAAGCGCAACCCTAGGTAATTAAAAATAATGCTGTCTGTATACATACGTACATACAGGATTCGAAATAGTTCGGAAAATGGTCGCCAGGGGTAGCACTGTCGGAAAGCACTACCCTAGGTAATTAAAAATAATGCTGTCTTTATACATACGTACATACAGGATTCGAAATAGTACGGAAAATGGGCGCTAGGGGGCAGCACAGATCATGAAAACGAAGAAAAAATACTTACAAAAAATCTAAGGGGCAATTTTCAGTTGCAACATTTATCGACAGGGACTTAGAAAAAAATCATTTTACAGGTAGCAGAAGCAGATACATGGATGCAAACTCTAAGCCCGTATTCAAAATAGACATAAAATCCCATATTTAACTAGTCTAAACTCTAAAGGCTATTGAAAATTGTGTATGTACGTCGTTATGTACACTAAAAAAAATATTTTTTAGTCGGATTTACTTTTTTTTGCTATCATTTACGACAGGTGCTGCCAACTGGTGGCCGTTTTAAAAACTACATACGTGTAGGGACTTAGAATAAAAATCAATTTTTCAATAATATAAAAATATATTTGTATTTTAAGAAATTACAACACTTTATCTCATAAAAATCAAAGTTTATTGGCATTATTATTACAAAGGACTGTTTGACAATCATAAATAGTTAATAGATTTGTTAACAAATTTAGTAACAATTATAAACAGAAATAAAACAAATGAATAGTAAAAGATTAAAAGTTTAAAAATTCTGTTCATAATTATTTCAAACTAAATTTATTAACAAATCTATTAACAATTTATAAAAATGTCACACAGGGTTTAGTTATAAAACTAAAACATTTGTTATCCCTTTAAATTGTTGCTATTATTATGGACTTATATTATTTGTTGTTAATTATTTTGCATCTTTATTCTGGCAAATAAAAGTTTAACCGGAAGATTTAACTTTTATTTGCCAGAATAAAGATGCAAAATAATTAACAACAAATAATATAAGTCCATAATAATTTTATTTGGTAACAAACATTTTAGTTTTATAACTGATACGAAACTCTAAGTTAATATTATATATTTTTTTGGACAAAAACCGCCCAAATATATTATAATATAGAGTTCCGTTTACAATACTTATGGACTAATTTAACAAATTAAAACTTTGGATCCCCAAATAAAATAACTTGTTCCCATTGTTAAAAATACAAGATTTTTTTATTTGGTTTAAGATCGTTTGCGAACCTTTATATTAATTATATATTTTTTTGGTGTTACCGCCTCAACCACCCACTCACCAAAAATATATAATATTTATTAATATAAAGCTTCGTTTACAATATATACTTAAAAATCTAAACATTGCCCTGAGATCGCGTCAAAATACTTAATAATAATTACAATTTTTCCTAAAACTACCTAACATTAAAACTAACATGACGGGTTTAAATTAAAATAAACAGAATTAAAAGATTGTTTTATTAGTACATACATTTTAAATAAGTCATTATGAAGAGGAAGCCATGGAGAAGACGCATCCCAATCGGCACTCTGCAACCAAGGTGACGACAGCGGGGCGGCGATGGGGATTATTTTAATTTATTTATAACTATCTTAAAACTATAACTGAAATGCTTTATTTAATAAATGGTATATATGTATATATAGGGAGACACCACCCTCAATGCCAAACCCACGCTCCCCATATATATATATATATATATATATATATATATATATATATATATATATATATATATATATATATATATCACTTATTAAATAAATACAATTCCGTATACAATAATACCTTATAATCTAAATTAAACTATTGTAGTTCCCCCCAAATTCAGTTTATGAAGTGCGCAAAAAAATCCTATCTTACGTTAATATCTTTTTCAAACACAAACAAATCTAAAAATGGTAAGTTACGTTAATTTGTTCTCTCTCTCTCAAAAAGCAAAAACAACCCCTGCCTATCTTATAATCTAAGCTATCTTATATGTCTACGCAAGCTATCTTATATCTCTAGACTATGGTTAAGCTACGGTGAAGTGAGAGAGAGATATACGAGAGCTAAGACAAAAAGTGAGAATGCCGATGGGTGATTCTCACAGTAGTTTACGTGAGGGTTAAGCCGACCCCAGTCGCGACCACTAAAGGTTTGCGGCCTACACACGCGAGCCAATTAAGGACAAGGGAAGCAATTAAGTGATATTCCGCGGCTTGGATGCAATAAAGAGCTACTCCCGATGGCATCGCCCGGCCATTCCCGAAACACCTGACACCGAACGCGGTCAACCCGTGTGCTCAACAAACAAATGTTAAATCAAAAGAAAAACTTTACTTTTGTCTTTAATAATTCGTTGCCATTAAAAGTTAAACGATGATTACGTTGCCTCCGGATGAGGAGAGCACATACGGCCATAAGAGAATTTCCTGTGCAAGCATTCAGGTTTGTTTAAAACTTTTCTCATTTGAGTCTAGCGGTTTTAAAGCGTCCAAAACTAGAGCAGCGGCCAGTACGAACGATGGTCAGCACTGGTACAAAAGAATTAAACTGTCCCTACAAACATTCACACAAGTGCGAAGCGATCCACCAGAATAAACAACTGGTTTCACATGGCGTTGCGAATAACTATACATATCAGTCTACTCAATTATGGAAATCGCGCACGAACCCTACCTAACCATCCCAACTAACCGTCAATGTTAATAATAATAAAAAAGTAATAAGGAAACCCGAACCCCCAAACAAGTTTCGAATCTCACACCCCCTACTTCCTGATTCTCTCACCATTTGACAGCAAGCATGCCCCGACACACCAATACATACAATTTTTTTTTTCACATCCACTCTCCCTAGATGCCGTCTGGGCAATCAAAACGCACGATTTTTAGGATGAATTTTCGTAAGGGAATGCACTTCAAGTTAAATAAATTTATTATTAATTTGTTGAAGAAAACGCGTGTTTGCTCAACGGCGCGATGAGCCAAAGTTTAATTAAGAGCTGAAAATACATTTCAAAGAACTTAAAACTAACTTATATTCTATATTATTCTTCACGTAAGAATGGCATTGTTCAATAATGTTTCGTTCAATTCGCTCTATAATCTGTGCTGACATCGACTAGAATACTAACTTTTTCTACAGTGCACAATGTTATTCTTACGCAAAGAATCCTATACTATATTAATTTAGTCTTCTTGATGTCCGATTCCTGAAAGATATATACTAATCATATGTTCCCAGATATTGATTTTATATTGATAAACAGTCGATATTTCAATTATAAATTGTTTGAATATTATACAGACATTCAGGGTTGCGATTGAGAAAATTTATATTGTACTAACAGTTTAACTCAAATTGTACTAAAATCACTAACTCTGTGCTAAAAAAAATCCCGCCACATATTTAAAATAATCATAATTGTATTTATAGGTACTTTCAAACATTTTTATTTATAAACTAATAAATAAAACCAAAAAATAAACATAAATACATTTTTGTGCAACCACCTGCGAACTAAACATTTCGCAGACGCAATACAGTCCGCGAAATCCGATTTCGCGGCCGTTGATATGGTTACGGCGGCGAAATTGAGCCTTTCCGACATTACCTAGTACTTTAAATAAATTGTACTAAACATAGAAAAGAGGTACTGACGTACTAGAAAATTGATAATTGTACTAAATCTAGTACAATTGTGCTGACTATCGCATCACTGCAGACATTCATGAAAGTTATATTTCTTTCAACGTAGTACGTACTCAAAATCGAATTTGAGTACAATATAATATTTAGACATTTATAATAGTCATATTTCATTGACTAAGTTCTCATGGTTGAATATGAGAACAAGTTAATAATTAGATATTTTATCCAACAGTTTTTAAATGGTCTCAAAAGTATTTGAAATTTGCTTTAACATTTCGAAATTTGATAAAAAAATAGTACAGAGAAGGCCATTCATTTTGCACCACCCTGTCCGTCGGATGCGGTTATACAAGTGGAAAGTGCACTACTTTTCCAATGGTTAGTTACTCTAGTGCAAATATTTCACGCACAATACATATAAAACTGTCAGGTAGTCTTTATTGACTAGTAACTAGATTTGAACTAGTTCATTTTATTCCAAGTTTCGACTCTTGGATTATAAAGTATTGTTGCATCACCAACAAAATAAATACATTTAATAATGATAAAAAGAATAAAAGTTAAATGGCTTTTGCCATAAAGCCACAGAATTGTAAATAGTATGAAATCTAGTAAGATTCTTACCTTATACATGTCTCCTGTTTCTCCTTAAGATGCTCTGCCCTCTTCTGCCCCTACTTCCATGTTTCCGAAGCCCTCGTGGTCATGCATGCAATCTAAAATGGAAATAGAAATGAGTTACTTTGAGAATCTTTTGCAAGAAAATTTAGGTATGGAATGTTTACAAATCACACAGATTTGACGGGAGGTATTGTGCTGGCCACATCAGATTTCTTAATATGTGTACATCACACAATTAATTAGCAGGAGGTACAGTTGCTTTAGTGTTTGTATGTATATTTATGCATGAGTGTGTATTATTACAATTTGTAATCAGCGGGAGGTATAGTTGATGAAAAAAATACTGTCTCCTTTAAACTGCATTAGTTGGCGGGAGGTACCGTTGCTTTAGTTAGTGTATGTGTGTGTTTTATCGCCATTTGTAATTAGCGAGAAGTATGACATGTATACAATATAGGATATAAATAAAATAAAGGATAATGTTTTAACCATTTCCTGCATTGAACTCTTTTAAATTATTGTTGATTAAATTTCAAAATTTTAATATTAAAAATGTCAAGAGGATGGTATAGTTTGGTTCATGAAAGATGACTATTCAAGGTCATTTATAAGCCGGCTGATGTAATTTTAATTGTATACAGGGTGTTTCCTTTAAAACTACCAGCGCTTTTTTGGGCGAACTAATGACTTTAGAGAAAAATGTTATATACAAAAAATTACCAGGAAAAAGGGCTTAATTAATGAGGAATAATAAATAAAAAATTCAACCAGTGGTTCTCAAACGGTAGAATAAAATTATATTTTTTTAAATGGCAACCTATATAAATTTTTTGTCCATTAGATAGATATTTTTTTTCTGATTTCAACGATATAAATATGATATGGGGTTGTATAACAATTATTTCGAGAAAAATGATATTAAAAATCAGAAATAATTCTACAATATTGAAGTAGGCTATGCAATAAACAAATGCAAACAAATGATACAGGTGACAGATAGTTTTGTTACTTACGTTAAACAAGTTATTTTAGATATAAGAAAATAATATACTATCGTAACCTAGGCAATAGTCGTTTTAATAGTTGTTTATTGCATAGCCTACTTCAATACTGTAAAATTATTTCTGATTTGTAATATCATTTTTCTCGAAATAATTGTTATACAACCCCATATCATATTTATATCGTTGAAATCAGAAAAAAAATCTATCTAATGGACAAAATTTTTATATAGGTTGCCATTTAAAAAAATATAATTTTATTCAACCGTTTGAAAACCACTGGATGAATTTTTTATTTATTATTCCTCATAAATTAAGCCGTTTTTCTTGGTAATTTTTTGTATATAACATTTTTCTCTAAAGTCATTAGTTCGCCCAAAAAAACGCTGGTTGTTTTAAAGGAAACACCCTGAATAAACTTCATTTCGTATGCATAAGCGTGCAACAAGAAATATTTATGAATACATTTTAACTGAAAAAAATAAGTGTAATTTTCGACCTTTTCGATGCAGTTTAAGTTATATTTTATCGCATTATTGTTTTTAGACATCCTACCTATATTTTAGCTAAGAAATACACATAAATATAAATATAAATATATATATATATATATATATATATATATATATATATATATATATATATATATATATATATAAACACAAATAAATAAATGATGAGGAGGCCCCGTCGATACTGCTCACGCCCTAAACACAATGGCCCGTACTACGATCACGGTTTAATTAAAACGCTGTTTTAAAAAATGTCAAACTCAAATTTCAACATTTAATTTTGCACGTATGTTTGAAGATCAATTTTTTAAAAAATATTTGTTTGAATACAAAGTATGTTCTGCTTTTAAATCACATTTTGATAAATTCGATATTATTTATTATTGTTATTAAATAATGATATCTGACACTTCTTAAAACAGCGTTTTAGTTAAAACCGTGATCGTAGTACGGGCCAATGTATATAAACATACACAAATATATAATATACATATATAAATACATAAATAAGTACATAATAAATCAACAATATATACGGACGAAATCGCGGCGACGAACGGATAAAAAGGTAGGTAACATGAATACAAAAAACACATTTTGTGCACATATCTTTTCTTTATTTTTACATAACATATATAGATATATGATTTCGTGGACGTGTGTGTGTATGTATGTTTGTAAAATTAATACAAAAGCAAGTGTATGTAACTATAATTTAATAAGTTAAAACTTTAAATTAATACTTTAAAATGCAAGTGAATTAATTGTAATTAATAAAAACTGTAGATAAAAACTTTAAAACGCAAATAAACCAATTGTAATAATGTAAAACTGTAAACAAATACTATAAAATGCAAGTAAACTAACTACACTTTTTTTTAAACTGCAAAATGAAACTTTAAAATTCAAATAAACCAATTATACTACTTTAATTTAACTTTATCTGCCAAATTTAATTAAATTGAGGTATAATTTAGTGTATATGTTCCAATGGCACACGAGTGCCTTCTGTGCTGCAGTCTCCAACCCAGCGATGAGTGTCTGTGGAGCGACGCCTGGTAAGCTTGGATAGTTAAGAAGGAAAACTGAAAAAAAGCAAAACCATGCAGGGGGGGGGGGGGCTGATTTTTATCTGTTTTCGTCACCTGATGTTTTCTTCACCTGAAATCGCGAAAGACCTAATGTTCTTAAGATCTACAGCCGGTGCTATAGATCATTGATAAATGTAGTTTCGTTTTTAAATGAAATGTCCATTTTTTAATTATTTACTACAAATTAATGAAATGATGACAAAATTAAATAAATTTAAATATTATAATATGTGTACGTTTTTAAATAATTATAAAATGTAAGTCTGTATTGAACACTTTTGAATCGAAACTTAAAAAAATATATTTATTTAAAAATAATATAAAACAAATTTTAGATTTAGTTTTGAACCCGAGTATTTTACATATCTAGCCATTTATTTCACAACTAATCATGTATAGTATTAAATTAAATAATGGGGTAGACACTCCAAATAAAAACTATGCTACCCTGTCCTTAAATAACGCGGAAACCGACCCGAACCCGAAAAAGTGTCGGCAAAACTTTAATTATATTTAACCCTAACTTTAAAATGCAAATGAATTTAATTTTAATGTAATATTAGCAAAAAAAAAAATAATCGCGACTTTAACTAAAATAATTCTAACTATTGTTGCCTTCTTGTGGTTTTAGATTGCCCTTAAAGTACTTAAAGCCTTAAACAAAGCTTTAGACAAGACCTGCTGTAGATCAAAGGCTTAAACCAGCCTTTACACTCCTTGCATACTTCGCTGAAACACTGTATTGTAAACCGCAGTTGTTTAAAAATATTTTTAAACAAATACAATTTTTTTGAGAAAAGAAATCTATTTCTAAAAGAACGGATATTTATTTAAACTCTAAAAAAAACTAAGTTTCGCCGATTTATTTACGATATTGTAACGAGTTACGACGCCCGGTTTGTTAACATAGACATTCACAATGTGCCTCGGAAAAGAAATACAGAATACGAACAATATAAATCATATTTTCAGGAGAAAAATGAATTTATTTTTGTGTTACGTTGAATAAAAATAGCAAAAAAGTGACAGTGAAGAGAGGCACATAATATAACTAACGACTTACATTGTTGAACACAGCTCATTATCAGCAAGAAGAATCAGCTAGGCCCCAAGACGTCTCAGCGACCCCAGGACGGCAACCTCCAAGAAACATTCTTTCATTGAGTGGAACTCTGGAACACAAAAATAATTTATTTTAAAATACGAGTAATTCAATAATAAAACATGTTATCAGTATAGATAATTATTACAACAGCTAAACTATTGTTTAAAGTTACCATTGTTGCTAATTTGCAACAATATACAACAATATTTCACAATTAAAATATACACGATACTTCAATAACATAACGAAGATGGCTAGTTGCGTTTTGCAAGAAACATAAAGACTAGCGAACCGGCAAAAAACACAATTTCATATTAACATAAAACTTGAAATGATTTCTATTAACACAAATTACATCGTTTGACTATTGGTAGATATATAAAAATAAAAGAAAATTTTGCTATTCATAAACAGTTCAATAAAATTCCAAAAGAAAATTTTGATTTTAGACTCACCGTTCAAAACAAAATTCTGCAAACATGCACTAAACCAACCAAAACCACGTGTTGCATAATAATTTTCTGCTTGAAATATGTTGAATTCAGGTTCGGCAGGACTTCAAAAACTATATCACGATAATAATAAAGACACAATAACAATTCTTATCATATTTTTGGGACGGTTTCATCAGTTTTTCCTTTCTTATCAGTTTTTGTATCTCGAAGCACGTGTTTGTGTCGTTGTTCATTGCCATTACGTAGCGTCCTTTGCCACAGTGCAATGCTTTGAGGAAGAAGGCTAGGATTGGTCGAAATAGATCACGTGGGGTCACGTGGTTCAACGACAAATTCATGTGAAATATGTATTTATTTTAGATGAAGGAAAAATGGATTTATTTTTATGTTATTCTAATGTGCGATATAAATTATGAATTTGTTGTATATTAATATGTTATAATAATCTTTTTTAATATATATAATTTTATGGCAGGCAGGAAATGTTTTTGTCTGTAAACCGGAGCTAAAATCTCAATTACTGTATTTATAATTTGAGTACAAGATAATATTTAGACATTTATAATAGTCATATTTCATTGACTAAGTTCTCATGGTTGAATATGAGAACAAGTTAATAATTAGATATTTTGTCCAACAGTTTTTAAATGGTCTCAAAAGTATTTGAAATTTGCTTTAATATTTCGAAATTTGATAAAAAATAGTACAGAGTTAGTTACTCTAGTGCAAATATTTCGCACAATACATATAAAATTGTTTTAGGTAGTCTTTATTGACTAGTAACTAGATTTGAACTAGTTCATTTGTATTCCAAGTTTCGACTCTTGGATTATAAAGTATTGTTGCATTACCAACAAAATAAATACATTTAATAATGATAAAAAGAATAAAAGTTAAATGGCTTTTGCCATAAAGCCACAGAATTGTAAATAGTATGAAATCTAGTAAGATTCTTACCTTATACATGTCTCCTGTTTCTCCTTAAGGTGCTCTGCCCTCTTCTGCCCCTACTTCCATGTTTCCGAAGCCCTCATGGTCATGCATGCAATCTGAAATAGAAAGAGAAATGAGTTACTTTGAGAATCTTTTGCAAGAAAATTTAGGTATGGAATGTTTACAAAACACACAGATTTGACGGGAGGTATTGTGCGGTCACATCAGATTTCTTAATATGTGTACATCACACAATTAATTAGCGGGAGGTACAGTTGCTTTAGTGTTTGTATGTATATTTATGTATGAGTGTTTATTATTACTATTTGTAATCAGCGGGAGGTATTGTTGACGAAAAAATACTGTCACCTTTAAACTGTATTAGTTGGCGGGAGGTACTGTTGCCATAGTTAGTGTATGTGTGTGTTTTATCGCCATTTGTAATTAGCGAGAAGTATTGTTGATAAAATCAAGTGTACCTTAGCACGCTTGTGATTGGTTGTTTTATAATACTTAAAAGTATACCTTTTCTACATGTACGTTTTACGGGAAAATTGATTCGTAAAAAAAATCAATAAAATTAAAATTCTCAATTTTTACCTAAGTGTTACCCCTTCTTCAATTATTAAACGGCGGGTGTGACAGAGATAAATATATTGTAAGACAGAGACAACATGACATAGAATAACAAGTACAGGATGGAACACTTCCTAGCAAATATTTATTTTTTGTAAGACAGAGATAGAAATATATTACTATTTCATTCTAATGGACTCTTCTTTTTACTGTAATTTTAGTTGGGAAACATAGTGTTAAGTCCACAGCCCACAGCATATCTCGGTGACAACTTGTAGTCAGGGATGTAAGTGTATTGTTGTAGAAAAAAAAAAATATCTCGAGAATGGTAAAAGATATCTCTATTTTATTTCAAATATAGACACAACAAGGTTAACCGTATTTGTATATGTGGAAAAATGGTTAAGTAGTTTTTAAAAAAATAAACGAATTTGGGTTCAAATCTGGTATTTTTTTTAGGTAAACATAGATGTAAAAACTATTTAATATCTCGGGAACGGTACAAGTATTCTCCCGCCATACCGTAGGTAAGGGAAGTAATGTTTTCGGTACAAAAATTCGATAGTGAGTTTTCAGTGAATAAGCACGAATTAGGGCCCCACACCACGCTTTTACTTTTACAATTGTATGAGTGTGTGTGACAATTTTTCTCCCATGATAACTCTTATATCGAACTTCCAAAAATTTCTATTTTACGTATTTAAGTTTTCTGCATTCATATAAAGAGTTGATTAGATTTTGAGTACTATTGGACAACCGGAAGTGATACTTTACTTGAAGCCCATAAAAGTTTTTAATGAAGAAATATATTAAAATATAATCCAAAACCTTTCAATTTTAGTATTTAAGACTTTTATATCAAGGGAAAGACCATATTACATTTTGACTGAAATTGATACACCGGAAGTGATACTTTACTTGAAGCCCATAACAATTTTTAATGAAAAATTATATTATAATATAATCCAAAAGTATTCAATTTTAGTATTTAAGACTTTTATAGCAAAGGAGAGAATATATTAGATTTTTATTAAAATTAATAAACCGGAAGTGATACTTTACTTGAAGCCCGTAACAGTTTTTAATGAAAAACTATATTAAAATATAATCCAAAACTTTTGAATTTTAGTATTTATGACTTTTATATTAAGGGATAGAACATATCTGATTTTGACTAAAATTAATAAACCGGAAGTGATACTTTATTTGAAGCCCGTAACAGTTTTTAACGAAAAACTATATTAAAATATAATCTAAAACTTTTCAATTTTAGTATTTATCACTTTTATATCAAAGGAAAGAATATATTAGATTTTTATTAAAATTAATAAACCGGAAGTGATACTTTACTTGAAGCCCGTAACAGTTTTTAATGAAAAACTATATTAAAACATAACCCGAAACTTTTCAATTTTAGTATTTATGACTTTTATATCAAGGGGAACAACATATTAGATTTTGACCAAACTTGATAAACCGGAAGTGATACTTTACTTGAAGCCCATAACAGTTTTTAATGAAAAACTATATTAAAATAAAATCCAAAACTTTTCAATTTTAGTATTTAAGACTTTTATATCAAAGGAAAGAATATATTAGATTTTTATTAAAATTAATAAACCGGAAGTGATACTTTACTTGAAGCCCGTAACAGTTTTTAATGAAAAACTATATTAAAACATAACCCGAAACTTTTCAATTTTAGTATTTATGACTTTTATATCAAGGGGAACAACATATTAGATTTTGACCAAACTTGATAAACCGGAAGTGATACTTTACTTGAAGCTTTGAACATATTTTCGTGAAAAATATATGATATTATCCAAAACTTTTCAAATTTAGTATTTAAGACTTTTGTATTAATGAAAACAACATATTAGATTTTTCTAAAATTGATAATTGGTACTTTACTGGAAGCTCCTAAACAGATTTTCTTGAAAAAATATATTAAAATACAAAAGCAAGTGTGTGTAATTACAATTTAATAAGATAAAAGCACAAATTGAAACTGTTAAATGCAAGTGATCTAATTGTAACTATTTAAAACTGTAAACTAAAACTTTAAAATGCAAATAAACTAATTGTATATGGGGTTAAAATAATATTAGAGGGTCTCTACTTAAAAAAATGTTCATTTTTAATGGGCCATCATTGCCATCTCGAGAACTATAAGAGATCAAAGGTTAAATGGGTAAACAATTTATATTTTAAGCCGGGTCCACACTGAAACGAACATTGTTAGCGAACATGTTCGCTAACAAATTTGTTAAGCAGTTGTAGAATGTTCGTACTAACATTTTGCGGCGTAATAACAATGCTCGCCGACAAAAATTTATATTCCAGGAATAGGCGATAAACTTTAAAGAATTAAATGTTGATGCAAGTCTTGTGAACATAAAATGTATATTTTGTATTATAAAAGTAGTGAATAATTTTTCTAGAAATTAGTGTCTTGGCGAGGAAGTTTGGACCCAATGGAGACTTATACAATTCAAATATTTTGGTCGCCATCTAGTGTGTAAAAAAGTATTTAATAAATAGTTATGTAGTGAGCAAGATTTAGCTCAAAGTTTGACGTTTATCACGTGATCACAACAACCATTGTTTGAAAAGAAAGCCGTTAGGTTAGATAGTCTGTGATAAACATGTCTGAGACTGAACACGGAAGTTGAAATATGATTAATATAAATTGAATATGAATTAGTAATGTATTTACAGGAACCTGTGATAAAAAAGGAAGTTTAATTATGTACAAAATAATAATAAAATGACGCAAACCTATGTTTGTAAAGTGGACAAACATAATCAAACTTATTTTGGAAAACAAGTACAGCAACTCAAGCAACTATAATAAAGCTGTCTACTAATAAAGAGACACAAGTTTATATTAATAAAAACACATATAAAAATTGATAATAAGCTGAACAACTCCACACAAACAGAAATAAAGATTAATAAGGAAAGTAGTACCCAAACAGTCAACAATTATTATGTAAGAAAGTTATTTGGTGCTGTAGAGACATCGAGAAATGAAATTAAATTTGTCAATAATTGGAAACTAAATTATAATTTATTAAGCAATGATGCTGTAAAATTTATATATTTCACCGGCTTATTAGTAGAACATTTTAATGTTCTATATGATTTGTTAAATCCCACAGTTATGCCAAAGTTGAAATACAGATATTTCCAAAAAAACGTCAAAGAAAACTAATTTAATAATTTAACATCCAGAGACAAATTATGTATGACTTTAATAAGATTAAGACGTGGATATACACTAAACGAAATTTCATTATTTTTTTCCGTCTCTCTCAACAGTGGAATTTGTAGTGTTTACATAGATTCAGTTCATGTTTTTTTCAAATTGAAACGATGAAATCGAATTTGTTTTCCGTCCGTGAGAATCAGAAAGATTTGATTCCGCAATGTTTCATTAATAACAATCACTACACACATAGAGTTAAGAATAAATATTCTTTAACTCTATGAGTACACATAACAACTTAACCAAACTTTGCTGTCTAAATGACAAATTATGGGATCAACGGGGAGGTGCTGAAGAGGGAAAGCATTTGATCGACTCGGCCATGGTATATCACCTCGCTCTTTCTAAAAATTTCTTGTCCCTTTCTAAATTAAGTGGAGGGAGGTCCGCTGCCGATCCGACGCCGATGACGTCAAAATCATAAGTCCCCATTAAATTTATTAAATATTAAAAATTTGATGGTGACATTCATATAAAAACTTTAAAGCCACTGTCGTCTTGGATTTACAAATTTAACAAAAGGAAAACCTTTTTTCTGAAAACTGTGGCGAACGTATTTTGTTATTGTAATAGTAGAAAACTAAAACAAAATTTATATGTTCGTATAGGTGAGTAAAATACAATTCAAAATATATAAAAATATATAGGGTGTTCCATTTAAAAAAAAGACAAACAATTCTCGCCGAGCCGTAATGCAACACCCTGTATATGTGAAAATAATTTTACGTTATGCTCTTTGAGTAGACGAATAAATTCTGTAAATAAACTTATGCTGTATTTCTAACGACAAGGGAGATATCGAAGACGGCGATTTCGATGACTCACTCTGTATAAGAGCTACAAAGAACGTTAAATGGACAAACTATGTACATTTTACTAAGTATTACAATGAACAGAAAAAAAATAGTCGTTTTTACTTCCTCGTACGTAAGTATTGTAATCGCGAAAAATTTCGGTTTTCAGATTTAGCGGAAATATCCATTTTGATCATCCCTGAACCCATTTTGACTAATTTCGTCGTGACGTCTGTACGTACGTATCTCGCATAATTCAAAAACGGTAAAGCCGTAGAAAGTTGAAATTTTGTATTTAGGACTCCTATAACATCTAGTTGTGCACCTCCCTTTCTGGTTATTACACAATTTCCAGAAGTGGCACTTTAGATGAAGCCTATAATAGATTTTAATGAAAAACTGTTTTAAAATATAATCCAAAACTTTTCAAATTTGGTATACAAGACTTTTATGTCAATCGAAATAACATAATAGATTTTGGTTAAAATAGGCTAACCGGAAGTGATACATTACTTGAAGTTGTTAACAGTTTTTTTTGAATAAAATGATTTTATTTTGATTTTAGAAATAAATGCTTCAAATAAAAGTTTTGGAGAATTAATTTCTGCGTCTAGCACATCAAGTATTATTAAATTAGCCCTTTGTATAAGCTAGATATGTAAATTTAAAATTATATACTTTTTTGTTTTTGTAATAAAGCTTGCTATGGATTAGGACAAAAACATAAAAAAATGTTCATGTCAAATTACATTAAATACGTGCCATTTTATGATTCGTACAATAACAAATATTATACTTTTATTGTGAAATTAGTCATATTCATTGTTGTAATAAAATATTTCTTTGTTGTAATCAAAACTCTCTTTAAAAACTCCCTTTATGGTCGCTATATATCTTACTGTTTTGAATTTAAAATTAATATTTTGTAATTTATTTATTAAAAAAATATGTATAGTTTAATAATCGTACAAGGAAGTCGTGTGGTGTCCACATCAGATTTTTTATTTTATGTATTAATAAAGTGTACTGGATTTAAATACAATGTTATTAACTAAATTTCTCATTTAAACAATAATCTACGGGCAAATATATGCCAAAAGACAAGTCTCAAAATTTTCTGTTCCCACAGTAAATAATACAAGATTTATGTTAATATTATTTATAAAACTGAGGGTAAAGGTAATCTTAAATTTTAATACTTTAATAAAAATTATTTGCTAATAATTTATTGTTAAACCTAAGAAATTTTATTATAAGCAATGTATTCAAGTTCTATACACCATATCAAAATTTGTTGAATTGGAGTAATAATCATAGCATCCAGAAGTTTAGTTATTCTTGTTCTTAATATAATTGTAGGTGGTACTTTAATAAATAAATATCATTTTGCAAATAATTTTACTAAAAAAATAAAATTTAACATAGTAATTAATTGAATATATTGTCAGTTTCCTTTACCTTTATTTTATAAATAATACTAACATAAATATTGTATTATTTACTGTTTCAACTAAAAAAAATAGCACGTGTCTGTTGTCATATATTTGCCCGTAGATTATTGTTAAAATAATAAATTTAGGTAATAACATTACATTTAAATCCAATACACTTTATTAATACATAAAATAAAAAATCGCCCAAATATAGTCTTAACTATTGTAATCTAAAAAAATATTTCTTCTTGCTGTTAATATATTTATTTCAGAGGGTACGAATACAATGGGGTTGGGTCCGTAAGAATGTTATATGTACATGTGTACAATATACGATATAAATAAAATAATGAATAATAATGTTTTAACCATTTCCTGCATTGAACTCTTTCAAATTATTGATTAAATTTGGAAATTTTAATATTAAAAATGGCAAGAGGATGGTATAGTTTGGTTCAGGAAAGATGACTATTCAAGGTCATTTATAAGCCGTCTGATATAATTTTAATTGTAGAAAACTTCACTGCATTTTTTATGCATAAGCGTGCTACAAGAAATATTTATGGATACATTTTAATTGAAAAAAATAAGTGTAATTTTTGATCATTTCGATGCAGTTTAAGTTATATTTTATCGCAATTAGATAATTTATTATTATTGTTTTTAGACATCCTACCTATATTTTAGCTAAGAAATACACAAATTTATATAAAACACATAAATAAATAAATGATGAGGAGGCTCTGCTGAAACTGCTCACGCCCTAAACACAATGTAAATAAACATGCACAAATATATAATATACATTCATAAATACATAATATACATACATAAATAAGTACGTAATAAATCAACAATATATACGAACGAAATCGCGGCGACGAACGGATAAAAAGGTAACATGAATACAAAAAACACATTTTGTGCACATATCTTTTATTTATTTTTACATAACATAATATAGATATATGATTTCGTGGGTGTGCGTGTGTGTACGTATGTTTGCAAAATAAATACAAAAGCAAGCGTATGTAACTATAATTTAATAAGTTAAAACTTTAAACTAATACTTTAAAATGCAAGTGAACTAATTGTAATTAATGAAAACTGTAGATAAAAGCTTTAAAACGCAAATAAACTAATTGCAATCATTTAAAACTGTGTAAACAAATACTTTAAAATGCAAGTAAACTAACTACACTTTTTTTAAACTGCAAAATGAAACTTTAAAATTCAAGTAAACCAATTATACTACTTTAATTTTACTTTATTGCAAATTTAATTAAATCTAGCTATAATTTAGTGTATCTGTTCCAATGGCACAAGAGCGCCTTCAGTGCTGCAGTCTCCATCCCAGCGATAAGTGCCCGTGGGCACGAACATTTTATCACTCAGCATGCTGTGATGATATATATTTATTTACTACAAAAACTGGGAATCAGAACAGGGAGTTACTTAGTCCGGCGCACCCTAGTTTGAGTAGAGCGACATTCCCAGAGACCCCAATGACCTATCCCAGAGAGAAGCAGCGAAAGGAACGACTGAGTTTGCCACAATGGCTCCCAGTCGCCCTTGGAAAATTGAATCTAATCTAAAAGGGGCATACTAGAAAGAGCTGCTTGGATAGTTAAGAAGAAAAACTGAAAAAAAAGCAAAATCATGCAGGGGGGGTCTGTTTTTCACCTGTTTTCGTCACCTGATGTTTTCTTCACCTGAAATCGCGAAAAACCTAATGTTCTTAAGATCTACAGCCGGTGCTATAGATCATTGATAAATGTAGTTTCGTTTTTAAATGAAATGTCCATTTTTTAATTATTTACTACAAATTAATGAAATGATTGAATTAAAATAAATAAATTTAAATATGTGTACGTTTTTAAATAATTAATGAAAGTCTATTGAACACTTTTGAATCTAAACTTAAAAAAAATATAACAAATTTAGATTTAGTTTTGAACCCGAGTATTTTACATATCTAGCCATTTATTTCACAATTTATCATGTGTAGTATTAAATTAAATAATGGGGTAGACACTCCAAATAAAAACTACGCTACCCTGTCAAATAACGCGGAAACCGACCCGAACCCGAAAAAGCATCGGCAAAACTTTAATTATATTTTACCCTAACTTTAAAATTCAAATGAATTTAATTTTTTATGTAATATTAGGAAAAAAAATAATCGCGACTTTAACTAAAATAATTCTAACTATTGTTGTCTTTTTGTGGTTGTAAATTAGCCTTGAAGTCCTTAAAGCCTTAAACAAAGCTTTAGATAAGTACTGCTATTGATCAAAGGCTTAAACCAGCCTTTACACTCCTTGGAAACTTCGCTCGAACCCTGTATTGTAAACCGTACTTGTTTAAAATATTTTTAAACAAATACAATTTTTTTGGAAAAAGAAATATATTTCTGAACGAACGGATATTTATTTAAACTCTAAAAAAACTAAGTTTCGCCGATTTATTTACGATATTGTAACGAGTTACGACGCCCGGTTTGTTAACATAGACATTCACAATGTGCCTCAAAAAAGAAATATAGAATATGATTATTTGAATTAAATTCAACAACATAAATCATATTTTCAGGAGAAAAATGAATTTACTTTTGTGTTACGCTAAAAAAAATGCAAAAAAG
The DNA here is from genome assembly GCA_951394225.1 of Harpalus rufipes. Taxonomy (NCBI): domain Eukaryota; kingdom Metazoa; phylum Arthropoda; class Insecta; order Coleoptera; family Carabidae; genus Harpalus; species Harpalus rufipes. The sequence goes on from OX596285.1 coordinate 5,936,148, forward strand.
CGACAGTGAAGAGAGGCAGATAATATAACGACTTACATTGATGAACACAACTCAGCTACCAGTAAGAAGAATCATCAACGCCCAACACGGCTACATGGCTCAGCTTTCCCAGGACGGCTCCTTGAAACAGCAAACTTCAATACGGATCGGACCTCCAAGAAACATTTTGCCATTCACTGAAACTCTGGAACACAAAAATAATTTATTTTAAAATACAAGTATTTCAATAATAAAACATGTTATCAGCATAGATAAAATTAAAACAATTAAACTATTGTTTAAACTTACCATTGTTGCTAATTTGCAACAATATACAACAATATTTTACAATTAAAATAAGCACGATACTTCAATAACATAACAAAGATGGCTAGTTGTGTTTATTGACAAGAAACATAAAACTGGCGAACCGAAAGTGGCGTGATTATTAGATAATGACGCTAATAAATGAATAATTAAATATTAAAATAAAATTATATTATTATTACCTTCCGTCACCTTTACGTAAGGAAGGTATTATTTTGGTCAAACAACTCGATGGTGAGTTTTTAATGAATAAGCACGTTTTGGGGTCCGTAGAATTCGCATTTACTATTTTTGCGATGATGTCTGTATGTGTGTGTGTCTACAATTCAAAAAATTTAAATGGAACAAAAATATCCCAGTGGTGACTCTCCACGTCAGCAATAAGTGCCTATGGTGAGGTCTAGTAAAAGCCCGCATGGTACGAATATATCATCATTATTATCAGTATACAGTAAAATTTTTGAAAGATGTCCGATCAAGGACCTCTACGAATTGTATGAATTCAGATTTTTGCTCCGCCCATCATGACAAATTCAGTAGTGTCGTTTGCTTAGTTTTTATGAGGGTACGTAAGATACTACTGTTATTATAAAAATATATATTACAGTAAAAGCATTCAAAATTCAAAAATGAGTCAACTGGTAAGTTTATAAGCAAATGTAAAACAAAATATGTTAAAAATAAGATAATGACATAATGTCAGTGTCAGTGACTCTGACAGAAAGTAACGTTATACGTACGGCTATGAATCCTGGTAATTATCTGAATTAATAAATAAACTTACGTTACAGCGAAAGTATTATAAACAACGAGCATCGTTTAAAAATGGAATATCCTAACTTAGTCAAAACAATATGAATTTTTGAAAGACAAGCGTGTTATATCCATCCTTATCGTACACTCTTAAAGCCTTTGCAAAAGAAAGAGATAAATGTATGCCTATTTGTTAATTCATTCGTGATACAGATGACCTTGATCGGTCATCTTTTAAAAATTTTACTGTATGTACGGAGCAGACCGGCACACTCAACAATGCCATGGTGATATATTTATTTATTTAGAAACAAGAAAACAAATGCCTTGGCTATTGACACTAATTAACAATTTTTTTTAAAATTATTAATAAACCAAAAACAATAAAAAATGTTTTTCCCGTAAAATGAACAGGAGATCAGAAAATTACATAAAATTTATATATGTTAAATAACTATGTTCACCCCTAATATCCAGAAATATACCAAGATCTATTTCAAAATCTAGATCAATAATCAAAAATTTGACCAAATTCATAAAAAATAAACATAATTTCGTTTTAATATAAAACTTGAAATTATAAATATAAAACCAGAGTACATATTCATTGAAATTATTTCTATTAACACAAATTACATCATTTGAATATTGGTAGACATATAAATATAAAGAAAAATGCAAATCATCATTTTGATTTTAGACTCACCGTTCAAAACAAAATTCTGCAAACATGCACTAAACAGTTCAACCAAAACCACATGTTTCATAAAAATTCTGTTTGAAATATGTTGAATTCAGGTTCGGCAGGACTTGAAAAACTATATCACGACAATAATAAAGATATAACAACAATTATTATCATATTTTTAGCACTGTTTCATCAGTTTTTCCTTATCAGTTTTTGTATCACCGAGCACGTGTCTTCATCATTGCTTATTGCCATTAC